>VCII01000203.1:1360000-2560000 GCA_006030095.1 Triplophysa siluroides | reverse complement strand
AGGTGATTGAATTTCAGGGTGTTTCTTGTGTTATTTGTCTTTTACTTGAGCACAAATGAAGGTATGACATGCTTTCTTCAGCCATCATATTCAACAAAGGGCTTAAAACAGGTCTGCGGGTCGGATCCAGAAAGCCTCATTAAAGCGTGATGTCTAGCTGGCTTTCCGTGTGCCACGTAAGACTCTTGTGTGAAGCCCCAGGTTCAAGTGCACACTTGTGTTCTTCTGTACATGTGCTTTTACAACACTTTGAACAATGTTTTTGGCGTAGGTTAGACATTTAGAACGCCGTGGGGCATGAAATGATTCTTGATTTATTCTAGTGCTTGCTAAGGCAGACATCGGTCCATCAATTTAAACTTTTCAAACTCTTATAAGTCCTTTCACATGAGTCGGGTTAATGTTGCTCTAAACATTGAACTTTGTGGAGTGAAGCGTCAAGCTACAGAGCACCCCTGACTCTTGGTTGTACACTGGTCGGATATTGTAATACAAGGCTTAAAGTTCAACCCGTTTTGACCCTTTTTACTGCGCTGACACTGTGAAGCTCAGCCAGAGATTTCTGGACAGTTAGCATAATGAAAAAAAACAGCGCATGGGCATAGCTGCCGTTCTTTGCTATTTGGCAACCTTGATTCACAAGAAAGAGTTTTAACTCTTACATTTTAATGGATGGTAGACAAAAATTTAACACCGAACAGAATATCTTAGGGGCTGAATACCAATGCACCACTGTGGACACATTAGAAACCACATAGCAATGTACTGGCAACCACTCAGAACTCCTTAGCAACCGCATAGAAATATCCTGGCAACCACTCAGAACACATTCTCAATAATTTTCTTTAGAAATCATTTAAATTCCATTTTTTTTACCTTTTTAAATAAGGTTAATCAGACTTAATAATTTCAAAGTGAAACGTTCATATCTTAAATAATAATGTTATATCCACAGTGACGTGTAGTTTTAAATGCAATGATTTATACTCTGAAAGACTGCATTAGCTATAATTCCGTTATAGCTGTAGTAAACACCGTAATAATGTTACCCCAAACTTCTAAAAGTTCACCTGATACTAGGATACATCGTCCCTGGAGCAAAGTGTGGATAAGGAACAAGATGTAATGGCTCATGAATCAATCGTGGTGGGAATCAGACCAGTGGTCTTCTGGTTAACAGCTCTTCCCATGGGACCGTTTTATTGTTCTGAGGTTCATTGTAGTATGATGATTCCTTAGGTTTCATACACTTTTGCTTAGAATTCTTCTGAGAGACAAAAAGGACACAAATGAGACGAAAAGTTTTAGTGTTTTTGAGACATGTGATATTGCTGTCTCTGAGAAAAAATTCTGGAAATCTGGAAAAGTCTAAAATTCGCTCTCCATGTGATATCGGTAGGAGAAGCAATTGGAGATATAACCAGAAATGTTAAACTATATCACTTTTTCCTGCGGGTAAAATGTAACCACAATACCACATATGTACCACACTATACAATACACCAGTATACCGTAGTATCTCTTACAAACCCACCCTTCCCTGTGGCTGGGATTGCAATAGAGTATTCCTTCAAAACCTGTAGCTGTATCTCGCAATGGCCGGTGTTGGTTTATCCCCACTGGGGTCTATTACCAAATCTGTGTGTCACACAAAGACCTCCAGTGCATCATAGTGACCCCGCTGCGACCTTATCTGTGCTCTTTCTCCATGGAAACAAACACAACAACAAAGGTAACGGGTTCTACAGGTGCATGTTCTCACACACGGATAGAGACAGACAGACATCAGCCCTCCGGGGAGTCTCTCTCGCCTCGTTCTGGGATATTCTTGCATTGCTGGGTTCTGGCTTAGCTCTTTATGTCGGCTTTCCCTACTTCTCCCTCTATTGTTTCAGAGAAACTCTCTCTTCTGTGTGAGTGTGCATAATAGAACCGTACTGTGAGAAAACCAAACTTCAGTGACACTGTAATTTAACCACAGAGGGGTCCGGTTTCATCATTGTGTTGGTGAAGGTAAACTCATAAACAGATTCTAAAGATTTTAAAGGCAGAATGGAATGGGTTTAAAGAGGTGCGTGATTGTAAATGTATATTGTAAATGTATAAATATTTTAAGAGCAATGTGATATTCTCTGAACAGTGTTTAATAGGTTATGATGCTACTTCTGAGATCAAAGATGAAAGAACAAAAGGCCTGGAATGCCTAAAACAACAGTCCTCAGGTTAAACAGGATAAACTGCAAATTCACAGTTGAAGGGATAGTTTCCCTAAAAATGACAACGCTTGCATCATTTATTCTTTTACAGTCATTTCAAAAGTGTATGTCATTCTTTCAGCGGAACACAAAAGAAGATACTTTGAAGAACGTTGGTAACCAAACAACACTGGGCCCCCATTGACTTCAATTGTTTGGACACAAAACCACTCAGACATTTATTATAATATCTTAATTTTTGTTCCACAGAAGAAAGAATGTCATACGGTTTTCTGAAGAACATGAGAATGAATTAAGGATGACAGAATTATTTCTTAGGAAGCACTCAAAAGGAAAGTGTGTTATATTTCTGTGCCTCAGTGTTAGCAAACAGAATTCCCAAAATAAGTTAAAGTTCATTTTATTTGTATAGCACATACATTTACAACAGCCACCAGGCTGACCAAAGTGCTTTACAGAAGAGTAAGATTATACCACATATACAGATACAGACCGGACAAAAATGCATACAACCCGTTAAAAATAAAAAAATGGCCATATCACAGTAGTCAATACACTAAGGACAACAAATACGTTAAGCAGGGTCTTAAAAACAGACAGAGGAGGGGTCGTTCTAATCTCTAGAGGCAGGGCATTCCAAAGTCGAGGCCCTGCCACTGCAAATGCACGCTCACCTCTACGCTTAAGCCTAACGTGAGGGACTACCTACAATGCCTGGTCACAGGATCATAGGCTTCTGGATGGGGTGTAGAGATGAAGAAATTCAAAGAGGTAGACAGGGGCTATGTTGTGTAGGGATTTATATACAAACAGGAGAATTGTAAAGTCTATTCTCTGACAAAACGGCTACCTGTGTAAGGATTTAAGAACTGGATTGATGTGTTCATGTTTACGACACTTTAAAAGAAGTCTGCCCGCAGCATTTTATAAAATAAAAATGGCAATATTTAACAATATTTTCATTTTCAATTGTGTTTGGCTGGTGGAAGGCTCGGATAAACTGAACAATGTCTAATAACACCAACCGCAAGGTTTGCTTTTTGGGGGGAGATCAACAGCGAATTATGCGCAGTATGAATGCAAGTGCATATGAAAGTGATAGTTGACGAAAAAAAAAAAATTCTGTCATCATTAACTCATGCTCGTGTCATTTCAAACATGACTTTTTCTTCCGCAGAACACAAAGAAGATACTTTGAAGAATGTTGTTAACCGGCACCCATTCTCTTGCAACTGCCTTTTACCTTTTAATAACACGCTAGACCTCATCACAATTTGAGATGTTACTGCTGTAGCTCTCATGTTTTGGTAAGGCTCAATTAGTTGTTGAACAGCTTTGAACATTCGGTCCTCTTATGTTTTCTTTCTGCACCTGCTGTTCTTAATGATGCTGATTTGCATATTTGTGTTATTTCCTCTATTATCTGGTAGCAGTGAGTGCGTGTCGGCCACAGGACCCTCTTCATTTCAATGACCGTGCTCCTCATTTCCCATTTCAAACACATAGAAGCACCCACAGCACATTTCAGATTCAGAGTACAGTTCATCTTTGATTCAGATCTCAATTAACAGTCATGCATATCAAGAAATAGACATTTGCCATCATAAGATCTGACACGCAAGATTTTCGCCACCTCCATAGTGCATAAGAGGAATTTGAACTTGAACCTTTGGATTTGACTTTAATTGGTTCCTCAGCTTCTTTTGAGACTGCGGGTCAATATGAGCCTGCCGTTCTGTAAGGTGTTGAAATACCCTGAGGGAAATTTCCCCTTTCACCATCGTATACCCATGACCAGAAACACCACAGGCAGATTAGTCACGCCTCGACCCGCTCAGATTTACATTAGCAGTGGATTTCACAGCGTGAACTATACCCCACCTCTCTGTCTTACAGTCACGCGTGTCAGCTGCCAGAAGCCGGGCTGCCCGGGTGGTCTTGCATACTAACATTTATAAAGCCGTGGCTTTACCAAAGGGGCACAGCGTATGGTACAATTTCATCATCTGTGGTGCTGTGCGTGCTTAATTCTCACTCTTTGTTACGCGTGTGTGTTTCAGAGGACCAGATCCCTCACGGGTTCCCCACCATAGACATGGGCCCACAGCTGAAGGTGGTGGAACGAACGAGGACCGCCACCATGCTTTGTGCTGCGAGCGGCAACCCCGACCCGGAGATCTCCTGGTTTAAAGACTTCCTTCCTGTCGACATTAACAGCAGCAACGGCAGAATCAAACAGCTCCGTTCAGGTAAAATAAACCTGTGAAACCACAATATTCCGAGGGCTTCAAGAATTAAAGTCTTATGAAGGTCTTCTGCCAAAAAGTTATTGCGAACAGGAGGGTGTTTTATTTGACCTTGATCACAAACAATGGCGGACGTTGCCCAATTTTAAGCGGCCTTGGCTCTGGAACGTACAGTATTTTTTTTTTTTTTAGATATCTGAAACAAATCCTCAGTAAAGGGTTTTAGGCTTTTAACCAAATCAGATGAAACGGATGAATCACACGTTTGATTCAAAGCAAACAGGTTTACTTAATATTTTATCATCGCATGAGTCAGAAACGACAGTTCATTACAAAACGGTCTAATATATCAGTTGTGATAAGTTTATATTTTACGTTTATAGCAAAATATTCAAACTGTATACTATACAGGCCGACATAGTTTCAAAGGGTGGATTTTCACATTTTTAATGCATCATCACTGCCGCGTGAGAATTACGGGTTTAGTTCATTATTTTTTCCAAAAATGAAACTGTAGAAGCAGACTCTATAGAGTTTCCCCCAACAATTAAACCTCACAGCTGAATAAAAATGTTAATATAAAGTGTAGCTAGCAGTGACATCTGCTGCGAGAGCCTACACAACCCTTTCGCTTACCTGTTAACATTTACATTAGTTTACTTGATCGAAGCCTGGCAACTCCATATGAATACAGAAACATCCCATGCACGCTTCCTCACGTCAACAGTAACGCACAGAAAGAGAACAAATGACAGTTTTATTTCCAGACGGGTATCCGGTTTCATTTCTTTAAGTAAACACGAGGACAGCCTTGCAGTTATTATTCATAACCCTCCCGTTAGGACACGCAAACAATATTAACAGCACAGAGCCGTGATTTGTTTTGATTGGAATCATTGGGCCTTGTCAACAGTGATTTCCAGCATCAATCGTCAAACAGTCCTGTATTTGTCAAATAATTCCCACTCGGACAATTCATCTCAGATAATCGCCTAATTTATTTGTTTGCATATACTCCATTATTTGATCCTGAGATTAGCTCTGCTCTCCGGCCATTAGCACGACGGCCTTTTTTCATTAACCAATGCTAATGAAACAATTTTTCAAATCGTGACCTTTACGGAACTTCCATGAACAAATAGGACAAAACACTCATAATTCAATACCTGCCGCTTCAAAGCGGAACCTTAATCTCACTGCGGCACGTCATTGTGTTGGAGTAATTACCGTCAACCGTGCCGAACGGGCCCGTTCTACCCTGGACATCAATCAACAATCTGTTTACAATGCAGGCTGGGTGATTAGCAGGCAGAGAGGCGACAACTAGAGGCACAATCTGATAAGATGCGAGAGAGAGGATTAGACGCTCTCTGGATTGTTATCCTGCTTCTGTGTGTAAACAGTTACAGGTAAAGCAGCTACACAACAACATGTCAGGAATCAAGCCCCCGGTCAGAGAAAAGAGTGCCTGGCCCTCGGCGTCCTGACATAAAAGTGTGGAAGAGCTTTGAACCGGCTGCTTTTTCCGTTCAGATCTCGTCTCACGCCCGAGGGGATCACCCCGTGCTGAAAATTATTTAGAGAGTTCACCTGCCTCAAGGTTATCAAGTTATCAAGACTTTTAGTAAAGAAGTGATTTTTTGACTCGGGGTTCACAACCCCTAGGTGGGCTGTGGTGGAATAGCAGGGGTCTGTTATTTGATGTTTGAATAAAAATTAGGGCTGTCAAACAATTCATCTCGATTAATCGCATCCAGAATAAAAGTTTGGGTTAACATAATGTATGTATTTTTTTTAATTAATAAACATTTACATATCATTTCAATTATTGGCAAATATAAATAAATACATGTAAACAATTTCTAAATATATACATGTTGTGTACATGTATGTGTTTATAAATACTAAATTATTATGCACAGTACACAGACATACATTATGTAAACACAGATTTTTATTCTGGATGCGATTAATCGCGATTAATCGCTTGACAGCCCTAATAAAATCTTTTTTTTAATATTTTTTGTGATCAAACGAAAATACTAATAATTTGTGACTAATAATGTTTGTGACCTAATGATATTTAAAAAACACTTTGATCTTTTTAGAAACCATTACAAAATTATTATCAGTTTTTTGGGAATTTACTATTTATGTGATTCGGTAAAATTATAATTTTATGTTTCATTCTGTGAACTACTAACAATATTTCTCCCAAGTTTCCAATAAAAATATTGTTTCTATTTGCAATTATGTATTGTTCAGGCTTAATCTGCAATTATGTTATATAAAATGTATCAAGGGAGCAATGCTCCATCTCTCCAACAAGGGTTACTTGACCTAAAAATGTTTGAAGACCCCTCAATTATTAGTGTCGAAGCAACTGTCGATGTTATTTTTGCCCAGAAAAAGAGTTGTGGATTTGCACCAACCCCTAAATTGAATAACCAGCACACTGCCTCCTTCTTCAAGCTAAGCTTTCAGGCAGAGGTGATTAATAATGATCGCTGAGAGGATCCGTCAGACTGATTATTGATTTCTCCTTAGTAAAATAACGGATGCCCATTCTAACTGAGTTAAACGCCCAATAAACTAACACACATTAGAAGTTTCTCCCCTTCACATAGTGAAGATATAGTAAAGTTTTACTATTCTTCATTATGGTGGTGCTACACTGCAGGTTTACCCAGCAGAATGAGCTCGCTCCGAGCTTTCCGAGGGTCCCAGTGTGCACCGGGCTCCGTAAACTGATGATGGCTTCCAAATGCGATCCACACAGTTTACAGGGGCTTCCTTGTGTCTCTGACCCCCCACCTTCCCAAATCTATTCCTGTTTTCACCTGCGAAGCGGTTGGTTTATAATCCAGATTAACATAAATCTGCATCATAGCCAACAGACTCAACAGTATATGAACACAAACCTTCTGTATCGTATACAGTATCTGGAGTAACAAAAGCAATTTTTCTTGTAAAAGTGCTCAAGGGTCAGTCAATCCAATACATTGTGGGATAGAAGTATGATAGTAATTAATCAAACTGCTGTCACAAGATTTACACCCACACATGCTGTTTTTATTTAGCACAGCTGCGATTGAACCCAAAGGCCAAAGATGTGCTGGAGGTAGAATATGAATTTCTCTAAAAACAGCAGGAGACCTTTGTGCACCGAGAGACAGCAGAAATAGTTACTGGCTCAACACTCAAGAATGTGTCACCCCGAGGCCAAAACATACTCGATGCAAGTATGTGACACCTCGAGCTACACAAGTGAGGTTTCACAGATGCCAGTTGCATTCTTAGCATCCCCACAAGGGGAGCTATAATGAGTTTATGATAATGAATATAATGAGCTGAAGATGTGTCGTTCTATGACGCTACTGTTTTGGCAAAGCAACAGAATTATTCATTGCTAATATCGTAACATTATTGATCATTCCAAGTTGTAACATAGCTTGGCTCAAGACCCCCTTGTTAAATTCCTTCTGCAAGAAAAGCAAGTACACGCTTTTTGCATTTGCCTGCTTGCGTCGGGTAAGTTTCTGGCCTGACACAGTAAATATAAATGTTTCATTCCAAATAAAACACAATAACGTTAAGGTGCTCTAGATCGTACAGCACTAAGAAAAATACATTTCTTTCTCAAATCAGAATGGGATTGTACATGGCACTTCTTAAAAAGAATAATTTCTTCTCCTGTATATCTCTCCTGTTTTCTCTCGTCTCTCTCTCTTTCCTCTGCACTAACGGTTCTCTTTAATCTTATTTGCATTCATATTACCTCACCAGGTGGTACACCAATCAGAGGTAAGAATGCTGAAAACAGAAAGTAACCGAATGCGTCATCACCTGATATTTTACTCGTTCACCCCCAAATGTCCCCATCACTGTTTTCACCTCCTCTCTCATTCTGGGTCTCTCCTTGTCTTTCTTCTGGTCTTCAGTCCAGCCTCGTCTCTGTGCATGAACCTCTGCTCGTCTGTCTCACGAATGGACGTCTGAATCAAGCCATTCGAAAAGAATAGGAATGTTAAAGATTATGAAGACTAAATCACAGGAAACCTAGAGCCGTGGTATCTCTCCAAAACCAGGAAAAAGTGTTAATGCTTTTCCATGGACGAATCTCACGAAAATGTACTTGCCGTTTTTGAAGATTAAAAGACAAAACTAGGATTGTAAGCCTTTTTTACAATCTTGCTTTGTGTGTGTTTGTGGGAGACAGATTATTAGTAATAGTGATATATTATTATTAGAGATG
The DNA here is from genome assembly GCA_006030095.1 of Triplophysa siluroides. Lineage (NCBI taxonomy): Eukaryota > Metazoa > Chordata > Actinopteri > Cypriniformes > Nemacheilidae > Triplophysa > Triplophysa siluroides. The sequence goes on along the minus strand of VCII01000203.1, from coordinate 2,551,283 downwards.
CACCGATATATCGGCCATATTGGTCGATAAAAGCAATTTATATCAGTGCCGATAAATCCTGATCTTTGATAAAGGAAAATGCAATGAATTTGTGTATAGAAAATGTTAAGAAACATCATCAGTTTAATATTGAACATTAATAGTCGTTATATCAATTAATAACATTCAAAAATTTAAAAAATTAAAAAAATCAATTTAATCTTCAGAATCGGTATCTGAGACATCACTCTGAATATTGCTATCGGTATTAAATTCCTTTATCATACATCAAGATCTGGATGAATTTTAGTATTAATTCGTTTTCTCATCAACTCATCTTTGTAATGGAAGATGTGAGGTCTTCTGATGACTGACAACCTGTCTGATCAATAACTGTTGAGCAGACGGACAGCGCGTCTCTGGAATCAGCGAGATACCTTGACAACATCTCATTCCCTGAAATTCAAAAACGCAAAAGCTTAATGTCAATATGACAGTTTGTATTAGCCATACGCCTCTCTGGTCAGGGCTCTTAACTAAAGCTGATGAGTCTTTTCTTCAGGGCAGAGACCAGAACGACCAGTCAGAGGGATAGAAAAGCTCACCGTCGAGATGGGTAAAAAGAAATGCGGTTCTCTACTGTAATACAGAACTGATCTTTCCATATCTGTTGATGTAGAGGCGAGCTGTCATCACAGGGAATATGAGATCAGACAGACTTTCTTAATATCAGCCTGATACTAAAACATTAGATATAAAAAGAACCGATGGGAAAAAAACCCGATGATAGGAGCAAAAGAGACAATAGCGCTGTTGTAAACTCTTACCTAGGCAGTATTTTTAGGTATCATAGAGCACTTGTGATGTGAAGATGGCTGCACAAAGTAGTCGGCCCAATTATGCTGCCTTGTAAGATCCATCCATTTGGACCAAATCTAAGACGGCATTGTATGCATTCTTTGCAAATACAGCATTCCTGCGATCTAAATAAATTAAGAAAAGTGTGTGTGTGTGTACATTTGTGGAGCGAGGTTAATGCTCAGTTTTGCTCATAAGCTTTCAATTATGTTTCAATTTTTAATGCACACATTTAAACCCATCCCATAATGCATTTCAGGAATATTTCTGAAATACAGAACATTAAAACAACATTTTTATTTCTCTCGGTGTGCATCCATCATTCTCAGATTGCATGATGTATGTCACGCGAACGAGCAGCACCGCCGTACTAAACAACCTAACGGACCAATGATCTGCTTCTGTTTGTCAAAACACAATGTCTGCAGTCTTTCTATGTTTTGTGTGGTCTTAAATATATCAAAAATGGATATTCCAGAACGCTGGAGTCAGGTAAGTGGTGGTAGGATACAGACAGACGTCTGGCCTTTCTTTCAGACAGGGAACGCGTTGCATGTACTGCGACAGGTTGGTCTTTAAGTCAACAAGCTGTTAGTGTTAGTCCACCTGGATCTCCTTTTGTTTGGTGACATGGCTGTCGATGGATGCTCGGAGGACGTATTGACAGTAATTGTGCCAGCTGTATTATGTCTCGAGTCAGGCAGATCCATTCTGAGAGCACGGTTTTGTCTCTGCTAGCAGAAATCTGAGTTTATGCGCCGTGACAGTTTTAGCCAGCAGAGCCTACAGGTCTCTTTACTTACCACAATGAATAAATAACTCAGTTTGCTTTCCATTACTGGCGAGGATTTATTGAATTATGGAGCGAAAGATGTTTCTTTCTGTATTTAGAAAGGCAGGAAAGGTCATGAGGCAGCCAATTGTTAGTCAATGAAGTGTGTGTCTGCGGTTTAGCTGCTGTAGATTTGTGGAGCACAAATAAGATTTGCTTTCCCTCGGGGCACCTGTGCCGATGTTGTTTTGACCAGCTTTCTTGTCTGGGCACGACTGTTGTCGGATCGTTTGCAGCGTGGCCCTGTTTAATGCGCTGGAGGTTACTACAGTTTATGTGTGTGTGTAAGAGAATTTTTGTCGGGTTTGTGATTTGTGTGTGTTGTGTTTGCAGGGGCGCTACAGATTGAGAACAGCGAGGAATCCGACCAGGGCAAGTATGAGTGTGTGGCGGTGAACAGCGCAGGAACGCGGTACTCGGCTCCTGCCAACCTCTACGTCAGAGGTAAGATCTGCCACCGTCACCGAAGGTCCATCTGAACCAAAGCCAAACCCTGTTCACTTCAAACCTCTGCTTCTTATTCAGGATTTACCAGAGCTGGACCTGTCACTCAATACTTGATCATTTCTTTTTATTCTTCTCTATTCACCTGATAAAACCTCTAGGTGCTTCCGTGAGGAAGAATTACTCTTATTTTCCACTTCTGATCTTTTAAAGGCATTTTAAGGACAGCTTTGCTGCAGTGACCCAGCTGTATGTTTGTATGTTCACTTTGTGTTTATCACTGGCAGATTCGAAAGATTATACGTTTTACTTCAATTGAGATGTAGACAAAAATACTGAAATGAACTTTTTAAAAATAAGATTAAAAAATAAAACTGTGTGGTGTTCACGTTTTTGTTATTCAGACAAATTTTGCGGGTCATGGGGACCCACGGCATTATTTGTTTTTTAAACAAATATTCCCATAATAAAGTATGCAAAAATCCTTTCAAGCAACAAATATGGGTAATATCTGAGATCACATGACATGAAGAAGATACTTCTTTTTTACAAATTGTTTTAAACAAAAAAAATAAGGTAAAAAATGTGTTAATCACATCATTTTAGTTTAATATTTTATTTCATTTTATTTTGAAGCAAACAGACCCGAACTCCACACATACAAAAAGTAAAATATTATTAATAATATGAGTGTATTTACTATTTTGTTCTTCAACAAGACTGTCAGCTGATTTCTTACCTTAGCCTTGCATAAGGGGGAAAACACTTTTAGGCCCGTTCACAGACAAGGCTTAAAGCCTACTGTAGTCCCAGACTAAACTAAAAGTTAGAGAAGTCTTAACTGAAAATAAATTGCCCTGATACATCAGTGCCATTGTTTTGTTTCAAGATGCAAACCAGGGATAAGGCATTTTATATGAGCCATTTAAATATCCTAATTTAACTGAGACATAGTCCTGGCTTAAGCTAAGCCTTTTCTGTGAAGCCCGGCCTTAGACACGTCAAATTATCTCTAAGTTTGATTGATTGCTAAGTTTGTTTGTAATGTTTTACATTTCAGTTGTATCGTTTGGCTTGACATCACATAGTTAACCATGCAATTCATTGCTAGAGGTGTAGAACATATCACTTTAACCGTAAGCAACACTTTAGCAAATTAGATATAAATCCCTCTCACTAGACTAGCCAGGCATTGAATATGAGAACCAGTGTAAGTTTTGTCAAGGTATCAGTGAAAGAACATGTCGATTCTTGCAGGCAGGATCAGAGAATCCCGTTGTTAAGCAGAGCCGTGGAATTTCCCTCATTATTAATGTTAGGATCTATTACAGCAGAGACCGCAGAGCCTTCAGAACTCCACTCTTTCATTTAAAACCATAAAGGCAACTTTGACAAGTGTTCAAAGACCATAAAGGATTTGTTAATATGGAAAGGTTGTGGTTAATTTCCTTGATGGATGTGAACTGAACACACAAAAATACTTTCTTGAAACATGATAACAAGTGTCAAATTCTACAGTCTCTCTGACGTTATCTCAAGGAATTGATGTCATTTGAGTCTGTTTATAACATCTGTGTAGGGTTGAGACTAGAAAACTAGACTCACATCTTTGTCCATAAATTCTGCTGGTTTTCTTCCTCAAGCTCGACCAATCAGAGCGCCTCAGTGAGAAACCCTATATAAATGATGCATGGGGAAGATCATATCATCTGAATTCTCTCCGGAGCTCTTTGATCTTTACACAGACCACACACACGCACACAATCAGGATGTACTGTGATGAATGACATTTAATATATATGTATGAGTATCAGACTTCACTCGGTGCTTTATGTTTGTGTTTGAGAGAGTGGTTGTTAGTCAGTGAATTTTTCACCTGTTGTGTCAGACTTTTATTGCTTTTTTTGATTCAGAGATGTATAATTCACATGTATTCGCAGTTAAAGTGAACTGTCTGTTTGAGTTATCTGTTTGTGTGTGTGTGTACGTACATCTTGTACTGTGTTGTTTTGTAGTGAGTAAGGCTGAGCGATATGGTGAAGAAATGCTCTCTTATAAAGACAGTTTCTTTAATGGCAGATGCATGTCATTGTTTGCCCACATTGAACTGTAAAAAACGAAGTAAAACTCAGTTTAGTTTGAAAGAATTAAGATGATCATGGTGCACGTGGTTATTTGTGCATCAATGAATGTAACAATCATACGGTACAGTACATTTAAAGTAAATCAGTGTTTCCCGAACATCAAAGAACAACTTTCTTTAAACAATAAACACCATTTTGTGTACCCTTCTCTCTGGACACGCACATACACACTACATTTACACAAATCTAATACTATATTATTATAACATGGAATAATCTATGGATTTAATTTAAGATGGAATTCAATTATGATGGTAGACTATAATATCACATTGTGTATTTATATGTTGCCCGGCCCTACTAATGAGGATATTTACATACCGAAAGCTGTGTGATGGTTTTATTTTCATTTGTACTGTAGTATAACTGTCTCGAGTCTCTCTGCAGGTGTGTTAACATCACTGACACACAGTTACATCAGATCTCTGCTGAACAGCTTGTGTGCGTGCGCGTGTTTAACACAATCACAATTTTTTGTTTGTGTGTTTACAGTGCATCTGTTGATCACTGGGAGCCACCATTTCATAAGTGCTTATCCTGTTCTACGTCACTTTCATTCCCATGTGCCTTACCACACTGACGCTCACACTGTTGAGGGTCCTGCCTTTTGCTTGTTTGTTTTTGTGTGTTTGTGCCTTTGAAATTTGTTTGGATGGAAAGAAATGATGCGTGTGTGTGTCTTGTGATTGTTCACCCCAAAATCAAAAGAAAATGTATCTTTCCTTAATGAAATAGTCTTGTGGGTTGTGTCATTTCTCTTATTACAATTAAAGGGATAATTCACCAAAAAAAATGTAATACTGTGATCATGTACTCTCCCTCAATTTGTTCCAAACCTATATACATTTCTTTATTCTGTTGAAAACAAAAGAAGATATTTTGAAGAATGTGGGAAACAAAACCGTTGTGGGCCACCATTGACTACCATGGTCGTTTTCTTATCTGCTATGGTAGTCAAGGGTGCCCCAGATCCAGGGCCGTCGCTAGTGGGATCAAAGAATTGAGGCGGCAGGCAGCTCAGCTGAAGTATGCATTGATGAAGTTATAGAGATATATTTATGAAAATGTCATAAAAAGGAGAAAGGAACTCAGAGAATTGCTGTATCCCAATCTATCAAGATGTTCCTTAAAAGGTAGGGCTCTATAATTCCTGTGATGTGGAACGGAGATGGATTCGGTTATCCAGGTGTAAAAACATAACGCGGATATGTAACTAGTACTTTCGTGATGCTCATGTAGTTGTCAGTGTCTGCGTCTAACTATATAAAGACGTAAACACATGAACATCTCCGAGCTGCTCCTAGAGTTTACTCACACGCATTTCACTGTTTCCCTTGAATAAAGCTACTCGCACTGAAACTCAAAGGTCTTTGCAGCAGCCCGCCAAAATAAAAGTCTGGTTCATTTAAACAAATATAACCAACACATACAAAAACACAGTAGTAGACTTGTAGCGTAATCTGTACTATTAGTTACTGTTAGTATACTGAAGTATGTCATAGTGATGGTATAGTATAAGTGAAACATTATACTATATACAATAGTATTCTAGAAAGAATTTAGAAGAATAAAAATAGAAAAACTTGGACTTTTAGAAAAAAAAGGAATTTAAACAGGGCTCTACACAATTTATTTTATGGGGCTTTTGTACATGTATTGGCTTTTTTAATTATATATTATGCAAAACCATGTTACTTTCATTAAACATTAAGACTTAAGAAACATTTAAGTGGTCTATTTATTTATTTACATGACTGCATTCTATTATTTTTTTATGTTAACTTCAGTTATTTGATAACAGACTGATTGAAAAAGCTATTATACAGAACTGATGGTAATTTTTCATGCATTTATTTAAGACAATGCTTCATATAACATTTATAAACATTTAACTTTCAATAAACGGTTTACAACAACATAAGCATCTTCTGTTAGATGTAAATAGACTACCTCAAAGTGATATGATATAAAACTTGATATTAAATGTCCCTCTATTAGTTGGAAGGCGGTGAGGGACCACATCAATATTTTTTCAGGGGGGCCGAAATTCTCTAGCTACGGCCCTGCCAGATCCGTTCATCTGTTCAAACATTCTTCATAATACATTTTGTGTTTAACAAAGGGTGAGTACATGAGAACATGAGAGTCCAACCCAAATCTCATGTAATTCAAATCTACCCTAAATTAAAGAAATAATATATATTTATTAAATTAAATGATGCTGCCTTTTATTACAGTATGTTACTTTAGTTTAATAGGACTAATAATGGGTATTACTTAAAATTACACAGAACATAATTTGAGCTGGAAAATGTGCTTATTTGAAAATGATGTGCTAAAAACGTTCAGAAAAATAGGCTTCAGTCTTTTAATGCAATGAGAATTATTTCATGTAGTTTCTACTTTTTTCTTGTTTGGGGTGAAATTGACGTGTGGATTGAATGTGTGTATGCAAACTGCTAAATGCTATTAGTTTTTTTACATAAGCAGCTCAAGTCATCTACAGAGTATTTTTTAATGACTTTAGCAATATATCAAACACAGAACGAGAAGTGTGAATGTGTGTGAAGTGCATGTTTGCTGGTGCGCTTTCATTGTCTTCACACTCTCGTCTCATGTCTCTTTTATGGATAAGCAGAATATTTGCCTGTTTTACTCTCTCTCTGTTTCTCCTTGTCTTCCTCCTCCTCTTCCTCTTCTCTTTTGATTCCCTCCCTCCATCTTCATCGCACCCTGCCATCCAAACTCAATCCACTCCTCACTCTCAGACCAACGGGAAGGTGCGTTCTTTTCACTCTCTCTCCTCCTACTCAGAGGGTCTGCGGACGGGAGCCGCGTGCGCCCCTTACTGTTGCGTGCCGGTCTCTCAGGACCCCCCGTCTGCCACTGCCGGACAGACTCGCGCATGACGCTGCCTGCCTGTTGCTTTAATGCATTACATTTCAACATGAGCTTTTCATCGGTGTTGCATGCTTCACGACTGTGGACGTTTTGTCATCACCTGATTTACTTTCTTTTTTGTGAAGTGTTAAGAGTCGAGAATATGAGGGCCCTAGTTAGGCTGCTTCCACAAAATTGTAGGAATTGATGATCCCAACCCCAGATTCTCATTATTCAAATCTGCATCTTGTAGGCTAAAGACTCGGAGAAGGACTTTACTTTTATGTCTTGGTTTACAAAAGTTTTTCGATCACGCTGCTGTTTTAAGAAAGCTTTAGATGTTTTATGCAGTGTAGCACAGCAGCATAATTCTTTCTTAATCTACGTGGCGATTTGCTGTTGTTCAATGCTTGAACCAAGAGGGCAAAGAACAAACAGAGAAATCCACCCTTAGCTTAGCGGATCAGACTCGTTTATATACCAGTTCAAATTTCAAAACTACAACAATCCCTCGCTTTTCTGCCCGCATTCTTGAAAGCTCGTCCTTTCATCCCGGTTAACTGCCAGAAAGCCTTTTGAGTTCTCAAGTATTTAAAATGGCTAAAGCAGCTTTGATTGTTTGTTTTGGAATCAGCCATTTGGTGAAGACTTCCGCCGCGGAGAACAGTACAAACAGAGCAAATAAGATGGCAGAAAGCAATGAGGCTTTTTGTTTAAAGGCTTCCATTATCCTTTCAAATAAATCCAGGCCCGGAACGCTCGAACCCGGGCGTTTGTTCTCCGCGGAGAAGACAAACACGGTCCTCTCTACGTTATCTCCAAAACAAGCTGTTTCATTTAGACAAGAACGTTGGATGACATTGACAAATTAGCTTTTTTCTTTCGGAAATTTGTGAAGGGAAAAGAGAAACAGCGTAATGTCAAACTGATGGTCTTACAGGGCTGTTTTGAACACTGATAAACAATCGCTTCAAAAGCAAACAGGGGTTTTACAGCACGATACCAGACAAACTTTGGGTGTACTTTTCCAAATGTTCTGGTTCTGTTTCATCCCTAAAACCCATTTTTATTGTGCACATTGTGATATATTTTTAATGAGAACTAAAAAATGTTTCCTCCAAAGTTCTCATTAGTTTAATATATTAATAATAATAATAATGCAGAACTGTACTGGTGTTTAAAAAAAAACGCTGCTTTGAAGAACCTTAAAGGGACAGTTCACCCAAAAATGAATTACTCGCCCTCAAGTTGTTCCAAACCTTTACAAAGGTCTTTGTTTCATTGAACAAGAAAGATATTTGGAAAAATGAAATCAACTGAGATTTCTGGGGCACCATTGACTACCACAGTTTTTTGTTCCACTGAACGCAAAAGAAAATATTATGTAGAATTTAGGAAAACGAACAGTTCTCCACAACCATTTTTGTTGAAGTCAATCGTACCCCAGAAATCTCAGTTTCTAACATTCTTCCAAATATCTTTCTTTGTGTTCAACAGAACAAAGAAATGTATATAGATTTTGAACAATTTGACGTTGAGTAATGCATGACAGAACTTTAATTTTAAGGTGAACTGTCCCTTTAATGTTGAATCTAAACTTTTAGTTTTCTTATAGCCAACTCAGGTTCACTATATAGATATAATTGTTCTTTGTAATGGTAAAACACCTCTGTAGAAGGCATTGAAGAACCTGACAGGAATCAGTTAACATGTCCTGGGTTTTTTTAAGGCCACTCCCATGTCTATTCGATGATCTATTCAGTTCTTCGTGTCTTAGCGCATGCTTTTATTTCTGTGGCCTCAGGCACGTTCTCATCTGCACTGTCGTCCTGCAATCTTTCATATCGGCACCTGCACAGCACACGAGATGTGCCAACATTCATAATCTCTGCAGTCTTAGTTTGTGACCCTTATGTACAGAGAACATTCAGTCATGTCACTATTTGTTTTTGCCACACCTGCCAATTAGAGAATTTACCAGCCAAGAACATTTATTTTTATAAAAAAAATAGATAGAAACAGATAGTTTCAAATGATTTTTTTGCTATTTATAATTACGTTTTTACTCACTTTTGGACCTAGATCTGTTTCATTTATTGGTTGATATGTTTTCTCTCCAGAAGTTTTTTTTTTGCATTACGACCTAAAGGGTTGTATTGGCACAATACACATCTGACATGGATTTGGAGCCAGAACATGTTTACCTCTTTAACTTCTAAATGGCTCAAATGTAATTTCTACGATTAAAGGACAAAAAACTGGCAACATCTAGACTTCTTTTCTTATTGTGGAATCCTTTGTTTCAGAGAAAAAATCCAATTGTGTATTTTCTATTGATCAGAGTGGGCTACAATTGGATTCTTTGCACTTTGCTGCACATTATGTCATTTATTTGTGTGTAATTCATTTGATTTAGTGTATTGGTCACACATGCATGCTTCGTTGACTATTGCTGACCTGTTTCTTTGCTTCATGCTTCACTTATAAGCTTTAAATTGTCTGTGTATGTGTTTGTGTGTGTGAAATCTCTCGTGCGTTGAATGCAACCCAGGATGGGAGGTATTTCTGCACCAATCCTCCCCATCTGAAGCCTGCAACTCTCTCTCTCTTTCTCTTCTAATTGAATGCCTGTGTTTGTGTGCATGTCTAACTGCAAGCTTTCATTGCTCTATTAACACTCCCAAAAACAAGTCTTATGAGATCCGTTCAGCCCATTCTCTAACCTCATGTCTACTGCTGGCATCCCTCACTCGCGTCCGTCTGCTTTACGAGCCAGCAGAGACTCTGAAACTTTCCTAACAACCTCCAAACTCTTGCCATCATGTCCTAACCATCCCTCATGTCCATGGATAACACCATCCTCTCTATGTACAGTGACTAATGTGGATTAATGTCATGTCTTTCTGCACCTCAAGCACTTCTGCCCGACTAACTAACTCCGTCCCCAAAGTCTAAACTCTGTGATTATCTGTTCATCTCAAATTCAGTCTGGCCGCCTCTGGCCACGGCTGGCACAGATCAGGAAGCGTCAGACCAATTTGCTCAGTGTTTTCTAGACTCGAGTCAAGCATGCACACGTTTGTTTTGATTCACTGTATATGAACCATAGCTATATGACACAGAAAGAAAAAACATTGATTGTTTGTTTAAGAGGCGAGTATCAACCAGACCCAGTGGCATGAAACTTTGCACTGTTTAAAAAATATCATTTTACAGAATTTTACTGTTGTTTTTTTAGATTTTCACATATAGTGTAAAACTGTAATTTTATAGAGATTTTTTCACATATTTTTGAAATACAATAAAAACATAAAATTACAGAAAATAACTGCAAATTTACAAGAACAGGAAAAACATGCAATTTTACTTGACAAAACTGTTACTTTACGGTCTTTTACTGGTGCCCCAGCTATTTACATATTTTACTGTATTTTTTTACAGTGAAATACGATTTTAAGAAAAACGTCAAATTACAGAAAAAGACTGCAAATTTACAAGAACATGGAAGACGTGTAATTTTAAGTGACAAAACTGTTATTGTATCGTCTTCAACTGGCGCCCCACCTGCCAGAAAATTACAGTTTTTACTGTATTTTTTACAGTGAAATACGATTTAAAGAATAATGTCAAATTACACAAAAAGACTAGAAATTTACAAGAAGAGCATGAAAAACAAGTAATTTTACGTGATAAAACTGTTATTTTACGGTACTTTACTGGCGCCCCAGTAAAAAAAATCTACAATCACAAGATGTTTTGTCAGTATATGCATTCTATTGTCATTCACGTTGGAAGTAAAATATCATAGCGAGTCTCAGAAAAAAGTTCATATACATTAATATATACACAAGTTTTTACTCTGAACGCTCACAGCTTAATCTCACCTGCCTCCAGTAATGCAGAATGAAACAATAATACCTAAATAAAAAATGTCAAATGTGTGCAGTGTTTGGGTGCTATCCAGCGCTCTGTTTCCAAAAATACATTCAAGTCATGTAAACACTGAGCATTTGAAATCTCTCTACCCCACACTTTCCTTATTTATCCGCAGTCATTTCCTGCGTCAGGAAATGAGCAGGTAATCACAAGGAAATGAGCAGGTAATGTTTCGATTTGAAAGCGAGTCGGAGCTTCTCAGAAGCGAGACCTGTTTATCTGTGCTTTTACTGAGAAATGTAAGTAGACGTGTGTTCACAGAGCTAAACTCAGCAACAATTCCATTTATATACAGAGATGTTATAAAAGATCTGTTTAATGAAGGTCTCTCTATCAACGCTGTCAAATGGCCGCTTGCCCGTGCGGTCTTCAGGAAATGACCTTTATTTACACAAGCTCTGCAGATGCACAACGCGTCAGCTGGATATTGAAAAAGGATGATTTGGCTTTGCACAGCACCTTAATGTGTGTGGAGTGACATTCAGCCGTCAAATGCTTCTGTTCTTCATCTAGGTTTAGATTTATCCTTTAAGTTCTTTAAAGAAAATGTTTGACAGAGGAGTGCACTGCACAGCTAAACTATCAGTCACATTGATAAGAAAGTCAGAGTTCAAATCTGTAAATGACACTCACCTGTCTGTCAAATTTTTGAAGTCTGAGTGTCTGTCAGTTGGAGACGTAGTGACAGGAGCATGTGATGTAAGGTGGAAAAAGGATTGGTAGAAATGGCTGGTCTAAAGCTTTATCAGTGTTTTTGTGAGCAGCTTCGTTTCTGTTGCTTCGCTGTGTTTTTGTAACGCAGACGGAGTGGCATTGATTTCATTTAGTTGTATTGCTGTGAAAAGATCAGCAGTTATTCGGAGAAATTACATTTAATGAGACCGTAATGAGACGCGACTACATCAATGCCCAGAGCCAAAAAATGAGACACTTAAGGTGTCTCCCAAAGCATGTACAATACACTGTGTGCTTAAACTATTGACTAAATTCAGCCATCTATTATGAAGTTTATGGATTTATGAAGTTTGAAAATGTACAATTTAGTTTAAATTATGAAGCATAGTCTTGACTCAGTTGTAAAGCATTTTTAATGTGTGCTACATATTTCTATATCTCTACACAGCAGAGTGCAAAAGTATGCACACATTATTTTAGGGCTCTTTAGGAGCTGTCAGTCTGCAGACAGTTCCATTTCAAAATGCAACGGCTGTTTTTTATACATCCGTCCAAATTGCAAAGACACTATTTTTCTCATTAGAAATTCCATTTCCCTCGGAAATGTGTCAAAATATGGAAGTAAAAACTTCCGGTTCACGGGGACTAGCTTTTTGGTATTTTTCAGAGCGTCATGTCTCATATTTTTCAGTGGACTCGCTCAAAATCGTACACAAAGACCCCTGCATACTACAAGTATAAGCATGTTTTTGTCTCCCTCACCAATATTCTCCTTCTAACATCATGCGCCCTTTTCCAACAGTCCGACGGGTTCCGCCGCGCTTCTCCATCCCGCCCACCAATCACGAGGTGATGCCGGGCGGCAGCGTCAACCTCACCTGTGTGGCGGTGGGTGCGCCCATGCCCTACGTGAAGTGGATGAGGGGTGAGGTGGAGCTCACCAAAGAAGAGGAGATGCCTATCGGACGAAACGTGCTGGAGCTCACCAACATCCGCCAGTCAGCTAACTTCACCTGCGTGGCCATTTCCTCTCTGGGCATGATTGATACAACAGCTCAGATCACTGTTAAAGGTAAGAGACGTCTAGCATCACATCTAACGCAAGGACATATTGTTGTTATGTTTTATAAAGTTAAATGACACAATGAAGTTGAAACAAGCGAAAGTCAACAGAAAAAATAAATCTCAAGGAGTTGGATTTCCAAACTTACTGAAATACAACAAGGAAGTATTTCTACATCTCTGGCTGCTCGCTAACATTAGACTTATCCTTAAGTAATCCTCGGCTCTCTAGCTAGCGATGATATCAATGGTGTATTTAAAGATGCGATTATCCAGACACTTACAAACAACGCTACTGTAATCAGATTGGAGGTCGGGCTGAAGAACGTTGAGAGAGAATTCACATCAATAACACGCTCATGGGAATTCCTGGCGTCCTAGACAGAGAGCAGACGCAATCACCTCATCAATGTTTTATCAGAGCCGAGATGTGATGAGGAGATCTCTCTCCTCCTCTTCTCCTCCTCGACAGAGCCAACCAGCTCTCTGAGCTTCACATCATCATTACAGATTATTGTAAAGGCTGTCGCTCGATAATGAATCCGCTTGAAACATTTCATTGTCCCAAATACATCACGTTGAATGCTGCATGTGAGAGCGTGCTCTCTGTTAGTTTTCTCTGGAAGGCATTCGTAACATGAATGTGTTCAATTGAAAGTCTTTTTTAAAGCTGGGAATTAAGTACGTTGACAAAATTGGCAGTTTTTTAAACGAGAAATATTATTTTACATAAATGTTCTTTCTTTGCAAAACTAAAATTTTAATTAAAGAATGTTTTTTTTTCAAATGGATGACTTGGACTGAATAAAGAAATCATTTTAGAGCGATTCACTAAAACACCAAAGAGAAAAATTCTGCAAAGTTTTGATGTCATTTCTGTCGTTATGTGAACAACTTACAATATGTCTCACAAAAATGTCAAATAAAAATATTGTTTCTATTTGCATTTATGTGCAGGAAATGAAAACTGGAGAAGTAGGTCAAAATATCAGAAAAAAGCTCTGTATTTTTTCAGACCTCAAATACAAAGAAAAAAGTTCATATTCACTTTTAAACAATATAACAGTAATATCTGTCAATGTATTTTGGAAAAGTAAATACAATTATGTGATAACCTCGGTTTTCATGTGTCCTATCATGCTGTCAGTCTTTCACATTGCTGTTGGATGACTTTTTGTCACTGCTGAGGTTTGACTTTGTTGAAATTCAACAGACACTGAACTGGAATGGCCAAAATACATCTAGAATTCCTGGATTGTTTGGAAATAGGTTTTCTGTGGCTATATATGCTGTAACTGGTTATCGTTTAAATTGATCTGCATTTCATTTTATTTGATCTAAAATCATTCAAGCAACTCACAGATTTGGTAAAAATGTAATTCATGCATCACTCTGAGTGTGCGTAAACTATTAAAACAGTCAGCGTTTGTTCTTGTATCCAGGGAAGACTTGAAAGCTATAGTCCAAGAGAATGAGAGAGAATTTGAGCTGAGTTACAGGATTAGCATTGATCAGAGCGAATGTGGCATTACTGGGAATCTGCTCTGCCATTTACACTCATGCATTATCATGTTAGCTGAGGTTAATATCATGTGTTTTGGGATTTCCCGGCCCGCGGTGCAGCTGAGGGGCTTTAAGTCTCTTAAAGCAGCACTTAGCCACAGGTTTCCGAGGATTTTCTGTCCCGTTCCACTCTGCTGCTGCCTATTCAGGCTGATCTGTTTGGACTTTTGACAGCTGTCCAATCGCATAGAGCCCAAAAGTTGTTTCGAAACCATTTTAAAAGCTGTTTATTACAATGTAGGCACTTTTCTGGTCGTCTGTTGAGATGACCTGACCTCACTTGTGCACTGACAGAAAGACAGAATAATGGTAATAACAGAATATACCATGAAGGAAAAATAAGTTTGGCCACATTTATTGTCAAGTGTAAAGACTTATGTTGTATACTTTATAATGTACTGATATTATGCTGTGACTCTGTTGAGATTTATTTTACAGTAATGACTGACTGTACATTATCTCTTGCTTATCATTTTACATCTATACTCATTCTCAGCTCTGCCCCGCCCTCCCACCTCTCTCATCGTCACGGAAACCACCGCCACCAGCGTGACTCTAACATGGGATTCCGGAAACCCCGAACCCGTGTCATACTACGTGATCCAATACCGGGCCAAAATCTCAGACAACGGCTTTCAGGAAGTGGACGGCGTGGCCTCCACCCGCTACAGCATCGGGGGTTTGAGCCCATACTCCGAATACGAATTCCGCGTCATGGCGGTCAATAACATCGGCCGCGGGCCGCCCAGCGGGGCGGTGGAGACGAGGACCAGCGAGCAGGCCCCCTCGTCTCCTCCCCTACGGGTCCAGGCCCGGATGCTCAGCGCCACAACCATGCTGGTGCAGTGGGAGGCTCCCGAAGAGCCCAACGGACAGATACGAGGATATCGAGTGTACTACACGTCCGATCTGCACTTGCCCCTCAGCACCTGGCAGAAACACAACACGGAAGACGGCAGCCTGACCACCATCTCCGGCCTGGTGCCAGACATCACATACGGGTTACGTGTGCTGGCGTTCACCTCGGTGGGCGACGGCCCGCCTTCAGACGTACTGCAAGTCAAAACGCAGCAAGGAGGTGAGCCGGGTGTCACCTGTTTGAGATATAAACTATGAATTTGAACATGGTAAGATTGTCTGTCTCTCTCTGACCGCAGTCCCGGCCCAGCCCACCAGCTTTGAAGCAGAGGCTGAACTTGACACACGGATCATGTTGTCGTGGCTGTGGCCCGTCCAAGACCAGATTATCAAATACGAGCTTGCGTATTGGGAAGCTGGATCTGAAAACAAGGTAGTTCAAGCTTAAACAAAGATAATCTCCGATTGTACATTGCGAGGTTAGAATGAAATATGGCCCTTCTCATAGCAATTTTACAATATGCACACTGTGTATAATGTGAATTTTTCATATGCACAAAATATACAGCTAACCTAATACATTTGCCTAAATGTGCAGTATACAGAGCACACGGCATGAAATATCCCACAATGCAACGTGCCTAAATTGACCTATTTTTCCCAGCGTGATGAATAATATTTACCCCCAGTCTGTTCCCTGACTCATATGATCACATTTCCAAAATGTAAGACATTCTCACATAAAATTAAAAATAGAAACAATTTTTCAGCAATGATAACTGCTCTTCGCACTGTTGACATATTTAAAACAGTATACAGTGTGTATACATTAGTATTCTATACTGCCTTTGTATGTGTGTCTGTCTCTCTCTTTTTGTTATCCTGAACAGCAGCACATCACTTTTAACCCAGCTGGTTCTTATGCTGTCGAAGGGTTGAAGCCAGACACCCTCTACAAGTTCTCATTGGCCGCTCGCTCTGAAATGGGGCTCGGTGTGTTCACACAGCCCATAGAGGCTCGGACAGCGCAGTCCAGTAAGTGCGACATGTTCTTTGACCATATATACAGCAGCAGAAAACAGCCTCTGTTGAAGCTTGTTAGTAAGGTGTGTTAAAACTATATTAACTTCCATGCATTTTTAATTGTGCTATAATTCACACAGCACCGCATCACCTCCCGAAATACTGAAACATTCAGTATGTGAAAAGCTGTTTGGGAAAACATTAACAGCATGTGGCATCGTGCTCCTGTTATAACTTGAGAATATGGCGATTTAAAATGTAAATAAAACAAGGCAGTGAGGGATAGAAAGATAATGCGTACAATATGTTGTGTTGTGTTCTTATGCTCCCTTATGTTGACTATTAGAAATGCACTTCTAGTTGTTGGAAAATCTTTTTTATGATCAGTATTTTTATCAGTATCTTATTTTCAAAACACTTTAAAAATAAGATAAATTCACTTTAAATAATTAGATTCTCTTCATTGGGAAATTGTATTTTTTCTAGGGCTGTCAAACAATTCATGGCCATTAATCGCATCCAGAATAAAGGTTTGTGTTCACATAATATAGATCCGTGTACTGTGCATATTCATTTTGTATTAATAAACACAAAACATACACATACTTGTCTATACATTTAGGAAATATTTAAATGTATTAACTTATATTTACTAATAATTTAAATTCTAAATAAACGTTAACTAATTGTTATATTTTTATAAATATATATTGCATTTATGTGTATGTGTTCATAAATGCCAAATTAATATGCACAGTACACCGACATATATTACGTGAACACAAACTTTTATTCTGGATGCAGCCCAGATCTTTTCTAAATCTTATCAAATGTTGTTGATATAACAGAGTTAGAAAAATATACTCTTACTTTATGTTCTCTAAAACATATATTCTCTAAATAGAGATTTGTCCTACATAATATTGCTTCTCAAGCCAATATATCTTGTTTTGAGAAAGTCTATATTTTTTAAACTAGAAAAAACGTTTTTATTTCACTGTGCGATTGCTATATACGTATATGTAACATCACAGTATATTTAACATTTACATCTGTGTTATTTCACCCTAATGACAAAACGTTCTACCATACTAAAACATTTTAAGTAGGTCTTGGTGTTCAGAAGCCCCTGAGTTTTCCAGGGCAGAGCATCGCTGGCCTCTTTTAAACTTCTTATAACACTTCAGCTGAATCACAGTACACAGAATGGTTAGCCGACTCTTCCGGAGAGCTGCTGCGATGCTGGACCGTGACGTGCTGACTGTGTGTGTTCTCTGTGGCGTCAGAATGACGCAGGCCGCACGCTTTAATCTCTGTCCTCATCTTTCTCCGGCTCCGTCGATATGGACTAAAGCAGAGATATTTATGACAGCTCCTGGGAGAAATCTCCTGCTATTCACAGCTATTTGTTACGTGTGTCGGCTTTGAGAGGAGGGACCCGTGCAGAAACTCTGTTCCCATAGAAACACTTGCTTTTTCTTTGTCTCTAAACATCCATCTTTTTGATCCTTGAGTCGATGTCCGTAAAGACTTGAGGGACCAAAATCCCTTTTTCTCACTCTTTCTTTCTATTCCGAAGCTCTAGTCGACTGCCCACTGCCTGTTTACTGCATCTGAGTGCACTTCATAGGGAGCAACTTAAAGGCCACACACAAAGAGCTCCTCTATAACATGAAAAACATGCGAGGAAACTCCACCCTCGAGTTGTTCAAAACCTTTTAAGATTTCTTTGTTTTCTTTGAACACAAATGAAGCTATTTGGAGGAATGTTTAGCAATTTTCGGTTCTTTGGCACCATTGACACCATACTAGAAAAAATTCTAGGATTTCTCTTTTTTTTTAATGTAGGAAGGTCAACAGTTCTGGGGCACTATTGACTACCATTGTAATTTTTCCTACTGTGGTAGTCAATGGTGGCCAAGAACTGAAAATTGCTAACATTCTTCCAAATATCTCCCTTTGTATTCAGCAGAACAAAGTAATTCATACAGGTTTGGAACAATTTGATGGTAAGTAAATGATGACATAATAAAAATGTTTGGGTGAAGTGTCCCGTTAAAGGTTTAATAGCGTTTGATGTTAACAAACTTGTGCTTTTACTGTTTA
The DNA here is from genome assembly GCA_006030095.1 of Triplophysa siluroides. NCBI lineage: Eukaryota > Metazoa > Chordata > Actinopteri > Cypriniformes > Nemacheilidae > Triplophysa > Triplophysa siluroides. Next base: position 2,532,923 of record VCII01000203.1, on the reverse strand, counting down.
GATTTACCTATTTGTTAACATTTCACTATTCGTTAAATTATGTTTAAATTGTACAAAGCTTTGTCTTTTAAAAGCATGATTTAATTTAATTGATGCATGATTTTGTAAAGAATAATCCCATGAGAGTGTGCATTAGGAAAGTAAACAGGTCCGTTTTCCGATTATTTTGGAAGGATTTCAGAGCAGAGCTTTTCTCTGTCACCCGTCGCACCTCTTCAGAACACTCTCTCACCCTTAATACACCTCATATCCTCCCACTTCGTTCTCTGTCATCACCAAACATCCGCTCTCTTCTTCTCTTTTATATTGTCCATCGACTACCCTCTCTCACCACTGTATCGCTTTGATTTTCTTTCTTACCGCTGTACATTTTATTCACACAAGAGAAAAAGAGAGAGATAGTCAGCTGTTCTCACTCAAAACCGTTTTCTCTTTTTCTCACTTTTCTGTTCACTTTAACACCCTCTTGATTGACTCCAGATGTGTACAGCATCTCATCACTCTATCTGTTGTTTTTCTCAAAGCGCTGTTGCTGCAATCTTGCTTTCTCACCCGGTTCTCCCACCTTTTGTCACAACATTCTGTTCCCTTTTTTTGTTTTCTCTCATGGGTTCCTCCTCAGGTATCTGTTATGTTTTACGGTTTACAGACACGGTTGTTAATCTTCTTAAACTGCCTCAATAATCGTTCGCTATATTATAATTGGATACATTGAAATCACAGTTTTATGTTTTGCGTCTGTTCTGCTCAATAAAACACAGGAGTGATAGAGTATTTTTCATATTCATCGTACATATTTTCACCTATATACTGGATCGTATATTCACATTCAGTCATTTTGGAAAAGTACAGTTGGATGGACTTGATTGCTAAATAAACGCAGAAAGTGTAATCGGAACACAAAGAAGAGGTTCTTATATCACCTTCATGTGGTTTATGTCGCCGTAATGATCGTTTGACTGTGCATTATCATGCTTTTTACATGGCTAAAGACATGAAAGTTTAGTGCAGCTATGAAGGAAATTTGTATTGGTGGTTATCGTACAAAAATATCTGACTGCAGAATTCAGTCAGACCATTCAACCAGACCACAGAGTTCCAGAGAGCCGTGTAATAATCCTATAGTTATTTTTTTTTTGCCGTGTCCACAGGATGGGAAAGAATAGAGCTGCAGGATTTTCTGTGAACTCAAGTGATTTTAAAAAGAACCAATACAGCAACTCAGAGATGGACTGGCCATCAATCACCGCTTACTTCTCACAGCCGAAGAGTCTGTGTCAGAAAGAAAATACGTTCTGTTTCTGTCACACGTCCATAAACCACACACACGCAAACGGGTAACCATCAATCTCTGCTTCGGTTCGCCACATACAATATTTAGAAGGTGCGGACAAATATTCAACTTTAAAAAGGGTTTTATATCCTGATGCCCTAGAGAATTATTTTTAGAAAGTATTTTTAGAAAACCATTTATGATTTTCCTGTTAACATATGATACCTAGAAAATAGAAGATAATAGATAATATAACATCAATATTTCATTTTTCCTGCAAAGAATCATATCAGCAGAATCTCGGAGAGGAAATGACCACAGTCCATTATATGTGTACATTATAGTGGACACTATATCAATATGTATATATCTGTCTACACTATATCAATATGTCTCTCTTTCTGTCTCTATGTAAATATTTATTAATGCAATATATGATATGTACTGTATGTATGTATATATAACACATATATATATATATATATTCATACCATAGTCTGTTTGAATACTGGATTCTGATTGGCTGGAAGGTGTGCATTAAAAGCCTTTAACGCACGGGTAGCTCCAGTCAGTTTGGTTACATTTAAAATGAACTTACAAAATAACCGTCATGTTCACCTGTTTGATCTAAAATGACACTGTAAACATCAATAAAAGCTTTAACTTGGCAAATAACCATGGTATAAGCGAGATAATCCAATAACTAATAACTTTGCGTCTGGTGGTTCTTCGCCTTCACGTCATGCTTTAAAATCCTTTAATGCACGGCTAGCCATGGATTATCCCTTACATTTACACACACACATATATACATACTGTATGTATTATTATTTTATTTAATATTTTATATATTGTGTGTGTGCGTGCGTGTGTGTATAAATGAATTATATATTTTTGATTTATTCATTTAAATAAAAGAATTAATTATTTAATCATTTCTTTTGCTGTTTGTGGTATTGAAGAAAAAATAATAAATCTTACAGCTCCGTCAGAAACACATTTGTCAAAGGCCACACCAGTGAAGAAGATCAGAATCTATCAAAAGCTTTTTGAGATTTTTCCAAATGGCACAGCAGTTTTTCTGGTGTGCTGTGTCATTTCCACATGAGGGTGTGTTGACCATATAATCAGCTCAAGAACACTTCACAGACAAATAACTCTTGCTATGAAGAACCAGCAAGGTCCTGATCTCATGTGTTCTTCCTGCACTCCTACCCTTTCCAGCCCCCCGTCCGCCCCACCACAGCAAGTGCACCTGCTCAGTCTCTCCTCCACCAGCATCCAGGTGGGTTGGGCGGCTCCACCGGTCGATAGTCGTCACGGACACATCGTCAGCTACTCACTTGCCTATCAGGCCACGTCGGGTGAAGACCAAGAACGGCACGAGGTGCAAGACATCCCGGCTGATGTGTCCAGCTACGTTCTGGAGAGGTTGGAGAAATGGACGGAGTACACGGTTTGGGTCAAAGCACACACAGATGTTGGGCCCGGGCCTGAGAGCAGCAGCACTCGCATCAGAACGCAAGAGGACGGTAATACCTGGCTTTAGCCTGCTCCTGACCTGCTCTCTGCTTCTTCTAACCGAGATGCCAAACTTCCTAGAACTAATACTTCCGGTGACCAGCCTGGTTCCTTCTTTCCTCTCCGGATCTTTCTGCTTCTTGCTTTTATTACTGTACGCTGGACTTCCTTCCTGCTGCTCTTCATTCTTCTGTTCTCTTGTACACAAAGAGAACGAGAAAGCCCTGAGAAAAGCGCTGGTGCATTATTTTGCGAGTCGGCCATCGCTCTTCAATGAAAAGACTTTTGTGGAGAAAAGCGTAGGGGGCGTGTGGGTAACCGGGGGGGTTTGTTGAGGTTCGTACTGACCTTTTGTGATTCCACATGCTACTGTAAAGGCGAGAAAAGAGAAAAGAGTGCCATCAAATTTTTAAAGGTCCAGTGTATAATTTTTTGGAGGATCTGTTGACAGAAATGCAATATAAGATGTGTATAAAGAGCTAACTGAATGAAGTGTTTTGTTTTGATTACCTAAGAATAAGCTATCTCTATCTATATACAGCGCGGCTCCCCTTACATGGAATTCACCATTTCGTTTTACAGTAGCCCTAAACGGACAAAATGCTCTACAGAGCGCTTTTCGTAAATATATTGTCTTGCAAAAACAAGCGAAGCGAAAATGTGAAAACATCTTAGTCCTGTGTCAGCCACCGTAGTGCTTTGAAAAGAAGGGGGAGGGGTGGGGTGAGCCGTTGGTTGCAATTCACAACCTTGCCACTAGATGCTGCTAAAGTTCATACACTGGACCTTAAAGATGATCTGATTAACACATATGGAGTTAATTTATGTAAGTATTAAACATTAAAGAGCAACTCCTCCATTTGTGCAGTTACATTTCAAATCAATTGGTTTTCACTCGGATGAAATCTGTGAAAAAAAGCTTTAGACTTTCAACCAGCTACTGAAGTAACTACACAGAATAGAGCTCAGCTGCATAGCATCCACCACCACCTACAGTACTATCATGCTGCCAAGTTTTCACCGTTTAGATTATTAAAAAAAATAAAAAAATCGAACTACTATTGCCCAGTTTGAGAGTGTGCGAATGTGAATAAGTGTGTGTGTGTGTGTGTGAGGGCTTGTTTAAAGCTCCACATTATTCTCTCCAGCAGTTTGATTGACAGGTGAATGGGGCGATGAATGCCGGAAGAACATGTCCCGTGTCGGTTTAAACCTGTCAATCAAACCATAAACTCTCTTCCTCTCTCTCTTTCTCTCTGGCTCTCCCTCGATGACTCTCTCCCTCTTTCTATCGTTCTTGTTACTGGAGGCATTGTTTTTTTAATATTCTGTTAATGAGGGTTCTTTCGTTTTTTCTTTACCGGGGCTTGTTGTCTCAGATCCTGTCCTTTTGGCCCGCTATCAGACATCCGTTTCTGTTTTGCTTTTGTTTTTAACATTATTTAACCACATTTTTTTATTTTTGGAAGGCAATGCTTGTGGTACTTGTGGTACACTCTTAGGATGTTGTGCATCGTTTTTGGTAATTGCTTGCTGGCTTAAGTTGAGGGGATATTTGACCCAAAAATGAAAACTCTTTTATTATTTACACTGCATTATATCATTCTGATGTTTTGTGCAGAACACAAATGAAGATATTTTGAGGAATGTTGGTAGCCAAACAACACTGGCACTTATTGACTTCCACTGTGTGAACACAAAACCACTGAGACAGTTCATAAAATATCGTCTTTTGGGTTCCACAGAAGAGAAAGTCATGTACAGGTAATGAATGACAAGAGGGTGAAGAAATGATGACATCATTTTTTTATATTTGGGTGAAATATCCTCATAAAGGACTCATCTCTTCTATAATATTCCGCTTTCTAGAAACATCATGTAAAATGTTAATCTATTGGACGTGCGCCTAAAGTTACACATTGAAGTCGAAAGCCGAAGCAAACTTTTTACGTGTTGTTATAGTTTCATTTCAAGTCTCGCAGGAGGGTTATTAATCAGGCCAAAATGAGATAAATCAAGCCATTGAATGTTTCTAGTGCATATTCTGGAGAGACTAATGTGTTGTGGCGCCGATAAGGGTTCAACGCCTCCGACAGAAAACAAAAACGTAGGCTGCCAGCGAGTCATTGATAAATTAGCTCTGCCTTTTATCTGTAAACAGTTGGCATAGGCCCTTCTTACCTGTTCCGCCCATTCACTCCGGCTCCCGACATCCATATTCATCAAACACAGAAATATTGAAGTGCACACTGTTTGTGCCATGTGCTTGTTAGTGAATTCTGAACAGAAAGGAGTGTTTTTACGGTTTCTGAGCCACTTAACCTGCGTATTCTCATAAATAAAGGTTTGAGTCTTTCTGAGCTTCATGGTTTATTCACCGGGTTATGAATGTTTTTCTCACGGCGATGTGTGAACGTGTGGTTTTGAGCAAGGTCGCGGCATGCAGAATTTCAATGTGGGAGGGCAGCAGAGCTGCATCACTTTTCTGAAAGGAAATTCTGAAAGGAATGAACCACCTTAAACACAGCCCCGCTTTAAGCTACTGTATATGCTGCATGTTAGAAGCTTGTGATTGGAAGCAGGCCCTCGGATGCTGGTCTTCACAAGACTGGCTTCACAAGCCACACCTCACGGGTCAGGTGATGTCTGATCTTTATCATGTTACTGATCCATCTCTAAGCTGATTGACAAACGTGTAATTTCCCTGCGATGTTGCCTTCACGCATGAAGCTGTGGGTAATTCGCTTTAGAAGCTCATGTGGTATGAAGTGGCTGTGAGCATAGGAAGGTAACAGAGCCTAGTGCTAACCCTCCACCAGCGTTTCCATGGAGACGTACCGTAGGGCGACACAGAGAAAATGAGACTTAGAGAGGGAAGGTTGAGAGGAAGAAAAGAAGTTAAATCTTCCAGCAGCTGTTGTCATGTTGAGGTTTGTGGAGAAGAGCCTGGGGTTTGATCCCTAAGAGACGTTCAAGGTTCAAAACAGTTCTGCTCTATCGAAAGGGTTTGTGTTATAATATCATTTACCACAAAAATCTTTTGAACTCCCTTAGGTTTTTGTCTTTCTTAAGGAAAGAGTTCTAGTCAAGGATGTTTTAGACTTTGCAGCTCAAATATTAAACTTTTTTGTTTACAAAATTAACATAAGAGCTTAAACAACAGTACCAGCACAGTTTAGCTGTACAACCTCTGAAATGCTGCTCAGATTCGATTATAAGTTTGATTAAAAATTGTATTTCAATAGATTTTTTCAATATTTATTTATTATATTTATATTTCTTAAATATTCATAGTCAGAGAGACAGACAGACAGATATATAAATTATTCTATACTAATAGTCATAGAGTCTTTAAATTAAATCAAACAATTAATTTGCAAATTATAAATCAAATAATTTAGGTTAAATTAACTATGCGAATTATTGTGTTAATAAATTATTATTAAATGCTAATTTATTTTGGATTATTTGTATCATCTTCGGGGATGGTCACCATTTTCCTAGAATTTTCCCTGAATTTTATATTTTTGCATAAAAATGTCAAACATTTTAAACCTGTACGACTTTCTTCTGCAGAACACAAAAGAAGATATTTTGAAAAATGTTGGTAACAGAACAGCACAGCCCCCCATTCACCTCTATGGGCACAAAACCAATGCAAGTGAATGGGTGACTGAACAACATGTTCTGTGGAAGAAAGAAAGTCATACAGGTTTGAAATGACAAGAGGGTGGGTAAATGATGACAGAATTTTAATTTTTAAGGTGTACTACTCCTTTAAGCATACGCCTTCAGAAACATCATGAGAAACATGTGAAATGACCTATGCTCTAAATATAATGTGTATGTTTGCACACGCGTGTCTGTGTATGAATACAAACATATACGCACAGACATAATACACACAATTTCTGCAACCTGGCCACATTTGGTTTTTACTCCGCAGACACACAAATCTGCACGGAAGCACCATTTTGTTTATCAGTTTTTGGCCTTTATTGACTTTTTCCCATTGAAGGTCAAGGCTGGATTCTGCTGCCAAGCACATTTATACAGTCAAATGACTCCAATTAAGTGTGGCCTATACTGCTGATGTTCAGCATTTGAACCTTCATAGATCTTCCTGCGCTCTGGGCTGTTACTTCAGGAATGGGGGATGAGGTTTCTCTGTCTGGGTATTAATCTTTTAACGCTGTGCTTTTTAACCTTCACCTCGCCTTCCCTTCATCTATAGACTATCAATTGACTGTCATTAACATCTACTGAGCTGCTGCTTTCTCCACCAAACTCCAGATCAGCAGGGTTACCTTCTGTCTTTGGAGTTTCAGTATGCTGGTTTGGTGAAGCCTGTCTCTCAGACTCCCTGTTTCAACACACTGTGAAGAAGTGTGTTTAGTTTGTTCAGGATTTGAGAAAGAAACCCAATTTGTGGGAAGGAGAGCAGATAACGTACTATAGAAATGTTGAAGTACTGGGAGCCTGGGAGCAGGTTTTTAATGTTGTTTGTTTGGTTGAATTTTAAAGCATTCCTCTATCTCGCGCAGTGCCTGGCGCTCCTCCACGCAGAGTCGAGGTGGACAACGTGAACTCCACGGCCTTGCGCGTGTCGTGGAAGCCTCCTCTGCAGCAGAAGCAGCACGGACCGATCCGTGGCTATCAGGTGGTGTACTCACGGATGGAGAACGGAGAGCCACGTGGGCAACCCACCATCGTGGACATGGAATTGCCAGAGGCACAGGTACGAATTCTGTATGCACACACCTCTGCACACTGTTTATGACCCGGACCAGTTATTGCTCACTTCCTTAGTCCTTAGAAATTGAATGAAAGCATGAGTTTATTTGAAGTCTGTATATATTGAATCCATTCAAAATATATGTCCGTAAATCATTTTAATGCATTTATAAAGCCTTATAGACAGTTTCGGCGGCAACAACATAATCAAACATTATGTGGCCCAAACTTTACTTTCTGTTAGACCTCTGCAAAGAATCAATAACTGTTGGGTGGTTTTAATGTAATTTAGTAGTATAATTAATAAACTGTAAAATATTCATATTTATTCAATATAAAATAAATAGTTAAATTATAACCAAACACAGACCGGAAGAACAAAACCATCTATGAAACATTTTTAGATGTGAATAATTGTAAACACTATATATGTGTTTTGAGTCGTTTTATGTGTAATAAATGGGGTAATGTAGAGTCATAGTATATAATCTCTGCATTGTAATATATGTTATTTACTGCTTTATTAAAGGGATAGTTCACCCAAAAAGGTAAATTCTGTCATCATTTACTCCCCCTCAGGTTTTCCAAACCATTATACATTTCGTTGTCCTGCTAAACACAAAGGAAGATATTTTGAAGAATGTCAGAACCAAACAGATCTCATCCCCCATTGACTCCCATAGTATTTATTTTCCCTATGGCAGTATATGGGGGATGAGTTCTGTTTGGTTACTGACATTCTTCCAAATATCTTATTTTGTGGTCAGCAGAACAAATAAATGTATACAGGTGTGGAACAATCTGAGAGTGAGAAAATGATGACCGCATTAAAATTTTTGGGTGAACTATCCATTAAAACGATGTTATGAGAAATATGTTTATTAGAAAAGAAAATTTAACAGAGAAAGTAATAATAATAACTATTTTTATAGAACATATTCAGTGATATGTGCAGGCTTCAAAAACAAGTGTTACCAATAAAAAAATGAATTTGAATTTATTCAGACTTAAGTCTGAGAACAAGTGGGAATTGTTTTATTCATAAGAGTGTAATTCCAACCTGCAGAGGGAAGATTCAAACTCGCCGAACGTTATTCAAATGAAGTTAATATTAATATATATTTGATAGAAATTCATTTTTGATGAAATAGATGTGCAGCTTTGGGGGTGCTGTAATCTTATCCAAGTATTCATGGGAGATCTGAGAGTCAAGAGGAGGATTTTTATTCAGCGTTTAGCTTGCGGGAACACGCAGACTCCTGACTGCAGGTTTGTGGGCTTACTGGAGTGTGTGCGTGACTGCGCGCGTGCGTACGCGACGAGGAATGACATAGCACGCGTGACTATCATAAGTGTTAGAATTGCAGGCACAGAATGAATCAAAATGCTGAAACGTTTCGGCGAGACAGGAGGACCAGAGCGATCCTCATCTGAAAGCAGGCCTGGTTCCTTTTCTTCAGTGATGCGTTTGGTTTCTCTGAAGGGTGGAGAACCCCGTCATGCTGTTGTTCCCTCCAGATAAAACGTGCACCTTTTCTCCCACCATCACCTGCATTCCTGTCTTATCTGTACCGTATGACCGTGATGGTCTTGAGCAAGATTCTTGCACATGAGAAACACGTTTGCTCACGCTAATACACCATCCTTCATATGTGGACATTTGTCACGCTGTCATGGCAGTTATCAGATATGCACGTACACTGGCATCGGTCCCTGTGTTTGCATTGCAGCAGTTGCACAAGACATGTCAAATAATGAAAAGTCATTTAAATGGAAATGTAGTAAATTAAATCTATTGACAAGTACAATAAAAAATAGTGTAATGTAAAATAAGAAAGTGCAGTGAAAAACAAACATTACAGTACAATAAGCAAAATAAATAAACACAAATTCTCTCGCTCTCTTCCGGTTCTGCTTGTGTTCCTCGTGTACTGTAATGACTGCCAGCTTGGCACCCGAGCGGTTTCCACATTAGAATCGATAAGCAGCAGTAGTTTGCTTGTTCTCCGTTCAGAAATGGCAAATGGAGCGTGTTGTGTTGTATTGCGGCCGCAGAGATGAGGAAGGAGATGAGAGGAGATGAAATGGGTTTGGGTAGGGGCCTGCTCATTCATACATCACATGTACGGGTGATGGATCGAATCTGCGAAGTTCGTTCTGAATCATTCTGAGTGGCCCGTTCTGTCAGTTTCGGAGGCTGATGATTGCTGTCTCTCGCCACCCAAGCGTTCGCTCGCGCCACTGTTTATGGCCAGCGTGTCCTTGTCTGGAAGAGATGAAGTGGCTGTCGGTCCTGATGAAGTCTGTCCTGGGGTTATGCTCCACGGGCCCTGAAATACTTCAAGCGAAATAGAAGAACGATGGAGTGTAACATCATTAAGAACAAAATCTGTCCGAAGCTGACTGTGGTACTTCTCGCTACACCTGAATGAAAGAAGAAGTAGAACTTGTAGTATACCGGGCGCATGCACCTACAACAGACGTGGAAGTGCATCTTTGTACTCGTATGACTCTTTATTCTGTGGAACACAAAATAAGATAATTGAGAAATGTCTGAGTGGATTTGTGTTGATACAATGGAAGGTCAATGTTGATTTGGGTTCTCACATTCTTTAAAATATCCTCTTATGTGTTCTGAAAAAGAAAGAAAGTCATACAAGAGGTTGAATAAATGATGAAAGAATTGTAACATTTTTCTTTAATTTAGTAAAATTATTTGTTTACCAGTTTACCAGAGGAGCTTATTTACAAAGAACCTTTTTAGACTATGTAGGATTTATGTAGCTTTTTGGTTTCTTGAAAAAAAAAAATGGTTTTACTTGTTACTGTGTTTTTAAGGCAACAGTTCACCAAATAAAGAGAACGTGTTGTTAATTCTTGCAAAAGAACTTTAAAGACCAAGTTATATGTAATCCCAACAGCTGCTGATGATAAATGAAGTCTGACAGAATGAAGCGAAACGAACTGTCTGGACAAGAAACTGAACATTATTTACAACATTATAGATAACAATCTTTTTTTCTTCTTTTTTGCTCTCCTGAAAATTTTACATGGCCTAAGGGCGAGTAAATTAACAGCAAATTTTTATTTTGACATGAACTATTTCTTTGAAGCAGCGACAGCGATAGCCACTGGCACATAGCACAATGTTTTTTTCTGACAGTATACTTGTATAGTAATAATAATATCATGACCCGCACAAATAAATCATTTATTATAAACACTGTTTATTTTACATTATATTCTATTACATTCCCCAATATTCAATAAGGAAAAAAAAATGTCAGTTTTGGTATCCTTAAAAGTGAGCATGAAATCATAATAGACTCAAAATGTATCTCTCTCATTCTCTAGAACTGTATGTGACGATGATTTATTTATTTACTGTAAGGTTAGATCAATAAAGATTTCAGATTTGATGTCTTCAGCTAAAGGCTGAACAGAGAATTAAACATCTTTGTTGAGATTCTCCATTGACATGAGGCTGTTAGACTCCTATTTGCTTTTAATTGGATCATTTATTATCTCTTATAGTCTTCTGTCCAGAGACTGTTTGGTTTTAGGTTGATTTTAAGGATGTCTGTGCATCCTGTGCATCCAAGAGAGCATTTGATTTCGATTCTGTCTGAAGATACTTCTCTGTCGATAGAGTTGTTGGAAGATAAAGGGTGCTGGGCAGACGCTATTTGTTTTTTGTTTTCATACCTGAAGGACTTTGTGATCCCTGCGTGTAAAAGAGAGAAAGAGCGAGAGGAGGGCTGTGAAGCATGAGACACGTCTTATCAGATAAGACATGCTGTCAAAGTCTGATCTATGTCTCCTTCAGCGCAGGAGAGGGTGTGCGTGATGACCCAGTTACTGTAGGGGAGGGAGAGATGGAGAGCGAGATAAACAGAAAGAAAACGCAAGCACTCTTTTTGTTGAAGGAAAGAAGCTGTCTTTGGCTAATGGGGGTATCAAGCCAGCTGCCATATTACCATGTTGCCCAAGACTGGTTGCCCACTGGAGCTAAGCAGGGTTGAGCCTGGTCAGTACCTGGATGGGAGACCTCCTGGGAAAAACTAGGTTGCTGATGGAAGAGGCGTTAGTGAGGCCAGCAGGGGGTGCTCACCCTGTGGTCTGTGTGGGTCCTAATGCCCCAGTATAGTGATGGGGACACTATACTGTAAAGATGCACCGTCCTTCGGATAAGACGTTTAACCGAGGTCCAGACTCTCTGTGGTCATTAAAAATCCCAGAATAAGAGGGTATGTAACCCTGGCTTCCTGGCCAAATTAGCCACTTTGCCTCTGTACATCATGGCCTCCTAATCATCCACATATGTACTAACTGGCTTCGTAACTAATGTTGGGCAAAGAAAATCGATTAATAGTTTTTTTGAATGCGGTCGATTCAATATTGATTATCAAAAGCTGTGTTTTCTTTCATATTTCCGTTACCACTGAACATTCATTATCGTGAATGTTATTGCTACTACTATCCACTAGATGTCACTTTTCTTTTTACAATGGGTGGATGTTTTCATTCATTCATTCATTGCTTAATCAACATGGCGGATGTTTCTCGAATTTAACATCACCTTCACATAAAAGGCAGCGGTTCATATGATTGCAGCCCCTCTTTACATCTTATTTTGTGAAATTTTGTTAGAAATAACCTGTTCTTTCTCGATATACCCAAGTGTGTTTAAAGTTTAATATACAGGTTTGTGGCATTTATATTTTTAATTCACCATAGTATTATGATATGATCTTTTTATAAATATCAATAATTTGTATTAAATCTATAATCAATCGAATCGAATCGAGAGCTTGTGAATCGGATTCGAATCGGAACATTGGTATCGATACCCAGCCCTATTTTTAACTCTGTCTCCTCTCCACCAATACGCTGGTGTGTGGTGGCGTTCTGGCGCAAAATGGCTGCCGTCGCATCATCCAGGTGGATGCTGCACATTGGTGGTGGTTTAGGAGTTTCCCCCTTCAAAGTAAAGGGCTTTGAGTACCCAGAAAAGCGCTATATACTGTTAATGTCATGATTTTTTATAATTCCCATGCAGGGCCGAATATGTTGGCCAGTCATATTTGTAAGGTTTTCGTTTGTGTGTTTGGATTTCTGTTAGAAAATTCACAAATGAGGTCTCTGTAATATCAGTAAAGAGTTAAAAAGAGTATCTGTAAAAGAGATGTTCCTCATAAACAGACATGGGGTTACACAGAGAGCAGGTGGATAGTCTGGCTATGAAGATGATCTCACAAGTGTGTCTTATAAAGTTTTAGAAGCGATCGCAACAACATCCAGGGAGTTTTGAAAACCGGGAAATATCAAGTAATAATAAAAATGGCGATTTTCAGGCCAAGTTATAGAACTTATTTTATTTATTTGAATACTTTTCCCAATATAACGTAACTCTTTGCACTCGAAATCGCTTCATTTGTGTATCTGTTGCCATTTCTGAGTTATGAAAGAACATCTTCGGTCTGCGAATGCACAAGCATTTGGATTTCTGTGTGATTTCAATATTTCTTCAGATGAATACACGCTTGCATGAACATTAGATTTAAGGGATGTTCTGCCTTTGATCACGCAGTTAAAAAGCGTCAAATGATCAAAGTTAATTAAGCAGCAGATCTCCCTTAGCGTTACCCTTCCATCCATAACACGCCCTGCAGAACCAAACCCCGGCCATTAAACCAGAGCCAAAACACTGCAGCCTCCAGCACATTTCCCCCATGCTTTCACAACCCAGTCCAATATTCACTGGTGGAAATACCTGGCGTCCAACAAATGTGATGACATACATGTAAGTGAGTGAGGGAGAGAGAGGGGCTGGTTGATGGTGGGTTGGCCTAATGGAAGCTTTTATCAGCCCAAAGTGATGGGGGACCCGCCAACAGAACATGACCCTCGACGTGCGCTGAGTGATATAACAATTTAACAGCACAAAGAGTTGCCGTGGCGTCATATTTCATCATTTTCCTCACATTTGCCCAAACCTGCAAAGCGAAAAGTGGTCGTGTAGCGCCACGTCCGCAAGACAGGAATGTAAAATAGGACATTACTCACTTCTCACTACTCTTATTGTGAAGCGGTATCAGTGTCAAGGCTAAATTACTGCCCATTTTCATCCCATCGAGAGAGAGACCAAACACCAGTGGCGGTCGCAATGATTTTGAGAAACAAAAGAAAGTTTTGTTTATTTCAGCACTGTTTCTCCTCTGACATCTGCTAAATGACACGCTGATGGTGCATCAGAGCACCATCCGAACATTGTGGTGATGCTCAGTGGTCCAAACATTCCCGCTAGATAAGGATTAAAGAACCAGAACACATCTGCTCTGTACGACTGGATTCTTGTCTTCTCGCTGAGACTGAAATCACGTGCAAACACAGTGAGGACAAAAAGATCTTTACAAAGATCTACTGTATAGACAAATACAAATGCATTGGCACGTCAATACACGTGTGTTACTGAGAACCCCGAGAGTCCTAATATTTTACACACAGACTGTATACGAGTTTAAATGTATTTACACGACAGTTCTTTAGCAGTTTAAGTATACACCAGCTACATACACAACACCCCAAGGATTTAGACGTTTCAGCGGCAACAACATAAAAAACATTTTTTAACAGTTTTGTGGCCCAAATTTAACTTCCGGTAGACCTCTGCAAAGAATCCACGCGTGCGTCCGATGAAACCGTCTATACATAGCAGTTATATGAAGTGCAATGTCACGCCGTGCTCACATCTTTGTTGGTTTTGTAATGAAAGATGAGGTAACACACGCGGTTTCTGCCAATCTCATATTAATCTTGAGTACCTATATAGTAGTATTGCATATTTAATATCTTCGAAGAGTATTTCGTTTTAGTCAAATTAATAAAAGACAGATACAGCTGTATGATTATTTCCGTAAAAAGACGAGCACCTGGAGGCGTGCAGGGGGGGCCAAACTGCAGCACGAGCACACGATACATCATCGCATTATCCCTGCATGTTGATTCACTATAAGTTTGTGTCGTTCACATCATGCACGTTCACGCCGATTGTCAACAAAACACTGACGTATGACTTTTGATTTACCGCGTGTGGTTCAAGTCCGGTATCTCTTACAACGATCTTCAAATCCAGCGTTATATCTACCGGTTATATAACATTCATCACCGAAATGCAGTGGGCAAACAAACACAGCTAAACTTCCGTCAGCCGAGTGAAGCGACATTCTCACGGTGACTGGTTGACGCGTGCTCTTTTGCTAGCTGGATGACGCGTGGGCGTGCTTTTCTGGAAAAATTCTCCAATAAGGGACTAAGAACCCTTTTTACGATACGGGAATCCTTGTTCGAATAAAAACGTTCTGAAACCTGTACGAACCCTGGCGGAGTGAGTCGAGCACAGAAATACTACGTCATACGTTCAATATTTAACACAAGTTGACCATGTTTAGCTTGAGAAGCCAGCACGTTTAACAGTGTAAAAAAGTCAAAATGCATGACGTAGCATGTTACCTCCGCTTTAAGTTAAAAAGACCTTTTATTAAAGGCTGTTTGATAGCAACCAGTGCATAGATTTCCGTTTCATTTGGCTTTTTATTATATACAGTTTATTACATCAAAGCGGCTAGAGCTTTGTCAAATCCACTAGCTGATTTTTCTCGTAATGCAGTTTTGAGAGTGCCCATGTTTTTATCGATCTGCTGTAAAGTAAAATCATGTGTTTACAAGACCCCTGATTGCTACAATGAGCGCTTCTGAAGATGAAGCCACTAAAAATCGCACAAAGCCTGTCAAATTTAATCAATGTAATCTATGCAGCAAGCAACACGTCCTGGTGCACGTCTGTGTATTCTTATCTGGTAATATGGCATCGTTGATTTCCGATGTTTCTGCACCTGTGAATTATGAACGGTCAATTCTTGTCTGTGTGGAATATGTGTGTTTGTGTGCATCAGCTTTGTGTTTGAACAGAATAACGCATCTCTTTGTTAAACCGCCAACTATAAAATCTAAAACATAGGCTGTTGGTAACGTGATTCAGACAATCTTTCCCATCAGAGTGGGCGGGTTTTGACCAGAATAACCTGCAATGTGGAAACGTAGAACATTTTTTTGAGGCTATAGGTACATACAGTAAAGTGTGTCTTTGGTTGAGTAAGCAATCCTTTCTATCACTGTACAATCACAGATTTTCAGCTGTTTCTTCAACCTTCTCACGTCTCTCGCTCTCTCTGTTTGTTTATGTGTGCTGTTTTATGATTAAAGCGTTTTCGAAGGGTTTGGAGGTGGCGTGTCTTTTATTTGCTGTTAGTCAGCAAGGTTATGGAGCGGAATATAAATCCCTCCATCAGTGGGCCGATGGCAGCATTTGATGTGCATCTGGGGGAAAGCACAGCGCTCACTGAATATGCATCGGCCATATTAAGAAGAGAAATCGCCCTGCCGCCACCAAACGTGTGCAGGACGTGAGGACTGTGACTGGCAGACGGCGGCTCCTTTAGATGTGTGTTTGAGGGAAATAAGGGAAAAATGTAATCCCTGAGCTGGTTGCTGAATAAGCAGATATCCTCTAACCTCTGAAGGTGAAACTTAATCTCCACTTACTGACAGAGGGGCTAAATCATCAACTACAGTGTGTGCGTGTGGTCCTGGTAAACCTAACAGTGTGGGGACCAAATGTCCCCACAAAGATAGTAATACTAGTCATTTTTGACCTTGTGAGGACATGTTTTGGTCCCCTTGAGGACATCAGCTTATAAATCATAATAAATTATGTTTATTTGAAAATGTAAAAATGCTGAAAAAGGTTTGTGTGAGGGTTAGGGGTAGGGAAAGAAGAATTATTTAATTGAATGTTACTGTTTTATTTTATTAAGTTGGTTGTAAAATAGCATAAAAACTATTTTATTGTACGGTATTTTCCTGGCTCCCCAGCTGCCGGAATATTACAGTTTGTATGTTTTTTACAGTGCAGTTTGTACAGTGTAAAAATTTGGATGTTTACATTTATTCATTTGGCAGACGGTTTTATCCAATACGACTTACAATTAGGAGAGCATGTAACATTTTGTCAACATGCTAAACAGTACCGATAGTTTTCAAGGCCATGGTACTTGAAGGATTAAAGCTGAAGTACGCAAGGAAATGAACAACATGAAAGACAATCTTTTATGTCTTTGAAAGATCCGCATAAATAGTAGCTTAGTTAAATATATAATAGATGTAATAGTAATACCAATAGACATACCAACACAAGACTAGTTGTATACAAATGGTTTTAGTGTAAAATAATGACGAATCAGGTTTCACTTGCTAAAACTCTTGTGATGACATCATTGATGTTACATTGAATCAGTATGTCTTTTTCAATTGTCTCTTACGTCTGCGTTCAGACCGCCAGCGACTTGCTGCGAGGTCATTAGAAGGCGTTCCTAGCTTTGGTTGCTCTAGTAACACTTAACAAACCCTGCAGTAACTGACGAGAGACGGATGATGTGAACCCCGCTGCTTTACTCCTATTGGTAGTCGCTTCCGAAAGTCAGTCATCATTTGCATAAAGTTGAGAAATCCTCAACTTCGTTGCGACGCTAGACACGCCCACTTCCTGTCGCAAACGGTCACTGTCAGCGGAAGTCACATGCTCTTCATTGGAATGCATAATGTGGCTTTGTCGCTGGTTGTGACGCTGGCAGTCTGAACGGGCCGTTATAAATTGTTTTTCCAAATTTTAACAAAACATATTTGCACGTATTTGTGAAAAACGAAAACTGGAGAAACAGGTCAAAATAAGAGAAAAGATGTGAAGTGAAGTTCATATTCACTTTTAAGCAATGACAACAGTAATATGTGTACATGTATTAAGAAAAGTTTTTTTATGTGATAACCTTGATTTATCACAGTTTTCATTTGTCTCGATATGAGTTTGTCACTCCTGAGGTTTCATTTTGTTGAAATTCAACCGACACTGCACTAGGGCTGCACGATAATGTATCGCGATACTACTCAATCCTATTGAAATCAATATGGCTGCGATATGCAATGTGTCGATATTTTTTTTTTGCGTACTGTAGCTTCTCCTTGAAGCACGGCTCAGTAGGGATCAGTAGGAAATGCTGCTCGATCTAAAAGCAGTGTGAGTTTGAGTCACTTACAATGTCCATTTGAAAAAGATACACCCGTCACACATGATCATTATAAATATACTTTATTATTATTAAAAACCTGATGAGGCTTGAGTAACTGTGATAAAAAGATTTTCCTAGATTCTAAAAGTTGTTATGGTCTTCTTCTGCAAGTGCGTATTTGGAGATTCCGCACGAGAGCGCCCTCTGGCTTTCGGATGCATTTACATTTACATTTAGAGAAATGTAATGCATAATGTTGCAGCAGCATTTTCCCGTACTTCACCTAAAAGCTGTGCATAAATCATGTGATATTAATCATTGGTTTATCGAGACAGCCCTACACTGGACTGTAATGCCCCAAATACATCTAGAAATACTGATAAAATGACTTTGTGTGTACACTGTGTGTATTATGATACACTCAGTGATAGATGCTGTTAACTGTGTTTGCTGGAGTAAAGAACAGGTTGTGAGGAACACAGGGGTGAGTCTTTCTATCAGGCGTCATGGTTTATTCAGTCCGAAAAATATCATGTCGGTGAAGGTCTCCGCTCTTGACTTTTTGTAAAATCTGTTTTTCATTACGTGTCATGTTGTAGTGACTCAGAGAGGTGAAATTCTTCACCAGCCGATCCCAGAATCAGGGTCGTGTCTCGGCCTCACACAAACACCCACAGACCATTTAGTGCATATTGCACACAAATGTGGAAAGAGCTTTCTCAAATTCGCAAGCTCTGATTTGTTCGAGTGCCTTTATGCAGCATGTAGGCGTGAGAGTGCATGCGTTTATATCAGTCCATTGGGAAACACAATCATGTTTATCAAGTTCCCAGCTGCTTCAATGAGCACTTCGATGAACTGATCACTAGATTTGATCAAGCTGCTGAGGTTCATGGCCTGAAATCGTTGAAAGATATTATTATTCTTCAGCTTTCTTTATCGTATTGATTTATTTGTAGTTTTTCCATGGTAAATTGATCATCAATCTTTATGCCTCCGCTGACACAAGCCATGCTTTGAAACCCGTTGTTCTGCATGAATCATTACAACATAAAGTGTTTATGGTTTGTGGTCTGATATTGACTTCTTTTCCTGCCATGTGTGTGTGTGTGTCGGTGGAACAAGAGGGATTCTGTGTGAGTAACTGTAGTGTGTTTTGTGATGTGAGCATACGGAAGAAAGACGCCTCCATCTGCCTTTGAAATGTTGTGCATGTGTTTTGATAGCAGCCTGGAGACAAACGCTACTTTAATTCTCTCTCTCTTTTACTCTGTTGAGGAACTTTCAGTTGTACTTTGTTCAATTTGGGTTGTTTTGTAAGAAAAGCAGTTTACTCTGTAAAAAATCAGTAAAAATGTTTTCTTTTCTGTAAGCGAAAGAAACAGAAATGTACAGTAAAAGAAAAACAATTCCCTGTAAAATTACAGGATATAAGGATATGTATTAATTAGTCATTTATAAATATGTAATAATTTTGACTGTATTTCGAAAACACATTACAAAAATCTTTAAAAACATAAAAATCCCTTTTTTTACATGGAAAATCTGTAAAACAAATAACAGAAAAATGACTGTTTTTTTACAGTGAAGCTTATTCATGAAACGCCACTTAAATAGTTTTACTCTATTTTAAATGTCAACCGTCTCGTAATTGTATCATCCTGATCTGAATTCACTTCTGTAATGTGAAGTGTCTGACTGAAACATTTATGTCTGAATTAAATATTTTTCACCAAGACAAAAGTCCCATAGGATCTTATTGGTCATAGAATCTTATTGCTCAGAGGTTGCTCTTTCATAGCTCAGAAGATTGTGAGCTCTTAATTCAAGTGCCAACTTAGTCCCAGATGTTTCTCCTAAAATTGGAAAAATAAAAATAGAAACAAATGAGGCAATTGTTAAAGTTGTGTGGGTGAAATCTTCTGGATTTGGGTAAATTGGTTGAGAAATGTTTAAACTCATGTTGTCTTATTGCAATTCATATTATCTTGAATAATATTGACTTTTGATTGCAAAATCTGAGCTCACTTTGTGACATGAGATCTCTTTTGAAACTGGCTCTTTTTCTCAGGAGAAATATCTGAGACACGGGAGTGTCTTCAATGTTTCTATTTGTTCTCCATTTAATCTCATTGATGCCTAGGACATTAGAAAGATCATTAAAGAGATCCATTTGCGATTTTGATTTTTTTAAGGGGTTGGACTTGATACTATCTATTGTGAATTTATTAAAAAGTGAAAGATGCCTCTGGATGACATTATTAAAAGAGAAAGAAATGGTGACAGCAGTTGAAAGACTAAACATGTTATTACATTTTGATCTAAGATTACAAAACAAAACAAAATAATTAAGTCTTTGCAATACCTTAAACTATAAAGAATAATGCAGGATCAGACCAGAAGTGTGTATTAAGGAAGTAAATAGGGTCAATTTTTGTCTTCCTGTTGAAGTGATAGTTCACCCAAAATTTTATCTTCTATCATCATTTTCTCGCCCTCTTGTCATTTGAAGCCTTGATGACTTTCTTTCTTCCGCAGAACACAAAAATAGACATTTTAAAGAAAGTTGGTAACCGAACAGCACCGGCCCCCATTCACTTCTATTGTATAGACACAAAACCAATGCAAGTGAATGGGGTTCCGTTACCGACATACTTCAAAATATCTTCTTTTGTGTTCCACAGAAGAAAGAATGTGATACAGGTTTGAAATGACAAGGGTGAGTAAATGATGACAGAATTTGAATTTTTCACTTATCACTTTGACGTGAGAACAAATGTGTGTACTGTGTTTGTTTATGCACAGGCTGGGACTTCAAGATAAATAGGGGTCAAAATGTGCCCGTGGTTATATGACAGCAGCTCTGATGTGTCAAAATTGTTCAAATCGAATCAGAAGCCGCTCAACTCGGTTTCACCTGCGTGGGAAATGAAAACAATTCCAGCAGTGCCCTAGACAGTCCAACCCGCTGAAGAGTGAAAGTGATTGACAAAAGTCTTTCCTCAGACAACCGGTGACAGCTCGGCGTCCGTAGCGCTGGAGACGAGCGATTCCTCTTCTCGCTCTGCCAAGAGGCCTGCATCCCTCTTCGTGTGCCCTAGATATTCACCAAAACTCATATTCAACTGTCATCTACAGCTATTGCCTGTTTCATCTTTCCATCAGTATGTGGGTCTGTCTGGGCCCCCTTCTGTCTCTCTTTCCTTTTCTTTCATATTAATGGGACGTGACAGTGATATCACTCAAAACAGATAAAAAGACTCCTCTCTCTCAATGTTCTGGTAAACTCTGTGTTGCCACAGGCAGTCCATCCATCACGGCTTAATATGAACGCTGAAGTCTTCCCACATTTCAGGACTCAGTGACTTCCCCGAACACTTACCAGAGATAAGCCGGACTGCTAAAAACGAGAAATGAGGCAAAGGCAAATATGCTTCAAGTGCAGAGAGACGATCCCCTGCCATGCCGTGACTTTTAAACAGCATTTAAAAGCTTTTCGTGAGTCCCATTTGCGTAAAAGTCTGGGGCTGCGAGGTGACGATTAAAGATGCACGTGTTTTATGTTTGGGTGGCCGTGGTCATTTGTGTGCTAGAAAAGTCCCTAAACAGTATTTATACTTAATGGGCATCTTAGCAATGCCCTCGGACATTGAAAATCTGATATTTTTTCCGCGATTGTATCTCACTGTAGACATGTTATTTTCATATAAATGTATTTCTATGCTCTATTAATTTCTACAGACTAACACAGACTTGAACTCTACCCCAATAAGAGCATTCTAAGAATAAAAATGTCTGTTACACCGCATCCCAACCAAACGCGGCGCGATGAGATTCCTGCGATAAGCAATATGTTTGTCCATACCGAACGTGAAAATGGGGCGGCACGCGACAATCAATCCCAAAACACAGCCAATGCAGAGAGATGCGTCCTTGTTCTCATGACTTCAGTGATGCCTCACCGGACGCTATACTATAATTTCAGAACCTAAACGTATGTAATCAAATGTATATAGCCTGTCATCATCCATGTTTGGCAATGAATATCCATGAGGTGCAGAACTTACATTGAATGAGATCGTTTTGTGGGAGGGCGCTGTCAGTCAAAGAAATAGAAACCATTTCTAAAATCGAAACGGCCGTTGCTCGTCGCGCAGCCCTGTCGCGGCTGGTTAGGACTAAACCTCTGATTAACATGAAAAGATTTACGTTTGGTTAGAACACGTTGTTAGGCGTTTAGATCTGTTAAACTGTGTATGCTGTATTATAAACCTGTTTGCTTGTTTTCTGTCTGTGTTTACTGATGAAGCTTTCAGATCTTTGTCAGCTCATTTCGGACCTCCTGCAGTGAAACAACACTTAGTTTCTCTCTAACTACACATATGGAATCTTTAAGGTTACTATATTTAGACTCTCACATGCACTAGTTTTCATCTCTCAAAAACTGAGTGAAACTGCAAATCTGAGCCCTGGCAGAAAAACTAAATCTAGAATTATGGCAAAAAGATGATTATCAAAAAATGATCCAGATCTCAGGAATAAAGAACATCATGCTGTAATGCTCTACAGACAGATTTTATCCTTCAATGAGTGAACATAGAGACTAGAGATGTAACGATATGGAAATTTCACATCATGATTATAGTGAACAAGATGTTCAAATATGCTGGTACTTGTTAGCGATTTTTGTTGTCTTAAACATCAAATATATAACATTAATATTAATCCTCCTGGCACAATGGGGCCATTAGGTAAAAGTTTCTCTTTTTCAGGTTGAAGTAAATCCGACATTCATTTAAACGCAACACAAATCATAAAATCATCTGTCTGCATGTGTCGTGAGTAAACGGGTGTACTTTAGGACCCAGGAGACACCTGCAGTCATAAGAGCGATTAGTTGCGATAGCTTTAAAATCTTCAGTCTGTCTTAAAAAACATGAAGTAAATGAGTTTCAAAAAATCTACATTTCCCCCAATATGCACATTTTTGGACTAAAACCATGTGATCACAATTAAACGGGAGCAGACGAGGATGAATATGCACGTCTCATAAACAAGCAAAATAATATGTTATTGATATATTGAGTTCCTAACATAAATGAACAAAACTCGCATTTCATAATGCATCTCTAACTTTGGCTGATGCTGGACAGTATTTACCGTTAGTAATAAGTTGGTACGGTTTAATGATAACTAAAATAGAACATTATATTACTACCCGTTGGACGCTTTTATTGTGGTTTATCGTAAAACCGGTAAACGTTAGATCTCTTCATGCTGTGAAAATACTAAGTCTAAAAGATACAGTAATAGATGTTGATGACAGTGAAATAAAAAAAATCTTCCTCAGATTGCGAACTTTTCATATTTTTGGTCAGTTTATAAACTCTACGTTTGTGTAAGCAATGTGATCCACTAACAGCGACATTCAAGCTTTTTATTAACCTGCTTTCAGAATTCTGTATAAATATCTCTGAGCAGCACAAATAATGTATGAAGGACTGAATAAGACCATTATCCTTGAGTTATAAAGACGTGGAAAAAAGAGCAGTTTCATTCTGAAAACACTTTACAACCTCCACTCAAAGCATTAGGACATTTACAGTACCGTGAGTTATTCAGCTTTTTAAGATTTAAGATTATTTTTGGAGTGCTTTTCTCAATTGCGCATTGAACAGAAAACACAAACAGACAAGAATATAGATTGGCTACAGAAAGAATACAAGATTACACCTTACACAAAATGATATCATCATTGTGAGTATATTCACAAAGTAAAGTTTTTGAGAAAAAAGTTATTGCAGAAATAAAGAGTTCCAACACCACAGTATGCCTTCCATCGACTGAGTGACAGAGACTAACCACCCTCTCTCTCTTTCTCTCTCTCTCTCTCTCTCTCTCTCTCTCAGGAGGCTATCATCACTGGTCTGTTGCCTGAAACAACATATTCCGTTACCGTGGCAGCGTACACCACTAAAGGAGATGGAGCAAGAAGCAAAGCCAAAGTGGTGACCACTACGGGGGCAGGTGTGTGTTTGTGTTTAATTTGTTATTAGTTTATTTGACATTTAAGGTCACCAGTGTTTTCAGGGATAAAAAGTTTCAACTGCAGCCAAAAACACAAATCTCAACAAATGGCCTTGGCTATCACTATAGCTGTAATATCAGGCCTACACACATTAAACTAGTTGTGTAACACGTTGAAGTTTGCGCATTTGTGTGGGCTTGTTCAGATCCCTAAGTATGAGTAGTACAAGTGGGGTGTTATTTTGCTAAAAACGTTTAGATACGCCTTAACTTTTGACGCCAACCTTCTCCCTCTCCGACAGTGCCTGGCAAGCCCACCATGATCATCAGCACCACCATCGGGAACACAGCTCTGATCCAGTGGCAGCCCCCTAAAGAGATGGTGGGTGAATTGATGGGCTACAGATTGCGATACAAGCGTGAGGAAGATGAGACCTACACAGCCCGTGACTTCAGACGCACAGACGATCACTTCACCGTCACGGGCCTGCACAAGGGGGCCACATACATCTTTAAGCTCTGCGCTAAGAACAGAGCGGGAAATGGAGAGGAGTACACCAAAGAGATCGGCACGCCAGATGATGTACCCAGCAGCTACCCCCAGAATCTCAGAGTGGTGGGCCTGACGACCACTACCACCAAACTGGCGTGGGACCCTCCGCTTCTACCCGAGAGGAACGGGAAGATCGTGCGCTACGTTGTGGTTTACCGTGACATCAACAGCCTTCAGAACCAGACCAATGGTACCGCGGAGACGCAGATGACCATTCACGGTCTGCAGCCGGACACGACCTATGACATCAGAGTGAGAGCGTTCACAGGAAAGGGAGGCGGTCCGTTGAGCCCCAGCATTCAGAGCAGAACCATGTCTACCTCAATGCCTGGTGAGTTTGTATAAATACGTGTTAGACCTTTTGTGGTGTTCGGGTCTGTTTTTAATGTTTACTTTAAGAAAATTATTGGTAACAATGACAATACTAAGGTGACCATACGTGCCATTTTTCCCGGATACGTCCTGGCCAGGTTTTCCGGTGCGTCACATTTGTCCACCACACGTATGAATGAAACTACAATGAATAAACGTCTTAAGTGAATTTTATTATTATTTTATGATGTTTTTTAAATTAATTGTGAGATCCTCGTTGTCGCGGTGGACAAATGCGACCTCCGGAGGACGCACCCGAAATCCTGGCCAGGATGTTTTCGGGAAAAAATGGCACGTATGGTCACCTTAGACAACACGATTCTTTTTTCAACCATTTATTCAAGGAAACATTTTAATTTTTTTAAAGATTTTTTCAAAACACAAGTAGCATCCTTTTTCCAAATGTGATTTATCAAAAATATTAACCATGTACATTGTCTATGTTGCTTATAACTGGGATACATCAAATGTAATTTTTTACAAAAAAATGTATGGCTGATTTGATTTAAAAACTAAATAATAATCTTGTGCGTCTGCTAGACCTGCAAATGTCTTCTGAGGAAGCCTTCATTATTTGATCATCGCTTTATAAATTACCGCCACCATGATCAATAGAAAATGTACGCAAACATCTCATTTAAATGAAATTCAGATTACCGCCTGCTCGACTGACAATTTACATAGTTCCATTTACATAGTAAGGAGGCGCGTTTACACTGTAAAAAATGACAATAATCTGATCTCTCACTGCAGGAGGATGTTAAGTAGAGATTTTATATAGAAATACCAAAAGAGTTTAGTGGATTCAGCTTTGCATATGTTGTACAAGATGTGCAGCCCTCATCTCCATCCTTGCAGAATATATACAGCAGGCTATATATACATTCTTCTATGTTCTTAGGTTTCATGTTAATCTGTGTTGTCTCTGTCCTGCATTGTTTTTACTGCTCTTGTGTCGCATGTGACTAAAAGCCTTCTCTTCTGACCTCTCCGGCAGAGTTCACCAAAAACTTTGGTGTGAAAGCTGTGATGAAGACCTCAGTTCTGCTCACGTGGGAGGTGCCCGAAACCTACAAGTCTCAAGTGCCTTTCAAGGTGGAAACAGATTCATTAACTAAAATAAATAAAAAGAAGTGAAGCTAAATTAAACCATGTTAACATGAATCCAAAACCCAAATAAATAAAAATGACAATTCATTATTATCACAAGTATTGCACCATAAATTATTTGTAAATATTCGGTAAAAAAGTTTTTGGACAAAACACATAAAATCTTTGTTACAAAGTATTCAAAATTATAAAAAAGTATATAAAAAAAGTCTCCGTGCCCTTGCAATGGTAAGCTTATAATATTAATCCATTTGAGCTGGTAAGATTTAGCTGGAAATCACAGTATGACATCCTTTCACTTCAACCTTCGTAAAGGTAAATGTTTAAAAAAATCAGTTTTACGATTAAATCAGAGGTGGCGATACAGAGGCAAAAATTACCATTTAATTACTTTAAATGGTCCCGTATTGCTCACTTATTTAAAAAGGAAACTGAAAATTCTGAACCTTAGTGTTGAAAGTATGGAATGCAGAATCTTTATTTGATTAAAAAAAAATGCTTTTTTAATCTGTTTTAGAGTTGCACCGATATATCAGTCAATAATCGGTATAGGTCGATTAAAGCAATTTTTCACACTATCGGCGATTCAATGTTCAATATTAATAGTCATTATTTGAATTAATAACATTGAGAAAGTTAAGAAATATTCATTAAAATATTCAGAATTGGTATCGGCAGATATCACTCTGTATAATCGGCTATCGGTATCGGTGAAGAAATTTAGTATTGGTGCATCTCTAGTTTGTTTCTCTTTGTTTTCTCTTTAATATTGACCTGTTTTCCCTGCTGGCAGATCCTGTATAACCAGCAGAGCGTGGAGGTGCAGGGCGATCTGAAGAGGAAGTTGATCACGAGGTTACAGCCGGACACCGATTACTCTTTTGTGTTGATGAGTCGAGGAAACAGCGCCGGTGGGCTTCAGCAGCAGGTCTCCATTCGTACCGCCCCAGACCTCTTCATCACCAAACCCGTCCTTTACAAACAAGACCCAGAAGAAGGAGGCAAACTCACCATCACACTGCCCAAAGTGCACAACAGCGCCCTCGTCAGGTCAGTCACACCAACGTGTCAAATCAGTCTTTTGGCTATTATATTCTGGGGTCATGTTCTTGCAGTAGCTGGTCATTTAACAGGTTTTCATTGCACACTGTGTGTAAAGTATGCGGGCTACTGGGTGGTTTGCTATTCGAAAAACAACTCTTGTTTTCTGATCTCAAGGCAATGTTTGCTTGAGTCTTAGTCAATGCACGTAGGCAGGAATGTTGTTCCTCAGTGGGCAAATATTGGATCTTTGTGCTTTAGCGAGACCGAGGTTGAAGGTTAATGTTGAAGCACTTCCCATCTCAGCTCAGAGGAACTGTCTCAGATGAGTTCACCTGCTAGCGGCACGCTAGATTTGACCTGATACAGTGCAGAAGGTCTCACACTGGCCGAAGAGCTCAGACGTCCTTCTGCTTAATGCTCAATTAGAAATCACCGAAATTGAACAATTTGAGGCAGTTATATGTGACAGTACTGACAATAGACAGCATGCTCGCTCCGTGCATCAGAGCGTAGAAATTACTCAGATTTTAATTGAGTTTCAAGTGTTTGCTACAGTCAGTGAGCGCGCTGGAGGCTTCTGGGGCTTTTAGAAAAAGCAATCTGAGGTGTGCTGTCCAAACAGACCTTCACATCACCCTCACAAACAACAAGAGCCGTGATGAAGCCAGAAAGATTTGGCCTTTCATTTAGGACACGCAAAATCTGTTCTTTAAAAGATGGCAGAGATAAATAGGGACATGTTTATCATCATATCATATAGTTGAGTAAAAGAGATGTGAATAAATATTCTCTTGCGTATGTGTCCTTACAGGTGGTTTTATGTAGTGGTGGTACCAGTAACTGCATCGACGCAACGCCGCTGGGAAAACCCAGAAGACATGGATCTGGATGAGGTGAGTGTGTATCAGCGTGCTTTGTTGATAAAGCAGCACCACCACACCAAGTATAATTTCCTTAAAAATTTTGAATTTGAATATGATAAAAGGGCTCAAGATTTTTCTGTTGACTTGTTATTAATAAGTAGTAGATTTTGGGTTTACTTAATTTTACCTTGAACTAGTGTGAATCTCACCAAGACTATATGAAGAGTTTGTTTGCAAAAACATAAAACTATGAAAAATCATGTTTTTATTGTGCATTCCAAGTAATATCAATTAAACTGCAGTTGGGTTGTTTTGATTAAGTTAAAACAACTTAATAAACAATAGTAAAACACAATAAAAATATGATAACATTATTTAAAAAATATGATTTTTTTAGGGATGCATAATTAATTATTATTGATGCCGATATGGTCAATAATTAATTCCGCATCCCTATTTTTTTATATAAAAAAATAAAAATAAAAGTTTTTTTTTGTAATCATATTTTTATTCTGTTTTACTATTGTTTATTAAAGGGGCCATTCCCCGTGATGTCAATTTTCAAACTTTAGTTAGTGTGTAATGTTGCTATTAGAGCATAAACAATATCTGCAAAATGATAAAGCTCAAAGTTCAATGCCAAGCAAGATATTATCTTAAACATAATTCGCTAATTCAAGGACTACGGAGAACGGGTGGAATCGGACTATAGCCCTTTACTTCCCGGTAAATGATGTTACTATTCCGTAGAGTTTTTGAAAGACCTCCACCAAAAGGAATATGCCAAAAAGGTCTTCATTATAGAAAAGAGTAGTGTTTGGTTATCAGAGATTGTAAACATTAAACTTAATTACTTTCACTTTCATCACAGTCCTACAGCTGGTAAAAATAATTCAGCTACACACATTCTAAGATAACCAACGGTCAAATAACAGCTTCCATGACTTCACATCGGCTGTGAAAGCTGTTCTGTGTAACACACTGATAATGTGTGTGTGTGTGCGCATACCTCTAAAACACTTCTATAAAACGTCCTTTGAGGTCCGGCTTCCAAATGTCTCCTAGTCAATCTGCTTGTTTTATTATCCAACTCAGGTCCAATATAAAAAGGCAAAACTAACGCTTCTGTTATTAGCGTTAATTAATATAACCGGTCTGACCATATCGGTCCCCTGTCATTTCGCTCGCCGTAGTAGGAAACAAATCGCGATCTCTAACAAAGATTGACGTTTGCACATGCACTAGCAGACCTCCGATGCTTCATAAATGTTACTCTAGCTGTCACATTGATTCTTCACTTAATATTATGAGGCCTGTGATGGATGTTTTTCGATGATTTCCTAGTTTTTGTGGTTGCTCTTTTCTTCTCATGTGTTTCTCTGCGTCTCTGAGACTCTTTCAGGGCTTTTAAAAAGCTTCACTTGGCATTTTCATGCTTTCCTTTATTAATACTAAAGCTCTAGCCCTCAAAATCATTTTGCTTTCTCATGAGTTTACTTGCTCTCAATAAACTATAGTCTGCAAAACAGGAAAAACTTTTCGAACACCAGAGATTTAGATATTAAGAAGAATCAGATCTGAGTCTGCATTGCTGTTCTGCGTTTGGAAACATCCCCGTTTTCCAGCAAAGATCCCTTCTGCTCATTATTTACGAGCTTTTCTTACAGGTGAAATGAGAGGTGCATTATGGGACTCTGTGCTGGTGTTTATCAGTGCACTGATATTACTGTACGATCTTTGTGATCCTCATTCCCTCTTCTGCCACACCTGATTGGTTCAGCTTAAATCTTAAATCTTGCGTCCTTGATTTTTTTTGGGGGTGGGATTGTTTGTTTCGTATCTTTTGTTATTGAAAAGAGGGTAAAAACTCCATAGAAAGAGGAGGGAGAAAGGGTGAGAGAAGTGGAGGAGATGAGGTTGAATCCTTTTAAATTAATGATGTGTCTGTCTGAAGCACCTGAGGGTGTTATCTGCCCTCTGAACTCTGGGTCACAGCACAGCTGCTTCACGTACCGAACCCGTCATGTCATCTTTGTGTTAAAATGATGCTTTCTAATCAGCCTTTAAAGCCATTTCTGAGCAAGT
The DNA here is from genome assembly GCA_006030095.1 of Triplophysa siluroides. Classification (NCBI taxonomy): domain Eukaryota; kingdom Metazoa; phylum Chordata; class Actinopteri; order Cypriniformes; family Nemacheilidae; genus Triplophysa; species Triplophysa siluroides. Next base: position 2,503,217 of record VCII01000203.1, on the reverse strand, counting down.
ACTTACACATTAAATACATGTTCATTTATGTATGTTGTCTGTGTTTCAGCTTTTGGAGGGCGGTGGAGACTCAGACGTGAGGAAGAGAAGGAGACGGCAAACTCAGGATTTCTTGCGGCCGTACATCGCTGCCAAGTTGGATAATCTTCCAGAGACCTTTGTGTTAGGAGATGAGCAAAGTTACAACAGCTACTATAACAAACCTCTACCCGGCCAGCAACAGTACCGCACATTTATCATGGCAGAACTGAAAGATCGGGACTCGGTAAGTTATTATTAACTGAACTCGCTGCTTAAAGCAGCTGATGAAGATATAAGTAGAGAGGAGTTCTTTAAGACAGCTGAGACCCTCAAAACTCTTCTGTACTTTCCTTCTCTTCATCTCTCTCTCTCGTCGTCACCCTCATGATCAGTTGCTCTGGGTTAGAGGTCTGCAGCTGTGAGCTCTGCTGGAGACGAGATGAGAGGAGAGAGGAGAAAGCTAGAGGTGAAGAAAAAAAATGAGGTATTAGAAAGAGGAGAGACGGGGGCTGGTGAAAGCACAGTCAGTGCTGCTTTGTGTGTTGTGTTGGTAAACAGACTGGTGAGTGTGAAATTGGATAAAAGAAGAGGAGAGCAAAACTACCGCTGCATTTAAAGAAAAACAGATTAGGGGAGGAGATGAAAGAAACGCATGAGGAAGAGATAGATAGAGACATCACATGAAGAGTCACAGACTGGAGTCTTGAAGATGGAGGAGAGTGAAAACACATGAAGTGTGTGACTGTGATGCACACACACACACACACACACATGAACATGCATAAGTAAATAGTCTTCGAGTCAGTGAGAGATGCATTACTCACGCTGTGGGATGCGCTTCTGTCTGATGGAATGACGATTACATTGATCACTCTGAAAGTTTCCCACAGAGAGATTCCCACAGGCCTTTTACATGCTTTCTCACTGCACTACTCCTGCGTCCTTCCAAACTTTTCTGTCTGACACCTGCTAGAGAAAAAGAAAAAGTGTGTGCGTGTGTTCTAAAGAGGGAGAGTGTGTGTGACATTCTGCATGTCAGAAACAGAAAATCCTTCTCTGACACCCGCTGTCTCACTTCCTACTTAGTCAATAGCTTAAAGGCACAGTTCAGCCAAAAAAGAAAATTCTTTCATCATTTACACACGTTTGTCTACTTTCACACCATGACTTTCTTTCTTCCGCAGAAGACAGAAGAAGATATTTTGAAGAATGGTGGTAACCAAACAACATCCCCCCCATTGAATTCCATTGTATGGACACCAAGCATTTCTCAAAATATCTTCTTTGTGTTTCATAGAAGACAGATTCATATCGTCGCTGTCCTTCTGAAACCTCTGATGCCCAATTAGCCGTTTTTCAGGAAATGGAAAAAACATTGTACTTTTTAAACGATTAAATACTGTATTGTCAATGTTGACCAGCACTTTTGAATACCTTTTATTGGTTAGATATTTGCAAAACCCAGTGACAAACAAAAAGGGTGACTAATAAAATTGATCAGGAAATATTGGAGATATAAACGAGGTTTCAGAAGGACACCAGCGATATACAGGTTTAGAAAGGAAGTCAAGTTGCAAAATTACAAAATATACTGTTGCGCTCCTTCTGAAACCTCGGATGTCCAAATTCTGTTTTTCAGGACATGAAAAAAACTGTACTTTTTAAATGATTACATACTGTGTTGTCAAAGTTGACAAGTACTTTTTAAGACTTTTTACTGGTTAGATATTTGCAAAACCCAGTGAGAAACGTGTAGACTAATAATAATCATTCATGCAAAAGTAAAAAACACAAAATATGGAGATACAAGGTTTCAGTAGGACAACAGCAATATAATGAATTGTACGAAAAACTCATAGAAGTGGTCCATTAAAATTCAGCCCTCTGACTGCCGCAGTCCTTTCAAGTCAAAGTCCTTTAATGTCATTGTATGTACAAGTAGAATGCACAGACTAGATATTGTACTCAGATCTTACAAAATAATAAAAATGTACAGGAATGACAAAGAAAGTAGGATGGATTCAAACTTAAATGTGCACGGAACGCCAGTGAAAATGTGCTAATGGATTTGATTCCCAGGGAGTAGAAAAGCACGGTTAGTATAGTAAGTCATTTGGATAAAGCATCTGCCAAATGAATAAATGTATTTCACACATGGTGTCCAAACTCATAATTCATAAGCTGTACGATGTGACATCAGGACAGTGGAGGCTAGGATTAAAATGAGACGTTGGAACTACACACTACAAGACGCAACTAAAAAGAGAATATGATGTCTATATGTGCATGTGCCATCTCTCGTTTTTGACTATTTGTTCATACTCGCATTACTCAAAGTCGTTCCAAATGCGGTTCTATACAGTGTCTGAACTGAAGTGAAAGGGAATAAAAATTCAAGCATTTGTGCCGAGCTCCTGTAATGACTCACACGGCGGCGGCCGGGTCTTTGGTTCCCGCGGTGGTTTCAGGTGGGAGTGCAGAAGGTGTTGCATTGATGGGATTTGTCTCAGAGGTCGATGATGCGAATCATTCGCTTCTCAGCAGGATAGAGGAGGTTACTCCACCCTCAGCCCTTTCTCTCTCTCTCTCTCTCTCTCTCTCTATCTTCCGCTTTCCATTCCTTCTGTCTTGTGTGCACCCTGCTGTGCTGTCTAAAAGGTGTTACTAAGGCGATTCGTTTCCAGCGCTCGTGGAAGAAGACCAGCTTTGGTGCTGCTTTGAAGATTTTGAAGGGTTTCCTCTCTGTTGAAACGCACTTTAAAAAATCCTCAGTGTATCTGTGACCATTAAACATCATTAAATGACACTATACAGGGGACACGCGGTCGCCATGCCTCTCATCTCCTGTTTAACACCAGAAATTCACCTCTTTTAAGAGGTATTAAAGGAAATTACACTAGTTATTTTTATGAATTTATGTTTATGCATTGATTCAAACCTATGAGCTTTGCAATGCTAATACAATACCAATAGAGCTACATGAACTTTTAAACTACACTCAAGCAAGATTTTACTCAGTCCTGTTGTGTCTGTTTGATTCGGTCTTTATTTTCGTGTTCACGCAGATGTTTACCGTGAGTCCATACTCTGAATCCATGATGGTGAAGCTCCACAACGGGATGTCCCGTCACATGGAAGACCCAGAGATGCTGTGGGTGATGGGACCTGTGCTGGCCGTCGTTCTTATCATCATCATTGTTATTGCCATTTTGCTCTTCAAGAGGTATGATCTAGAGCAACTCCTTTATATAGATTTATATATAGACGGTTTCAGCGGCAACAATGTAAGCAAACCTTATGTGGCCCAAACTTAACTTCCGGTAAACCCCTGCAAAGAATCAATAACTACAATAATAATTAGTATACAATGTAAATTAAATATTGTCGTTGTCCTTTCTAAACCTTGGATGTCTAAATTAGCTGTTTTTCAGATAATGGAATGAACACTGTACATTTTAAATGATTGAATACTGTGATGTCCGAGTTGGCAAGCACTTTTAAATACTTCTTATTGATTAGATATTTGCAAAACCCTGTAACTAACATGGAGGGCAACTAATAAAAATGATTTATGGGAACAACAACAAAAATCACGAGATACAAGGTTTCACATGGACAGCAGCAATATAAAATAAATTGTTGTATTTTAACCAAACACAGACTGAAAGTTAACTTCTTCCAGGCCTGTATATCCGATGAAAATACCTACTTATATTTTTATACTGTATATACAGTACCGGTCAAAGGCTGGAAATGCTTAACTATAATATGTCTAATGATCTTTTAATCTCAAGGTGCTTAATTGAAATTACTTTTGTAGACAAAAAATATAATTTTGCCAACATATCAATTTCCTACAAAAAGAACCACTTTTAGTGCTATGTAGCACTATTTTTTTAGAGTGATATAAATACAATTTCAGAGAGACATTAGACATTGGTGACTCACTGTCACAGTGAAAAAAGTCCTGCTATTTTTGTCGAGAAACCTTTTTTCATAACTGCAGCGTTCACGGCGCTTACGACAGTCAGCAATTTAGCCGTGTACCCTCAGGCCACGCTTAGGCTTTTGTAATACTGAATGCTAATACAGAACTTTAATGATTAAATAGTGCTACACTTATTCGACCGGACAGCAGAAATCATATTTCCCCTACCCCAAATCTCCAACGAGAATCCTACGAATGAAAAAGTTTAAAGATAGCACACCTAAACAAAATTTGATCTCTCCATTGTGCCGAGTTCTGCAAGTTGGAGGCATAACAAAAACTGGAGATTAGAAACGTAGTCGTCGTCTTAATGCAATCTTTCTTATTAAAAATGTTAGAGAACTAAATGTCCAGAGTTTGAGGTCTTTTGAGACGAGAGAAAACTAATTTTCTAAATGTCAGGAGAGCGATATGAAAGGTAGAAAAGATGCTAAATGACAGAACTTTCTAGACAAAGGAGGGGGAGAGTTTGTTGAAATGACGCTCATTAGCATTAGCATTTTCACATTACTTACAAGAAATTCACACTACACGCTTTGCGCTTGTCTCTCTTTCTGACGTTCTCTGTCTTTTTTCCTGTCTTTCTGTGGAATGCAGCAAACAGGAGAGGTGGGTATCTTGATTCTCTTTCATCTGATGTTTGACAATTTTGCGCTGGTTGTTTAATAAAAAATGACAGTATAAATGAGATTTCCCAAAGAAACAAACAGCAAATTGTCTCAAATGTTTACACATCTACCTGTGTTCATATACTCACATGTCATTTCCTGGCTGGACAGGAAGCGCACCTCTCCCTCGGCGAAAGACGAGCACTCAGCTGGAGTTAAAGATCATTTATTGGCTAATTCTTCTGACCCAGTGGAAATGAGGAGACTCAACTACCAGACACAAGGTAATAGACCTAATACACTATATAGTATTGTAACATCATCTTTTTACATGCACAACCTAAACACAAGATGTGGTTTTAGGTGCGTTTCAAAACCCTAGTGAGTTGCCTTGCCGTTGTATGTCTACATTCTGCCTTCTGAAGAGCTGACATGCAGCGGCTCAACAGCAGCGTTAAACAATAGAGCAGTGGAATAAATGAAGTACATTAGAGTTAATGAGTTAATGCACTTGTAAGTGCACCCCGCTAAGATCAGTCGAGCTGTCTTAATGCCCTGCGTTCTGTGTGAAGGACCCCTAACTGAGACGGAAAGCTTTAAGTAAGTCATTTAGATGTTCATGTCGCAAAGATGATGATGTCATACTCTAACAAACAAATAATACAATATACACAAATATTGAGTGAAATATTGCAGTTTTATTTAAACAATGTTATTCTAGTCCAAATTGTATGAATGCTTTTTTGTGTTTAACAGAACACATTTATTATCATAGCTTATTTCGCCAATTTGTATTTTTCTTTCAAATGGAATGAACACTTTTTTTCTGTTCAACAGAACACATTTGTTATCGTAGAGGTGGACATTACTTGAGTATTTTTACTCTCAAATACTTTTTTAAATATCTGTATTTTATTAGTGCTCAAAGTTTTGGGAGAAAAACCATGCTTTTTACTCGTCTGCATTTCATAAATATATATATATTTTTTTTACATTTTAATACTTAAGTACAAGCCCAAATCTAGTAGTTTTACTTCTTATCTTTTAGTTTAGTATTTTGACTTTTTACTTTTAAAAGTGTGAAAGTACTGGATTTTAAATTCAGTATTAAAGGTAAAAAAAAAAAGATTATTTATGAAATGTAGTGGAGTGAAATTATGACATGATGCTTTATAATGTATTGAAGTATTTTTTCTTCAGTAAAAACCCTCTAATAAAGTACAGATACTTGAAAAATGTACTCGAGTAAAAATAAAAATACGTAAGTACTCTCCACCTCTTGCCAATTTGTAATTTTTTCCACTATGCAGTGCATTCTGGGATTGCATGTATAGAATTTAGAAACAAGATAGCTTCCAAAACAGGGGTCCACTAAAAAAATATGCTTTTATTTTTTTTATAAAATGGCATGTTTTATTTTTTATTTGTGATCATTTTGTCTACCAATGTTCCAAAAGGTATAGATGTGTTTGGAAAAGGTAGGCTGCTCACTAAGTTTTGCAACACAAATGAATCAGTTTTAGGTTCGGATATAGTTGTCAGAAGCGCTTTTTAGATTTATGAATGTGGTGGTCAGCCGGAGCTTTGGTGTGAAGACAAAACATTATTCATACAGGTTCACTCTGTCAGGTGAAGGACACGATGAGTAGAACCTGCCAGCTGATTTTTCTCTCTCTCACACACAAACACACAGAACGCTGTGTAACATCAGATCAGATAACTTCATTCCTCCGGATGAGATTTGAACGCTATTCCAGGCTGAGAATTAACCGAGACGATTCGCATGAGAAAATCTTTATCATTCTCTTTCCTTTCCATCCATATTTTCCACTCTGTGCAATTCTCTTTCTAGGCCCCTCTCTCTTTTTCTCAGGGGGAATTTCAGAGCGCACAGATATTTTGCGGACTTCAATAAGAATGTGATTTTGCTTCAGTTGCAAAGTGACTCATGTTCTTATGTCAGACTGTTCCGCTGCGAGCACGCGGGCCGACTGATGCGGGATCTTTCTCATGGCAAAACCGGGAGGAATATTCATGTCATCTTCTCTAGCATGAAAATTGATTTACTTTGCTTGGCAGTCTTCAAATGAGGAGTCTTACTGCCAGTGTTGATTATTGACTTGTGAAAGTTAAGAATTTGTGTTTCAAACACCTTCAGGGCGCTTTGATAAAAAGGACCTTAGCGATACAACGTTTAATAATGCATCCTTGGTGTGCAACAAATGCAGAATATAACTTTGAGGTTCAATTGTATACAGATACTGTCTTGACTTCCAGTGACATTAATACAGAAATGTGCCATTTAAAGGTCCAGTGTGTGTTTTTTTGGAGGATCTATTGACAGAAATGCAATATAAGATACATAACTGTATTCAGATGTGTAAAGACCTTTCATGATGATACGGCGTTATGTTTTTATAACCTCAGAATGAGCTGTTTCTATCTACATACGCCGCGGGTCCCCCTCTATGGAATACGCCATGTTGTTTCTACAGTAGCCCTAAGTGGACAAACAGAGCGCGTTTCATAAATACATTATCTCCTTTTTTCCACAGGATCCAGTGACTTCAGCTGCCCCGACACCCCAAGTTAGTTTTGCTTTTGTGTTCCTGTGTGAACTCCCACTTACCTTCCCACCTCCCTCCCACCTGTCCATCAAGACCAAAGCCACACCCACTCCACCACAACGGCTGCTGTCAATTAAAGCTTTATCATCTCTCACCTCCTTCCCACAGGCTGTGTGTCTCAAACCTTCCGCCTCTTCTATTTGGCGGAAGAATCTGAAAACGTGTGGTCCGACTGTAGTCCTTGTGTCATTTACATGTCACGTAAAGGTTGTACAGGATATCATCTTGCTAACGACCCGGAAGCAGTTCATAGTCCAGCTTTTGAGCATGTGCCTTCACTGCTTACATCACCGCTAGTTGTCTAGCACATAGCATGATACTACAAGCGTTGTGCTGTGTCCTTTTCTTTCAGCCTCTCTCACTACCTCATTGCACAACCCTTGTGCTCTTTATATCTCTGAATGTACTCATCTTCTAAAAGATTTTAAACTGTGTGAACTGAACTCTGTTTGATCCTCACGGTACAGCCAATGAAAACAAAACAAGACCCTTATTGTCACTTCATCCTCTCTGTTTCCCTGTAGGAATGAGAGAACACCCTCCAGTTTCCGTCTGCGCATTGGCTGACCACATAGAGCGACTCAAAGCCAACGACGGCCTGCATTTCTCTCAGGAATACGAGGTAATGTGAGGGGTATTAACAAGCCTAAAGAAGAAGAATGCCTCGTTTCACATGCTGAAAAAGCCACAGTGGGGTTATTTCTCAAATCAGATAATTGCTTGAAATGATGTGTTTCTACAATAGATAAATGAGGACAATGAGAGGCGGAGAGCACATCTATTATAAATATCCACTGCAGCTGGAAAACACTGAAGATGTGTTTTGTGCTGCATGTGACCTACATCTAAAGCATATCAACTGTTGCAGAGACGCTTAAGATAAAGTGAAATATTTTGCAAGGTTATAGAGGAAGGTTTCACTCAGCTAACAGTATTAGAGCGATGTTCATGTAGTTTTCAACATTGCATCATGTTTATTTATTAATAAACATACAAATAACTGAGAGATCTGTTTAAATAGATAAAAAGAATACAGGGAAAAAATGTAGATGTATAGGTTAATCTGAGTTTCGGGTCAATTTGAAGAGAAATGTTCGAGTTCATATGGAGATCTTCAATCATATTGACATTAAGAACAATTGTGAAAAGAAATTCTAATATAAAATGGAGATTTCTGGGTCTTTTCCTCCGGAGAAATATCTGAGAAACAGAAGATAAAAGACAGTTTCCACTTCCTCTCTATTTAATCTCATCGATGTCTAGGAGAAATCATTTGAAATCTTATGGGATGCCAGGTGTCATTTGACTTTTGATAACGTTTGCTTTATAACAAAAGGTTGAGACTATCACACACACATACACACAGCACAGTGTGTTTACTCCATCACTTTTTTTTCTAAAGATCACACGAGTGTCAACTCATTAACACCCAAAACAGATATTGCTATGAGCTCTGCACATATGTGCTGATGTAACACACTTTACAACTTGTATAACACTGTAACTTACACACTCTTAATCACAGCCACCCCCCCTCCTCTCTCTCTCTCTCTCTCTCTCTCTCACACACACACACACACACAGATCCCCAGAGCTTGAAATTAAACCTTGAGAATGACTCTATTAGGAGTATAGCAAGTGTATAGAGTCACCTGCTTTATTAGACGTCTAATCCTGCAGTGTGTGTGCATGCGCGCGCATGTGTGTGAGGGCGGAGGGGACAGCACTCAGTCGCCTGCTTGAGTTGTTATTGCATGGCGAGCAGCTCAGTGGTTAAACAATCAAAAGCTTAACACAGACATCAGATACTAAGGGAGTAACAGTGATCTAATGAAACATCTAAAGATTTCCATTAGCATGCAATACTAAACAAGCTGAATAGGATAAAGAGATGCTCTGAATGGGCTTTTGGAGGAGAGATGTATGCAAAGATGGACAGACCATGAGACAGAAGTAAATAGATTTAGATACTGTGGGTGTTAGCTGTTTTTTATTTATTGTTTTAGTCTTATTTTAGTTATCCCAGAGTGTTCTATGCTTCTGACTTCAGCCCATTAGAAATAAACCAGAAGTGAAAGATCTGTGCAAAATCTTAAAAAAATGTAATTCTTCACCAACAAAAATATTTTTGGAGATGTTTTATATTTTGCTTAGTGTGTTAGTAGGGAATATCAATATTGATTTTCAATTGCTGAGATAATTTTGTGCAAAATAATAACTTGTGCAAAAAGTGTGTGTGCGTGTAATAGAGAGGGACACGCTCAAAGTGACTCTACTTCCTTCACAACCTGTGACAGGAACTCAATACACCATCAAGATACAGTGACGCAACACATTAAAAAACAATTAAACCGAACGCCACCCTGTGACCACAAACCACCAAACAGATTTATTTGGTACGGGAATGTTATTAATTGCAGAATGCTTTTATAAATAAAACAATCATCTCCAGTGTTCTGCTTCATAATAAGAGAACAATACTACTTTGTGAAATGTATAGCCAACCATACAGCAGCTGGAGTTGAGTGTGAGAAACTCGTACATGCTTCAGCAACGCCATGAAAACACCCAGAGGAACATGTTATTGCTCAGGGGTTGTTTTTTCGTAGTCAGGAGACTTAGTGGAGCTCAGTTTTGTTCGTTCGACTTTATCTCGGATGTTTGTTTTAAAATCCCTTGGGAGAAATGAAAGTAATCACAGATGACTCGGTTGAGGAGCAGTGAGGGTTTGAGAGCTATAAAGTTATTGATAAGCTTATACAGTATAATGTAGTTGTACATACATTTTAAATTTATATAGTTATTACTTCAATTTTTTTATCAAAGTAGCAAGAAACAAAGTACGCAAAGTAAGGTTAAAAACAATCAACTTCAATATTCCAGATTTCTTTGTCTGTTTCCTATTAATCTCTGGTTTGATCATGTGATCTGGTTTATTGTGAATTCCCTTCCCATGTTTATATGGGATTAATACGTGAAAAATTACTGATTTGTTCATTATAAAAAAAAGTGTTCTGTGCCAGGAATAAACAAATCGATTATCTCAAGAGTCACAAAAATGCAGTGCAGGGAGACTAGAGAACAGACATGTGTGCATACAGTACCACCCCTGTGACTCATTATTTCATCACTATGGTAACAGCGATGTGGGTTTAAAGGCTTATGGAGGTCTTAAATGTACTGTGGCGAATCAGACCAGCGTGGTCATGTAGCGGAGGGCAGGTCAAGATATCCGATCTTCCTGCTCAATAGAATAAAAGACTAAAAAAATAAAAACAGGAGGATGAACATATCTGAACACATGAACGTCCACATTTACACAAGAAATAACATGGGAAACTTGGCCTGGCAGTTGCAATGAGGCAATACAGAAAAGTCGTAATTTGTAAAGATTTTAAGTTTGCATGGAAGTTGGTCTACTTTTCTAATTGTTCCTGGTTTGTCTTTCTGGTTTGCAGTCTGTTGATCCTGGTCAGCAGTTCACCTGGGAAAATTCGAACCTAGAGGTCAACAAACCCAAGAACCGCTATGCCAACGTCATTGCTTACGATCACTCCCGAGTCGTGCTGAACCCCGTTGATGGTTAGCTCAGAAATTCATGCACCTATTTTTGTTCAACCGCATGATTTAGGAACAACAGAGCGACCATCAACTCCACCCTAAATCCCCCCCACACCCACTGCATTTTCATTTGTTAAATATTGTGGCTAATTTCCATTTTTAGCTACCAATAAAAATAAAGTACCTTATAACAAAAATAAATGCCCCATTGCAGGCGTACCAGGAAGTGACTACATCAATGGCAACTACGTCGACGGCTACCGCAAGCAGAACGCCTACATCGCCACTCAGGGTCCTCTGCCAGAGACGCTCAGTGACTTCTGGAGGATGGTGTGGGAGCAAAGGACCAACACCATCGTTATGATGACCAGACTGGAGGAGAAGAGCAGGGTGAGTTGTCTGGTGCCTGCCGAGGGTAACGGAAGAGTTTTGCGAAGGTGGGAGACAGATGGCGTTTAAATTATTCTCTTTCAGACTGGGTATTAAATGTCCCGAATTATCGTTTTGAAGTTATTTAAACTAACCCGTGATGCCTCTTAGACCAAACTGCAGATGTTCTCATGTCATATTTATGATATCTTTAGTCTCGTGTAGCCATTGACCATTTGGGTGAAATCTGGTCCACTTTGCAGCTGTTATATTCAGGAATAGACCATCTGACTGGCATATAAAGCGACTTCTATTTGTTTTCTTAAAACCTTCCAGTGCGTGGAATTTCTTTTGCACGTCAAATTTCAGGTTCTGCTGTTGCAGATTCAACAGATGCCTCCGAGCCGTTTAAGGGATAATTCACCCAAAAATAAAATTCTGTCATCATTTACTCACCCTCTTGTCATTTCAAACATTTATGACGTTCTTTCTTCCGCAGAACACAAAAGTAGATGTTTTCAGCACTGCCCCTCATTCACTTCTATTGTATGGGCACACAACCAATGCAAGACAATGGGGCCCAGTTAACAACATTCTTCAAAATATCTTCTTTTGTGTTCTGCGGAAGAAAGAAAGTCATACAGGGTTGAAATGACAAAAGTGAGTGAACGATGACAGAATTTGTATTTTTAAGTGAACTATCACTGCAATGGGAGTTCCAAGTGTTTGCAAAGGCAGAATGTCTGAAGGAAATACAATCATGTGCCTGTCTGTGGATAACATAAGAAACGAAGAAAGTCTTGGACAGGAAGTCATGTGTGTTCGGGAGAGGGGAGGAGTTACAGTCCCTCACCTGCCGTGTTGCCAGCTGGTCATTCTGTTTCTTCGCCTCACGTGCACTTTACCACGCATATGAATCTTAGACGAGCATTCTAATGGAAATGAATGTGTATCTCGCTGTTGAAGATTATCAGATAGACCTCCGAAGAGAGCTTTACAAGTGTGTAAATCAGGTTTAAAAGCACTAAAATTTTGGCTTCCTCAACAACTTGTGAGCTCATAGTTGATCTGTGTTGAAAGGTTTATGCGTTTTCACCGCAAATCGATTTCTCGATGGAGAAAATAAATGTGATTTTACATCCAGAAACCTGCTGTTGCTCTCTGTAACCACAAATATATTGTGCTGCTTGTTACTGCTGTTCCTAGCCGTGACAGGATTATATTCATTCCACGGCAAGAAATATCTTACACTTCATCACCGAAATCACAGCTTGAAGGTGTGTGTTGGTGTTAATGTGTCTTGTGTGTGCGGGGTGGGATCTAAAAACCTTCCTTGAGGGACATTTAGGAACATCCTGTCAAAAACGTAATAAGGACAAATTAATAAAGTAAAAAATGTTTTAGTGTAGTTTCTTTAGGGCTAGATGAAGAGTTATTGCAGTAGTAATTAGAAATAACTTTCTATAAAAAACATAGAATGTAGTATATTTACATTTATGTGTAATAAATTTGCCTACAGCTTAACAATAGAACAATTTTGTGCAGTGGGCTATCAAAACAAATCAAAACAAAGTACCCAAAATCATAGAAGAACAAATGTGTGAGTAAGAGAGAGAGAACAAATTGTACCTGTTCTTTGTTCTGGTTGTACAACAGTGTTTACAGAAACCCAGATGGGTCGGACTAATGCGCCTGAATCTCAGCCTAACCGGCCATTATTCACACACCCCTCAGTGTGTGTGTGTGTGTGAGTGGACAGGATGTCACCCGTGTGTGTTATCAGCGCCTGAGGTTCTGCCACTACTCTGGACATTCTGTAGTGCGTGAAGCCCCCATCTGCCCGCCCAGCCAGAGAAAGAGACCCCCAGGCCTAACACACACACAGATACAAGCGCACAGATATACACACCGTCCTGCTTTGGTTTCCAATGGCTCAAACTGAAAGTTTACAGCACAAGACACTGAATCTGTCTTTCTTCACCTCCCTCTATAGTCACGCTCTGACACACTGTATATCAACACACGTGATGTTTGAGATGCTTGTGTGTGTGTGTCATTAAAGGTGAAGTGTGACCAGTACTGGCCCAGTCGTGGGACGGAAACGTACGGCATGATTCAGGTGACCGTGCTGGACACAGTGGAGTTAGCCACCTACAGCGTTAGAACCTTCGCTCTGTATAAGGTCAGAACTACTTTTATCTTATCATAGTCAAGAAAATTGCTTTGTTTATCAGAGTGGAGAGTATTATAAATGCTTTGAGGCAATGTTTTTCACTGTAGCATTTCATTTCTTAAGAATGCTTTTTGTTAGTAAAGTTTCGTTTTACAATTTTTTTAAATAATATTAATAATAATATATATCTTTTTTTATTATTTTGTGACTTTCAATAATACTTTTTATCACTGTAACATTTCATTTTGTAAGAACACATATTGTTAGTTTGATGTAAAAAGTTTTATTAATAATATATTTAGTATAATAATAATAATACGTTTTATTTGCTTATATTGTGACACAATTAAAATAATACATTTAAAATATATATTTTTTGATTTAGTTTTTAGTTGAATTTATTTTAATAATATATTTGAATAATAATAATACATGTAATAATAATATGTTTTTATTGGCTTATTTTGTGCCAAAATGTTATACTTATTGTAATAGGTTAGTTTTTCATAATAATTATTTCTGTCGGTTTTTGGTGCTTTATCTGCACTATTTTTATGTGTAAATGATCTCTTCTATGATTGGTTAACTTCTCTGTACCAGTTCGTCAGGTTGTATTCTGTGCAGCCGTTGATGCATAAACGTTAACAGGCTTATGGTTGTGATGTCATAACCTTGAAGATTTCTGACAGACTCATTTTTGCAGCTTAGTTTCAGTAAATCTTCCGGGTGGACCGGGGAAGGAACATCAAACTCTTATTTCAAAAGAGGAAAGTAAATCCTGTTTTCCTTCACATTTCCTTCCCTTTCAATGTGTTCCTACAGAACGGTTCCAGCGAGAAACGGGAAGTTCGGCAGTTCCAGTTTATGGCCTGGCCGGATCACGGCGTCCCTGAATACCCAACCCCCATTTTAGCCTTTCTTCGCAGAGTAAAGGCCTGCAATCCACCTGACGCTGGACCCATGGTGGTTCACTGCAGGTAGATCACGATCTACACTCACTTTCCACATTAAAAGTGTACAAAGGTTAGTGTAGAGATGAATCAGTCTAAACATGAGTCTGCTCTTGTGTTGGAAGTGCTGGCGTGGGTCGAACGGGCTGTTTCATCGTAATAGATGCCATGCTAGAGCGAATAAAGCACGAGAAGTTGGTTGACATCTACGGTCACGTGACCTGCATGCGGGCTCAGAGGAACTACATGGTGCAGACAGAGGATCAGTACATCTTCATCCACGAAGCTCTGCTGGAGGCGGCCACCTGCGGCAACACGGAGGTCCCGGCGCGCAGTTTATACACACACATCCAGAAACTCACGCAGGTTCCGCCCGGAGATGCTGTAACCGCCATGGAGCTGGAGTTTAAGGTGAGACATAGTCATATAAACACTGCAAAGCCTTTACTGTGTCAACTTTGACCTAAGAGACCAAGGAGATTTAACTGTTGAGAAAAAACAGAAACCAAGTCACTAACAAAGTCTTACTGTGTTCACACTTAGTTTGAGTCAATGGATTAAATTGTTCAAATGGAATCAGAATCGAAATGTTCGAATCATTTCCAGTTGTTAGAAAGGGATCCGAGCCAAAATGTTTCAATTATTTACAATTGTTAAAATGGAATCAGGATCATTGTGTATAAATTATTTCCAATTGTTAAAATGGCATCAGAATTGAAATGTTTGAGTCATTTCCAAAAGTCAAAATGCAATGTGAACTAAAATGGTTAAAACATGTATAATTCCCATTCCTACCAGTTAGGCCACTATGGATTTATTAGAACACAATACAGTACAATTTACTCTGAAATACTTTGCAGAACCTTTGCACATTTTACTAAGCGACATTACCTTAAACGAGAAGCTACGTGATAAACCAGTGAGCTATATCTGTGACCGCGGTGAGACGTACAGCTGCTATATGCTGGAAAACGTGTAAGATTGTCGCTGCTTGTCTGAGCTTTAACACACTCTGTGAACACACAACAGCTGTCTTCAGGGACGCCTCACAGCCCGAATGATGACGATCAGAGACTGTGCTGGATCATTATAGATCCATAGAGAGTATAATCATGTTTCTGATGCTTGATGTTGTGTAAACTCGTTTTTAAACTGACTGTGTCTGAAGGAGATGATCCATCAGCAGGGAGGTCACTGCTATAGGATGTTGTGTTTTGACACATTTGGGTTTTCCTGTATAGCAGTTATGACTTTAGGGGAGACGGGGTGGGGATGTTTACTCCCAGGGAGTAAACTCGCTCGTGACATGCTGAGTTTTAAAAAGCACAAATCTCTAGTTTTATTTGAAGTTAAAGAACAAACGCTGCTCAAAACTGCTCGTTTTCGGTCACAGATCCACGTCAAATGTTGACAGGGAAGACTTTTTGAAAAGCACACATATATTACATCTAAATTATCACTTTTCTCACAACAGAAACTGGCCAACTCAAAAGCACACACCTCAAGATTCATCAGCGCCAGTCTGCCCTGCAACAAATTCAAGAACCGACTGGTCAACATCATGCCATTTGAGTCCAGTCGCGTGTGTCTGCAGCCAATCAGAGGAGTGGAGGGGTCCGACTACATTAACGCCAGTTTCATTGATGGATACAGGTGAGTGAGAATCTTTGTGTCTGTTTGTGTTTGTTATAATATAACAATTGCATATTTATTTATTTATTATGAATTTATATTTTATTGTATATTAAATGTATTAAATTAAAGTTACTCAACAGTTATTAATTCTTTGCAGAGGTCTACGGGAAGTTAAATTTGGGCCACATAATGTTTGTTTATGTTGCTGCTGCTGAAACCGTCTATAACCAGCGGTGTATAAAAACAATAGAATTCTATGAAATGTCCTCAGGTCACAAAATGTGTGTGTGTGTGTATGTGCGTGCGTGTGCGGACCAAATATCCCCACAAAGATATTAATACCCGTAATTTTAGTCAACGTTTTATATTTGTTCCCCGTGAGGATAAATTCAACTAAATGGATGAATTTTAATTGAAATAGTAAATAGGACACAGAATTAAGATTTCAATTTAATGAAGAATTTAAGTGGGATTGATATGGACCGATATTCATGAAGAAATTCATGTATTACAGTTTTTACAGATGGTTGTTAGTCTAATCGCTGTTGAACTCGTCTCCAAATGGCCACTTTACAGATAATAAAAAAACACCAATTGAAAAATAATTACAAACTGTGTTGTCAGTGTTAACAAGCTATTTTTAATACTATTTATTAGTTAAATATTTGTAAAACACACAGACAAAACTGTGACCAAAAGTAATAATAAAAATCATGAAAAATGGAGACGCAAGGTTTCACTCCGACAGTGACGATATCCAACATCATTGATTTGGGCGTGGCTAATTCAATTCAAAGTCACACCAATAGATTGAAAGGAAGTCCGTTTTTATATTGCTGCTGTCCTTCTGAAACCTTATCTCCATGTTTGTCACTGGGTTATGCAAACATCTAACCAATGAATGAAATAAAGTATTAAAAGTGCTCGTCAACTTTGACAGCACGAAATGTTGCCTTTTCAAAAGTACCTCACAGTGTTTTTTCAATCATCCCTAAAAAATGTACATCCAAGGTTTCGGTAGGACAGTGACGGTATTATCACTTTTGTCCAACCCTGGTGTGAATGCAAAAAGAAAATTTGAGAAAGACGGAAGGAATCGACACTGCACGTCAGCGAATGAAGGATCACGTGTTCTTCTGCAGCTGTGTGTCTCTGTCACTGCCCTTGTCTGTTCCCTCCTGCTGGATGTGACAGAGTCACGGCCCGTCTCCGAGGTCCCCCTTTGCGTCTCTGCCGCCTTTGTGCTGATAGTTGTCAGGACAAATTGCACTTATTGGCAGGACTGTCTATAGCTGAAGCACTATCAGCGCTGGAGAATAAAAGCGCACGCTGACAGGAGAGGAACAGTTCAGTGGGGGTTTACCCGACATGTGGAGTATGTTCTGTGCGAACTGCTCGATCTGTCACAAACACACAATCGTACAGTCTTAATGTTAAAGGTGCACACATACGCTTAGGGTCTGTTCAAACCGAGTAAACTTTCCACTACTGTACTATCAATCATAGACAAAAATCCCATAAAAGCTGTTTTAAAAAGATATCACCCTAAAGGATAAGAGCACTTTTAACTTTTTGTTATCGGCTCAGTAGGGATCCATTATTAGATTCGGCTTCATGCAATAAAGCTGTAGTTCCAGTCCTGCGGTACTGTACCTCCACCGCTTCTCAAGGGTCACGTGAGGCGGACGGCAGAGGTGCGGTGAGAATCAGGACTCATTATTGGACCCTAATCACATTAACAGCCAATCAAAGAGCTCCCTCGCATCTGTTACCTTACTGAAGCGTAATTGCACTAATCTTGTTTGCAATGAAGAACGGACGTCGACTAGCTTTCGCTTGCTTTTAGCCTGATGAGCTTCGATGGCATGCGTGGCGGGTTTGAGGGGGCAGTGATTGTGCCTCCTGTCTTTGAATGAAGCAAATGAGGTTCTTTACACACCAGGCGCTCTCTCTCTCTTTCTTTACCTGTCTCTCTCTCCACCCGGATCGCAATGATGAGTTACAGCATCCACAAGATGAATGCATTCTCCCAGCATGCCATGTGTTGTGCTGTATATGTTAACATGGCCGATTGGCTGTTGTGGGCGTTTCCAGTGATGTAAAAATGGTATTTTATGCAAATGAGAAGTTTAGCACGCACGATGTGTGTTTATCGTGAGATATTGTAGTGTCTATTTGATACGTCGCCCACGTACAGAAATATTATCAAAATGCTCAGCAATGAGGACCTGCAATACTGCAGTCAAAAACTCATATGTGTGAACGAGGCACATCGAGGATGAAGGAGGTGCTGAGGAAGATAGATTAGAAATCCTGCACTTTTTCTTCCCGTCTGAGAGAAGCATTCTCTTTATTTATCTGAAGACACCCTCAGCGGCGAACAGAAGCGCTCACAGCATGAAATCACACAAGCACTTAAAACATCTACTGGTGTCCTCACACAGACCAATGTGACCGTAAACCGCTACTGACAGTCTCTCTCTCTCTCTCTCTCTCTTTCTCTCTCTCTCACCTGTCTCACTCTTCTCTTTCTTCGTCTTCTCCGTCTTGTAGTAGTGTTCTCCCTCCCCTGCTGGCTTTATCTCCACATGTCATGGAGCCACAGCACCTCCTGCTGTCAGATGAGAGGAACTACTCCCTTGTTCCATTTCAATCAGTACTAAGGCAGTGAAACCTCAGCGTTTGTGTCAAATGTCGTGATTTGAACCTGAATGTTTTGTGTTGATTCAGGCAGCAGAAGGCTTATATAGCAACGCAGGGTCCTCTGGCCGAAACCACCGAAGACTTCTGGAGGATGCTTTGGGAGCACAACTCCACCATCGTGGTGATGCTGACGAAGCTCAGAGAGATGGGACGGGTAAGAACGAGACCCTATTTTGCTTTTACTGTCGGTGCATGCATCAAGAATTCAAGAAATTGATCTTATAGTACTTAAATAATAAAAGACAAAGTGTTCTTTCCAAAGTGACAATATTAGAAAACAAAGCTTTTGAGTTCGGGTTTGAATCAAAACATTCTTCTTAACTCCTGTTGTTCCGTCCCACAGGAGAAGTGTCATCAGTACTGGCCTGCTGAAAGATCTGCTCGCTACCAGTACTTTGTGGTGGACCCCATGGCTGAATACAACATGCCCCAGTATATCTTAAGGGAGTTTAAAGTGACGGACGCCAGGGTGCGTTTCATCATACTGCAGCGTACAGATCGATTTGTTTTTCTTTAAAACACTAAACCTCTAAATCTCTCTCTCTCTCAGGATGGCCAGTCTAGGACGATCCGCCAATTTCAGTTCACCGATTGGCCGGAACAAGGTGTGCCAAAGACCGGAGAGGGCTTTATTGATTTCATTGGCCAAGTTCACAAAACCAAGGAGCAGTTCGGACAGGATGGACCAATTACTGTTCACTGCAGGTGAGACGGAGGACCAAGTCCAGGAGACACTGTGTGTCGTTGGTTGAGCTGTAAATCCAATATTGCATCTTCAGATGTGAATGTTTTTAGTAATAACTCAGATGACCGTGCATTATTAAATTAGCCTTTTTGGGAAATAACTGACCCTGGAATGTCACGACTCACGACTGGCCAATCAGAATCAAGTATTCCAGTGCACCGTGTAATAAGTTTTTTATTGTGACCTTAGCAAGCGATTTTGAAGCTATCAGTCTTTTCTTGTTTAAGCTAATATACTGTAAAAGCTTCCCAGAGATGTTGCAAACATGGCTGCTGAGTGCGGCGACATTTCTCAAGGGACTTTGATGTGTGCTAAAGCATTCTCTCGCTCACTCTCTCAGTGCTGGTGTGGGCCGAACGGGCGTGTTCATCACTCTGAGTATCGTGCTGGAACGGATGAGGTATGAAGGTGTGGTGGACATGTTCCACACCATCAAAACGCTGCGCACTCAGAGACCTGCCATGGTACAGACGGAGGTAATCACTGCTGCCTTCTTCAAGGACAATTCAGTCATTTTTCACACTAATCAATACCATCATAAAGCTATATTTCAATTCTTCACACAGTTATCTGACGTACTCTATGATGTGGATCATGTTTATGATAAATGAGTGTTAAGCCTTAGTGTGCGCTGTTGAGCGTAACGGTGTGTGTGTTGCGTGTTTCAGGATCAGTATCAGCTGTGTTACAGAGCAGCTTTGGAGTACCTAGGCAGCTTCGATCACTATGCAACGTAACCACTCCCAGAATGCCTCAGAATCAGAGAGACGTCACTTCCTGCTGAGCCATAGCCATCCTACCTATTCATCCTAAACAGCTGCTGGAGAGAGAGAGAGAGAGAGAGAGAGAGAGAGAGAGAGAGAGAGAGAGAGAGAGACTGACTGACACATACAGGGAGAGAGAGGACATACGCTACTGAAAGTTCACTCCAGTCCGTTTTCTCTCATTAAAACAGACGCTTCAATATGGTCTCTATATATGCACAGCTCCTGTCTCTGTACCTGCTGAGTGTTTTACCCTCCCCTGCCATTGCATCATGATCTTCATTATCAGCATCTTTTGTTATTACTATTATTATTATGATGATTATTATTGTTGCCATTGCTGTCGAAAAGTACAATATTTTATATCATTTACACTAATCATTGTATATCTACGGGGTTTGTTTTATTTTCTCGTTTATTATCATTCTCGTTCTGTTATTTTTAGCACATGTGGACATGTATTTTCACATGACCAGGTTACTAATACTGTATTCCGAGCTGCTGATGATTTCTTACTTTTAATCATTATTATGATCTTTTATTTGGTGGGACGGGGAAACTTTTTATAAGAACCTTTTCACCTCCTGATACTTTGTAAAACAATATAATCGAGTATAAAAGAGATGGAACGCTTACAGCCGAGTCAGTGACCTCACTGGACAGAAACTGAATAGACCAATGAAACGACGTGGTTCTGCGCTACGAAGCGAACGGCCGTTTTTTCTGGAAACCCTTCGTTTTAATGAACTCAAAGAAAACGTACCTGCTGCCACAGCAAAGTCTTTGTTCCATGTCATCCCAGGTCAAAGGTCAGCCTGTCCCTACAGTCGTCCGGCGGAGCTTCAGCTGTGCGTCATCCGTTCAGACTAGAAGCTGATGTGGTTTGGAAGATAGCGAAGTGAAACCAGAGCTGAGCCTGGGTTTCGATGCCCTGCGGAAAAAATAAATCCTCCTTATGTGGTCCGATCATTTCTCACTGTGGCTTGTACAGACACACATACATACCCTGTGTCACACATCGTTGGACTGAAGATATGAGCATACTCCAGTGTTTCTTACCTCCTATGGCCTGAGCGCAAAAAGTAAGATGGAATTCCAGGACAGGGAGGGGTTCATTTCACTTTGTGTTCGCATAGAGACAAAACAGCGTTCTATCTGTTGTACAGGCAGTCTGTTTTCTATTTGTTAATAAAAAAGGAGAGAAATATGTTGAAATATGTGTTAATAAAATGCTTAATTGGGTTTTGTACATTTTTATTGTTTAGCTTTGTTGGTGTTCTCCTCTCTTCGCATTTCCTGGCGAACAGATGGCTTGTTCCTCCACAGTTTGTGTTGTTGTGCCAGAAACCCTGTGGTCAACCGCTGAAGTGAGCCAGCATATACCAGTCACTGCAGTTTGATGTAAATGACTACATTTTATTTCAAATTAAATTCTATTTCATTTGTCTTAGAACACCTACTATAGTGATATTATCATCTATTATAAAACGGTCAGTTCTGGTCCTTGATTCTGATTGGCTGAGCCGAGTTATAAAATACCCCGATATTTAACGGCTGACCACACCACAAAGCCTAAATATCACTTTATTTACTTTATTTTATGAAACCTTGCTATGCATATGGAATAACCGTTTTATAAAAGCAATAATTAACATCCGAGAGGTTTTAAGTAATTCAACTAAAAGCTAATTATTTCACAAATTAGACACAAGTTCTCCCTTTAGACTAGAGTCGGAGTTGCTGTTTTTTATTCTGCATAGTAATTAACACATAGACCCGGTCATCAGTTTGAAGACGGTAATAAATGTCTCTGTTTACCTCTGGAGAACCGCAAATGATTGAATTACGCATGGTCTGGAAACTGCCATTGACTGCCATTATTAGGCATATAAAAGTACCGAGAGGATTCATCAAAAGATTAACATTCAAATGAGCTCAAATAGATGTAAATAGTGTACAGGTGAAGTCTGAGGCATTGCTGTATTTTTCCTACTGTGCAAATGATGCACAAAAATGAGTAGCTATCTGTACATGCCTATGCGCACAAATGGCTAGTAATGTATTGATGTATGGAAACTGTCTGTGAGTAATATATTGTCTAAATGTATTCAGTATATATTGTATGGAGTGAGTAATACACAATATATATTCTAAATACAAAGCAATATATACAGTAGTTGGGTTATACGTTAAAATCTATCATCTTTGTTTTCTGTATATGGCTGTTCATGACATAAGATAGGTATAAGGACCATAAATAGAGTTGCATATTAAATTTGTACTGTATTTGGCCCCATAGGAATGTATTGAATGTGTAATCTCTTTGTCAGTCTATATGGCTCCATACAGTACAGAATGACAGTCTAATCAAATCCATATAGTAATTTCAATATTTATTATATAGGCAAAAATGTATGTCACTCTATACCTATTATCTAAGGAGTCTATGTCAGTATGGTCCTGTAGGAATACCCTGAGACAGTCATTTACTGGAAACTATGGTCCCCATGGGTATTACTTCAGTACATTCATAGACATACTTTTAAAAAGTTATTTTATTACATCAGTATTAACCGATATACTATTAAATATATGTGTTATATTTCTCTATGGCCCCATGATAATGTGTTGAATCTGTAGCCTCTAGTTATTGGTTATACCGAGTTAATTAAACAAATCTACATCATTTTATGAAGTCTAAGAGTTAAATTCATATGATGTTACCAAGTATGTACTGATATGTATGATATATATATAAATATGTGTTCTGTGCGTGTGTATGGCCCCACAGGGGTCGTATGGAGAGAGTTGATAAGAGGAACGCCTTCTTCCATCTTTGTAAACATTGTGCTCCTGCGCATGCGCCGTCCGTGCGCTGAGCTCTAATGGAGGACATGTCTGCTGTATAATCGTCTTTTTTTGCGCTGTTTTTTTGCTTTCGTGCACTCGACAGCTGTCAGTCGACCCATCGACACCTGTAAGTAAAATGACATCTTACCCTTTTGACAGAAACCGTCATGTTTTTATGCGATTTCGTTTGCGTTTCAGCCCGCGAGTGTCGGTGTTTACAGGAGTTAGCATCACAGCTCATCAAAGTTTTGAGCAGATCAATAATTCATATGTAAGAGTTAAACAGTTAGACGGAAACTTTAACGAGTCGTTTTAATAAACGTGACCGCGTGTTTGTGTGTTGACTTGAGTTGTGTGTTTGTGTGACAGCTGTAAGTTTTGTGTCATTTCAGCAGCTTTAGCCGTCAGTATGTTTGTTTTGTTGTTGTTTTCTGGGACTGAGTGTGACAGATTTTTTTGCATCGGAACTTTAAATGATCCCGAGGGGGAATATGATGAGAAGATCATGAGAGATGTGGTTTTGATTTTGTCAGATAAAACCCTCAGAATGATCGGTGTTATTATTGGGCTAAGTCAGTTAGCATGCTAGTGCAGGGTCTGATTTTACAAGTGCTTTTACATTTCATTATCTACAATATAAAACAACACAATATCAATGCATAATATAATACAATTAGAACAGCGAATAAATAATAATGCACTTTAACAGACTTTATGTTACATTTAACGTGTAGGCTATATTTTGGTTGCTTTAATATAAATATATATATATATATATATTGGTTTAAGTTTATTTCTATATAATTTTAATGTCATTTTGTCGTGAACTATGAGTTTGAATAATGCAATACTTTTGATTTATTACTCAAAGTATAATACATTTAACATTAGATTGTTCATAAAAAGTAGTATAAACATATGCGATTAGGAGGGTTTTACAGGTTATAATACTGTTTTATACCGTATATGTACAGAACAGGTTATAACAGTATTTTATGTATGGATGGATCCTTAAAAATGAATGATACCAGTAAAAAGATTTTTTCATTATGTTCTTTTTCATTATGTTATATATAAAGCCCTTATTTTTCCCCTTATGCTTTAGTAATAAATTACCATAGTGTAGGAAATATGATGATAAATAAACATGCCTAGTCCTAGAATTGTAGTTGTGTTGGTGTTTAATGGTTCGAGAATGAGTTTGTTCAATATGACACTTGTTGAATGTATGAAAAATGTTATTGATGGTATGTAGCCCAATATTAAAGCGTGTGTGTTATAGCTATGACTGCACTATATATTAAAATATCGTAAATGTTTGTCAATAACATCGACAAGGTATTTGGTAACATTTGTAGATTTGTTTTGATGTTCTGCAACTGTAAAAATAACTTTTTAAAGAAAGTGTGTGATGCTTTCTTTTCCCAGAAAAAGGTATGAAATACGAATGATGGTCATATCATTTTTAGTGTTCAAAGTTTACATTTAGTCGTGAATCAGATGTTCAGTTAAAAATATTAAGAAATACATAAAAGACCTGTCTTCAGAACTCTCCTTACCATAGCCCAATTCACACCGGTCAGTTTATTATAGTATTATAGTCTATAATTTGAGCTGTGGGTGTGGATTTTACAGAAAATGTCAGTTGTTTTTCAACCCACGTAAATAGACAACCTGCAGTCTGATGTTTTAAACATAGATGGCGATAAAGAGGCAAACGTTGCTTATTGCAGCTTTAAATATTTTTATGGAAGTTAAATTGATTTTACAAACTTTTTGCGCGTTTATTTGAAAAACATTTTCGAAAAGCTAGAACTATTGTGTTATGGATTTATGTCTTTGTTGCTAAAATGTATTCTCCCTCATTCAGTCCAGAAGGCAGAATGGCTTCAGACTCTGTCTCTCAGAGCTCTCAGAGTCCTGTCACCAGGATCATGACCTTTCATCCAACAAAAGAGGAGTTCAAAGACTTCAACAGATACATCGCATATATGGAGTCACAGGGCGCGCACAGAGCAGGAATGGCAAAGGTTAGCCCTCCTTGTTTATATTTTCTGCCATGTTCGTTCGGCTATTGTTGTGAGATTGTCACTTCAGCAAGTTGTATTCTTGTGTCTTTGTCGTAGGTGGTGCCGCCGAAAGATTGGAAGCCCAGATGCACGTATGACGACATTGACGATTTGGTGATTCCCGCCCCTATTCAGCAGGTTGTCACTGGCCAGTCGGGTCTCTTCACTCAGTACAACATCCAGAAGAAACCAATGACGGTCCGCGAGTTTCGCAAAACTGCCAACACAGACAAGTGAGGAGCAAAGCCTGATAAAGTCATATATGTTTTCAACTTCACTTCCCATGGAATGCTTGTAGTGATAAAATGGGTAGTCAAAAATTCTTTTTTTTTTTTTTTTTCTTTGGATAAAAGCGTCTGCCAAAAGCATACATGTAAAGCCTTTTTACTAAATAAATGTTCCTGGTTCTCACCGTGTATCTTAACCTTTCTCTGACTTCTGCATTGTAGATTCTGTAATCCCAGATACGCTGATTTTGATGAGCTGGAGAGGAAATATTGGAAGAATTTAACATTCAACCCTCCGTTATATGGGGCGGATGTTAGCGGAACCCTCTATGATCCAGTGAGTTATTTCACTAGCTGTTTGCATATAGTTTAAAAGGGTTAATCGCTCATTTATTTATATTCTAAACCAGTGGCTCTCAACCTTTTCATGGTCGCGCCCCCCTGTAAACCCATTTTAAGAACTGGCGCCACCCCAATACTGTACATTGAGGATAGATAAGATAATGTATAAAATATGTTAGCTATATAAACTATTTATAAAGAAGCAAAAAATACCTCTCAAGAGATCAGATTATAAATGAAACAACCCTGCTAATAAAAACAAAAGAATACATCACAGAAATTAATGGTTTCCATTAAAATACCATTGTGAACCATTGGATTTTTGCATTTAAACCATTACAAAATTGTAGTGTTTCGGGCATTATTCCAAAAGGATTAATCTGCCAGATCAGGAGAACGTTGCGCGTTTCATGATTTTAACACGAGCAAGAGTTTATTCGCAGTTTATAATACAGACGCGGTGTGGTGTCATTTGCCTGTTGGAAATAGCGCTTTACATATTTAATAACTGTCAACAGCTTTTAACAGACGTCCAAGTTCAGAAATACATGAAAAAGCACTTTATTTACACGCGCTCCCTTCACGTGCACTCTGAACTCATCGGGACAGAGAGAGACTTGCGCTTATTCTAAAATTACAGTCTGAAAGACAAACATACTTATACGATCGACCTGCTCTTAAGATGACGTAGAGGTAATTGCTGCTGCTTCCTGAGATATTAAGCTTTTGTGCGCAGCCTAAAATTGTACTGTGCGCGGCCGCTCACACGTGCAGCTTCAGACAGAACATTGCCCTCCGTCAATTTGCTATCGCGATCCTCCTTGTGTTTGCAATCGAGTACCAAAAGTTGGGTTTTCGGGGAACTGTCACGCCCCACCTGCAGTACCCCTGCAGTAACCATTCAACTTTCTTCCATGGAAAACAAAGTTTTTAAGCAGATTGATGACGCTGTTTTCTATACATTGAAAACACACAGTGACCAGGAGCTGTCAGCATTCAGAAAACACAAAAAAGCACAATAAGGACGTGTTCACACTTGACTTCTTTTTTTGAAAAGAAAAAGTCGACAATGGTGCTTTTTTAGTAAAAAAAAACACTCCCAGCGTTGCGGTTACAAATAGCAGCCGGCAATGTTCGAAGATAGCATTTGTCCACGAAGGCGGCTTAGAGAGACAAGCTTCATGGAAACATAACGGAAGTCTATTCGAAATTATTAACAGAGAGCGTCTTTGCAATAACCAATCACTTATTTAAAAACTACAATACTAATTTCTTGCTAGAAATGCGATCTAAAGTTATTGAAGGTGTAAATTAAACTTACATTTGTACAAAACTATACTCTCACGGGGAATTCGGCTGCTTTTTGATTTTTTCGAGCTTGAGCCTTCTCGACCAATCACGTTCCTCGTTTGTTGTTATGGAAACGACAGGTCTCTGTTATTGGTGAGCTGCAGAAAAAGGCGCTGGCGTTTAAAAAGTGCTCAAAAAATGCGGTTTACTCCATCTATAGGATTATAATGTAAAACAGACGCCGCTACCAACTTCAAAAAAATAAGTCATGTGTGAACGTGGCCTAAAACCGCTTGTGAGAACAGTTTGTGAGAAAATATAAAAATATATTGTATGAGATGTGTGGAATAGTTTGCCAGCACCTAGTCACTTTCTTTACATCATAAACAGCAGCATGGACTTTCTGTACTGTGTCGTTTTATGTGTTTCAAGGAAGAAAGTCATCCAGTTTTGGAATGATATGAGGGCGAGCAAATTATTATAGAATTGGTATTATTGGGTTAACGATTCCTTCAAATGTTTTCTTCTAAACAACGTTTTACAATATTG
Source organism: Triplophysa siluroides (assembly GCA_006030095.1). NCBI lineage: Eukaryota > Metazoa > Chordata > Actinopteri > Cypriniformes > Nemacheilidae > Triplophysa > Triplophysa siluroides. Next base: position 2,475,746 of record VCII01000203.1, on the reverse strand, counting down.
CTGTGTTCTCAAACTTCTGCCAACACATAGATTACATTTTTTTCCTGATAGGATGTCACAGAGTGGAATATTGGTCATCTGAACACTATTTTGGACACGGTGGAGAGAGAAAGTGGGGTCACAATAAAAGGAGTGAACACTCCGTATCTTTATTTCGGCATGTGGAAGAGCACGTTTGCCTGGCACACCGAGGACATGGATCTCTACAGCATCAACTACCTTCACTTCGGAGAACCCAAGTCATGGTACAGACACAGCACATGTGCAATGTAAAGAGATTTAAAAACATGATTACTTTGTCTTGAATTAAAACGAACTCTTCTGCAGGTATGCAGTGCCTCCGGAGCATGGGAAAAGATTGGAGCGTCTTGCTAAAGGTACAGTAATATCCTGTAAGCCTTTTTTACGGTTCTTCTTTATCTGCTCTTTTAGTCATCACAGTTCTTTATTCACGCAGGATTTTTTCCTGGAAGCGCTCAGAGTTGCGAAGCCTTCTTACGACACAAAATGACTTTAATTTCACCATCGATTCTGAGGAAGTATGGCATTCCCTTTGACAAGGTTTGTTTCTTTATATTTATGAAAAGCTTCACATCGTCCATAAACGTATCATTAATATTTTATCTGTTGAACACATCAGGTGACTCATGAAGCTGGCCAGTTCATCGTGACCTTCCCTTATGGATATCACGCAGGGTTTAATCATGGATTCAACTGCGCAGAGTCAACCAACTTTGCCACCCAGCGCTGGATTGACTACGGCAAACAGGCAACATTAGTACGTTTAACTTGACGTACAGCAGTGCCATCAACTCCCATATTTGTATTTTTATCGAAAATTAAATGAGTTACAAAAACGTGTTGTGTTGTTGATGTCTCCTCCCAGTGTTCTTGCCGGAAGGACATGGTGAAGATATCTATGGACTTGTTTGTTCGCAAGTTTCAGCCAGAACGTTACAAACTCTGGAAAGCAGGAAAGGACAATGCGCCCATCGATCACACAAAGCACACACCGGTGGAAGCAGAGCGGACGGACGAGAGGAGCGAGGTCCAGACGGAAGAGCTCGGAGACAGCAGCGGAGCAGAAGCGGAGAAGACAGGAGTGCTGAAACTGGAAGAGGAGACTAACGCAAACGCTGAAGAGAAGAAAGAAGCTGTTGATGGACAGCTGGAGACAGATGAGAAGTCAGTTGGTAATGAAGAACCCAGCAGCACCTCGGAGCAGAACAACAGGCATGTGTTCATTTTCATTACTTAATATTATCATACTATGTTCATTTATGATGACATTTATTTTAATCCCTATGATGTCATGCTGCAGCTGTCCAAAGCAGATTGTGGGGCAGAAGCGTCCTCATGATGCTGAAGGACAAGATGACGATCAGGTTCTAGAAGAGGGGGATGTCGAGAAGAAGAAAGCTAAATTGAGCGAGGCTGAGACAGATGCCACCCAAGAACAATCCATCTCTGCTGATCCAGGCAAAGAGCCTCATATAAATGATTAACGTGTCGTACGTTTTTTTAAATGCTATAAAATGCTATCAATGTTTTTTTCCTGAAGGTGAAGGAAAGGCTGAGGAAACCATGCAGACAGACACACCCCCTCCAAACCTGGAGGAGAATCAAGCCCCTCCTCCTCACATAGAGGAAGAGGTTTCTCCATCAAACCAACAGCCACATCCCACCTCCACCAGTGACATCACAGCTCAGGCTCAAGAAGATGATGTCACTCCATTTGAACCCAGTGACGTCACCTCATCTTCACAATCCAATAGCATCAGTGATGTCATGACTCAGAGCAGTGATGTCACCACTCAGTCCGATGCTGTCACTCAAAGCTGCGACATCCAAACCAAACCTGATGACGTCACTCAGAACGGTGATGTCGACACGGAGCTCGCTGATATTGAACCCAGTGACATCACACCCCACTCATGTTCCTCTGACATCACACCAGAACATCATCCTGCAGATATGTCTGCTCAGTCCAGCATTAACTCCACCCACATCTATGATGCCATTCCTGAACCCAGCGACAGCACTATCAGCCCTAAGCATGAAGCCAGCATTAACTCCACCCACATCTGTGACGTCACCCCTAAACCAGCGACACTATCTAAGCACCAGCCCACCCACTCTCATCCCTGAACCCAGCGACATCACTATCAACCCTAAGCATGAAACCAGCAATAACTCCGCCCACGTCTGTGATGTCATCCCTGAACCCAGCGACATCACTATCAACCCTAAGCATGAAACCAGCAATAACCACGTCTCATCACTATCAACCCTAAGCATGAACCAGCACTCTGTGATGTCATCCCTGAACCCAGCGACATCACTATCAACCCTAAGCATGAAACCAGCAATAACTCCGCCCACGTCGGTGATGTCACCACTGAACCTGGCAGCAGCACCATCCGCTGTGAGCCCAGCATTACCACCTCTGATACAATCACAGAACCTGGAAACTGTATTTCAAACACTATCAGCATTGATGAAACAAGTCTTAACCCCGCCCACATCTGTGACATCACCACCGAACCTGGCAACAGAACCATCAGCCCTATTCACGAGCCAGGCGTTAGCTCCACACACACCTCTGACGACACTACAGAACTCGACAGCAGCACCGTCAGTCCTAAATGTGAGCCTGACTTAAGCTCCGCCCAGGTTTATGATGTCACCACAGATCCCAGCAACAGCACTGTCAGCCCTAAACAAGAGCTTTGCATTAGCTCCGCCCACATGGATAATGTTACCCTAGAACCCAGCAACAATCTGGTCAGCCCCGAGCTCGAGCCTGACACGAGCTCTGCCCCCAACTGTGATGTCACCACAAAACCCAACAACATCACCGTAAACGCAAAGGCCACTGAGCTTTTGCAGTCGCAGAGTAGCTCCGTGTCAGCAGGCAGGGGTCAGGTGAACCAATCTGAAGTCCAGCATATCTTCCAGAGGACTCTGAGTCCGGCTGAGGTGCTACACGTTCACAGCTACGCTAAAGGAGATTACAGTGAGCTGGAACCACGCATCCGGCATGAGAGGGAACGAGACAGTGATTCGGATAGCGAGTCTCAGGAAGACAGCAAGGTATATGTGGAAAGTTATGCACTTTTTTTTTACATTGAGTGTCTGTGGATTTGGCACATGCTTCTTTAGTCTGACACTGCATGTGTGTGGCAATCAATACTTTGTGTGTTGTTTTACAGAAGACATCTCGAACCAGAATCCCCAGACTACCTAGACATCACCCTTTGATGAAGGACATCATCAGTGATGAAGGTCAGATACTTGTCTTGATCATTTCTTGTGTATTCTGGCTTTAGTTTGTAAGATCAGGGCTCCCAAACTTTCCTTCCAGGACCCACCTAGACGTGTATAATCTATCTCAACACTTGCCAGAATATATTATTAAATGAAAATAAGGCATTTTGCATCTGTTTTGATCAAAAAGTAATCCAGTAGGCTTTATGCCGAACGTCACACTAATAAGCGCTTCATTACATAAAGAGCTGTTTTATTAGCTACCAAAGAGGATCAAAATGCCCATCACATAAACAGATTGATATATATATATAAAAGTGTGGTAACACTTTAGTATAATGACCAACTCTCACTATTAACTAGTTGCTAATTAGCATGCCTATTATTAGCATATTGGCTGTTTATAAGCACTTATAAAGGACATATTCTGCATGACCATATTCTACATCCCTAATCCTACCAATACCAATACCTAAACCTAACAACTACCTTACTTACTATTAATAAGCAAAAATGAAGAGTTAACTAAAACCCAGAACTGGACCTTAAAATAAAGTGTGACCAAGTTTATTTATTTTTCTTCTCATAGACATTTAATATTAAAATAGCACAAAACCCCTAGCAATGGAACAGTTTAGGTTAGCAGATTACCTTAAAAATCCATAGATATCGCTGAAAGTTAATACTGTTAATACTTTAATTTAGTGTGTTTTTATAGACAATCTGACCTGTAAATGTTTGTGTGTTTCTTGTGCAGAGCTACAGGACCCATCTGCATCAGAGGAGGACGGTCTGGACGGTGAGGTCTGGGCTCGACCTCTGACCCACCTGTGGCAAAACAAACCATTTAATCTAGAGAGAGAGCGAGAATACAACAGAAAGATGGGCCTGGTGCCCCCCTACTGCGCAGTGTGCATGCTGTTCCAAGCACACCAGCAGGTAAGTCGAAATGTCAGAGAAAAAAGAAATGCTTTGTTTTCTGTTATTCTGCATTAAAGTCTTAATTCACCCCAAAAGGAATATTCTGTCATCATTTCTCACCCTCTAGTCATTTCAAACCTTTATGATTTATCCACAGAACATAAAAGATGATATTTTGAAGAAAGTTGGTAAACGAACAGCACCGGACCCCATTCACTTCTATTGTAGGGACACAAACCAAATGTAAGTGAATGGGGTCCAGTTAAAAATTTTTCAAAATATCTTTTGTGTTCTGTCTAAGAAAGAAAGTCATACAGGTTTGAAATGACATGAGGGTGAATAAATGATGATAGAATTTTTCGTTTTGGGTAAACTATCCCTTTAATTGTTTACGCATCAATGAGATGAGAGGGCTGTTCAACGATTAATCACGATGAATCCATACAGAAAAAAGTTCATTTTTACATGAATATATGTCTGTGCACTGTACATGTTTATTTTGTATTTATAAACACATACATGTATATGTTTTAAAAATATATAAAAAATAATAAATGTGTATGTATCATTTATTGAAATTCTATATATACAAATGGATAAATACAAATGTTTCCTAAATATATACATGTGTGTGTACGTGTTTATAAATACAAAATAAATATATATACACAGTGTACACAAAATCTTTTATTCTGGATGCAATTAAAGGCGCAGTTTGTAAAACTTGCCGCAAGAGAACAACAGCAATGGCGTTGCTTGATGATGCTGGAAGGAGCCCACCACTAATAATCAATCAGATGTGAATGAGAAATCACGTTTATGGATGTAATAAAGTTTTATAAATCTTGCGTTTGATGACGTGGTTTTATTTCATTATAATGAATTAGACGTAATTCGTAATTAATTGATTACTTTTTAGTCAGATGATCTAAAAACGATTACTGCTTGTATATTGTAAATATATACATGACGCTCGTGCTAAATTAAGAAAAAGACATTCAAGCAATAAGACTAACCTTGTTAATATAATAACCATAAGTTTTCTGTCGGTAAAGGAATCTAAACTGTTGCTCACCGGTCTAGTAAAACACATGCAAGATCAGCGTCTCTGTCTAGTAAAATATCTTTGTTGACAGAACCAGCTCCAAACAGTAAAGAATAATTGTGCTCCATATCGACTGCGCAAAACAAGATAGTTGCTTGATAGACGCTACAAACTAATACTTTCGCATTTGTCCACGAGACTGTGTTATGATGGTTTCTACGGGAGTAGAAGCGGAAACCGACGGTAACAGCAGAGACTGTTATTAGGGAGATGCAAGGTCTGGAGAAAGCGTTACGGCTTACACGAATCATGTGAGGCACCCCAGCCAATCACATAACAGCCTCTAGTCTAGGTTGCAGGCTTTCCATCTAATGTCTTTGGTAATGCGGATATGACGCCATCGACAGGTGACTGCCAGACACGGCCCCTGTGTCTGGTCAAAATGACCATTTGTTACGAGTTACAAATAGTTGAAAACATTTGAGATATTGTAAGTACTCAAATGAACAAAATATATAACACTGGCCTAGATGTTTTTGGATATTTTACTGCGGAATAGTTACAAACAGCATCCTTAATCACATGAATCGTTCAACAGCCCTAATCAACGGATGTTTGTGTTTATTGCTGCAGTTGACATGCTCAAGACTTCCTGTGTCGTCCTCTACATTCCTGTTTGTGGGTTTTGTGTCTAGTCTGAAGGGGGCGACAGCGAGTCAGCCGTGGTGTTGCGTGGAGGTCAGATGAGAACCAAACCTCTGATTCCAGAGATGTGTTTCTGCACCACCACAGAGGAGAGCGCAGGCGTGCACCTGTCCACACCTCACCTGGACGGAGACGGAACCAGCCTGCTTATCAGCTGCTCGCACTGCAGCGTCCGTGTGCACACCAGTGAGTCTCAGAACTATGCATATTTTATTGCAGTGGCTGGCTTTATGCCAAACTGAACAAGTTGCGGGTATGTCAGAGTTTGAAAGGTTCATTAAGACTTCAATGAGCTTGAGTTTTAGTTTCCTTTTTTGTATTTTATCAACAAATCTTGAAACAAACAGTGCTGATACTTTACATATCAGTCCGATGGATTGTTTTGTGAAGAGGAAACAAAACGTATTCAAATAAACCTAACAGGGTTATCAGGATGCTTTTTCTACGGTAACATGATCGTATCAGTATGATTCATGTCCAGCATGAATATGGGCTTGTTTGATAATTGAGGCTTTAATTCTTGCGGTGAGGTTCATTTGTGGTGTGTTCTCTTTCAGGTTGTTACGGTGTGCCTCATGTAAGAGTCACAAAAGACTGGAAATGTGCCCGCTGTAAAGCCAACGCTCTCACAGAGGTGAAATACACAAGCTACACATCCTTTAAAAGTGTGTGGTCTCAGCTTCAGTATCGAGATGAACCTTTGATGGAATTGCTGAGTTGTTCATCACATTAGCAGAACATGTCTGACAACCAGAAACTTTTTCTTGAGAATACATTTTTGTCTTTGCGTTAGATAGTAAATAAACTATCACCCAAGTGTCCAGTGTAGACCCTGTGTTAAATACATTTTTGTAATTTCTGATGTCGTTGTGTTTTGTTGATTTTCAGAGTTGCTGTTTGTGTTCTTTGAGAGGAGGGGCTTTACACCGAGCCAATAATGGCAAGTAAGTAAGCCAGAGGTCCACCAGATGTCAGCAGTGATACAACACAACCAGCGTTCTCTGACCTGACCAGATCTCTGTAGATATTATTTGCTTTTTAATGCAACAAGCAAAGTGATCAGATTTTGTTATCGATAAAGCTATGACATGTTTTAAAAAGAGGAACAGAGAATAAAACAAGACAACACGACGACCATCATAGTTAATATTTGATATCAACTAGGTTATTATAGTTAATTTAAACTATTATTTCTGTTTATTGAAATCAAATAAAAAATGGCCTAAATATTATTTGAAAAACTAAAAATCATGCCTGAGAAATAAACTACAATAAGTTTAAATTAAGGCGTTATTAAATTATTAACTGAAATAAAAATAAATAAAATAATCTTGTATATCAACATAAAAAATAAACAAATAATTTGATAAAAGCATAAATTGCTTAAAATTTAACTAAAGGTAACAAAAATAAAACTATAAAAATAATGGCTAATCAAACTGAGAACAAAACTATATTAACTCTGGCTATTTAATATAATTTCTCTTGATAACAACATTTGACTTAGGTCTTTTACAACTTCATGCAGTTAATAATAAATATTGATATATATTTTTTAATGGCATAATGCTCATTACCGCAAATTGGCAGGTTTTATAAAGTAAAAATTTGCAAGTGGCAAACGTCAAAATCTGTATCAGGCAAAAAAAAATTATTTTGGTGAATATGTACGATTTATACGTTTGTATTGAACCCTCAAAATAATTAACGCTGTTATGCAAATGCGCAGGTGGGTTCATGTGCTGTGCGCAGTGGCCGTGCTTGAAGCGCGCTTTGTCAACATCACGGAACGATCTCCTGTGGATCTCAGCGGCATTCCCTTACAGAGATTTAAACTGGTGAGTATAATCTCCAGAGAACTGTGAGAACCTTTACAAACTCAATCGTTTCTGTTTGAAGATTTCACTTCTTTCTAAAACTTCCAACATGTCAAGTGCGTTTAAAAACGTCCTCAACTGAAAACCACCAAATGCTTCTCTGTGGAAAAAATGTGTTTCATTGAAGGCGATACTAGATACATAGTGCATACAATAATTTACGAAACTCCTATAGTGTTATTTATATCTGCACTGAGGCATGTTTCCTCTTCTCATTTCCCCTGAACCAACTTCCTGTCTTTGCAGAAATGCTATTACTGCAAACGGCGCATGAAGAAAACATCAGGATGCTGCGTGCAGTGTTCTCACGGACGCTGTCCCACATCCTATCACCCCACTTGCGCGCAGGCTGCAGGTGTCATCATGCACCCAGACGACTGGCCGTTCATCGTCTACGTCACCTGCTGCCGGCACAAAGGGCCAGTACAGTCTGAGGTTTGGAAACGATCAGAGCTTCTTCTTTCACTGATGTAAACTCTCGGTTCACTTTCACACTACATTCAATTGGAGTAAAAGTGAATTCCTGTTTTCCTTGAGAACAAAGTATCGATGATGACCTTATATTTTCATACTCACACTTTGGTTTTAGCCCCAATGAATACATGCGGTCAAACAATGACCTTGGCATAAGTGTTGAACCACAGTAAAGTGTCTCTCTTCTTCTGTCTGTAGCGAAACGCAGCAGCTCTGAGAGCCGAGCTCAGCGTGGGTCAAAAGGTCATCTGCAAACACAAAAACGGCCGTTACTATCAGTGTGAAGTGATACAGCTGACAAAAGAGACGTTTTATGAGGTCAACTTTGATGACGGATCCTTCAGCGATAACCTTTTCCCAGAAGACATTGTGGTGAGAGGGCTAAAGTGTTTTTTAAACCCCTTTAACATGTCATATAGCCTTCAGAAGGCATCTTAAACCTTTTTGTATTTTTTCTTATTTTGTAAAGCTACATTTTGAGAGTCAGGTTGAACTGTCCTTTTATAGGTTGCTTTTTTGTTCGAATGCAGTGAAGCACGCTATTTAAAATAAAGAAGTAATACATTTTTTCGTGAAGTTGGATGACCTTTGTTGTTTTATTGTAGAACCGGGACTGCGCTCAGCTGGGTCCACCTCCGCAGGGGGAAGTGGTTCAGGTCAGATGGACCGATGGCCTTGTTTATGGAGCCAAATTTGTGGCAGCTCATGTCATACAGATGTACCAGGTAAATATTCATACTAGCCCGTTAGTGTGACGGCGTTACTATCCAGTTAATCCTCCCCTTCTAAAACCTACCGTGACGGCATCTCGTACCTTCTCAGGTGGAGTTTGAGGATGGATCGCAGTTCACAACAAAGAGAGAAGACGTCTACACTCTGGACGAAGAACTTCCAAAGAGGGTCAAGTCTCGCCTGGTGAGCTCCATCACCGAGTTTGTCAATCCATTCAATATTTAAAATATTCTGAGTGTTGATTTGTGAGTGCATGTGATTCAGTCCAAGGCCTCGGACATGCGCTTCGATGAGATGTTTGGAGAGAAGAAGGTTCAGGAAAGCAAGAGGCAGAGAGTGATTAACTCCAGATACAGAGGGGACTACATCGAGCCCGTCATCTATCGAGCCATCATGGAGTAGCCGGCAATGACGCGACCATCATCCGAAACCACCAGCACCCATCCAGCAGACTCTAGGAAACCCTGTTTATATCAACAGCGTTCAGATAGCAGGGGTCAGAAGCCTGAAGGGTTTGACCACTTCCTAATGACCCCTACAAGCTGTCGTTCGTCCAGCATGTTACGTTTTTCTGGTATGGGTGTGCAGTCGACGCAGGGCGTTCATAGTTCATAATCCTTGTTTTAGATGTTGCCACATGGTCCCCAGATAAATTGGCACAGGAAGCAGTAGCTTGACTCATGAATAATTTGTTAATAATTGTTCGTAAAAAATAAATATGAGTATTTGTTATCTCCGTTTTATGATTTGCTTTAATTTATTTGACTGAATTCAGGGTGCTGTTTTACCCATCTTTTACAGAACGGAGGTGCCATTACAATTTTATGAATCCAGATTGTTTTTATACCATCTACACTGTTGTAAATTGTGCAGTTGACATCCTGAATATTGTGCTTTATTTGGAACATAATGAAATTAGCTTTTCATCTCAAGAGATGTTTTTACACGGCTATTTATTACCTGGTGCTTTCCGAAAGTAACTTTTACAATAAATGTGTGAGTTACTGTGCTGTCCAAGTTCAAAGCCGATTTGTCATTCTGTTTTATGAAAGAGGATAAAGCCGAAAATGCCAAGAATCTCACTTTCGCAGCTCACAGAGCCCTGCCTTGCACTCTGTTTCAACACAATTTCAGGCGTTTTTAATAATGTAGCTTACTGCTGTCAACATATTATCACACCCACTGGGGTTTTAATAAGCTATTTTTGCACTTTTTAAATAACTGTTTTTGTATGACTTTGTATCTGTTTCCTTTCAGTAGCCGAGCTCCAGAGATAACAATGCATTTATGAACGTCTGTTGACCCGCTTTTGGTAAAAGATTGTAGGAGTCCTCACTGTTTGTTGGAGGGCTGAGTGTCACCATAAATGAATTATAAAAGTTTTTTTATCAAGAAGCCTTATTTGTTTTTTAATACATGTTTAATGTTCATATACTGTGTCGTAATTTAAAAATACGAAGCTTTCAGCACGGTTTTGGCTGCCTCTTGCTTTTAAATACGAGTCTCGTTCTCACTTCTGTTATAAACGCAAAGGCTCGAAGACACTTTTGTTGGCCTGTTTTGTAAAAAATACTTTATGTGCGTTAGTAAAGAATGTGAGCCGACATGTTTCTTATCATGCTGTGTTTTTTCCCTGTGAGAACTCGCGTGCACTTTTATCCAAAGCACCGAACATCGCGATACTATTGATTATATGTTTGTTCTCATGGGGTTTATATCCCTCATCTTTTCACAGACAAGGCTTGAGACTAGTCCCAGACTAAAATGAAAATTTGAGCTGTCCTTACTGAAAAGAATTGCCCTGGAATATCTAAAAATATGTGATTGCCATTGTTTTGTCTCAACACGCACACCAGTTATGTTTTATGCAAAGCATTTTAATAAAAGCGACTTAAATATCCTAATTTAACTAATAGTCCTGGCTTAAGCTAAGCCTTGTCTGTGAAACTGGGCCTTAGTGTTTAGTGCACACACCGTTTGTAATACATCTACACACTGTAACAAGAAGCAATTCAAAGTAGTTCAACTAGAGTGTCGTTCCGATCACTGCTCGTGTCCAGGATAACTGAGGTCAATTTAAAAATGATAAAACATTTTTAATGGATCTTTACATACAATGCAAATGTTTTACATTAATTACCTGGATATGATACTTCACATATCACATATATACTTATCTAAAAACGTTTTAGGCTATGTCACTAACTTCTTTATAAAAGCTGCATTGACCTCCTCATTAAAAAAATATAGGCTATATTAAATCTATGAGGATTCATCTAAATTAAACATTAGCCACAATTACAATTCTTAATAAAGATCATATTAATTTCAGTATAATGAATTAATAAAAATGAATGCTGAATATAAAATAAATAGTAATGGGTTAATAAAAGAAAAATTCAGATGTTTTTCTCATTTAAACAAATGTATTTCTCATTTTAACTATCTAAATTTAGATTTTAAATAAATGTTCATAGGCTGACAGAGTTGTGATGCAAGTACATTACAAATTACTTATAAATGAAACGTAATCCCTAACTTTTACTTACAGACAGTCATTACCCCAACATGGGAAATGTTACCTCAAAATGTAATAATTACTAATGACATCACTCAAATAAAGTACCTATTTAGCCCTGGGGTCGGCGACGTTTTTCGGGGCAAGGACCCCTTAGATGAGAGATGCATGGGGCAGGGAACCCCTTATACTAAATGTGTAAATAGAGCTATTTAAATAGAAACAACCCTGTTGTCACAGCAATATCATGTTAAGACATTACATTAACACTATTATGTTATTGTTGCACAGGCGAAATGCTTTTCTGTGTATAATCTTATTACATTATTAATATAGATTAATTATTATTTAAAGGGATTTGCAGCCATGGGCCCTACACTTCTTGATAAACATGTTTTCATTTCAGTAAAAATAATTCATACAAATAAATATTGAATAAACAAGAATTGGTAATTAACAAAAAAAATCGTATTGAATTTTATACAAGCATTGAAGAAGGGAAGTAAACATGCGTTATGGATGTGAAGAAAAAAAGGACGCGGTTCTTGGGAGACGACAAACTTTGTAGGATTTCTGTGAAATAAAATGCAAAATCCTGAAGCAATAATACCCAATGAATGCAGAAGGGATCCCTCTTTATAGAACATAAAATAGTTACTTTATTTTAATTTCCATGTGTCCATTTATGAGAATATGTAGCGTTATGGATGTGACAATCCTGAAAATGGCACTTACTGACTATGAAAAATCATGCACTAAAAATAAAACAAATGCTTTACAAACTTGAAGAGAGATCTCACATGGGTATCTGAACCACCAAATGTTAATATCTGTGCTGTTACCGTAGTAAAAAACCGTTGATATTTTCAAGGCAAGGTTTTTGACATTTTCATGGAATTGCCCTAATCCAAAACACAGAAAGAAACTTAGTGTTCGAAAGGTACCTGAAGTTTACAAATGGGGGCTTCGTCCTGGTTACAAAAAATCCTTTTGGTCTTAAAACAGGCTTATTTTGATATGCCTGTTTTTTTGTCTTTAGCAGAGCCATTGAGAGAGAGAGTTCTGCCAACGGAAGTCCAAAACGCTGGAGCGTCACGTGATTCATGGAGCCTTCAGATAGTTCCAAGAAGTTATGTTTTCTTTCAGCTATTTTACATGTAAACATTGACATATTTGCTCTCTTCAAACTGTAAATTGATTTTTTAAGTATTTAATTTGATTATGCGGCCACTGTCACTGGCTTTTTCTGTTTATTACTATTTTAATGTAGCTTTAAAGGGACCTTGAGAAAAACAAGCCAAAAGATAAGACACACGTGTTAAGCATTTACCAATGTCTTTAATTCAGATTCAGAATGTTTCTGAATGATTTTTCACCAAGTCTAATGGCTTGACCTATGTCTGGTTAATGTATAATGTGTGCATTTCACAACTTTCAACAAGTGTTTATGAACTACTTAGTATGTGTGAATGCAAGGCGTTATTTTTCACGACCTTGTTAAAAACACATTTGTTTCCACTTGTAAATTCAGTACTGGGTGTTAGCATGTCAAACTAATGTAAAGAGTTTTAACATTGGCATGTACTGTGGTCGGTATGCAGTAACTTTGGTTAGTGTGGACTGTAAATAAGTGTGTGTTTCCCACAGAATACACTGATGATGTGGGCATCATCCCCAGTTACACCATGGTGACCGTCAGACGAATCCCTGGAACTGGGGTAAAATCCACATATAACAGACATGCCAAGTAAGTCACGTGATGATGTTACGAATATGAATATTTTAGTGAATTTCAATCAGTCATTGAGTCTTCGTTGTTTTGTTTTGCAGTAACTGGTCTAAACCATCAAGTGGAACAAAACAAAACAAAAGTGTTGACTCGGTTGTTTACATAGTACTGTATGATCTCTTTAAGCTGGTCAGAGTTGACCATGAAGAAGCCTGGGACAATAGGCCCACATGTCATTTTACTATACAAATCAGCAAGTTAAATTATGTTTTTAAGTAAAACATCACATCACCTTATAGGTTTAACATACATTTTCTGTAATTAACTTATATCAATATAAAATGTGTGCAGAAGTGTTGTACAAATAAAAGATAGTGGGTTTCTGTTTGCATTGTGTTTAGTGTGTAGTTTGTCTCTCTGGGTGTGATGTAAATCTCTTTGTTCTTCTTTCAACAGCAAGTAAATGGTTCTTCATTGTTGCTGGAGCAGCTTTTCCAGGTACTAAAATCCACTGAACAATATGAAATCTATGTAAACTGTATTGGCGTATAAAGCATTTATTTGTAAATGAACAGACTGAGAATCTGGCTGAGGCAAATGCATCAGAGGAGGACAAAATAAAAGCTGTCATGTTCCAGTCCAGTCCAGTATTCTACGAAGTGAGTATAATGACATTCGCATCATGAGCAGAAATGTCAAGTCCACTCTATCATGACTCTCATCACTTATCAGCAGGGGCGCAGATGGGATTTTTTAACTGGGGGGGGACCAAGCTGTCATCTAATGATTTCAACTCAGTAAGTTATTTTTTTATTTTGGGCTTTAACATGTGCTCAAGTAGTTACTTTGCGCAATTTGGGCTAATGGTTTGCACTAAAAAGCCATTGGGATTCTTATTTGGAATCATGGAAAAACAACAATGAACAAAGGCCACTGTCACAGTTATGTTATGTTCTGTTAGGTTTTTTACTCCCCTGGTTTGTTTCTTTATTAGTTAATTAGTTTTCACTTGTGTCTCATTGTTAATTAGTCCCACACCTGATTCTGTTTTCCCTGAGTGTCTTCCTTTTGTATTTAAGCCCTGTGTGTTCCTTAGTTCTTTGTCGGTTATTATTTATGTCAATGTGTTTCAGCCCCTGTTGCGTATTAAAGTTGTTTTTGATTTAGAAGTCTAGTTTTTGATTTAGTTTACAGTCCAAACCGTGACAGAATAACCGACCTAACAAATTACTTGAGGCTCAACATCTCTCCAGAGGACAATTTGAGATACCATCTCAGCCAGGATGGTCGTCCTCTGGAGAGATACGTGGAGGACTTCCTGGAGCTCAGCCAGCAGGTGAGTTGGGACGATTGCTCCTTGAACGCGTGCTTTGTGATGGGGTTGGATGATGACTCCCATCGGGTGTCTGGCTCCTGAGTTTAGGGACAGACCCGTTTGGGAGTTTATCAACCTCATCCAGTGGATAATGGAATCTCGCCCCAGTGTGGGCGAGACCATCCTGGATGAGGTTGATCATCCAAGCCCATCCAAGCACGCGTTGAGCAGCCCAACTCACCTCACTCCGGAGTCCTCCACCGGAGATAGAGCCTCAGGTAATCCTGCCCCCCTCCAGCCGGTCCCGTCCGGCCTTCCCGAGCCTCTCCAGCCGGTCCCGTCCGACCTTCCCGAGCCTCTCCAGTCTTTCCCGTACGGCCTTCCCGAGCCTCTCCAGCCGTTCAAGTACGGCCATCCTGAGCCTCTCGAGCCGGTCCCGTCCGGCCTTCCCGAGCCTCTCCAGTCGTTCCCGTACGGCCTTCCCGAGCCTCTCCAGCCGTTCCCGTACGGCCTTCCCGAGCCTCTCCAGCCGTTCCCGTATGGCCTTCCTGAGCCTCTCCAGCCGTTCCCGTCCGGCCTTCCCGAACCCTTCTCGGAGCCAGTCCCGTTTGGCCTCCCAGAGCCTCTCCAGCCGTTCCAGTACGGCCTTCCAGAGCCCGCTGCCCAGCCGCCAGAGCCCGCTGCCCAGCCGCCAGAGCCCGCTGCCCAGCCGCCAGAGCCCGCTGCCCAGCCGGTCCAGGCCAACCCCCATATGAGCTCCCGGACTAAGCCCAAATATTTTTTGGGGGGGAGCCATATGGGAGGGATGGCCTCCAGGCCTCCCGAGCGGCCGGCGCCCTCCAGAGTCCCCGAGCTGGACGTATCGTCCTGGAGGTCTCCCACCCCGTCATGTTCAGTGTTCCCTGCACCAGCCTCCAGGACGCCCACCCCCCCCTTCCCCCAATGGTACTGTTTTGGCGCGAGGACGCGCCTTTTGGAGGGGGGGGTAATGTCACAGTTATGTTATGTTCTGTTAGGTTTTTTACTCCCCTGGTTTGTTTCTTTATTAGTTAATTAGTTTTCACTTGTGTCTCATTGTTAATTAGTCCCACACCTGATTCTGTTTTCCCTGAGTGTCTTCCTTTTGTATTTAAGCCCTGTGTGTTCCTTAGTTCTTTGTCGGTTATTATTTATGTCAATGTGTTTCAGCCCCTGTTGCGTATTAAAGTTGTTTTTGATTTAGAAGTCTAGTTTTTGATTTAGTTTACAGTCCAAACCGTGACAGCCACCCTGATCAACTGTTATTTGTAGGGATGCACGATAAATTATCGGCCATATCGGTATCGGCCGATAAATGGTCATTTTTAATGTTATCGGTTTCGGCTGATTTTTTTTTTTTTTACGGCGATATACTGTATTATGAATCAACCACTTTGCTGTACGCTGCTCACAGTTAAAATCAGTTAAGAAGTCTTTCTGTCATGATCATTCACTTACTGCTATTAGAAAACATTGTTGATGTAGTATGTATATTTATGAATATGTAAATTATAGGAACAAAAAGCATATTGTTAAAAGCCGACTGCTGTCTGAATGCTTTCTGTCTTGAGACCTGTTGGACATGTGGTTATTAAAAACCTCTTTCTGGGTTGCTATAATTTGCTAAAACATCTATGATTTATTGAATACACATTCAACTGAACTGTGGACAGCATTTGTGTGCATGTACTGCCTGAATCTTAATGCAACCTGTTGCTTGTGCCTTCACAGGATCCAACTTTTGTTGGGGGTAAGCGCAGGAATTCCTAATGGAGGTGGATGTCATTCCTGTTATTAATGCGTGAGTTTACTAGAGACCTCACCATGAACAAACATTTGCATTTGGGTGATAAATGTGTGCTTGTCCCACCTGCAAACAGTCTTGTGTGTCTCCTGATGCTTTGAATATCAACAAGTTCTTACGCCAGGTAAGATTGTGAACATCATGCTTGCTCTCAAGCATCGAGCTCTGTCTTCTTACAAACCGGTTTTCTAGTTCTTGCTCACACACGAAATGAACCATTTTAGGAGCTGATGGGTCAGGTTTCTCACACCACCAAAAACCCCTTCACTCTCAATCGGCGTGTTCCTCCACAAGCCTGCGCCTCAGTCGTCGATCCAGCTCGTCTGGTTCTGAACCTCACGGATCCCGCACCAATTTATCCTCCAGAGGCATCAGGACTTGAATGAGAATGATGATGAAGACACAGCCCACTCTCATGAATTGCGTATAAATAACACATGCTGTGCAATATCGTGTAATACGTACGCCACAGTTCGATTTTGCGTGCATACAATACGCCTATTTTTGCGTGCATATGATACGCCAATTTAGCGTGTGTGCATATTATAACCTCTACCCAAACCCTAAACCTAACAGTATAATTTTAATTATTTCAGTGCTCCTCTTCATGTACCATTCAAAATGGCTGCTTTCCACCCAGGTGCACGCAAACATTGGCGTATCATATGCAGGCAAAATCAAACTTGGCGTACGTATTACACGATAATGCAACAGCGTGTTATTTATACGCAGTTGATGAGATCGGGTTGGAAGACAATGGCTTCAGACCTCTGCCCAAGAAAACTAAGCATGCTGCTTTGTGAAGAACATCCAGAGCGCTTCATCATGTATATATTATGTATATATTATGTATATATTATGTATATAATTAGATAGCACAGACGTAAAGATTCAATGAAGACTTTCACTATTTCATTGAATACAGGTTTGAAGAGTGTTTAGGAAACCTTTACCTTACTAATCCACTCAAATCCTTACAAAACATTCATTATTATTTCTAACTACAATTTGAAGGACAGCGTCACCTATCACAGGTAAGATCGTTTATGTTGGGCATCGCCTAGTTTAAAACTATGAGGCTTTCAGCACGGCTTTGGCTGCCTCTTCTTTTGCTTTTAAATACGTGTCTCGTTCTCTGTCCTGTTATAAATGCGAAGACTCGAAGACATTTATGTATTTTGTAAAAACCATTCATGTGCGTTAGTAAAGAATGTGAGCTGACATGTTTCTTATGTTTTCCTTATGTGAACTCCTTGTTTGCGCACGCGCGCATTTGGCAGGCACTTTTAGAACGCAGTTTAATGGATCACTGCTCGTGCCCGGTGTAGATTACTGAGGTAAAATTAATACAAATATATAAACATTTTGAATGGATCTTTAGATACAATGCAAATTAATTACAGGCCTACTCAAATTGTAATAGGCTAATTACTAATGACATCACTCAAAAGTAGGCTGGCACGGGGGCCTTCGACGTCTTTCGGGGGAAGGATGACCCCTTATGAGAGATGCATGGAACCCCTTATACTAAATGTGTAAATAGAGCTATTTAAATAGAAACAACCCTGTTGTCACAGCAATATTATGTTAAGACATTACATTAACACTATTATGTTATTGTTGCACAGGCGAAATACTTTTCTGTGTATTATTTTTAATATCGATTGCTTGATGAATTTTAAGGGATTTGCAGCATCAAACATTTTCATTTTACTGTGAGATGGACAATAAAACATTTATTTGAACCTTAGTTTTTATTAAGGCTTCAATGAGATGACTGCGTTAATGGCACACAGTGGCGTTTCTAGACTACTGTAACTGGGGGGGCCAGGCAGGGGCCACTTATGCTTTTAGGGGGCACACTAACATTTGTTGTCATGATTATTTTTCATTCATTTTTCATTTGAAAACAAGTTCAGCTCAAAATTGCTCTGTTTTGGTGAAATATCATTCCAGATTTAGGGGGGCCAGGGGGGTGGCCAAGTGTGCTGACACGGGGGCACTGGCCCCCTCTGGCCCCCCCTAGAACCGCCCCTGATGGCACAAAGACTATTCTAGTGGAGGAAGAGGTTGTCTCAGATGAGAAAGAAATCAGTGCAGATGTTATGCATTCTGTTGTCATTCTTTTTTGAACGACACACTTCTATTTTATAAATATGAGCTCCGATGTCTTTCTCGTTGATTAGAATTGTCGCGGCTGTTACACTACGATGAACACAAGTTTTTTCAGCAGAGCATCATATCAGACTAAAGAGAGCAACATGCATCGAGTCCGCGTTATTTTTGGGGCAACTTGTTTTACGTGCACGGTGCGCGTTTCATTGATTTTAAACATACGATGCTTTTGTCAGAGTTTACAATGCAGAAGCGGTGCGGTGTCGTTTTTGGCTGTCAAACTAGTGATTTACAGCTTAATCAAATTTGAACAGAAGTTCAGAAACATGAGAATGCACTTTATTTGCATGCAATTCCTTTCATGCGTATAGGCTACTCTGAATGTATCCGAAGGGAGAGAGAGAATGTACTGATTCTAACCCTACCGGTTTTTATATCTGCACGCACGCAGGTTAAATTTGCAATGTGCAGCTTAAAGAGATTACTGGTTGTAATATTTCTGTACCCATTTACAATTGTAACAAAAAGTCGCCTGTGAGTGAACAGTAGTTAGCGGACCCCTTGCTGGTCCACCGCGGACCCCCGGTTGAAGACCCATGCTTTAACCTATAAAACGCATTGTCCACATTAACAAAAGAAATCATAGTGTATGACGATTAACCTAGGCCTATATTAAACATTGCCTGTAGCAGGCTGTCCCCACAGGCCCTACACTTCTTGATAAACATGTTTTCATTTCAGTAAAATGAATTATTAAAAAGTTGGCCTATTGAATGAACAAGAATTGGTAATTCATAAAAAAATTCTAATTTTAACAAAACTGAATTTTGATTTTACATACATTTTTACATAAATATGTATGTAAAAAATTTAAGTTTTTTATACGGTATAAGTTGTGCCAATGACTTATGAATTAAGAGATATCCCTTTAGCTTCAAACACTAGCGAGAACAAACTTCAATAAAGCTTTTTTTTTAGTTTAGTTGTGCTGGATGCGCCATTTTAATTAGGAATTTGTGTCATCAACGTTTTTAATTGATGCGCTTGATCGGTTTCCATGGTAACCAAGATTTTGTTTAGTGTTGCTTTAAATCGCTGTTCCTGAGAGCACATTTCTACATCCTCGTTGTAGTCTGATTTTCGACTTCTGAAATTCATACAACATGCCGTGTGTTCATTACAGGTTTTTCAGTAAACTTACACACGACACAGTGATCTTTGATGGCCTTCACATCACTCTCGGAGATTTGAAACGCCAAATCATGAGACGAGAGAAACTGAAGCGCTGCGATCTGAGCATCACAAACGACCAAACCAATGAAGGTAAGTTCTGCTATATTTTACTTATTTGCTCTATTAAAACTCATAAATTAATTTTCGTTAATGATTATGTGATTAGGTCACTGTGGTTGGTGAACAGTCCCCTTTTATTAGCCTACTTTGGCTGGTGTGGACAGGCTGTAAATAAGTGTGTGTTTCCCACAGAATACACTGATGATGCGGGCATCATCCCCAGTTACACCATGGTGACCGTCAGACGAATCCCTGGAACTGGGGTAAAATCCACATATAACAGACATGCCAAGTAAGTCACGTGATGATGTTACGAATATGAATCTTTTAGTGAATTTCAATCAGTCATTGAGTCTTCGTTGTTTTGTTTTGCAGTAACTGGTCTAAACCATCAAGTGGATCTTCGAAAGCAGTATGTAAACAAAAGTGTTGACTCGGTTGTTTACATAGTACTGTATGATCTCTTTAAGCTGGTCAGAGTTGACCATGAAGAATCCTGGGACAATAGGCCCACATGTCATTTTACTATACAAATCAGAAAGTTAAAATTCTTTTTTTATGTCACACATCACATCACCTTACAAGTTTCACATTTTCTGTAGTGGACTTACTTTAATATAAAATCTGTACCTTGTTTTAGCTATTTTGCTTTAAAATATAAGTTGGTTGGTTTCTGTTTGCGTTGTTTAAAGTGTGTTTAGTTTGTCTCCTGGGTGTGATGGTAATAAATCTCTTTGTTCTTCTTTCAACAGCAAGTAAATGGTTCTTCATCGTTGCTGGAACAGCTTTTTAAGGTACTGAAATCCACTGAACAATATGAAAACTATGTAAACTGTATTGGCGTATAAAGCATTTATTTGTAAATGAACAGACTGAGAATCTGGCTGAGGCAAATGCATCAGAGGAGGACTAAATAAAAGCTGTCATGTTCCAGTCCAGCCGCTGTTACTATTCGACGAAGTGAGTAGAAAACATTCACATCATGAGCACAATCTTCAAGTGCACTCTATCATGACTCTCATCACTTACCAGTGAAGCACTCAAGCTGGTTGGAGGTCTTCCACCAAACTATGTGTGCTATAACTGTGGCATCCCTGGGCATCACATCAGAAACTGCCCAAAGACACGGGTAACACATAACTAAACTGTGGACAGCATTTGTGCACATGTCATGCCATGAATGTAAATGCAACCTGTTGCTTGTGCCTCCTCAGGATTCAACTTTTGTTGGGGGTAAGCGCATGCGGAGAAGCGCAGGAATTCCTGTCAGACATTTGCACCATGAACAAACATTTGCATTTGGTTGATAATTGTGTGCTTGTTCTGTTTAGTGAGGCTTATGCATCTCTGAAGAAAGAGAATCCACCTTTCTTACCACCTTTCTTATCCTCGTCGACCTCAGATGAAGATCCAGTGCCTGATGCTTTTCTGTGTCTGTAAAGATCTCATCACCGATGCTGTGTTGACTCCTTGTTGCAGCAGCAGCTACTGCGACGACTGTGAGTTTCTGCACAAACAAATGTTACTCAGAAAGTTTGACCTTTGAGAACATATGTGATTGTTTGGTCGCAGGTATCCAAACATGTCTGCTGGATTCGGATGAACATGTTTGTCCCACCTGAAAACAGTCTCATGTGTCTCCTGATACTTTGAACATAAACATGTTCTTACGCCAGTTAAGTTTGTGACACTGCATATCACGTTTTGTTCTCAAGATCTTTCTTCATATCAAACCGGTTTTCTGGTTCTTGCTCACACAGGAAATAAACCTTTTTAAGAACAGAGCTGAGGGGTCTGGTTTCTCACACTCTCGAAAACGCCTGCACTCTCATTCGGCGTGTTCCTCCACAAGCCCAAACCTCAGCCATCGATCCAGTTCACCTGTTTCTGAACCTAACAGCTCTCGCACCGAATTACCCTCCGGCTAGAGGCATCGAGATTTGAGAGAGAAAGAGGGTGAAGACAATGGCTCCGGACCTCTGCACAAGAAGACCAAGCATGCTGCTTTATGAAGAACGTCCAGAGAGCTTCATCATTATGTATATATTATGTACTGTATATAATATGATATCATAGACATAAAGACGTAATAAAGACTTTTTAATTTAGCATTGAATAAGATTAAGAGTGTTCATGAACCCTTTCACATAGCACGCACACACACAGACACACAGGTTTGTTTGAGTATACTAGTGAGGAAATTACATAGACTTCTATTGATTTTATATCAGGCTTACGATATATTCTATCCCTAACCCTTAACCTAATAATCACACAAACATGTGCCCTCTAATACATTTAAAGAAAAACACCATTTGAGCAAATTATGAGCCTTTTTATTCAGTGAGGACCAGTAAAATGTCCTCACAAGTGGGTTCACACGTATTTCACTGCGGCACCCTCACAAATATAGCTTAACCGGTACACACACACACACTGGTTTCCATGTTTTATAGACCTCCATTGATTTTCTTATCAGGCTTATGATATATTCTATCCCCTAACCCTACCTCACCACCAAATCTAAAAATAAATATCATTTTGTATGATTTTTTTCCCTCGTGGGGACCTAAAAAATTTCCCCACGTGGTAAAAATCTACTGGTATTACTATCTTTGTGGGACGTTGCCTAAACAGTGATGAATACCGGCACACACACCCATACACAGTACTTTTTATTATGCTTATTGCTCACTAATTGTAATGTGTTATTTCATGAAGAATATACTCATTGGACCTTATGGATAAACAATTCAAACTATTGTCATGGTGTTTTATGAAGATACATGTTTTTTTGAAGCAGGGTTAAAAAGAGGCACCATATCTTCTCATCGGACCTGGTAAAAAATGTTGAGCTCATATTTGTGTAAACTGTAAAACTGTACATGACACAATGTCTATTTCCTGTTGACAAATTCGCCACAGAAACGTGTACGCCCTGGTATCTGATAAGGTCTCTGAAAAGGCTCTTTTAAATATAAACTGAAGGTTTACAATGCCATTGAAGAGACGTTTTTGGCTGAAACGTTGCCTTTAAAATCTTTAGACCATGAAAATGAATTGTTTCTTTAAGTAGCCTAAAATGGCTTTTTAGCCCAGATGAGAGAAGGATGAGAGAATTTTTTCTTTTAGTTTTAATCTTTCTTTCACATTAGAAACAAACGTTGTCTTCTCTGTATGTTATTAGGCTATGTGTACGTCTTAAATTTGGTATCAAATCAATACAAAAAAGACACTTATTGGATAATTATTTCAATGTTTGTGTAATTAATGGGAGGAAAATACAAGACAGGATGCTTTTTTTGACAAGAATAAGGGTAATAAAATATGAAGCTTCCAGTCGTGTGTGTGTGCGTGGACGTGCGTAAACGTGCACAAAAATCCGCTGGCCAATAGCTGTTCAGGCACTCCCTCAACACCTTAACACATGAACTCTGTTTCATTCTATATCCTTCAATACACTGGGAACAGAGTTCATCCGCTGAAGAAAAGATGATGTTTCTTCTCCAGGAGAACTGTACCGAGAGCAGAGACAGATAGCAGCTTGATGTGGACATGTTTTTTTGTCGCTGTGTGTCGTGGACGCGCTCTCTGAGGTAGGCAACGAAATGTATCCAGACACACGCTCCCGCTCGTGCACGGGCTAGCTTTGTCTTATTGCGATTTCCACGGCCGTAATGTATTTGCTGTGTGAGGTTTTTGTTGAAAGGCTTGTGTAACAGTGTGATTGTGTGGTTGGGAACATGGATTGAGGGTTGGTTATGCGGTCAGTTGGCAGTAAGTTAGCAGGGGCGCTAGCTGGGTGAATGTGTGTGATCGTTACAGCAGCAGCTGTGGGCTCGTGGGGTCACTTTGCATTTATTAATAAACCCGCACAAAATAGTTACCGTTACCTTACGGTCTCTAGTGGCTACGCGCGAGTGGTTTACAGCTATATATATTTATATATACTTTATATTGTATGGCAGTAGCAGTACTGTTCCTTTTTGTTTACACACGCCATGACAACAACAAATAATTGTGAAATATTGTGTAACTTGCAAGACTATGGTGTGTACTTCACAATGTTACTGTGATATCACTGCTGTAAGGCTAAATGTGTGAATGTTAGAGATGGTTGTAACGTAAATCAATTTCAGAAGGTTGAAAGTCGACTTATTATTTTTTTCTTTTGACAACCAAAAAAGCACAACGCTTCCATAATGCCAGAGGGTACATACTTATGATGAATCATACTTAGAATTAATATCTAATATTATTTGTTATGTTTTTATTTTTTTATTATAATAATCTCCAGGCTGTTTCCAAATATTTATTTTATGTTAAAAGCAGCTATTATTCAACGTACAATAGTTTACTGTAGCAACTAGACTGTATATGGGCAATTCCATGAAAATGTCAACCTTGCCCACAGATATTAACATTTGGTGGTTCAGATTCCCATGTGAGATCTCTCCTCAAGTTTGTAAAGCATTAGTTTTATTTTTAGTGCATGATTTTTCATAGTCAGTAAGTGCCATTTTCAGGATTGTCACATCCATAACGCTACATATTCTTCATAAATGGACACATGGAAATTAAAATAAAGTAACTATTTTTATGTTCTATAAAGAGGGATCCCTTCTCCATTCATTGGGTATTATTGCTTCAGGATTGTTCGTTTTATTTCACAGAAATCCTACAAAGTTTGTCGTCTCCCAAAAACCGCGTCCTTTTTTTGTCACATCCATGACGCATGTTTACTTCCCTTTTTTAAAATAGAAAATTAGTTCACAGACTGACTTTTTTATGTTTAGACTCTATCAACAAGGGTTTAGCAAAATATAAACGGATGGTTCAATTTATTCGTAACAAATTCATTCTCTGAGCATTTTTATGTCACGTCCATAACGGAAAATGTCACATCCATAACGCTGGAATTGCCCATATGTTTTGTCAGGTAACATAAACAAAGTATGCTGTTTTATTACATTTCATAATATTCCTTTACAGAATTTAATCTTTTGGCTGTACACATATGAAAATGAAAGAAAACGTTATGGGTGGTTGAACGGATGGTTTTAACCACTGTTGTCATGGTCATTTCCTGCTTACTTTATTTTGACAACATGCGTGTAACTACCGTTTTAAAGTTATGTTCTCTGAGTTCACATAAACAAAATGTTTCTTTTGTCTCTGTTGCCTCGTGGGTACCAGTTTTATTGCACTAATGCTTATTGTTGTCCTTATGTTGTTCCAAATGCTTCCATTGTTTACCTCATTTGTGAGTCGCTTTGGATAAAAGCGTTTGCTAAATGACTAAATGTAAATGTCATATCATTTCACAATATCATGGCTCAAAAATCATATTAATCTTTTCCTTTGTTGAATAAGTGTAGACTACAGACAGTGTTGTGTGTATTTTTAGGTGATTCATTGCAGATGAAGCCTTTTGTGAGATGATCAGAATGAAGTCCACACGGAACTTCTTCCTTTTCCTGTGTCCCACGCTGGTACTGTTTTTTCTCTACTATTCTTCTGGAAGACTACACCTGAGAATTTCTGTGCAAAAATCACGTGAGTAAACCCAGAGCATTTCCAGTGGGACTGAAACACAGGCGTGTATAAAGTATTGTGACCTGAATGGTATATTTATACAAACAAACAAATATATATATTGGTTGGTTTGCTTATCGAACATGAAAACCACATAAACACAAACTGTTACTACATCCTTAATTTATATTGGAATAACCCAATCCCACGGAATAAATATGCCCTTAGAGGTCATTTTGATGTGATGGAACTGAAACGTAGTGCATATCCAGAGTAATAATAAAAAATAACAAAAATCTGTATTTCTGTACAAACTAAATTGTCCCTAAAGTCCCTAAAACTTTATCTACTCATTCTTCTCTCATTTAGGAATTCGCCCAAAATTCCCCTTTTTTACTGCATTCCCCTTTGACATCAGAGGTGTGACATCATAATGTAAAACCCAAAAGGAACCGGTGTAAAATATTGCTGTCTTACTGTGGCCAGAGGAGGGAGCCAAGACCCCATCACTGGCCTTGTTCACCTTGTATTGTGTATTGCTATTTACTGGATTGCTATTTCTTCCATTTTCCATATTTTTACCATTCCACTCCAAACAAGGCAAATCTCTTTTTATTGGTCAGAGTAAAATTTATGTTTGAATTTTCTTCATTTTGTGGAGTGTGCCATACACTGGTTTTCATATTGCAGATAGTAAAAGCCTTTTGACCGTGATTAAAGTGTACCTGGATAAAATCTGCTCAACAATTGATAGTTATTTCATAGTTGCTGCATTGTGCCTTTTGGCTCAGACAGAACACAAAAACTTTGGTTTATCTTGAACTAGGCAGCATTACTCTAATGAGTAATAAAACAATAATACGTAATAAACAATATACTAGTAATAAAGCAATAAAGAACAAATCAGATCCCCCCAGAATGAAGCACTTGCGTGTGTCTGCATAGTTATGTTTTTCTTCGTTTCTCATCCAGATACGGTGTGCTTGAATTCCCTCGGCTTATTTCCAAACTCCCCCAGGCAAATCTTTTCAGATCAAAGCGCCACATCGCTGTAAATCACATATTAATTTTGTGGGCAATAGCTCATAGTCAAAGCTGATCTCAGAGAACATGATTTAATCGTGGTGCGTATACCGATCAATGAAACTTTTCAAAAACTTTTCGTGTGTGTGTGAATCTGGAGTGGGTCGAGTAATAACCAGACTGCTACTTTCACACTTTCACGTGTGCTGTTGTTGAATAATGTTTACAGAGACACTACGAGCATCTCACTTTTTCTTAGACCGCTGCTCACGATCTTGTGTTTCAGAACCTGATTTGGATTCTTTAATCTCCACGGGACGTGTATTAGCTTCAGGTAGCGGTTCACACTATATGCTATACTACATTGATGTCGGGAGATTCATTTTATTCATTTGAATTGCTTGTATACATTACTATAAAAATATGATAGTTATATCCTTTTCAGTGTAAAACATCTTAAATGCTTACTAAGTTAGGTCACTTAATTAAAAGGACAAAACAACTGGATTGCAAATAATTAATGGAAAATGTAAATTACACTGCTCATTTAATCTCCCTGCATTAAGAAGTTTATCCCACCTCGTGTCTACAAGCAGAATCCTGCTGCAGATTCATTTACAAAGACGTGTTGTGCTTCTGTCCACTTGCAGATGAAGTGAAAACGTGCTTGTGCTTTGACAGATTGTTTGCCAGTCAGAGGACTGATGAAAAACCCTTCAAATCACCATTAAGTGTCTATGCTAAGCATTCATCTGTTATTGTGTGAATTCTGACAGCATAATCTTCATGTGTAGCTTTTTTCAGATTTAGACAACACAACAAAAAAAAATATTAATTATATTTATGTAGTATTGTATTATATATTGTATCTATCCCGACTAAGCGGTTGCTCTTGGCATCTGTGGCCTGCAATTTTTAAAACGTAGGAGTTAAGTGTTTACAGTAAATAAATGTATTGTTTGCCACAAGCATTACAAATAACTATCCCACATCATCCACAGCCTCAATGCTAAAGCCATTGGTCACTGCACAAGTTATTTTCTTACCAGTATCATCCGTAATGATCATGTAATATTATCAGTGGTAATTGTCAGCCACCAATGTTATTGATAGATCTTCGGTGCTTAAACCTGAGTATTCCTTCAGTTCAGCACAGACATAGCAGGCAGGTTGCTGACAGAAGCACAGCGATCTTTGTAAGACTCTCTGAGCTAAAATTCCTTTCCTGTAATTTAACACCTGTTGCATCTTATGCAACGTCTCTGCAACCTCGCTCTCCACATTAATGCAGCACCCAGATTCCAAATGGTCATCCTGTGCATCTACCTTACCACTTAAACGACTTTCCTTGCTGACCTCAACCTAGCTTATTTCTCGCTCCACTATACATTCAGGTCTGACTCATTACACATCACGTAAGCAAAATAAAATGGATCACAATTGGTGATTGGTGTTAGTTTTGAATATCAGGGTTTCTTTGTATTCAGACAGCATTTATTTTGATCAGGAATGAAGACTTGTGTAATTTGTAACATTCACAGCTGCTGATGAAATTGTGTCATTCTGTAACCTTTGGGTTATGAAACTCTTTCATTGAACTATACAGATGTTTAGCTGAATAAGCCAAAGAATAATATCTGTTTGTTTGCCTTTTTATATACTTTGTGTATATATATATATACATGCATACATACATACATACATACATACATACATAGTCTTTTGAGCAAAAAATATTTAGTCATGTAAAATCGTTTATTTGCCTGTAAATTCTGTAGAATTACTGTTTAGTTTTATATTTGACTGTAGTCCCAGCCAACCATGTTCTGCATAGCTTTGCTAGTTTCATATTTCTGGTATTAGTTCTATTTACAAGATTAAAAAAAAATGATTATTTAAGTTAAATCGATATTTTACGTCCCTTTATTTATGTATTTATAGTCTGGCTATTATGATAAAATAAATTGTAAAACACTATGAGGGTAAATTTTTTTATCATTATCATTGGCTGTAAATTATCTCTTAGTTATTTTGTAAAACACATTTTCTTAAATCCTTTAAGCCATGAATTTCTCCTAAAATAAATGGTTTTGTCAACTAAGAGTTTGTAAAGTATTTTGCTTGCCAATTATTCAAAGTAATGCCTCACTGGCACTCCTGTTCACCTGACAGCATGTACAATGAACAGTTAATTTACTATTTGCGTGCCGCTCGTTGTAAAACCCTTATTGTTCATGATGGAATATAAACAGTGTCTTACATTTGTTTTGTTGCTTTCCAAAATATTTTCTCCCTTTATAACCTGCTTTCTTAACAACATTTGTCTGGTAATTGTTTTTGGCAGCTTTGGGGCGCATTGAAAATAACTATTGAAAATAGCCATATCTTTTTCTTCTTGCAGGGTCATAAAATCTGTTGATGTCTAATATTTCTTCTCTCTTTAGAGTACGACAAGCAGGGATTCCTTACGAAGCTTGACGGAAAACTGTAAGTAACACATGAGTTTTAGATCTGTTCTTATAATCTGTGAATGACACGGTAAATGGAATCACTCAATATAGATGATAAAACGGTTAACAGTTGAGTTAATGCATGTCTCCGTCGAGTAGTGTTATAATGCTGTACTGTATGTTTCATGGAGTTCTTTCTTAGAAGACTGTTCCCTATGTGGGCTTTATACAACAAGACGGCTCACTGTAGCAGAACTGAGCTTAAATATGTGCATATGTGGGTTTAGTTCGGCCTGTAGTGTCCACCAATTTTTCTCTCATAATAACTTGACCCGTTGTTTATTTGAACTTTACCTTGCTAGAATAATGAATGGAGCCCTAAAGCCTTTCTAATGAATGATGTCTTGGCACCCAGCAGCTCTCACCCAGTCATGTCCGATTTCTTGATTGTATCTGTATGGGAGGTCCGTTTACCAGAAAAAACATGACACGGCCTCTCCTATTACCATTAACCTTCACCTGTATTAATGACACTGTCAGCGAGTCATCTTTTTATGTCCAGTATTCATGTAAACTTACCAGCAGGTTTCCATTTGCCGGCTTGTGAATAAGAGGATTTATTCTGGTGCTTTTTTAACATAAACTCCACCTCACCTCAGATGTCTCGTAGAGAAACATTTATCGTTGTACATCCTCTGGACAGTGTGAGCACATCTCAGATGGTTTCCTTTCTGGCCACTTTCTCCCCAGGAACAGGGTTTAGATTGCAATCTGCATTTTTTTTCAGAATTATAATATTTTCGGGAATTAGTGAATTTAACATTTATTCTATGTTCACCTCTTTAAATAAACATGGGTTAACTCTTACATACTCTTCACAAAAAGATGTTTATGAGATTTTACGTCATAAACAAATAGATGAAAAATACTAATATTTAAAATGAAGACAATATTTGAACACTTTCTGGTTGTCAGATGTTTGTGGAACATGTCTAAATTTTATGAACTATACCTGTGATCACTCTGTTAGGACCCCTTTGTAAACTTTATTCACTACAAATTACAGAACACACCGGTAGGGTAAACATTTAATTGTAATACACTATATAATGATTAAATGTTGTAAATTTTAACATGCGAATAATCCATATTCTGAAATTTGTGAAATGAATCCGCTAATACTTGAGAACTATACCAGTACAAAAACACAAAAATGTAATTTCTTGTATTCAATTTCTATTTTGTAATCCAATAATTCTGCAAATGTTTACGTCTATTCTTTGTCCGAATAGATGACGTATTTAGTTATTATGTGACCCTGGAGAACAATTTTTTTTACCACATCTTAAAGCTGATTAATTAAAACAGCTTTCAATTGATGTAAGGTTTGTGAGGATAGGACAATATTTGGCAGAGATGCAACTATTTGAAAATCTGGAATCTGAGGGTGCAAAAAAAATTTATCTTGAGAAAATCGCCTATAAAGTTATCCATCAGAGGCGCTGTAGAAGGCCGTTCCTAAGATGAACCAGTTTTGTTTTAACGTTCTCTGTTGGCTTACCGCTGTAATGACGTTGTGGAAAGTAGATGATCTCGAAAGAGGAAATTCTAAGCTTTACATAAATACCAAACTTGAGTGGGTAATTCCCAAAGAGCGATAATAATTTTTGACCCATACAATGTATTTTTGGCTATTTCTACTAATATACCTGTGCTACTTATGGCTGGTTTTTTGGTCCAAGGTCACAAATATAGGATTAAGTTACAATAATAAATCAATCACTCATTTAAGAATGAGTACATTAATAATAGATGGAAGCCTAATAATAAGTTAAGTGTATTTGTGGTTTAAATATCTTACATGAATCTGGTGACACCTGCATCAGTTTATTAAAAATACTTTAGTTCAGATGCTGTATCACCTTTTTGCACATATTGTGTAGTATGTGTTAATATTAATAGTGATAATATTGATAGATAATTCAAAGACATATGCATCCACAATTATGACTTGCAGTAAGTGTCCAAATGCTTTTAGGTTCTTAACTGGCTCTCTCATATCTTTCCACTGTCTCCTTTTCTTCTAACACATGTTCTTACTCTGTCATTGCTTTGCAGACCCCTGGAGCTCCAGTATAAATATGGTAATCTCAGTAAAGGCGAGTGTAAACCAGGTTACGCACAGGCCAAGATGACCTCAATTTATCCAAAGTAAGCCGATCTCACTACACATCTAATTTGATTCCACCTTTGATCTTAGTACGAATCTGATCTCACTCTACATAGTTAAAAACATAAAGTTCACTATATCACGAGCACAAAATTCATTATCGCATTATCCCTGCATGTTGATTCACTATACGTTTGTGTTGTTTACATTATGCATGTACATGCCGATTGCCAACAAAACATATAACTTAGTTTGACTTAGCGCTGGGACAACACCATCTATCAGTTTCAAACAATCTCCAAATCCAGCGTTATGTCCACCGTTTATATAACATTCATCAACGAAATGCAGTGAGCAAACAAACACAGCTAAACTTCCGTCAGCCGAGTGAAGCGGCATTGATAGGCGTGCTCTTTCTCACGCTGACTGGTTTACGCGTGGGCATTCTCTTTTTCTCACGCTCGCGCCGGGGGTGTGTTTTTTCTCTCACGCTCGCGCGTGGGCATGCTCTTTACCTTGCTGGATGACGTGTAGGTGTGCTTTTCCGGGAGAATTGTCCGATAAGAGACTTGACAACCCTTGGCAGAGTGAATTGAGCTCAGCAATTCTACGTCATACTTCCAGCTTGTTTTTTGACAAGTTGACCATGTTAAGCCTGAGAAGCCAGCATGTTTAACGGTGTAAAGAAGTCAGAATGCATGAAATAGCATGTTACCTCCGCTTTAATGTCCTGCTCATCAATGCATTTTGTTAGGCCTGATCTCTCTGTGAAACTGACCAAATAGGTCCTTTATTGTGCATATATTTGAATAGCACTTTTCACAATGCACATTGTTTCAAAGTAGCCTTACAGAAAAAGTATACAGTGTTTAAATGGAATTGGACATTAAATGCCAACATGAAATATCTTAACGACAAAATGCCTTACACCCTGCAGTTTATCCTTTTTCGATAGTACTGCACCATGTTGTGTTTTTCTTAAACCCATTACCCAGTAAAGATGTCTCTGCATGCAATGCTCCTTAGATGAACTCTGAGTGGCATAAAATGGAGATATTTCCTCTCTCCTTTAAATAATTTATAGTTTGAGAAGATTCCTCAATGTGGAAGCTCTTTATCCTCAGCGTATCAAAGATGCTTCACGTCCACAGAGCTCAGTTCTGGTCTCAGATGTGGCGCAGGTCTTTTTTGGAGATCTAGTTTGCTCTTCTGAGCTCCCATTGCGTGAGAAAGCAGAGGTTCTGAATTACACAACTCACACGCAAGGGTTTCTCTAAGCTGCAAGATTCCTGCTAAAACCTTTGAGATCAATATAAACCGCAGTTAAAGAACAATAAGAATCCTTTAGATGATGGATCAACACTTAATTTAGAATAAATTCTCCTCACTGGATAGTTTTCTTTAATTTTTTGTATCACTATTCACATTTTTGAATGTCATTAGATCATTAGTCATTGGTATTATCGTAAAAAGTATAACTGTAAAACAAGGGCTTGGTCTGATTTTGATGTTGAACCTCTCCGCTCTAAGTGGAGTCAGATGGGAATACTAAATAGACCATGACATCTTCAATGTTTGTTGAGACACTAACCCTATAACATCTAGTTAGCTGTGTAATTAGCATCTGACATGCATTGGTGCACATAGCCAAAGACCCCATTTGCAATCTGACCTAAAATAAATGCTTCTACCTGGAAAGCAACACAAAGTCATCCGAATACTAGCAATTGCCAAAGACTACATGAAAAGGTTTATTGTCCGAAAAACGCATACCGTTAGTTTTCTCCATTGTTTTCATGTATTAATCTCTTTCCATGTTTGTCAAATATTCCAATGTAAATAAAACTCCTAATTCTGGGTTCAAAATTAGCTTGTCAATGTCTGAATTGAGAAAAATGAATAGGTGATACTTAACCTGAGATCGTATTATACGTTGTGTTATTCATAACCATTAGCCCTGTTTATCTCTGACCCTGGTAAACTGTAACCATGCTTAACTCAACCAAGGTTAATTCTGGCCCTGGTTAACTCCAGCCCTGGATAACTCTAGCTTTGGTTAACTTTAGCCCTAACTCGGGCCCTGGTTAATTCATGCCATAGTTAACTCTGGCTCTGATTAACATTTGCCCTGGTAGACTCTAGCCCTAGTTAACTGATTAACTATAGCACATATCAACTATTACCATGGTCTAGTCCGGGTTATCTCTGGCCCCGGTCAACTCTGGCCCTGATTAACTTTTTCCCTGGTAGATTCTAGCCCTAAATAACTGCTTAAGTACAGCCCGTGTCAACTATTACCATACTCTAGTCTGGGCTAACTCTGGCCCTGATTAACTAGAGCCCATGTCAACTATTACCATGCTCTAGTCTGGGTTAACTCTGGCCCTGATTAACTAGAGCCCATGTCAACTATTACCATGCTCTAGTCTGGGTGAATTCTGGCCCCGGTCAACTCTGGCTCTGATTAACTTTTTCCCTGGTATACTCTAGCCCTAAATAACTGATTAACTACAGCCCGTGTCAACTATTACCATACTCTTGTCTGGGTTAACTCTGGCCCTGATAAACTCTAGCCCTAGTTAACTCTGATCCTAGTTAACATTTGCCTTGGTAGACTCTAGCCTTAGTTAACTGATTAACTACAGCCCAAGTCACTTATTATCCTACTCTAGTCTGGGTTAACTCTGGCCATGGTTAACTGATTGACTACAGCCCAAGTCACTTATTATCATGCTCTAGTCTGGGTTAACTCTGGCCCTGATCAACTCTAGCCTTAGTTATCTCTGATCCTGATTAACTTTTTCCCTGGTAGACTCTAGCCTTAGTTAACTGATTAACTACAGCCCAAGTCCCTAATTACCATACTCTAGTCCGGGTTAACTATGGTCCTGGTTAACTGATTAACTACAGCCAATGTCAACTATTACCATGCTTAACTCTAGTCTGAGATAACTCTGGCCCAGGTAAACTTTTGGCACCCGATAAAATAGGAATACTCCATCAGTAACTTTAATTATATACCGTAAAACAGTTGTTGGGATAAAACATAGCTCTCTGACCCTTATTCTTATGACAAGAATTAATATCTGACCACAGTTTGGGAGACGTGCGTGCAGTGATCCATATAATTCATGGCTTTTTAGATGTGTTTGGAGCTAGCGAGGAACGAGGGACTGTCTGTCACCTTCACTTAAGTGACTAGGATGTGAGCAGACCCAGAGGTTTGTGTTCATGGGAACTGTACTACAGCAAAGCACCTGTGTCATTAGTAACGTTACTTCAGGGGCTTGGCAGCTGTGTACAACATCATCAAAAGTATAACTAAAGTATTCAGCCATTGTTTAGTGAGGCAGTGAAGCTTGTCTCTGGTGTATAGTGGTATCAGGTCAGGTGTATGTTTGTTGGATGGCAGATGGGACTTTTTCTACGAGTGTTCTAACTCCAGCACACATGGGTTTTGGTCATATTGAGGGAGGATTGAATTAGTAGTGTTGCTGATATAATGTGTTAGGGTTTGGTGTGAATTACATACTGCAGAGCAATAAACCTACATTTAACCAGCTTTGTTTAAATATGTAGTGTTGTGAGGTCTAATTCATTTTAGTATAATGGTATGTTTTTCTGTATTAAAAATATATATGATATTCAAAAAATATTTTGAAATAAAAATATTCAACATATGATTGTTTTGTGTCGTACCCCCTTCATTTGTCAGATTAGTTTGAGATTAGATTGGCATGTCTGCTTCTTTAAACACTCCGGTGTGAGAGTTTCTCAAACACACCAGCAGCCAGATCATTATGGGTAATGCAGAGCACATAATCCTCTGTAATATTCCACCCGTTACCAATACATCTCCCATAAAGGGGGCTGCGAGTCATTACTGTGATCCTTTAGCACAAATGTAAAGGAACACAATCTGTGAATGTCATAATTTGAGTTTTAACCTCTTTTTCCCTTTTTTATTTGTTCTGTTAGGTTTTCGAAACCAGCCCCCATGTTCCTCGATTCAAATTTTAAGCGGCTGTCAAAGATCAGCAATTATCCACCTCCGTTCGGGGTAAAAACACAAGGTATTTCTTTCTTTAAGTTTGGTTGCATGTGTACTTTAAATTTTCTTACCTTTTCTTTGCGTTAAAACCTTTGTTTGTGCAATATCAGTTTATGGGAGTTTATTTATTAAATAAAAACCCATCGGTCCACCAGCTAGACTAAAACTACACCAGCAGCAGTCGGTGTGAACCGTCCAACCGACAATACAATTCAAGCCTTTTTTTCATCCATTCATTTAGTGGACGCATTTATTTAAAGTGACTTGCGGATAAATATAAGTCAGATGGTTTATAGGTGTAATGTCTGCCTAACTAGTCACCAGAGGCTCTTGCAGGTAATGTGGGAGCCATTTTCTCGTGACATCTATTTAATCACTTCGAGTCCACGTCCAACATTTGCTGATGATTGTAGATGTTCACACAAAATACACAATACACTTTTCTCTTTTCCACTTACCTTCGTTCGTTTCTGCCCTTGAGGTTTTTTCTAATTATCTTCCAGCCTGATTAAACAGTTAAATACACATTAAGTGACAGATTTTCCTCTGACACTATTTAGATACTTTTTCACATTGGTCAGTGAGCAGATGGTGTGGGACGTTCAGAACAGAGCTGTCAACATTTCCCCATCAGAGCCATTGAGCTTTTTCAAGCAGCGGAAATGTTAATGTGTAAGAATTCCACGTCTGTGTGGGAATTACGCTTGTCTTTGTTTACTCTAATGTGATGTTGAGATGAAACACAACTCAAATTTAATTAGCTGTTGCTAGTCGAGTTTTTTGAACGAGCATCGTTTTAGTAATTTATATAAACCCCTGACTCAGAGTGTTGTTGGAAAGAGCTGTGAGTTATTAGTTTTGGTTAAGTGTTTAGACTAGGATTTCTGCCTAGACCTGAGCCATATCACAGAGACTCAAAGATCTCTTGACCTAGGCCTGTGAGCAACCTTTCAGAACGCCATAACGGATGGCGTAATTTTTTTTTTTTTTACTCTTAGTCATATTATTTGAGAGAATGAGAAATGCTGCTCCAACACATGCTTCTGTGGAACAGACAGATGTTTTATAAGTGTTACAGATCAATCTTGGTATACGCATTAAGTTCAGAGTCTGTTTCCCAGAAGACAGCCTTGAGGTTTACTTAAAATCGCACAGTGAGTGGATATTGCTGTGGATATTGCAGTGGATGAAGGGTGTTTTTTCTCATACTTGAATGGGTTAGAGGCTGTGATGCAAGTCTAAAGCATCACTCATATCAGAGTCGATTCTAGTATACATTTACATTTAGTCATTTAGCAGACGCTTTTATCCAAAGCAACTTACAGAGAGTTCAGGAAGCAATAAGCAATGTCATACAGGAGCAATAATACAATAGGTGCTAATACTATAGTTACTAGTTTCAACAAAAGCCAGACCAAAACCTGTTGAGAGAAAGAGAGAGGGTTGTTTTTTATTTTTCTATCAAGTATTCACAGAAGAGAAGGCTTTTAAGTAGTTTTTTTGAATGTTGTGAGAGATGTGGTTAACCGGACCGAGTTAGGAAGAATGTTCCACAAGGAAGGAGTTGTGACGGAAAATGAGCGGGAAAGCGATTTACTGCCCTTATGGGAAGGCATTACAAGACGCCGCTGGTTTGCTGAACGCAGGGTTCTTGATGGGGTGTAGGAGTGCAGGAGGGTAGTATGCAGGTGCAGATCCAGTGATAGTCCTGTGGGCAAGCATTAGTGACTCGATTCTGATACGGTCTTCAACCAGTAGCCAGTGGAGAGAGATGAAAAGTATAGAAATAGTTCTCATGCTGATGTCTAAACAGGATGGATGATTTAGATTAGGGGGCGTTTAGAATGGAGTACTAGTGTACTATTTAGTAAATCAGCAGTTTTAAAATGATCAAATGATATGACAGGCATTGTTTCATGTTAATCGCTTTGAATAATAGTATGTTGTGTTGTCTTGTAGCCTTATCAAGATGCATTTGTTTGGAGTCCAGTTATCATCAAGATTTTTTTTTTTAAATGTCTGGGTATCACTGCGCATTCTAAAGATGAGAAACTCACTTTTTTACATAATTTTCTCTGTCCACAGAAAAGATCATTGATATTATTTTGGAAGCTACAAAGAGCTATTCTCTGGGTCCAGAACTGGACAGGTAAATTTAGTCTAATTGTTATGATCTATTGTAGGTCATTTATGACTCTATGTTAAATATTGCGCATCAAAATTGAAACATTCAATGTACTGTATATTATTCTGTTTGTAAAATTTATTTGATCAAATTTCTCTGTTATCTCTTACAGTATGAGTTGTATGAAGTGTATTATTATTGGTAACGGAGGAATTCTGTTCAATAAGTCCCTGGGCTCCAAAATCGATGAATATGATGTTGTTATACGGTATGTTCTTAATATGTTTGATTGTGGTTTGATTAAAGTTTGAATGTTTCCCTCTCTGCCATTCAAAAACACTACATTTTTTACATAATCAATTGATTGGATACTGAAAAGTGTGTGTTTCGTAGTGAAATTAACCACTTGCTAGGCGGTTGAGGTAAAGTTTTAACAATGAGAAGTTTTGGTGACTTCAGCCAAAAAATATTTTATGGATGGAAGATTATAAAAACACTTTTGCTTTTTTGGAAAAGTGTGCAGAGTTGAATCATGCACAATGACAACAGGAAATCACATACATTTTTTAATGACTGGTCCATTGTTTGTCCTGAATTTAGACTAAATGAAGGTCCAGTCAGCGGGTTCGAGAAAGATGTGGGCTCCAAGACCACCATGCGTATCACCTACCCTGAAGGAGCCATCCAGAAACATGAGCGTTACGAGAAGGACTCCCTTTTTGTCTTCTCCGCCTTCAAACCAGTGGACTTTAAATGGCTCCGTCAAATGGTGTTAAAGGAGTCGCTGGTAAGACAGATTTCAACATAATGTTTATTTGTTAAGATATCAGACAGGACAGGATTATCAAATAAACAGGCAATACATATTTTACCACCAGTAGGGGGCAGCATGGTGTCTGAATACTGAGATTGACAAAAACATAGAGTTTGGAATTCCTTTAAATAGGTCATATAGTCATTTTATTATAATAGTAGTGTTTTTTATAGAATGTTTTGTAACAGAGAAATCAGAAACGCTTTTGGAAATTAGTTAAGTTTAGTTCAATTTTATAGTCCAGACTATAGAATTAACTATAGTCCAGAAAATTGGTTATTACCCTCGCCATTTATAAAACAATAAACTACAAAAAACTACGAATAAAGTTTACATAAGTTGTACTGTACATGACATATGAGTATAGAAGGAAGTGGATTTTTTGTTTCCTGCGTCTTTGCACCCGTTGCAACCTGTTTATTGATTTTCAATGCATCTCTTGTAGTCATGAAAAAGTTATTTTGATAAGTCATGCCCTATTGAACAACAAAACGGTCATGGTTGTTTTAGTATAGTTTTCATTAACACAGGATAAAATATATATTTTTGACATTATTTAATGTTTTTTAATTAGTTTCTTCAGAAATCTTTATACTTACTTGGCACTGAGGCATCTTACGAAGGTGGCTAAGATTTGCACCCCAGTAACAAATAATTGAGCATTTTCTGTAAAAATGAGTTGCAGTGTGCCATGCCCAAAGATTTCCAACCCTTTCAGATCTCTTATATTTGGGAATTCTGCTCAAATTATTTTCTTCATCAGTCGTGAGACTACTAAAAGGTTGATAAAGATCTTCTGGAGAGACCGTTTTGCTTGTGAGAGATCAGGTTATTTTGTCTCACTGTCTCCTGATAAGGTTCAGTGGCTCAGATTTATCGCTGTCTGGGTTTTTATAAAGACTTCGTAAAGACTCCTTCTATTCCTTAAAACACCTGCTTTTATTCCTCAGATAACATATCTTTCCACCTTTATGTCCTGCTCCATTAGAATTCCCATCACAAGCCTGAAAGAGCCATTATGACTAAGTGGGGTTTGTAGGCACAGAAAATGGAAAAAGAAATGTATCTCCTGGATCTTCATGGGATCCATCAGACGTTTGTTCTTGAGTGTTTTATGTAGAGATTAGGGAGAAGATAAATTTAACTGTCTTTACAGCACGCTGTGGATCTATTGCATTTGCAACCACAAAGTAGTGATTTACTAAACAAACTGAACAATAAATGTAACAATTTAAACACAATTTACACACAATTTTGCTTAATGATAAACCGACTTGAACCAACAAAAACTGTTTCTCCTGAAATTAGTTTTCTAGATAATTGTTTTTACTTTGAACGTCTCTTTCACTTTGAAAGCATTATCCGTCACTGACCCATCCATGTGAAACATCAATTCGCGTCCTACCGCATGCCACAATCACGGGTGTAATTTACACATGAAATGAAGCGGAACGTGTTAATGCCGTGTATGTTTTCAAGTGTGCGAATTTCGAACTCGATTGTCTAGTAAACACTCTTCAATTCAAAACATTCAAACAGAAATGTTGATGAGGATAATTGAGAGGTTAAAGGAAAAGTAGATGTTTTTCTTTGTGCTTGTGTTTGTTGGCGATAATCTTACTGTGGGATACGCAAAAAGGCTCCCGGCCAAAAAGACTTTCATTACTTTCATCTCCGTTAATTCAGAATTAAACGGCAACTATGTCTACTAAAAGCAAAAGAACGGCCAAGATATCTTGTCGTAAATGATGCGGTAAAACAGCTAAATCATCAGTTGGTTTGTGGTCCTAATACGGTGTGTTTAGACTAATGTCACCATATGTGAGATGTTAGCCCAGTCAAAGAGCTTTTGGTGGTGTCAGCTGTTGTGGCCGTCCCTTTGCTTTTGTCTCCTCGTGAGCTCTTTGAAATCAGATTCAAACACGCCGTACAGAAAGGTAAATATGAGCAGGTGGGTAAAGAGTCAATAAACTGTTGTTCAACTGTTGGCGTAATCACTTGTTTCTAGCTGCTCCGCAAGACGTCAAAAATATATTCAGTTTGAAGGAAGAGAAGAGACAAAGAGAGAGAGGGCACATCAGGCGGTGGGCTGATGTGCTTGACCGGGCAGAAGGGGTACTGTTGAAGGGTGTCACCACAAGGGTTCTGTGGTCAGGGTTTTTGGACTGACATATGAATACCCCTCATCATGTGCAGTGCTCAGAGTTGATTCCAGAAGACTTTGACGTTAGCATATTTTGCTTAGTTTACTCCTCGACATTGTAATATAAGCATAAAAATATCAAGAATGTATAAATACTTTAGTTGGGCGATTCCAGCATTATGGATGTGACATTTTCAGTCAAAACTTGAAATATAAATTCTCACAGAGTTTATTAGCAATATATTGAATCATCTGTTCCTATTTTACTAAACCCTGAGTCTAGACATCAGAAAAATATCAGTCTATCTAACTTTTCTTTTTTAAAAGAGGAAAAAATGTACGAGAGGCAACATACTTTGTAGGATTTTTGTGAATTTAAATGTACAAACCTAAAGCAATTATAATGAAGAAGGGACGCCTCTTCATATAACATAAAATAGTGACTTGATTTTGATCATCACCCATTTATGAGGTACACGGACCGTTATGGATGTGACAGTTCTGCAATGGATGTGACAATTCACCTGACAATGGAAAACTACACTAAAACACAATAAAAAGTGCATTATAAGTTTAAGAGAAATATGGGTATTAAACCCCAAATATTGAAATCTGACCTATCTGTACGGTGAAAACCAATGGTAAAAACTAGATATTTTTCATCTAAAAGTTGACATTTGCATGGAATTGCTCAGTAGTTTATTTATTACAATGGAAAATGTATATGTACCATTTTAGTCATTAAAGCTCCAATGTGTAACTTTTGCCTGTGAATCACCATCTCTGTTAGAAACATAAAATTGCAGATGACCTGACATACTTGTGTTGAAATCAGTTATTATTACAAGCTGTTGTGAATTGGGTTAAGGTAAAGAGATTTTAGGCACTTGCTTAATAACTTATTTTGTACGAATTGCAGCTTTAATGTATTATAATCATTTTGGCCACCTTAGGATGCAGTCTAGGCAGGCAGCTTACTTGAGATTTGAACAGAGCCCATGTCTGTGAATCATTAGATGCTTTGTATGACATATTTCTCTTACACATTCAAACACAATGATGTTTATGAGCATCCAGAGCGCTTGAAGTCGGGTGACTCAGACATGAGGAGAAAGAGGGGTGGGGGTCAGGGTCGGGGTCAACATCCCGAACCACTCACCAGACCGCTGTTGAAGACTGCAGCGGTTCATGAATGCAGCAGTGTGTGTCAAACCGATGGATTCTGAGATAAAGCGTGCGACTGGCACCTCCAGAGTGTCAGAGAGACTGAGAGCGGCCATTGTTGCGTACAAGCCGTAGTCACATCCTCCGCCAGAATCAAGAGAAGGGAAACACTGGGTGCACTCCACGCCTACGGGGCAGAATCATCAAACAAAAATGTCTCAGGAACTGTTTTAACCAAAGAAAGGGAAGTTTGGAGCTGTGAAAATAAGGGGTCGGGGATTACCCATCAGGGAAACAATGCGAGCGTGTATGACCGAACGTGT
Organism: Triplophysa siluroides; assembly: GCA_006030095.1. Lineage (NCBI taxonomy): Eukaryota > Metazoa > Chordata > Actinopteri > Cypriniformes > Nemacheilidae > Triplophysa > Triplophysa siluroides. Next base: position 2,434,135 of record VCII01000203.1, on the reverse strand, counting down.
GTGTGTTTGCTAGCGAGACAGTGTTTCAGACAGAATTTGGTTTTGAAGTGGGTTGAATGTGGATGTTCATGTATTAACATTTATAATGATGACTAGTCAATCATTTCATATCGAACCGATGTTTTTGATCAAGTTCGACTCTTTAGGCGTGACACTGTATCCTGCAGTGAGATGAGTTTTGCTCTCGTTGCTACGGCAGTGTTGAGTGACCGTGCCGTAATACAGCACAATGAGCCATTTAAACGGCACTGTCAGCCGCCTCCAACCGCCAGAGTTCAGAGTTCGTAATCATTAGTCGGTTGTTTTTTTACCCGTCTGTCTATTTACAGCTGCTCCATGACTGGTATCAGGGAAACTCTGCGCACAAAGACCTGTCACAGCGTTGGGGCGGATCCGCCGCGGGGTGATTGATACAGGGTCTTCCTTCTCCTTGTGGCTTTGTTTGCGCTTCTTGTTTTTCATGGAGCTTTTAAATGGCCCCTCTTCTCTCCGTGGCACAGGGTATTATGTTCACCTCTCTCTCTCCATGAGCCACGTCACATTTTCCACCTGTGTGTTTATGACTCTGACCCTCTGCGAGCAAACAGCCACTGCCGAACAACACGGATTCACTTTCTGCTGATTCACCTCTGCTTAAGTGCGTAATGTTCTGAAAAACATTCAGATGTTATCTGGGCCTGGTGATGAAGGGATCTGTGCTTTCAACTCAGATTTTTATTATTTGGTTGTATGTCCTAATATTGTTTAGTAATGTTGCATTGGAAGAAATATACATTTTACTGATAATTAATAGCACCAATAATGCAACGTTCCAGTTACTGTCCTGCAGACAATCATTTATACTGTACGCATCACTAACATCACTAGCAATATTTTAATATAACACCTTTTTTCATCATTTGGTATTTGGATATCATATAATATCAAGTAATATTGTGATATTTGGTATTTTAATAATTGATATTTTTATTTGATACACAGGCTTATTTAATAGCGATGTGAAGATTTCAGTCCAGTCTAATTTTTGCCGTTGATACAGCCAATGTACTTGTATTATGTACATGCAACAGATATATCAGCTAATAGTCATTTTTCACACTGTTGGCTATCGGCCGATAGTTTATAAATAATCATAGCCATTATATCCTTTCCATCAAAACTTGACAGGAAAATGCAATGAATTTGTGCTCTGTGTATATAAAATGTTCAATTTGATGTTCAATACTAATAGTCATTATATGAATTAATAACATTCAGAAAGTTACGAAATATTAATTTATTGAAACTTTAGAATTTAGTTAATGCGAGTTAATATAACCAACAAATTATCACACTGAATAATCGGCTATCGGTGGAGAAATTTAGTATCGTTGCATCTCTTTTTTTACCTGTATTTTGCTTCCATGTAGTTACCATAAAACTGCCTTGATTCAATGAAATATTGTAGAAATCAGTTTGTTTAAAATGAATTGAATTGAATTGAATTGAATTGAATAGATAATGTTCTGTGGACTCCTCCTGCCAGATCCTGTGAACTTAACTGATCATCCCAGCTCCAGCCCAGGCAATCTCCGTCAACTATCAAGAGCAAAGATGGACCCTTGTTATTTTAATACTTATACTAACTTTTGTTTATTTTTATTCCTATAAAGCTGTTTTGTAACAATAAAACATTGTGAAAAGCGCTATAAAAATAAAACTGTATTGAATAATCAAATGAATCAGCCGATGTGGTATAGTTAGTTTGCTTTTGTGAGTTAATGTACATCTTGACGTTTCACACCTGATTTGTATGTCCAGTTTTGCTGTTTATCAAAACACCTTTTCGCAACCAGAAAACCATAATTAAGGTTCTGTGTTGAACAACTTTGTTACTTGTTCTTTGACCTCTGTGAAGACCGTCCCGCACACTGAAAGAAAACATGCTTAAGGCAGCCTGTGCAATTATGTGCCATCTGCGGTGGCTTTTTGGAATGGAGTGGCGTTTGATGAAATCCCACCAGACTTGTTACTCCAGACTTCACCGTCACCTTTATGAATGTCAGCTGCAGTTTTAACTTGTAACAGTCACGTTGCCCAGGTGTTATCCGTAAGGGAAATATTGGGTGCAGGTGAAGTGGACGTGCCATGAGAACACCAAGAGCCCTGTGTTTGGGTATGCTGCTGGCTGTGTGCCAAATGACTGCATTGCTAGTGTCCCCCTTTTTATTCTGAATATCAAAGTGCCTGGCTTATTTACTCAGCTGAACGCGTTATTGAGCGCCTGTGATGTTTCTGTTTCATATACTCCTTTTTTTGTAGTTGTAATGACTTATTTACAGAGCAGGAGTTAGGGTGGGAGAGTTTGTATAGGAAAGCAATTTCTGTTCATGGTAGAGACTGTCAGCAGTCACGCAGGTTTCATTTGTTTCATCTATTATTCAGTGTGTGACTTGTTATGAACATTCTGCTGATGTCTACTCTCTACTTTTCAGCGTAGAATGGAGGGATTCTGGAAGTCTGTGGCACGTGTCGTTCCCAGAAAAGCCGAGGACATGCGCATCCTAAACCCGTATTTCATCCAAGAAGCAGCTTTCAAATTCATCGGCCTTCCGCACAACAAGGGCCTCATGGGACGAGGGGTGAGAAGCAACCAGATGCGAATATCACACCAACACTTTAATTCAGACAGAAACCATTTGAGGGAATCACACGGGTTATAGCTTAGGAGTGTTTGACCTCTGCTGCTATGGAAACAGAAGTTAAAGGGGGTGCGGATTCCAGCCGTGATGCGTTTCCTGTGTTATTATCAGTATGCTGGTAGAGTGTCTGGGGCAGAAGTAGCCAGAGGAGTGACGCTCTGTGATGATAAGACTTTTACCATCCACACTGGATCAGACAGTGACTGCATGAGATAAACACATCTCTCTCTGTATGTCTGATAAAGTCAGTCACACTCTGTACAGTATCTGTACTGAAGTGTTTGAGCAGGACACTCAACTGTGGTCTGAGAGTTCAGCGTGTCCTGCATGAAAGATTTCATCTTTAATCACAGAGGTGTATCGTATGGTATCGATGCTACTGTGCAAACAGTGCAGTAGTAAATGTAAGCTGCATCAATTCAGTGATGCCACACAAATCCTTTTTAGTGTTGCAAATAAATGATTTTTTTTTTAGAATATTCCTACGTTGGGAACCGTTGCCATCACGATGGCCCTTCATAGCTGTGATGAGGTGGCGGTTGCTGGATTTGGGTATGACATGAATACACCCAAAGCTCCACTACACTATTATGAGAAGCTCATGATGTCAGCGATCAAAGAGGTAACCGCATCACACTCACCTGAGCTCTGTGATTCATCTCCAGCTCTGTTTAAACCCTAGCCACTGTCAGCGACCTTTACTGCACCCGTCTTAGATAAATTAGCTAGACATGATTCAGAATTAGAAATAGCTTTATTGCCGAGGAATTTCTTTGGTGCCAATTGAAGCTTCCAGTGCAGACATCCAAATATAACAACAGACACATAATAATAAACATTCATATATGGGCCATTCTACAGAATTGGTGCAAAGTCAGAGTTTTAAAAAGCTTGAAAAAAAAATCCCCAGAATTTTTTGTATACAAATAGTGTTAAATCAAAGGTTCACATTTCTAGTAATTGTGTAGTTCATTTTCATATTGTAATTTCGGAAAGTTTTAGAATGTTCTTCCTCTCCCCAAATTTTGTCACTACCGAAACACAATAATATATAATTTAATAAGAATTATTATATTGACCTATTAAGATTTTGTTTAAATCTACACACAAATATATTCATATATATTGCTATTTAAAAAAAAATTCACAAGAAAATCAATAACAATTTGAACAAAATGTATGGATTTGTTGTATTTTGAATGCAAGCTTTCTGTGTAAAAGGCATAAAATTGATCATACTGATTTCAAAGTTAAGAATTCATTAGTTTATATATACATTTAACCAAACACTATCAAAACATCTTAGTTGATAATTTAGTATACTTTATTTTTGACGAAATATCCCATGTTTCGGTCGTGACGGACACATTTTTAGCAGTGTTTGTGTTTTAGTGGTGACCACAATATTTAATATGCACAGCTGAATCAGACTATCAACATTTTATGTTAATACAAATAACTAACTATGTTGCACATATAGCAGACACACATTAGACAGTAAAAATCTAATAGGAAACCTACAGCTCACATACTATATCACTACTAAAACATACTAAAATACTAATGGTTTGCATAACTGCACTGACTTTTGTTTATTTCCCCAAATAAAGGATTAAGTGTTCCTTTTTGTCACTGTCGAAAGAATTTTTGTCTCTACCGAAACAATGATACCCAGTGATACATTTTGGTCGTGACTGTTTTGGTAGTGACAACTTTTGAATACTTTTGAGCCAAGCTCAAAGCTGCAAATCAGCACAGGGTTCTGAACAGATGAACACACAAAAAAACACAATTTTATGAAAAAAAATATGTTTGTTAGTGACGTTGCTACACACAGTACGTTGTTATACACAGATTATTAGACTTCTGAACACATTAACTTCAAATGAATAAGACTGATCTGCTCACCACGTAACTATTAGAGAGAGGGACACAAAAATTATTCTTGATCAAAAATGTAGTGGTGTGGCTAAAATCCGTCTCAGCCAATGGACAAAAACATACACTTTATCGGTATTGACGTGAAAGCGCGGGACAAGTGACGTGCTGCTGTTGTTGTTCATGTTTGCTGTAGGTTGCTGCTTTATTGCTCCGAAAATCAAAAGCAAATCTGCACGAGCAGACGTCAGGACTGACAGCAGTTTGTTTTCGGTGTGTTTCTGACCCGATCTCTTTTTCTACTCCCTTTCTCACACACAGTCATGGACACACAACATATCCAAAGAAAAGGAATTTCTTCGGAAGTTGGTAAAGGGCGGAGTCATTCAGGACCTAACCAATGGAATCTGACATCCTCACCCGACAGACTCCGCAGAGATGTTTGAGCCAATCACGTGATACCGCTAGTAGAAAGCGACCTCACTGTATATGCTTACAGTATCCATGGCAACCTCACCTCAGACTCTGTAGTGCTTTTTTTAAGACGCAGGAGAGAACGAGTCCGTCCTCGCGGAGAGCAGCGAAGCAACGTCCAGTGAGAACTACTGACATGCTGCTTTCCCCTGTTTTTTACTCAACAGCAGAGACATGAACTGTGTTTGTATTTGTCCTCAGTATTTATTAGACAGGATTTTAATCCGTCATTAAGAAGCTTTATTTTTTAAGCCACGTAAACTTAGATGCTGTAATACTTTTGTCTTCGATCTCAGGCTATGCACCACAGCACCGAACAAATGATTGTCCCCCATCTCTTTCCGCTGCTCTTTCTGAACAAATCTGTGCCGTTAACTGGATCAACACACACTTTTTCCACACTTCGCACATGTGTATCCCTGTCTGTGTGTTACCTGAGACCAGGTCTATTAAAGTATTATTATGACGATATGTACAGTCTTTAGTCTGACGTTTTTCTAATTTGAATCGTAGATTGACGCGTTCTAGCAAAAAACGTATTGATATGCTTTAATGGAGCTGTAATGGGTGCCATGTACAGTACGGCTGTCACGATACCAAAGTTCGTTGATATCAAGTTTTAAAATATTAATTCAGGTAAACGGTTAGCAATAAAGTCAAGAAGAAAATTGCAAGCAATCATCATTCTAATGCCAATGGGGAACATCAGTGCTGTGATCAATGTTTCCTGTGTAAATGACATTTAAACTCTCACCTGATCACCATCTTCTCAAACAAACAGTCTGATGTTTATGTGTTGTGGATGAAAACACTCTCTGGCTGCTCATCTCATGAGTCACCGCCGTGCGGAGGGGGTTTTCTAAATCCTCGGGCTGAAAGGTTAATGGGAAGTTTAAGGAATTTTTCAAGGGTCTGCTTCAAAGGTTTGAGTGAGGCAGCTTTCCTGGAAATCCTTCCGTTAAGTTTCCAAAACCAGTACCGCTGCTGTCTGTCTCTTGACAACCGTACAGAGGTCCTAATTACACAATCCACCATTTCTGTAAATGTCATCCGTGAACATGATGTTCAGGGAGCCCGGCCTCGGTCAGATTTATGTATGAACATATGAGTGTAATTGTAGTTATATTATACCATGGTCTGTTTGAATACTGGATTCTTGATTGGCTGGAAGGTGTGCATTAAAAGCCTTTAATTTGATTACATTTCAAATTAACTGACAAAATAACCGTCATTTTCACCTGTTTCATCTAAAATCAAAAAAAGCTTCAACTTGGCAAATAACCATGGTATAAGCGGGATAATCCACGGCTAGCCATGGATTATCCCTTACATATTCCTATGTGGCAGTTTTGTGTCTACAGAATGTTCTACTATTTCAGTGTTTTGAGATCTACAGGAACATTTAGACCCGTAAAATATATGCTAAGACTTGAAATAAAATTTGTGAGAGATTTAGTAACATCTTCAGATGGATTCAGGTCTATTTAAAGGTTGTTTTAAGATGTTATGCTGGGTTCACACCAAACGTGAACAATCGCGTTCCACGCTCTTTGTTACTCGTGGGAAAAGTTCGTTATTTATGCGTGAGTGACACGATCTGACAAATATTTTCCACCTTCGCGGAAGACTAGATTGACACGCGTTTGCGGCAAACGCGCCAACCGATTCGCGAGTCTGTAGCATCTTTAGATTGACTTTGTAAGTAATTAACTCGCGCAAAACGATTTTGGTGTGAACCCAGTGTAAGGCTAATTTGCGTTTGGTGCAAACCCAACACTAGAGCTGTGGCTTAGTGGTTAAAGCTCATTTTAACACATTGTGCAGTGGTGCTTATGTGGGATCTTGCGTTCAAAACATTTCTTAATTAGCTAACTTCACTGACCTCTTTCAGCTTTTTCAATTCCTATTTTGCATATTTCAACAATTTTCAATTCATATTTTGCTATTTCAACAATTTTTGCATATATAATTTCTTTGGCTATTTTCAAACGCTGTTCATGTGTAGATTTTATTGTTTTACCCAGACCCAAGCCTTCCATCTATAAAATATAAAAATCCATCATAAATACATTTTGTGGAAATATTTGTTTTTAGATAACGTAAAATGCAAAATGTTCTTTTAAAAATGTTTAAAATGTAATTTCCGCCACAGTAAGTGATTTGATGGGAATCAGATTCTTATAACAATCTGCCATATGAGAAACGGGTTCAAATCTGCCCGTAGTGGAGGAAACATGAGGAAATGTTCACTTTGTCTGAATTATGTTGGAGTGAAGCCTCCTCTACAAAGTAAAAGCGGCAAAGTAATATACTCTGTTTTTTTAAGTTTTAAATCCCATCCTGAAATGATTTGTTGTGGTCAGTATGAATCATGTACTGTTGCAGATGTTGCTGTTGTCGAATGTATTTGTAATGAGTGATTTATAGCATAATATAGGATGACATTTTTGGTAACACTTTCACAGAGGGAATGTCCTCGATGTTCAAAACAAGTTCCTTTAATAGTGTTAGTGATGCATGACGCCCTGTGTAAAAGCGAACAAATGTTGTGTTTACTATAATCCACTTAATCCATAATGAAAGTCAACGAGCAAAGACATTCTGGAAAGTTTTAAAAGATTAAAAATGACAATCATATTTATGCTAAAGTGATGTATAAATGAGTCAACGATTATTTTCATAATGTGTATTATCCGATTATTAACTTAGCAAGGTAATTTCGTGTTGATTTTTTATTTTGTATTAATTGAATATCAATTCCCTGTTATGAATTAAACCAACAAGCTGTTAAGTGTGAGATCCGGAATGTAAATCTTTTAAACACAAGCATTAAATTCGGTGTCCAGGGTCGCGGCTCTCAAACGCCGCGCTGCTTATTGGCCTCGCTTTCAACCCATTCTCGCTTCCCTCTGCGGTGCTGCACCGAGCGCTAAAACATTTAACAAGCTCGGAGTGCAGTAAATAGCAAACAGATTTAGAAAGTAGTGTGAGATCACAGATAGTTGAGCTATGGACACAACAGGCAGGTGTCTCCTATTTAAAGATAATCCTTGACCTGGTCATACGCCACGCTTGAGTTAGAGCCCGTGTGTGCAGTGAGAGGAGAAGCGGCTTTTAGATCTCAACAAGTGAGTAGACGAGTGGAATTTGCTCTGACAGGTGTTTTTCTCCATGTAGGTGGGCCCTCGTGACAGTTGTGATGGAGGTAGTATCCTGCCAGTTTCACAATCGCCGAGTGTTTTGAACGGAGTCTCGCTACATGAGGTTTTTTACACTTAAAGTTTGTCTAAAGACCAGCCTGTGCGGTGTTTTCGATCAATCCAATGCCTGTGATGGATCACTTTTCATTGACTTAATTCCTTTGGAAACTTTGTCACTTCCCACCTCTTTTTAACTCCAATAGAAAACACACAACAGCTTACACTCTTCAAAATAAAGGTTTTTTACATTGTCATAAAAATACATTCACTAAAAAGTTTCTATGAGAACCATCGCTTTCTTAAATTTTCATAGGCTTTGGAAACTTTTTCCACTGCAAAATAAGATGACAAAATGTACCTAAATTAAAAAGCAAGCCCGAAGTATACAATAGTATAATATTGTATACAATATGTACAATATTATACATATATAATAGAAAATACATAAATATGGAAATAAGTTAATTTTGAGCTATTAAGATAAGGGGGGGAAATGCATGAAAATAAAAACAAATGAAGGATAAAATAAAATATTAAATTAAAAAAGACCAAAAAATACAATTCTGTTCTGAAGTGAATGTAAACAAAATTTGTCTTTAATTAATTTATTCCCTATTTCCCTATTTTTCATTTATTTATATTTTTGACATGAATTTTTTAATAATCGTACCCTTCTTGTCCACAGAACCTTGGTGTTACTTTTTCTGTGACACTAAGGTTCTGTGGATGTTTCTTTTTTAAGAGTACGGCCAGTCAAGTACAGCTAAAGGACCATTTTCACAATTAAAATGGTGCCTACATGAGCTTTAAAACTAACACCGTTGGTATGTGGACTTCCCATTATATTTTTATCTATAGGTGATCACATTTGGGTTGGTGGGGGGGTCGATCTCTGATAGACGACTGAGTGGCAAATATTTCTGGCTGGGAGAGTTGCGGGCAATCCGGACCATTATCCCGCACCGATGCCCCTGTATCAAAACAAGTCTTTTTGTTTTTCACAGGACTATGGAGCAACCTAAGGGTTGAACTGTTGCTTTATCCTTCCATACATTCTGTTTCCTTTATGTTATATAGTTTTTCATTGAATGTTCTCTGTCCACCTACACCCTGCCACTCGCTTCCTGACTAGAAAGGATCTGGTGTGGAAGATGTGAGAAAATAAAGGTAAAGTTTGAGGCCCTTCTGGGAGGCCAAGCGTTCCAATACATTCAAGTGTTTACCTCGCTGTCAAGCATCCTGTCTATGTGTTGGTACATTCTCTGGCTGAACACGCTAAATATAAACTCCAGCTTTGTTTGCTATAATGTGTTAGTTTACATTCTGGTTTAAAGAGGCCTGCATGTACTACCCTCAATGCTTTGAATTTTTCACTTCCAAGAGTTCTTTACATTTGATTGGACGGTTTTTTATCTTGACGACAGTCACGATTCCTTCAGAGCATGTATAGTAACTACATTGTTGTTTGTGGTTTTGGTAGCATGATGATCCGAGAGACAAGCGTTACGATTAATATTGTCTATTACAGCACAATTTTGAATTTTTAACATACAATTATCGTGGCCAAAACAATTTAACATAACAAAGCCAGGTGTCAAATTTATTTTATTTAATTTTGTGGGTTTTTTTACCAATGAATCACACTCAAAATACACAAAGTTTATTGTCAATACCGGTACCCTGTGATACCCCTATAGTCCGTATCAGTATATGCATGCTGTTGTTTATAATAAAAGGGGATGCATTAGAAACATCATAAATGCTTATAGATTTATTGACCTATGAAATCGCCAAGGCCACCAGAAATTTCTTTACCAGCTTGACCTGAACCCCAGGAGTTTGTTCATAAAGCCTCGAGAGTAGATGCAGACCTGCCGTGACCACCCGCCCTGCTGTCAAGGTGGTACATCCAGGGCTCAAGAGGTCAGCGTCTGATGAACGCAGTCTTGTGTCTATAGTTCTACTCATGTTGTTCCTCACAATAGTTGTATAGTAGATCTCAGTGGGACATCTGGACACACACAAGGGTCTCACCAGGAGAGAAGGACTTAGGCTAAAGGTCATGCTCTGGGGTCACGATCGTACGCCCTGTCCCGAATGCCACCCTCCGTCGAGTCTTACAGGTAGCAGTACAGTGTGAACACTTGAGTTCGCAAACGCTGGTGCTCGCGAGTGCCCTTCTGCATCGTAAAATAACAACTGGAACACCCGACAACCTCGCCGACTTCGAGATTGATGATGCTGTTCATCAAATGCAATTTCACACTGGCTCAAGCGCGGCATATCTCATATGTTATTTATTTCCCTCTGCCATTTATTAATGTTAATTAGTTTCTCATTGCCCTGATTACATATCAAGTCACAGGGGTGTAAAATTCTGGCTCTGAATGTTGGCACACTTCGTCCGAGGCTAAACAAAATATACCGAATTCGAGCGCTTTCTCGTGGAAAAACAGCAAGCCCTTTGTTTTAATTAGTTTGACGTTATCCAGACGTGATGTTTTTTTCTTCAGGAGAGCTTTGTGTAGCCGGTACTCGAAGCATGCGGTCTGGCTTCCTGAGTGAACTTCATCACATCTGTAAGAACGCAGGTCAGCCTCGACTCTCTGATCACACTACAGGGACCGGGTTTCACTCACACTGTGAGATGTTACAAGCTAAGGGCTTTGTTTTCGCAGCTGAACGACGTATCCCTGAATATATATCACTCTGACAGAAGCTGACTGGAGTCTAAATGAGCACTGAAATAAAATCATATTTACCATTAGTCCATTTTTAAAGGTCACGATCTGTTGCACGGTCAAAGACGGCATCCGAAACGATGTCTGAATGCTTTTTAGAGCAATGTTAGTTGCGCGTTATACTTTACTCTAAAAAATAAATACAAAAAATGAGATAAGACCACAATTAAAGATATAATACTGCTTCATGGGGGTGTGTTTGTGTTTGGTGGGGTGGCAGGTATATATCTGCTTGTTTATCTAAAGCTGTGTGTGTTTTGTGTGCATTACAAGAATGCCTACTGTGTGTGAGACGCTCTTTGTTGGCTCCATCTTAAGAACATGTCTGTCTGTCTGTCTGTCTGTGTTCAGGCTCCTGGCCGTCTCCACCGGCTTCGAAACAGTTGCCAAAGTCGGAAGTCCAGGACAAATTAGTTGTAAGTGATTCTTCAGTCTGACTGTCAGTCATTAATGATTTTCTTCCGTTCCTTTTGCTTTGCATCATTAGTTTTTTTTTAGAACTGTTTACTCCATCATCTATTTTGGGATCTTGCAGGGCTTTGAAGAAACAAACATCTGGCTGGGATACTCTTGTCCTGAGCTTATCTAGTGCATGTGCAAAGTTTGTGCATCTTTACAAGCTGACTGTGTTAGGAATGATTCTGTTCTTGAAGGGACAGTTCACCTTAAAATGTTAATTCTGTCATCAATTATACCAATGGTAGTCAAAAGTGCCCCAGAACTGTTTGCTTTCCTACATTCTTCAAAATATCTTCTTTTGTGTTTAACAGAACAAAGAAATGTTTAAATAATTTCTCCTATGGCGAACAATGCTATGCATTCTTACAAATGTCTTTCTCTGTGTTCATCAGAACAAAGAATTTCATACGGATTTGGAACAACTTAAGGATGAGTAATTCATCACAGAATTTTGGGAGAACTGTTCCTTTAACAAACCTTTTTTTCTTTTGTTTCTCTTTTCCAGCACTGAAGCAGACTAAAGATGTGTACGCGTGAATTACGAAGCTCATCATTTACTCATCATCATACTCCTATCATTCCAAATCTATATGACTTGCTTTCCTCTCCAGAACACAAATGGAGATATTTTGAAGAACGTTGGTAACCAAACAACATATTTTTTTTAAATCTAGTGATTATAACCACGCTTTCTTATCAAAAGTAATTTACTGTGTATTTTTATTACAGGGACACTTGCCCAGTTCTTGTTCTTGGCGCAGATTGTGGTAGTTCTCCCCATCTAGGTTGTGAACCTCTGGACGGTGGCCGAGATATTTTAGCCATGCCACCCATTAAAACATTTTCAATACATCAGGTCAAGCTCCACCTTCATGTCTTAAAGAGGGCACTGTCCGAAAACACATTTTAATCTTCTTGTTTCAGGTGGCTGATAACAGCTCAGACCTTGAGCTGGAATCGATTTTGATATTCCGCAATATTGTGGGAATTTTGTAAGTGAAATCCCACGTGAACGTCTTGCCAACCCTGAATGCGTTGTGTGTTTACCTGTCAGTTATTTCATTAGTCAGAAGTCCCGTGGTGATATCTTCAATGCTAGTTTCTCAGGGGGGAATGAAGTGTTGTTTTACGCATTCCCAGAAAAGAATGCAGTTTCTGATTGTGCCAGAACATAAACCTTTCAGACACACCATGATGCCTATGACCTGTTTCATTGAGTTGATTTAATCCATCGCTGATTTAAATGTTCTCCAGTGCAGTCCTTAAATAGAGAACACACATACTGATAAAAGGTATTTCTTTAATGCACTGTGGATAAAAAGGTGTATTTTGAATGATTTTTTAAACATTGTAATCCATGTACTCATATAATTAAGGCTAAATATGAATATATTTGTTACGTAAGCATTTACACATAACTTTTATATTTAATTAACTGGTTTGTAAGTCTTTTTGTTGAACATGCCGCTGTCAACCAGGTGTGCGCGTTACCTGATCTCGTGCCATTCACCGCATCCACATTGTCACGAGCGAGCGCGACGCAGTTATCCAGAGACGCCAAACTGTACATATCGCACCTATTATAATCAGTGAGGGAGCTAACGCGACGCGTCCAAATAGTTCATACGATTTTAACGTCAGCCCCCACAGTCGTCCAATAAGACCGCTCCATTTTAATCAACCGAGCGCGACGCGCACGCTTGCGTAGTGGATTATAATGTGAAGCGTCGCGTCGCTCCCCGTGTATCATGTGATATGGGCTGGAATTTGACGCCTCGGGCTTTCAAAACTCTTGTGTGTTTGTGGGACTTGATGTGGGCGCACAGGCTCCTGTGTCTCTAGAGGAAACGCGTCTGATCTCGCGTTGAGACGCGTCTGTGTCAGATAAGTTTCTGATCGCTCCGGACGCGCGCTTAATGCGATGAAACGTGGATGTTCAGAATTATGAATTATCATTACAGGATAGAGAAGAAAGGAAACGTTTTAAGGAGTACTTTTTCATTATCTGTGGATTATTTACACTTGTCAGTTTGACAAGTTCCTAATTTATTCCACTCAAGTCCATGACAGGAGAGGTCGACCAGGACAGAAAAGGTGAGGTTAATCTTTATTTCTTTAGGTATATTTATTGAATTAAATTTTCTTAGAGTAATCGAATGTGTATGACTTAATAGTACATGTAAGTCTGCAAAGCTTTGCTCAGTCGATCATTTTTATCAACAATATGTATACATGTATGTTCCTGGAAGTTTTTTTTAATCTTTGGTTTTACCAAAGTTGCACTTGAAATATGAAATACATCAACAATGTTGTTTTCAAAATGTTATTTTACTTACTGCATGTTTTTAAACATCATATTCTTAAAAATGCAAGCACCAAGAATTATTGATTTGTTTAATGGATTTAATATTCACATTATTTAAAATATAATGATTATTTTACAATAGTAGGAGTTGTACATCCAAAACATGCAAAACCATCATATTTCTTGTATTCGTATTTAAATAACCTCACAGTAGAAATGTGTCCTCAGAAGGCTTTTGATTTTGTATAAAACTTTTAAACATGATCCCTAATGATCCCTAAAACTATTTACCTAATGCATTAATCCAAACATGGGCTGTTTATCAAATTAAATGTATCACATGTCTTATTTAATGTATAATTGATTATAATACTGAGGGTATCTTGAAAGAACTGTTTTCCCATCTGAAGAGAATGAAGTCTGGAAATAGTTACGTATAAGAGCAGCCTGGGACTGTTTTATCCAGTCTGGAGACGTATGGTCATTTGTCAGGTCTCATGTCTCTTCTTATTCTGTGCATTAACCGTAGTGTGTGAAGAACAATTTGTATAAATTATAAAATTCACTGGTTTTAAGTGAGTCTTTAAGATGAATGATGTTTACTCCTGTGTTAAGCGCCTCTCAGCCCATGAACTCTGTTCTTGTAAGTATCTTTTGTAAAGATTTTATCATACATTTATAGATTCACATAGAGAAACAATCCCATAAACTCTGTCTGTAGTTTCCCCACCTTGTGTTTTTGTAAGTTGGTTAGCTATTTTATTTTATCGCTATTATTATGATATTTTTTATCATTGCAGGTTATATTGCATTTCAACATCATGTTCCCAACACTTCCAGCCAGACTGCCGGCTAATCCCTGATTTAAATCTGGGATCAATATTATCAATGGCATGGTTTAGTTTGATTGTAATGGCGTGGTTTAGTTGGACTACCGTGTGGAATGGTTTTCTCTCGAGTTATGTCATGTTCAAACACTATAGATAGTAATGCTGAGTCACTGGTTTGTTCTTTTTAAGGTGAATGTAGTGTATTATTTAATAGTCACGTGATGTCCCTTTCGGATTCTGGTCATTAAAGGTTTGATAGAGTTTCCTGTCTAATCGCAGACAGTTTGTGTTCTCACTGTAGTTTATTATTTGACATGTTTCATTGTTAAGAGGCTTTAATGTTGTGCGTTTTACTGCTGTTATGATAGATTGAGTGTTCTGGCAAATGCTGGATCACACCTCCTTTAAGAGACACTAATGTAAGGTGCCCAGCCTTTACAGTTTTACACCACTGAAAACTTTTAATCACTTCTGAACGGCGCGTATGTTTTTGCGTGCCGGCAGTAGAGTTTCCACCACCTAGCTGTCTCTTTAATATTTTAAAAGTGGATCTCACCTGTCAGGTGGATTTCAGGAGGTTGAGAATGCAGAAGGCAGCACCAGAATTGTATATCATAAAGTTAAGCAAAGAAAATTGTTATGCTCACACTTTGCACTTTATTCGTATTATATGAACGTCAGGCCAACAATGCATTACACATTTTTTTAAATGATAAACACGACAGTGTGCTTTATTACACTACATAAACCAAACACTGTGCCAAATATTGTAACAATGTTTAAAAATGTGATTGTCTTTGTAACCCAAAAAATATGAGTCACATCTTGGTAAAACTTCCTCCTTATTTCTCCAAATTTGTTCATTTACTTTGCTATTCTGATGCATCCAGACTTGCAGAACATTCATGGAATTCTCGACCCAATTGTATAAAGCTTTGGTTTACAGATTCCCTCAAAAATGAAAATTATTATTTACTCACCCTCTTTTCATTTCAAACCACGACTTTCTTCTGCAGAACACGAAGGAAGATCTTTTAAAGAATGTTGGTAACCAAACAATGGCCTGTATACCCATTGTATACCCATTCACTTCTATTGTATGGACACAAAACCAATGCAAGTCAATGGGTACCGCCATTGTTCGGTTGCCAACATTCTTCATAATATCTTCTTTAAAAAAAAACACTTAGCTCTGTACACTGTAGTAGGCTTTGTAAGACATGTTTTATTGCACTTATGCTTTTGGTTGTCCTAATGTTGACCCCATTGCTTCCATTATTTACCCAACTTGTAAGTCGCTTTGGATAAAAGCGTCTGCTAAATGACTAAATGTAAAAATAATGTAAAAAATATATTTTGGGCGAACCATCTTTTTAATTCTGATGAAGCAAAAGTGTTGCGTTCATGAGTCTGTGTGCAGTGAGTATGGGGCAGTCACACGGGACACAGCAGCTCTGTGGTGTTGGTAAGAATTATGAGCCGCAGTCACCGTGTGGCAGTCTATCCGCTGGATAATTTATTACACACTCCGCTAATGAACAGCCTAGTTTTGCGATAATGAGAAACACCTTCTCCGGGGTCAGAGCGGGGCAGAGGGACACTAGAGCTCACACAAACACTCTGATTCCTAGTGCTAAAGTTAAATACTTTAGTCTTTTATAACGGGACGTTTGACTAGACAATGTCTCCGGCCAAAAATACAAGACAAAGAGGCACATCTGAGCTTTTACACTTGGATGAGTCTAAAGATGTCGACCACCATCCTGTTGTGTAAAAGTTTTATGTGGCATTGATAATTCATCAGCTGGACGGATAAACACACAAGAAGCTTCAGTCAGAGACAAACAAACAGATCTGTTCTTTTGCAAGGCATTAAATAAGCAAAATAATAGAGGAATGATTTCGGAGCTTTGAGGAATCATGTTGTTTTGCTTAGAGACTGTAAGTGCATGTGGGTCATGAGTTGCAAAGACAGAAATTTGGAATGTACAAGAATGGCATCAGAGTAAACAAATACAAGTTTGTACAATAATACATCTATTTCTTTCTGTCCTCACTTTTTTCTCTTTTCTATTCCTAATAACCAACCGCACACATCCCAGTTTTCCCATGCTGTGAGTGTGAGGGAGTTTACGTCTTGCCCCCATTTTACCAACCAACAGCTCAGACCACACGGACCAAGACACATGCGCTTAAGTGATTCATTTCACACACAAACACACACTGGGTTTTATAAGCTGTTATTGATTCATCATATCAACAAGACAATTAATTTATCTTAATGGACCTGACAGATGTGTGTATCTATGTGTGCCGCAGAGAAACAAGATGAACGATGGATGCTTGTGTGTGTGTGTGTGTGTGTTTGAGGGGGGTTCACAGCTGGACATCTGGTTTTGCACTGTCACGCTACACAGAAGTCTCTCGGTGCTGAATCCAAACAGACGCCTCTTCATTTTGCAGAAACAGAGAAAATGTTTAAAGACTGTCAAAATGCTCATCCAAAGCAGCTCATCATTCTTAGACCTGTAAGGAAATGTGTCCACCGCTGATCAGCTCTCCGTTTCGCTCATTCACAGTCGGTGGATATTATGCACAAAATAGTAAAAATGTTTGGTTACGTAAACCAATTTGGGGAAATGCTGCGCAAGACAAACGTAAAAATAAGAACAATTGTTAGATCGCAAACTGACATCTGCAAACAAATGATTCTTGAGCTTCTCACAGGACTGACTTCCCTTTTCAGAGCTGCAATGATTTTTTATTCACCAGCGGATATCGAGGTGATTTTTTTGTGGATTTATGAACTTAGTTCAAACACTAGCAGCGTAACAACAGGTGTATTCCATCTCATTGACTCTCAGTAACTCAAAAAGCAGAAAGTCAAATACTAAGTCATCATTTTGCACTTCATTTCTATCTGGGCATGTTTAGAGTTTTAGTTTTTGTACTCGCGTGTTAAAATTCATAAAAAAAATCTTATGGTTTGCTGGAGTGATACAGGAGTGGTGTCTCTCTGTGTCTGTATTTTACCATCAGAAGCGATCGTATCAATTTTATACTTTCATGTAAATGTTCTCTCTGATCTCTGTCTTAAGGATGCTGTCTTAGGCGTCTTATCGTTTGATTTTCATGATTTATTTTTGAAATATTCTTGAGTCACAAACTTATTTGGCTTATGGCATGTTTTGACAACCGTTCGCAGAGACATTGCTCAACTTTAAAGACCCCGTGAACCAGATGTTGCGATCGTTTTTACTTCTGCATTCTGACGCATTTCCGAGTGAAAAGGAATTTCAAAGGAGATTTTTTATTTATTTATTTATCAGTGCGCGTGGCTTGCGCCAAAAAGCTCCAAAATCATTCCACTATTATTTTGCTAATTTAATGGCTTTCGTTTTTTGCTGCGAATTGATTGGATGTATAAAAACAGTTGTTGCATTTTGAAATGAAACTAGCAGCAGACTGACAGTTGAAGGGGAGGAGTTAACGGATGCTCCGCCCAAGCCGTCTAATTTACAGTACATTATTTGAGATGGATCGTCATTTCAGGGCGGAAGTGCATTTTCAGATTTTAACTGAAGGTTATAAGGGTACATTCATTTTAAAAAGATAATGACCTACATTGATAAGCTATCTAATATAAATGATGCAATATTTCATGAGAAAATAAGAATTGTAATTTTTTATTTCACTGGGACTTTAAATGATCTGACGCTTATTTAGTTCTTTTGATCTCCTGTAGGCGTGTTTGTGATTTGCTGCTTGTCAGTTTTGGGTCAATCTTGTACAAATGAACCCCCCTCTATTTGCTCACCAGCGTACATTTTGGGTTAAAATATAATAGTGCTGTACAGCTTAATCTGTACGATTGTGCAGAAAAATCTTTAGGCTCTTATATTACACTTCATATCAAAGCAAATCCAAGAACTTTCCTCAGAATTAACTTTAGGGTACTTTTCCGAGAAAATTTTGCAATGACACTCTGTCTCAGATTAGTTCCAGAGTTATTTTTTGTGGATACGTGAGTTCCCAAATGTTCTATTGTTTCATCATTTAAACTACACTTTTCGTGTAGTTTTCTTAAAACATAGTTGTGCTGCATTTCTGCAATACCTCTTATTTTCTAACGCGATGACACTCTTACATGTTTAAGGAGTCAACAAACATGAACCACTGTATAATTAGAGTGGCTTTAACTTAATGGATAAACTTAATGATTTTAAATGGATGTAGTTTGGAGCTGAATGTTATCAGTAACAAAGTGAAAATGAAAAAGTGAAAAAAGAAAAAAGCAGCGAGTATTATGTTACCTGTAGATATCTCTTCTACTCAATGTTATGTCTCTGCGGACTTGTTTAGATATTCTCTTGGCACCCAACGTGCTACAGTTTTGGACCGTGGGAGATTATTTATAGTTTTATTTATATTATTTATATACTGAATATTATTAATAGCATACAGTGCTGCAGGGCCGGATTAAGAGTATGCTTACACAATAAAAAACGGAAAAGTGCGCCCGGAAATGATAATGACGTTGTTTTCAAAAACTTGCACTTTGAGACCCGTTTTCAAAAGTTAGCATTTTCAGTCTTCCAAAACGCAGTTTTCGTGTAAATGAACAGCCAAAACGCATCAATAATAAAAAATGTCAGTTTTTAGTGGAAAACAGTCTTGTGTAGACCTCTAAGAACACATTGGGGCTATAGCAAACCCAAGAGCCTCCTTAATTTTGTTGCCATGCCACATTGTCTTCTACGGTGTTTATAACATTTTATTGCTATTATTATTATATTTAATTTAATTTCACATTTATTTATTATATTTAATTTTCTAATAATTTTTCTAAATTTCTATTTTTATAATTTAATTTTACATTTCATATCTTTATTTAATTTCTATTTTATATAAGCACAAGTTCGCATACTAAACTTTCCAGAGTATTAAAAAAAACATTCACATTAACTCTAGATATGAACTTCAAACAAACAGGTTTCCAAAATCAGCAAAAACATTTGCAATCATACTAAGTATTTTACAATGAATACATAGGGTCTTACCGATAAAAAGTCTTCCTTCGAACTTTAGCTGAGCAGAAAACCCTAATGATATTGTTAAAATCCATGCTTCTAACCATGTCGCATTCCAGGGACATCCGTTTTAAAATATCTCAGTCTGTCTTGTCCCTCTGAAAACTGCAAACGAGATTTAATAAAAGATTACTTTGAGAAGGAGCGCTCTCCTAATGCATTTGATAATGATCAGATGGGTTGTCTGATGTAAGAGCCGGCGCCAATATTTCACCTTGCACTGGACTATTACTGTCATTTTCATCTAAAGGGGCAAAGCAAACATTCATAAAACCCTTGCTTTCCAACTGGTTGGTTATAAGAACAACTTACTGCTGCTAACTTTTTGCAAACCACTATCACTTTTTCGAACACCAGCGAGCCAAGCGAAATACTTAATATTTTCGACATAGGAAAGCATAACGCAAAGAGTCGTTTTCCGATGTGATGGCACAAATTGTAAAGTGATTTTGATTGGACGGTGAATTATATCATTCAGGAACATTTTCCTTTAGTTTCTTGTTATTTTATAATCTACCACCTATATGAAGTGTCAATCAATGATGTAAGGACAGCTCCCATTTCCTCCTGCCAAACAAGGGCCCCCTCCTTCCGCAGGCCCTGGGGCTTCAGCCCCACCTAGCCCTTATGTTAATCCGCCCCTGCTTCAGAGGTGTATAAAGACCTCACATAATGAAGCGTTATGTTTTTCTTACCTCAGATTGAGCTGTTTCTATCTACATACACCGCGGGTTCCCTTACATGGAATTCGCCGTGTTGTTTCCACAGTATTCCTAAATGGACAAACTGCTCTACAGAGCGTGTTTTGTAAATTGGTTATCTCCTTTGGCAAAAAAGCAAAAATGCGATGACATCTTTGTCCTGTGAGAGCTGCCGTAGTGCTTCGAAAGGGAGGGGGGAGTGATTCGCCACCTTACTGCTAGATGCCCCTAAATTTCACACACTGGACCTTTAATTTACAGGTATCGTAATATCGAAAACTATTCACCACCCATTCAAATCAGGTCAACTTTATGGTAATGAGCTATGACGCGGTTCGGCGGCAACCAATCGGAACGTAGAAGTCCACCGCTTGAGAGATTTCCAGAAAATACAGCCCTGTAAACTATGCGGCGGTCTGAACGCACAATAATTGTAACTGCTGACCGCATTACATAGCATAAGCACCACTGCCACTGTTGTTGCGTCTGTGTAAAGCCCCGCGAAGCAGTGGGTAACAAGTGCTTTGATAACATCTATGGGGGTTTTAGGCACTCCCTATAATATGCAATGGTGTTCTTCAAGTGTTAATTTGTCTTGTTTCCCAGCAATTTATAATAGCAACCTTAAAACATGATGAAATAATGCTTTAAACGTGAATTTTAAGCAACATGCTTCTTTTCCTTCTCTAGATGCCAAAGGCTGGAGAAATCCAGACAGTTCCATGGCAAGGCCTGCCCGATGTGACCTGAGCAACTGGAAGGTGAACATTTCTCATACCATTTGCCATTCCATATACACTGTCTGACAAAACATCTCCATCCTAGTTTGGTTTTGGCTCGTCTGTCCTGCGCTACCGAGTGTGTCAGACCCAAGTCGGTTTGGACTTGTTAGTATATCAACAGTCGATTTAAGGTCTGCTTCGTCTGATCTTTTCAGCCAGACACTCATTCATTAAAGTCAAGCTGAAATATTTAGGCGCCCCGCGGCGGTGTTGGGTGTTAGTTAAGTAATTAAAGAGTTTTAAGTGTTAGCGGGTTGAGAGGCTTTACAGCAGGGTGGAGGTCTGCTGCAGGTTTGTGGGAGGGAGAGACGATCGAACATCACGGATCAGTTTACTTTCTCATGAGCTCTGTCTAACACACACACACATAGGGTTTATATAACACAATGTAATGGGGAGGCCAAGACAGCGCACAGATTATCCCTCACTGAGGCGAAGACATGCCACCCCTCTATGTCATTAAATTTGTATGTTGTTTTGATATGTGCTCTTTTATCTTTGAGTAATTTTGATTTTTTTTTGTGCTACTAGGTGATGCTGTTGATATTTGTATGTCTTCTGAGTCTGGCTGATGGACATTTTCTGCAGAAGGGGACAGAAGAACTTCACCCCGGCATGCTGAGAGCCTCTTCAACACCTTCAGATCGTACCAGACAGCAACAGAACCCGGAGCGGCGGCAGAGCGATGCACCCTGGGCCGGACTGCAGGGTCAGTACCTCATACATCACATACTGCCTAAAAGGGCCGGGGTTAGTTGTCACAGATTTTCCACTGTGATTTTTTTGAAAATCAATGTATGTCAATCTTTGACTGCAAAACAAAACATTGATCCTTTGTTTCAGCCTTATTGGCTAGAAATAAAGAAGTATTTGAATTTAGACTTTATATTGAAAAGTTCATATTTGTTGGGAAGAATCCTTGTGATGACAATTGACAACTGTGTTTATCTTCAGTTATTGAGACACCTCTAGCTTTGACGCTGTTATATACCCTGTTATTAAATCTGGAGACTTTTCGTCTGTACCCACAGTAAAACTAACACATCAACAACACTTGATGATAAATGCGAGCAATTTGTAAATTATATGTTGTCATGAAGTGTGTAGCAAGGGCTGTGTAGCAAAGCATCTACAGGAGATAAATATATCAAGAAGTCTGTGGAATTCAACAGAGTTGTCTTAGATGTTTTTTTATCTTTAGAAGAAGTTTGGTAATAACAATACTCGGAATTGCATTGCTTAGATGTTGCTCTTTCATAGCTCGGGAGATTTGATGGTATTCTCAAGTATCAACTTAGTCTCAAATGTTTAACTTAAAATTGGTTAAGAGAAATAAAAAAAGACCAAATGTGACAATTGTGAAAATACAGAGAAGCTGTAAGAAGCTGTAAAATGAATGTAGATTAAATAGGTTAAATAATCTGGATTGATGAGAAATGCTTGAGTTCATAATAAAATGTTAAACAAGGTTACATAATAAAAATATAAAATATTTGATGGCAGACTTGGCTCTTAACTGATCTCAAAAAAATCCTTAAAATCTCAAACGGTCATTTTTATGCAGATTTTTCATTATGTTCTTTGACTTCAGGGGGAAATGTGACCCGCACATGTTTTTGTGGGAATCATCCTTAAGTCTTTATTCATGTAGAAACTCGTAGTCTGTTGAAATGTGAGATGAGGTTATTATGATCCTGTGCTGTTATCTCACAGTGACAGCTGTCATCTTGTTTTCAGTCTGTCAAGCTTCTCGTGTTAATCTAATCCTCAAATTTAAGTGAATGTGAGCACATTTGGTCAACGTTCATAATGGAGGGCTCAATCCTAATTCTTAACTTGAGCTCTGAGTCCCTTCCGCACTTCTAAGATGTACTTGAGATATAAAGTGGAGTTGGGATGGAGGAGGGTGATTTCAGCCATGAGTGAGATGGTTGATTGTTTTGTTTTTTTCTAGTGTCAACATTGAATGCTGTCATCTCTACAGTAAACAAATACTATGTTTATTGACCAGATTTTTTTAATTGAAAATTAATTGAACGTAGAAAATGCACAAATTATATTTGTGAGATGAATTTATACTTTTAGTTGGAGTTTTAGTTTTAGAGTAGTAGCAGTTGGAGTCATGTTTGAAGTTTTGCAACAGCAATGATATTTTACAGCGAGCAGGTGTGTTCGTTCTTAAACTCTCAATGTGTCAAAATATGATCGGTCTTATCTGTGTCAATAAATTATCTATTTTAATTACTGGGGTTGGACAAAATAATGTGAACACCAGGGAAATAGATGATATATCTTTATTAATGTGTGGTGTTGGACCACAGTTTGCCTTAATACAGCTTCAAACCTTCTTGCATTTGAATATTTTCCAGTGGAATGTTGTACTATTCATCTATCAGAACATCATTTGCTTCAGAGAGGTTAGAGCAGAAAACCTCCTCTTCTCATAATTTTGGAAACTGTAACTCTTGAAACATCGAACAGTCAGGCTGTTAAAGGACCATTGTGTAATTTGTAGCGCCATCTAGTGGTGAAGTTGTGAATTGCAACCAACTACACACTCCACCCCTCCCTTTCGAAGCACCATGTACGAAGGCTGAGAGACGATTAGGATGTTGTCACGTTTTTGCAACGTATTTGCGAAACGCGTTCTGTGGAGCAGTTCGTCTGTTTACAACTACTGTAGAAACAACATGGCGACATGGCAACAACATTCCATGCAAGTGGACCCGCGGTGTATGTAGATAGAAATAGCTCATTCTAAGGCAGGGGTCTTCAAATACTTTTTTTTGAGGGCCAGATTCCAATAGTATAAATAGGATGCGGGCCAGTTTTTTCCCATATCATAATTCCTTGTTATTTTGTATTTCTGTTATTTATTGCTTTTTGTTCCTTTTATAGTGGTTTTGTTGCTGTTACTTACAGGTCACATATTAAAGCATGCACACAAATATTGCATCCAGTATATACATGATCTTTAATTAAAAGGGATATTGTCTTTTTAATTGTTTTTTACATGACCTAATACGCCGAACGAAATTGCTGTTAATTTACCCACCCGCAGTCTCCCAGTACTTCCAAGAAGTGGGTGTTTTTTTTTTCAGGAAAATATTCATGAAGATACTGAATTAATGAAAGTCAAATAAAAAACAGTAAAAATGCTCATAAATTCAGCACAAAAGTAATACCTAACCCTTGATGTTAAACTGGCGTCTAATAAAGCGAATCAATCGGTATGTGCAAGAAACTGAGCATTTAAAAGCATGAGCATTTTTTTGTGACAAGCATTTAATGCTTTTTGCCTATTTTATACCAATGTTTCAAACCTTTTGTATTTCCTGTTTTTCATCCAGTTCATGCATGCCACAGAATAATCTCTGCATGCTTTTCCTTATCAATTTCGTGTCCAACTTCAAATAATCCGAATCTTCTCCGTGCAGGTTTTGACATAGCAAATTGCTCCCTTGGAAGCTAATTACTGCAGTCGTCGCCTGAAGAAAATTGAAATTCATGTTCTTAGTTAGTTTCTCCTCCAGACTTTAAACAAAACTCCATAAACATGATGTGGCATGTGTGGGGATGTTTTCACTACTGCTGGCTTCTGTTCCGTGAGTTGTACATTAGTAGCAGTAGCTCTGTGAAGATCAGAAGGAATTTCACACTGTTTTCACTGTTACACAATCAGCTGTTGAGGTGTAAAGCAGGACCGCTAGTGTTATCACCCTTTTAAATGCCAGTGTTCCATTACAGCGGGCGGATGTGCCTTCTGTAGTTTGTGACTATTTTAATGCACCAGAGCAACGTGCCAGCTCTGGACTTCTCTAGACATGAGCATTTAAAGGTGTAGGCACCCAAAAAAATCATTTACTCACAATCGTGTCATTTATGGTTGTATTTTTACTAGGGCTGTCAAAAGATTAATCGCGACTAATCGCATCCAGAATAAAAGTTTGTGTTTACATAATATGTGTCTGTGTACTGTGCATAAAAATATTTTATTCATATACAGTTACATGTATATATATTTAGGAAATGTTTACATGCATTTATTATTTAACAATAATATAAATCACATATAAATGTTTTTACAGTTTTTTTTTTTTATATATGCATGTAAGTGTATGTTTTTATAAATACAAAATAAATATGCACAGTACACAGACATATATTATAAATACAAACTTTTATTCTGGATGTGATTAATCGCGATTAATCGTTTGACAGCACTAATTTCTTGACTGCTAAAATCTTGACTACTTGTGAAAATGAATGAATGCCAATGGGGACTGAATGTGTGGATGGGGACTTGGTCTGTCATGCTTCAACATGACCCAAAAAGATCATAAATACTTCAACTATACCAAATTATTATTGATGTCGACTATGACACAATAAAAGATTTCCTAAAAAGACAGGCTAAATTGAATAAAGATCGAAAACACATTTCCACATTCCATTTTTGTTCCTCGCTTAAATAAAAAGGTGTTCTTGGTCGTTTTTGTGGTCATTCTCAACGTTTTCTGTCTCCTCAGACGCATCTGTGGTAGAAGAGGGTGAGGAACCTCGAATCCGGTGGCAACGATCCTCCACAAGCGTCTCCAGCGCTAGAAAATCCCGAAAGGAGCGCAAGGAACGTCGTAACCGGACGCGAGGGCGAAGCAGCCAGGACTGTCGTATGGAGAGGAAGGAGATGCGTGTGCGTGATCTGGGACTTGGATATGACTCGGATGAGATCGTCCTGTTTAAGTACTGTATAGGAACGTGCATGAGCGCCCGCAGGAACTATGACCTTGCCCTGAAGGTGCTGACGGATAACGGCAGCGTTCCGAGCCGCAAGGTGAGCACCCAACCCTGCTGCAGACCGACGCGCTTTGAGACCGTCTCCTTCATGGACGCCCAGACCAGCTGGCAGACCATCAAGTGGCTTTCAGCGGCCAACTGCAGCTGTTTAGGATGAGATGGCAAAAATGGTCACAAGCTCTTGTATAGGGAGAGAAAACTCCTTGGAGATTTATTTCAATTCTTCTGCAGAGAAACAGTGTTGCTGCGCTCCTGCTCAAACCGAAGAGCGTTGATCTGATATCGTGGACACAGGAAGCGTCAGAATAAGGGATGTCCTGCGGAGTAAACGTCACCTCGCTGTCAGTTGTTGGAGACAGTAGAGAACTTGATTCCTCTGACCTTATATTTCCTTGAGGAAGCTGATAAACGTACCAATGAGTCCTCAGACACCTGTTCCAGACTGCAGTTTTGTGAAAGTAACTTGAAGGCCTACATTTCACATTGTCTGCCTCTCTGCATTGTGGGATTGAGGATTTGTAGATCCGTATGTTCTGAGGTTGACGTAGATATCATGAAGGTTCATTTTACCAAGGTGCTTTTGATTCACTAATCAGTTTAACGTGTGTGTTGGTTATTATACACATACACTTTCTCATAAGCCAAATGCACACTACTCCTGCTGAAATTGCTGGTTAGTGCTAGTGGTTTGGTTTTGGTCCAGCCGGTGGACCAACATAGCTATAAAGTTCACCTGCAAAAAACCACCAGTTGACCAGCATGGTGTTTCTGGTGAATCCGCTCGACCAAAGACACAATCATTCAAAACACAACGTATGTGGGTGACCAACAACACCCTTAAAAATAAAGGTGCCTCTTGATGCCATAAAAACAATTTTAGACCAGGCTGAATGGTTCCATAAGACCTTTTACATCCGACGATTGTTTCACAAGATACTTTGTTGTTGAAAAAGCCTATAACAACAGAGAGAAATGGTTCTCAGAAGAACCTTTGAGTGAATGGCTCCTTGCGGACCCAAAAATGGTTATTCTATGGCATTGCTATGAAGAACCGTTTGTGGCATCGTTATTTTTAAGAGTGAACGTGAACTCCTAGCAGCTGGGCAAGACAGAAACTTATTGGAGTTTACAGTTTGTGACAGAAAGCCCCAAGTCATAGTATATAGTGTCTCTTTAAACAGCAAAAATAAGACTTAAAAAATAAGTATTAAAACGTTTTTGTTACTGTCGTCTTTCAATGCAGGTTGACCAGCTTCTGTCTTGTATTTGCGCCCTTAGTGTGATATATAAACTAACACAAACACACACTCATCCACACAGCCAGCTGGATAGTTTTCTTAAGCACATTCACCAGCATCTGTTCAGTTCAAGAAATACCTCTTTAACTTATGGTCCTCTGAAACTTTTTCTCTAAAAGCTTAAATATAGTTTTTTCTTTATCTCTCACTGCATGAGTGATGTCCTGTTTCTTTGTGCATTTTTTCAAATTATGGAATAGAATCAGTGTAGACAGCACATTTACAATGACAGTGAAATGACATGTAATACAAACACGATTGTGGGAGAAAGACGGACTATCTGGTCAATGAGTTGCAGATCACTTCTAATTTTCGCACATTTTTTGTTTTTAATAAGACTTGTTTTTGTTAAGACATGTCTTTATTATCATATTACAGAGTATACAATAATGAATGATATAGTTTGGCTGTTTGTCAAATTAAACACTGTTTGCTGTCCACACTGACTCTGGTCCATAATACTGTGATAACCGCGTAACTAAACTTTTTTTTATTACAACAACATCATGTCTTGTGATGTTTTTTGTTTTGATTTATTATATGTGAGATAAACAATACCAAAGCATACATGACCTCAGGTAGGGACAGTGGGCGGCGGTCTAGATGTGCCTGGAAAATGGTGTTCTAAAGCATGAATTTCCACTATAAATGTGTAGTTACGCCTCTATAATCTACAGTCTTGCAGTGGGAAGGACAGACTGCTCCATTACATTTCTCAGAGTTACGGTACTCTCTAATCATATGGTCTACCTTAATTTCACTCTTTAATCATGTGTTACTTTCTCAGAGATGTTGAGTTCCAGTGAATTTACGGGACCTGCTAAAAACATGTCTCAGATGTATTTCACCCCAAGTTCTGCTTAAAGAAATTGCAATTAATTATTACATTCATGAATTGCTTTCAAAAGATTGATTCTGCTGTAAAGAAAATGTATCAAAATCACTATTGGAATAATGAGAATGATTTAAAAAGAGAAAGCAAATATCTGTATGGATTTCAATAATAAGAACTGGTTGGTGTGGTTTATTTAAATGCTGATAAAAATGGGCTTTTTATCAAATGCAAAATGTAATTTCTTGTTTTTCTATTGTTAATTTTGGGGTAAAAATGATAGTTTCACCCTCAGTACCAAAAATAATGTTTTTGTACCTAAACATGACAAATTACAATTTGTTTTAAATGTCACAGGGATTTTAATAAGGTGAATTGAAAGCATTTTAAATCAGATTTTAATTTGTTATCATATTTGTTAGATTTTGTTAGATTTGTTGTGTCTTTTGCAATTTTTCTTTTTTTGACAGATTAAGTATTGAGCTCTTTCTCAACAGTTCTATATGTCAGCCAGATACATAGCTTTTTATTGTCATGTCACGTTCTTTATAACGACCTCTCTTTTAAGTATGTTTTTTATGATTATGGAGGACGGTTTGGTCAGTTTTGATCCTATCAGAGTCAAGGGTTTTTTAAAGTAGTTATAATTTTGTTTCCCTGCAGCCTTTGAAAATGGTTTGTACGTTGACATCCCTTAACTCTTTGGATGCTGTGCATCCCCAGCTTTATTTAAGGGAAATTACTGCTATTGTTTGATGTATGTATTTATTGTAGTTTTTGTATACATGTTATCAAAGTTATATTTTTTATTATTTATAAAGTGTATATACATTGAAACATATTGCTCAGATTTTTATACAAATGATGCATTTAAAAAGAAATACAATTTATCTTTGTTTGTCATAGTCACGTTTTATTTCGTAATAGTTTATTTTCCCATCACTGTCACCCACTGGCCAGCCTGGCAAAGCATCAGAGCAATGCCCTAGCAACTGCCCAGAAACCCCTGGCAACATGTAGCAATTGTTTAAACACATCAAAAGTAATACAGCTGTGTTGGTGTAATCCGGCACGTCTCTGTAAACTATCAAGCAGGCACAGTCTCTCGAAAGGGCCCATCAGTGGAAGTGGATTATCCCGCTTATTACACGGCTACTTGCCACATGAGAAAAAAACTGGACATGAAATGTGAATTTGAAATATTTTATTAGCTCATTTTTACCGAAAGTAGACCTTTCGCGAGGAAAAGCCATTTACTTTCTGATGGTAAACTACTTTTTCCAAACTTTGGTAATAAAAGACAGTTATCAGACATCGGTTTGTAGTTATTCGAGTCATGCTGATCTACATTAGTTTTTTTGTACTGAGAGGCTGTACTGTAGCATGTTTGAATTGAGTAGGTACCACCCCATTGACAAATGACCTATTGAGAATGGCAGTCACACTGGATGTAGAGCTGAAAAAAACACTTAAAAAATATGTGAATGCAAAACATCAGAACGGCAAACAGAGGATTTCATACTAGAAACAATAACACCGATTGAAAAAGTGAAAAAAATCACTATCACATGGGGGCATTCTAGTGATGATCACCTACGAGATGGAATATTTGAGCGAATACCTTCAATTTCATGGATAAAATGTGTTGAAAACTCTACATGTATTTAAACCTCCCTAACAGCTTTCTGATACTGATAAAGACACTCCCTGAAAATGTCATATGATAAATGAAGTTTGTCTTTCCTCCATCTGCACTTTCTTCACCACAATGGATTTTTGTAATCTAGATAGGTGGTGACTGATATGGTTTAAAGTGGGTACCAACTAATATAGAGTCAGAAAACACTGTTAATGATCAGAGATAACAGTCTGAAACAATGTCTATTTTTTTATTCTCTGCGTTTCAAGCAAACTTTTCAGGCAAAATATAACAATAAAATAAAATATGTATTTATGTAAGTGTATTCTTCAACGTCGATCACTTTTCTTTTTAGAGGTGTCTGCCATCTGTACGCTGCTCTCCACATTACATAACTTTACTGCGCCATCTGCTGGACGGACTGCGTAATGAATTTAATTAAATCGTTAAATCGTTCACGATATTTCTTTTCACTGCACACCTATTCTAAAAAGTAACAACAAATACTGTAAAATAATAATACAAATGATTAGAAAAACTGATACAGCTGACACTGTTATTCATCCTGTTTAAATTGTGAGTGAGACAGCGCCATTTTTTAAATGCGTTATTCACCGTATGACCCTCTCCTCTCGCCGTAGAGCTGTGTGACCTGTGCGCGGGACTCTTAAATGGCTGTGCTAATGTTTAATAACAAGACTTTATAGCTGTCGTTAAAATGTGTACAATCAAGATGTTTTCTTTCGTTTATAACTACATATTTGAGTGAAACGGTTCATTTAGGGTTCATATAGAGCATGACGCGGAGCGCTTTCATTGACGACGAAAGAAATAAAGGAAGAATTTAAAGCAGAGTTTCAGGAATGGACACCAGTTACATTTGTTCATCGATTAAAATTGGATGAATTTTCTGACACAACATGGTAGGTTATATTATTAAACTTGGCATAAATGTATATGCGCTTTTAAAGACAGAAATGTTTGGACTTTCTTATCACTCCAGAGGAGAAGTTTAGCACCCAGTCAGGTGGCTAAAAGGAAACAAGAGCCAGATTCAGAAGATGAGGACTGGGAGCCTGATATTGTAAGATTCATAACCATGTTAATGCACAATGATACATTTAAAGCCTGTTATTGACTGTCATGATCGCATGATGTAATTTGCTCTATTAACTCCTACAGTCATCACAAAGAAAGAGAGTCTGTCAAGAAAACTACATCTCTCCTTACAGAAAACCCCTGACACAGCTGACCAACAGACCTGTGTGTGCTGATGGCAATGAACATGTGAGTGGATTAGAAACAAATGAGTTAAATACAAACGCAAGACATTTTCTGTACAATATTTTGCATAATTCGCATACATTTGTGATTTCCACAACATTTTTGTGACATTTTATTGGAAGGTAAAAATAGTAACCATAAAGAATGAGAACGTGTGTGTCAACTTGTTTTGTACACGTATGTTGGCTGATGTATCTGTCATCTCTTGTACAGGAAGCGTTCATCCGCAAGATCTTATCGAAGCCGTTCAAGGTTCCAATCCAAAATTATACAGGTAGACAGAAGCATTATTAATAACAATAGTTATAGTTTTTTTTTAAAGTGCCGACCCGATTAATGCATGCCTTGTGTTTGTTCTGATCAGGCCCGTTGGGTCTGCGGGGTCTGGGACTGAGGCGTGCCGGTGTGAGGAAGGCCCTGCATGACCCATTTGAAGATGGAGCTCTGGTTCTGTATGAACCACCTGTTCTCAGTGCTCATGAGCTCCTTAAAACAGACAAGTTTGTGCCATTCTTTACATTATCATTCATGTCTGCCCATATCAAGAGTCAAATGGTATTAGTCTGCAGCCACTTTATAATAGCAACTTTGTGATCCATGACTTTTCCAGGGACAAGGTGCCGGTGCATGTGGTTGTAGATCCAGTGCTCAGTAAAGTGCTTCGACCACATCAAAGAGAGGTATGATGCATAAAGAAATCAGATGTGTCGGGATTGATTAGTGTGACCTTATCTTAAATGCACTACAAGTGACTTTGGTGAAAATGTGGATAATTCATCATTGTAACTTCCCGCATTCTTACTGAGCCTGTGTTCTTTTTCACAGGGTGTGAAGTTTCTGTGGGACTGTGTGACTGGAAGACGTATTCCAGACTCATACGGCTGTATAATGGCAGATGAGATGGGGCTTGGCAAGACGCTGCAGTGCATCGCCCTCATGTGGACATTACTGAGACAGAGCCCTGATTTCAAACCAGAGATCGACAAGGCCATCGTGGTGTCTCCATCCAGTCTGGTGCGCAACTGGTACAACGAAGTGGGCAAGTGGCTCGGAGGTCGCGTGCAGCCTGTCGCCATCGACGGCGGGTCCAAA
Source organism: Triplophysa siluroides (assembly GCA_006030095.1). NCBI lineage: Eukaryota > Metazoa > Chordata > Actinopteri > Cypriniformes > Nemacheilidae > Triplophysa > Triplophysa siluroides. Next base: position 2,402,052 of record VCII01000203.1, on the reverse strand, counting down.
GTGGACATAGACCGCAAACTTGGTATTGAAATGACACTGTCAGAGACTAGTGCATGTTTCCTATGAAATGCCTATGTTTCCCATGACAACGCCTTGTTTTGACGCTGCATGTGTTTTTCAGTAAACTTCATGTCCCAGCAAGGCTTGAGGGTGCCGACTCCAATCCTGATCATATCCTACGAAACTTTCCGGCTGCATGCTGAGGTCCTGCACAGAGGCAAAGTTGGACTGGTTATTTGTGATGAGGTACCATATTAAAATGTCACAGAAAACTTTTGAATATAAAATGATATGAGAGAATATTTTGTGATTTAGAAGGGTGGACAAATCATGGAAATTAATACAAAAGAGAATAAAATATCATGGGTAAAAATTGCTTTTTGTTTGTGCATTAAAATGTTTTAATATATAATTATGATAAATTACCTAAATGTAATAGACTTTGTAGTATTTATGGATACAGTATATCCTTTCTGTTTGTGCCGTATGACACTATCGGTGTTATTTGTTTAGGGTCACAGGCTGAAGAACTCTGATAATCAGACGTATCAGGCTCTGAACTCTATGCATGCTAAGAGGAGAGTGTTGATATCCGGGACCCCCATACAGAACGATTTACTGGAGTATTTTAGCCTGGTGCACTTTGTCAATTCTGGGATCTTGGGTAAGAAAACTGCTGTATGTGAAAAATGAACTTGTGTTTGATATATTTACTGGAAACGCTAATTGTTGGATCTCACAGGCACGGCTCAGGAGTTTAAGAAGCGCTTTGAGATTCCGATCCTGAAGGGTCGTGACGCAGACGCCAGTGATAAAGACAGAGCTGCCGGAGAGGAGAAACTCAAGGAACTCATTGGCATTGTTAACAGGTGAGTGAGATGTTTGATTCAGGACATGAAGCCACTTTGCAGTTATGGTCAGGTGGACTATGGGTGATCACTGGGTGTTGCATATGTGGCTGATATAACTCAATACAAATGATCTTGATTGAAATGTGTTTTGTAGGTGTTTGATTCGAAGAACCTCAGATATTCTTTCCAAGTACCTGCCTGTGAAGATTGAACAAGTTGTCTTTTGCCGGTAAGAGAGAGTCACACTCTACCGTCTAAAGCAACAGTCTCATAAAAGTATTCGGATAGTTTTTGTTTTGTTTTAATGAGACTTTTTGGTCATTGCAAATATTAATGACAAATGTGTGTTCTCAGTCTGACTCCTCTGCAGAAAGAGCTGTACAAGTTATTCCTGAAACAAGCCAAACCCATAGAAAGTCTGCAGACGGGCAAGATCAGCGTTTCTTCCCTTTCCTCCATCACATCACTTAAGAAGCTCTGTAACCGTAAGTGGTCATCATTATCTTTGCCATTATTATTTGTATAAACCTGAAAATCAACTCATATAGAGCTCCGAGGTCACGTGACCCATTCTCTTTACACCACCATACCGGCAGGCAAGGACAGCCGGGAGCGAATATGAAATGAATGGCTCCAGCATGAGTTTAAAAAAAACAGAAATCACTGCACACTTTAAAGACATGTACATAGCAAAACTTAATGGATTAAACATAACGGGTCCCCATAATGCCTTTTAACGTGTATCAATAAAGCAGTAATCCTCAAATCTGGTTGGCGAGATCAATTTTCCTGCCCAGTTTAGCCCCAACTCTGATAAAACACACCTGAACAAGTTAATCAAAGTGTTCAAGAACATGTCGCATTCGACTTAATGCAGCGCTGCGCAGATTGCTTGGCGTATGACATTAAAGGGTAAGTCAACTGTGTTGTTAGCTAACGTAATCGACTCTAGCTGTCCTTGTTTGTATATCGCTGTGAGTAACTTTACAGTAGACATCATTCATGAAGTCAAAATAAAATGATTTCCCCTTTGCTTTGCCCTGCCCGTGCTGGCATCCTGGCGCACAGCAACTGTACACCATGTTGAAATAGTAAGGTCTAAACAGTCTGGTTTTAAATTATTGTTCGATCCACTGTCGATATCAATGCTACAGCCGCTCTAGCGCTCTCCTGAATGCCTGCCAAAATGGCGGAGTTTAGATTGCGTGACGTCAACCTCCGGAGCTCTATAGACGACATTCATTTGTCTTTGTTGTGTATTTATCTTTATACAGTTGGTGATGCCTAAACATTTCATTTGATTTCTTATTTATGAATCAAATCTATTTATTCTCTGTCAGATCCTGCCTTGATTTATGAGAAGTGTTTGACAGGGGAGGAAGGTTTTGATGGAGCCATGGACCTTTTCCCTCAGAATTATTCAACCAAAGCTGTTGAGCCACATCTTTCAGGTATACTTGTTTGTTTTGGCTCTATTGTATCGTTCACATATTTCACATTATTTTTTATATTTTTATAATACAATTTAAAATTAAATAAAAAAGCGTATTTAGGTCATGAGGCGGAGTGGATAAATCTGAAGGACAACCCAGTATTTTATACAATAACCAAAATATAGGCTTAAATTATAATATACTGTCATAATAATAATACTACAAATACATTGACAGAAAACTTCATTAGTGTTGTTTTTGCCCCATATTTTAAGATTCTCTGGTATTACTGGCATTTATTTAGGAAGTTCGAAGTTCAATATTATATTATTATTTCAGGGAAGATGCTGGTACTGGACTATATTCTGGCAATGACCAGGAGTACAACAAGTGATAAAGTGGTTCTGGTCTCTAACTACACCCAGACTTTAGATTTGTTTGAGAAACTGTGTCGGACCAGGAGGTGAGGCATTTAGATCATATAAATCTAACATCTAGATTGTAACTTATGGTATAACGGTGGAACCTGGAGCTAAAATTTTGTGAGAAGTCACAACAGATTAATAACTGTTTTTATTTTGTAAATAGATACCTTTATGTTAGGCTGGATGGAACAATGTCCATCAAGAAGAGAGCCAAGATTGTGGAGAGATTCAACAGCCCCTCTGTGAGTGTTTTATTTGAATTTCATTTGTTTAATTGGGTTACATGAAGATCTTACAGAGTTTAATGTCTTTCTCACAGAATCCAGAGTTTATATTCATGCTCAGCAGTAAGGCAGGAGGCTGTGGCCTTAATCTGATTGGTGCAAATCGTTTGGTGATGTTTGATCCTGACTGGAATCCAGCCAATGACGAGCAAGCGATGGCCAGGGTGTGGCGAGATGGGCAGAATAAAACATGCTACATCTACAGACTGCTGTCGGTGAGTTCAAGAAGAGCACATGTTACGGATTTAAGTTATTTCTTAAGTACTTTTTAGCGTCTCATATGTTACCATTAAGCAATAATTGTCTTATCTATTTAGACTGGAACCATAGAGGAGAAGATCTTGCAGAGGCAGGCTCATAAGAAAGCTCTGAGTAGCTGTGTGGTAGATGAGGAAACAGGACGTTGAACGTCATTTCTCTCTCGGAGAGCTACGTGAACTCTTCTCGCTCAACGAGGACACAGTCAGCGACACACATGAAAGGTAATGCGCAATAGTTTCATACTGAATAGATGTTCACAGATCGTTCAAACTTCAAGTGAGCAGTGTTTCACATTTCAGTGGTCAACATTAATTATTTGAAATGTTTTGGTCAGGTTTCGCTGCAGGCGCTGTGTAAACGGTAGACAGGTACGTCCTCCACCTGAAGACTCGGACTGCACCTGCGATCTGTCCAACTGGCATCACTGTGCTGATAAGAGAGGCCTGAGGGACCCTGTGCTGCAGGCATCGTGGGATGCCGCCGTCTCGTTCGTCTTTCACCAGCGCTCACACGAGGACCAGAGAGGAGTTGTCTGAGCGTCATGTAGAGCCGATTACACATACCGACTATCAAAACTTTCTAGGAACAAAAATGGATCTTCTGAATTGAGAATTGTAGCTCACTGTAGAATTTAAAGACATTGAGGTTAAGTTGTTGGTTTATTATTTATAAACATTATATAAAAAATTCATTATCATTGCCATTAAAAGTGCAAAACACACACAGTGGTAATGTTGGATTTAGGTAAACGGACCAATGGTATTGCAAAATGTAACAGGTATGCTAATAATTTATGTTGGTGTCAAAGACTAGTTTAAAAATTGTTAAACGTTTTAACGTCGATGAAATTATGGGTTAATTATTGCTGTTAAAGACAATTAATTTACATTACAGTAATTTATTCATTAATACTGTACATCCAGCTGGTATTTAGTGCAAAATGTACTCAACAGGGTAACTGAATATAGTATCACACTAAAAATCACACATTTTCATACCTAATATACATATACTGTTTTTCACGTCAAACATTTGAATGTTATTTTAAATTGTTGTCAATGAATCGTTTCCCAAACCTTAAAGCACAGACGCCTCACATCACACTGATGTGATCAGCCATAGTGGATCTAGAGTCCCAGTCGTCAGTTAATATATTACAATATGGGAGGAGCTTTCTAACAGCTTGAACTTTGACCTCTGGGTCACGATCAAGCGGATTAAACCGCAGATCTAGCAGAGGTCGTCGAGTCGGTCTGTATGTCTCTATAAGCTGTGCGAATTGCAGGAGTTCAGCTGGTAGAATGAAGTTTGAGCTGTAGATAAAAACCACAAACTGTTTTAGTTCCATTACAATTACATCCATCAAGAATGACCACAAACTGATTTAATCCTAGTTTCGACTGTAACCCTCATGACTTGACAACGATCAAACCAACACTTTTATAAAATTATGATGTTCCAAGTTGTAATAATGGGTTCAAAAATGTGAGCGTTTTTACAAAATTATAGTATGTATGATGATGTTGTTATCTATTACCTGAGGTCCAAGTGTGTGATATTGCTGGGGCAACTTCCTGAAAACAGCTCAGCCATTTCTATGGCACCCGTGGCTGGTGAATAAATGTTAAAGTCACTTTAAAACCGTAATATTTAGCAAGCTGCTAATCCAACAAACCTACAGAATCTTGCACTCATGTTTGGTGGAATCTACAGAATTGATTTAAAGATGGCAAAATAAAGTGTATTTGCATTAGCAACTTTATAAACCCTCTTAAGATTTGTAGAACTCGAATGACAAGTGCTCAGATTCTGCAAGGAATCTTGAGGTCTGTTGCTATTGTGTGTCGTGTTGTCTCACCCAGACGGTTGTGTGCCAATGTCAGGGTCTGGAGAGATGAGATTCTTTTCAGCGCATTAACAAATGGCACAAGGAAGTCTTTCTTTACTGTACATTTATCCAACAGTCTGCAGTCTTTAAAGAACAGTCCTGCGATTGAAAAACATCATCACTCATCTGTTTATAGACTCTAAACTCTTTTCAGCAGTGTTTACCCGATTTACCTTCTAACATCGAATTTTCCAGTAGATGAAGAATCTCCTGATGACAGTTGGCTAAGTTTATGTCCTCCAGATGTAATATTTTGAGGATTGGATTAGATTCTGCAGTTAACAGAGACATAATCTTATTTTAACACACAAAACATTAAATCACATGAAAAATAGTTTTTTGCATTTGCTAATGATTTTCTTACACAATAAAGCAAAACAAACATTTGAACATTTTTCTGGGAAATCCAAGTCACTTATTTTGATCATGCTTAAACAGTTTTGTTGAATTGAGTACTTCTGTTATGGAACAAACAGAAGACCAGGAAAGCTGTTTTATGGTTGATGGTCTTTGTAAACATGAGTTTATTTATACACTACGTCTGTGGGAGCACCTGATAATGTTTGAAACAGTTGCTGTGCGTGACGAAATCCTGTGATTTGAAGATGGCTGAGTTTTGGAGCCAATTTCAGAACAGTCAGAAAACTCTCTACTGTCGTCGGCACGTCGGCAGATTTCACGACAAGTTTTTCAAGGCAGAGCTCTGTAAACAATAGAGAAATAAACTTTTTACAAAACATTACCTCAAATTGATATTGATAAAAAACCATCCCCACAAACAAAAATCCAAACATAATTGCAAGTAAGTGGCTAATCAGCTTGAGAAAACCCATCACCTTCGTTTTGTCTGAAATGTTGCTGCTTCGTCCATGCGTTGTTCAGAGGCGGCCAGATGTCCAAAGAGAGGTTCTGTAGGGTCGGACACGCGCGCAGCACGCTGATCACGGATGTATGACAGCACACGTGACTCATGCTGAGATCCCTGAGAGAGCAGCCGGGGTTCTGAAACAACCGCCTGAGAGATTCTACCAACACAGACATCTCCTCCTTTGTAAGGAGCCCTGGATAATTTAAAAGATGAATAAATTAAAGACACAATTCTTGCCAAAATAAAAAATATTTTATCATTTTGTCACCCTCATGTCTCACCTGTATGACTTTCTTTTTTTCTGCTGAACACATATTTTGAAGAATGTTGGTAACCAAACAAATATTTTTAAGAAACAACATTTCTCAAAATATCTTTTGTGTTACACAGAAGAAAAAGTAATATAGGTTTTGAACAACATGAGGGTGAACAAATGACAGAAGTTTTGTAATTCCAACAATATTGCTTCTCTGTAAGAACTTTTTTTTATTGTCCATGGTGTATATGTGTTTAAGACTTTTAAACCACAGTGTAAATGGCCAGACAAATATTTACCTTTAATAAAACGTACTTTTAACACTAGTTGTGTACTTACAGTCAGTGTGCAGATGTAGCGCGTGAAGACGCGTCCATGAAGGCAGGACGTGTGACACTGTAGTAAGGATTTGACAACTGGATACTTCAAAATCAAGAGAGTTGATCTGTCCCTCAGGACAGTGGCCAGCGGTGCTACCCGACGACAAGAACGTTCTGCACATAAGCTCTGGTTTGTCCTCCAGTTCCATGGTTAAACTTCGACGAGAACGCTTTGCTGTAGGTTCCCCTTCGACTGCACTATACCCACTGTCCAAATCTGAAAGCTGGGCATCCGCTGGATCTTCAGCGTTGGACGTCCCTGCTAACGATACTGAAAACTGACCCCGAGGACCTCTGCACCTGGACGTGATCCAGCTCAGAAAAGATGGATGTGGACTTCTCCACAGAACCACCTCTCGAACAGACCCATGGTCCAAGAGCCGATGAAGAACAAACAACACGTTTTTCCGTCCGTGTTTGAGAAGAGAGTTAGCATCCAGTAATTTGAGGGATCTCACCCCTTTCTCCAGGGTGGTCAGGATGGTCCGCAGTTCTTCCAATGCGAGTCTGCAGATGTTTCTGCTGGATCCGTGGAGAGAGAGGACCTTGACGTGTCCTGCAGTCATGGAGAGAACGGATGAATCGCTGAGGTTGGAAAGATACGATCGTCCCTGTCTGACTTGGGTGAACATGACCATGTGAAAGAGTCTTTCCAAACACCTCTGTTTCCAGTCCTGACCGGGCAGACCAGACTGAAACAGAACACAACACATTGAACAAGGAGAGATTATTTCTTAAGGGATCTTGTCGTGCACTTTGGGTTGATTTTGTATTTTGCAGACTTTGAGGTAAGTGAACCTGTAGATATTCTTCCACCATGGTCCACAGAATGAGCTTAATAGAGCATTATGATGGACATATGTTATGTTACCTTTATTCTGCAGCGCCAGGTCTGATCCAAATCTCTCCATATTGTTGCCCACATAGATGACGTGGAGATACCTACAGTTGGAGATGCCTTATAAGTTTATAATGAAACATACTGATAAAATAAAAGCACAAGCCAAGACAGACAAAACTTTTGTTATTACTGTGGTCACTGTATGTTTCCTTACCTTTGCTAAGAGCAACAGGTTCAACTCTGTCTAGATAATAAATGTTTAGATGCGGCAGCAGCTCTTTCAGGAGCAAGACGGGCAAATCTAGAAAAAATCATTTTGAGCGCATATTATTACAAATCTCCAACTGTTTAGCTTTATTTCGATTATTTTAAAGTACATATGTTCAATTGTGATCCTTAAAAACTCAAACATTAGCAGAAATAATAAAAATGTTGCATTACGCAAAACGCACCTGATATCTTTCTCTCCAATTCATCCATGTTTTGAGCAACTTTGACGATGCACATTTGCACCAGCGTAGATGCACCACCTGAAACTCCCATTTTGGAGACTTTTCTGAAATCTGTCGGGTTTACATTTGTTTGCTCTTGGGTTGATACATTTGTTTCCGGTCTTGCGCGTTGGAAGAAGATTTTTTTGACGCGATTCGCCAACGAGTCCGCCATATTGGAGAGGGCAAGAACGCCGTGTGAACCTTGACATGTGATCAGGGAAGCAACTGTTTTTTTTCTGGATATAAAGCACAATAACATTTACATTTCTCAATATATTTCCATGGTTTGCCATCTACGTGCCAAACAAAACGTTTGCATTTTTTATATGAATAGTTGGACATTATTCATTGCCCTACTTTGACTTAGCGTCTTACGTATGCGGCTTGTCTATGGACGTTACGTTCTACGACTGAGAAAAGACAAGTTTACAAAAAATTCTGTTTATCAAATTTAAATATTTGCCTAAACTTTATTGGAAAAACTAAACTAACAAAAAATAGAAATGTTGCCCCAGAAATACACGGAAATAAGCTTAAGACACTATAATGATAAAAAAAAAATGTATCTTATATAGCAACATAAAAAAACAAACAAACAAATATGAAAATTAAAATAAGAAAAAGCTGATTTAATTTATTACTAAAACTAAAAAAATGTACGACAGTAAGGTATCACACTTCAAACATACTGTGAAAAGATTAAACTTCACAATTATTCAGGCCACCCGATCAAGAGAACAATCTGTTCTTTTAAGTCATTTTATCACTTTTGTTTATCCTGAAAGCCATCCTAACTGCTTTTTATTTATTTTGAAACTGAAAGACCAAAAACATACAAGTTCAATTTAACTGACGCTTAACTTCTGGCCATTGAGGTGACCAATGAAAAGGCATGTAGCTATGAAGATATTGCCCATAACACCACTGACTTGCTAAAAATGTATTAATTCTGAATTATTATTACTTTGAGAAACAAGAACAAAACCAGGAAGTGTTTTACCAAATATTTTGCATCATTTCACATACGACTCATTGATTGCAATGACTAGTAACAAAATAGTACAATCATTCTGTTATGTGACATGCACAATAAAGCCAAATTCTTCAACACCACTTCTTTATTGATCTCCATAACAGTGAACACATCATTGATCAGTTTAATACAAGAAATGAAAACAGCACATTTACTAACATTTTATTCACAATATGGAGGCACGGACAACTTGAAGAACCTGTTGATTACGGTGAACTGTTGAATTTTGTCCATAAATAAAAGCAGTGTTTTTATAAGCGAATATCCGAGCATTTCATTTATTTCATTGATTGAAAAACTTTGTGGGCCACCTGCAGAAAACAAAAAGACAGAAGATTATGACCGTTATAATAATTAAACAACATAGATCACATTCGCACCATTGCATTGTATTTGCAAAGTCACAGGATTCCATCTTTCTGCAAATCTTCATGGATCATTTAAACGTCTTTTAATCCACAGATCCACATAGCAGCAGTACTCACACAGTGGTCACGAGCGTGCAGAAATCAAACAGCTCCTCTGTGCAATCTTCTGTCGTCTCTGAACGTGAGCCCACCCGTGTCTCGCAGGCCTCCAGACGCTCACGAGCATGAGCACAATGTTCTGTCTCCTCGCACTTCTGCCTCAGTGTCTCGAGTGGGTCCTGTAGGAAAACCATATTAAACGCCTCATGTTGTGAACTTATACACATTTTTTTGCGGACATACACAGTAAGAATATTTATTTGTCTTGTGAAGAACTGACCAAAAATATTATTAGCTAAATCTATAAGTTTCCAACTATCAGCAACACTTTTCCACACAATGATACTAAACACATCAGCTTGCTGGAAGCTGGTGTTTATCCTTAATCCCTATCCTTAATAACCCCTACCAGCAAATAGCAATAGCAACAACATTCAACAAAGGATATGATATAAACCAAAGGATAATGGTAATTAAAAGCCCTCGAAAATGACCTGCCTCAACTTGTTTAAATAAGAAATGTTAATGCAAAAATATTTAAAATTGTGTCTTCAGATCTTGCACTTTACTGCACACATCAATTTGCATATTCTGCATACTACATTTATACCATTCGTTTGTAAGACCATTCATTGTGAACAGGGTTAAGGTGAGGATAAGTGCTGGTCAAAGTTGATAAACCTTTTGCCACTGTGCACATATGGAACCATCTTTTATTCGATTTGGGAAAGATGTGAGAACATCACGTTACTTAAAAATGTAATAACATATATAACATACCACCATATCTTCTTCCTCCTCTTCCTCTTCCTCCTGAACACAGCAAAGTAAAAAACAGGATTAACATTAATACATAGGATGATTCATAATATATTTTAAGGATGGATGTCTCTTCACATAAAAGACAAAAACAAACTCACATTTCCCGTGACATTTTAAACAACTACAGCATAAAATACGTACGTATATGATGCATAAACTGTATGTATATCGTTATATGGGTCAAAGACGAAGATACTGATAGGTAAGTTAACATAACGCTTCGACGTGAAGCGGCTACTTTATAATCCTAAATCACATTTAAATCTATCAGCAAAACTCAATATCCCAATATACCTCTTCTGGCTCTCCGTTCGTGATCATTTTGTCTTCAAAAACCATGATTTTAACGGAGTTTTCTAGATATGACCCTTTATGCGCCGATGGAGGACAGTGTGACACTTTCCGGAAGTTGGAATTGGCAAAGATGTTCCTACAGAGCGAGAGACTTCCACTCGTGCCGACTTCCGGATAGTTTTTTCAGCCACCAGAACTTATCAGAACTTATCACGTGCTTCCTCTATGTGCGAAGTCTATGCATTATTTTATAAATTACAGTATTGCAGAACTCTACAGAATAGCATAGATATACAACCATCATTTAGCGAAACTAACACGATAATACGGCGTCTACTTAAATGTTCTAACGTTTTGCTGCCCTCTGCTGACCGGGAGTATGAACGGCTTTCGAATAATGATCTGAAATAGGACATTTTTCGGCAACCTTATTTTATGTCTGCACGGACGTTACTTTACAGTATGCTTTATGGACAATATAGTGTGTAGCCTACAATATTAAACTTGTTGTTCTTGTTATGTCTTATGTTATCCGGAGATTTTCTTCATAGGCGGAGATTTCTCAAATTGGATCACATTGCACCTGATAAGCCAATCATATAAGATTCCAAATTTCCAATGTGATTGACATGCAGTTTGCCAGGGCAGTTAGCGCAAAGACGACTGCTTGAAACGTTTATCTTAAACAGTAAATAATGCAAAGTGTTCAGTAAGCAGTCAAATGATTAGTTATTATAATCCTCGAGATTAAAATGCGAGAAAAAGTAGTGTACATGAATTCTACCCGTTAGATTTTCTTGACTTCTCATTCAGACACAAAAGTATTTTTTAACGTTAACTGCATCGTCCCTCTGACATAAAACCAAATAGAACTGCATATTGTCTATTTGTAACCTTTTGAGCCAAGCATGCAACGTTAGACTCCAGCCCAAGTCAACTCAACTCTTCCCTACTCAGTCAGGAAACGGTCTAAGAGTTGGAGCGCTAGGACATTGACTGTGTTCCAATTCGGGCGCTGCTTTCTATGAAGGCTGCATTTTAAGACCGATTGCGTCACCGCAGCGCGACTGCATGCTGTCTCGTTTCAAAGGTTGCTCAGCCCAAAAATGCGACCTTGTTTTCCGCTAGTTTTTAAGGATAGAGCGAATGTATCCTCCACAGCTTTGGCTTTCCCAAGATTCTTTGTGCGCCTGTAACGGCGTGACATTTTAAATGTTCATTCAACACCTTAGTTAAATAAAAGTATGTCTTAAAACGGTCCATTTCAGTGTTTTAATATTATATATGATGTTATATATAATTAACATGATTGGTGCATTATTGTGTTTTACATTTATATGGTTGGTTAATTTAAAACACTGTTGGGCTGTTTTGATGTACATAAACGTGTCAATTCTCTAAAATAAAGTATCGTTTTTCTGGCTCTGTGTTTGTTTAAAAAAAGTCTGAGAAGTCTCTGATGTGTCGTGCTGCTTTCAACACGCAACATGTGACGCAATTAGGAGATCCTCTGCGAGGCTTGGGCGTCTCAGTTCAGTTCGCTACTTGGGCTTTTGAGGCTTCGTGCTTTGAAGAACAAGTCCTCGTTTTTAAATCCGCGACCTTTGAAGGTTGCCGCCCCCGAATTGGGACACAGCTATAGTTTCCGTTTCTTGTGTTCTTGGTCGGTGACCTGCCAGAGTTCTTAAAGGTTAGGCAATATCGAATGTGGTCATTCCGAACGCGGAGGATTGCGATATTAAACTCGGTTGCAACCAGCGTCAATTATGGGGATGTTTAATTTACAGCAGATTAATCCAGATATAAACACTGACTGGAAATTAGCGGTTACAGCCACAGTTTGCGTCGCAGGTGCGGTAATAATCTTCAAGAAAAGCATCAACAATCGGAAAAGTCAGAAGAAAATATTGAAGGCACGGCAAAGACGAGACAAATCATTTCATGATGCTCAACAAGCTTTGCAACAATTTAAAAAGACGGTAACATTTATATATTTTTTTTCATACTCAACTCAACTTTATTTATATAGCGCTTTTTACAATTTTCATTGTTACAAAGCAGCTGTACATGAGACGCATTGAATACAAGAAAAACAACTAAAGTCATATACCTGTAAAACAAGAAAAAGGTGAAAACAACAAAAGATAGACATACATACAAATGCTCCACACACACAATATGCATACACACTACACACATTGACATAGACGCACACACGCAAACACACTCGCATACAATCTTTGAAAATGTTTTGACAGCCTAGTGTCCTAGTTTTTCTGGTCTGTCTAGTTTTCTTTTTCTGTGAATTTGATCTGCATCAAATGCCTGGAAACGTTTTGGGAATAAATAATTATTTAGCAAAACCCTGAATTATGTCAGATCTCAATTCATTATTGCATAGTAAATAAAATATATGAATATGTAATTAGAAGATTACATGTATTTATAATAAAAAAATAAGATGCCATTCCAATTGGTACGTGTTTAGGTGAAATTATAATTTTTGTTTAAATAAAAATGATACTTTTAAATGCATTTTGTAATTTTCCAGAACCCTGACTTTAAGAGCAGTTCCATAGTCTCTCTGTCTTTGACTGATCTCACTGGAAAACTCAAGGATGGAGCACTGGAGCCAGACGCCGTGCTTTACGCCTTTATGGAAAAGGTTATAACTTCTTTACAATTGTGTCGTTATGTTTCTAGATTCATACATTTGCAATTAATGTTCAATTGACTTTCATATCTAGCCTGATAACAGATCAGCATTGTTGAATGTGTTGGGTGTGTCAGCTCGACTGAACAAGGAAACCAAAGAATGAATCGCTTATGCAAAACACTATTACTGCTAGAGTCCTGCATGTTTTGCAAAGAATTACACATTTACAGGATATTGCAAAGTAACACTTACATAGAAGAAAGGTAAAAATCTGGTATTTAAAATTTTGTTTTTAAGTATATAACCTAGAAAAAATATTGGGATTGTAGGAAAACAAATAAAATAGTCAAGATTCTATGTCTAGTGTTTGTTTAACACTAGATGTTAACAGAATTTGTATGTAAGGTTAATGCATATATAGAAGCACACAAAATATTCTGTTATTGCAGAATGGCTCTTCTAGTTGTTCCTAAAACAATGTTGCGTTCTAGAGGTGATGGAGCTTTTTCATCTTATGCCCCCAAATTGTGGAATTCGCTCCCGGTTGACATCAGGGAAGATTATTCATTAGGTATTTTAAAATCTAGTCTTAAAACGTTTTATTTTAGGCTGGCTTATAATTGATTTTTGTTTCTAGTGTTATGTAATGTAATCATGTAACTTTTGTGTGGATTTATATTGCTGTGTTTGCTTTGAGAAAGCAACTTTTAAAGGCGCTTTATAAAATACATTTATTATTATTACTTTATTTTATTTTATTTTTTTAGATACTACTTTTAGTTCTTTAGTTTATTAGATAATGCTGTGATTTCATTATTTACTGCTGTGATGAAAAATGTTGAACCTTCTGATGCTGGAATGAAACCAACAATCCACAAACCGATGCTGATGTGTGTTGTGCTCCAAAGGCTCTGCAGGTGAATGACAAACTGAATTGCAACACCGAGATGCTGATGGGTGCCGTGGAGCAGCTTAAAGGTATTGACACTCATAAGAAGGGGCTTCTGTACGGCGTTCCAATCAGCATCAAGGAAAATCTAGGATATAAGGTAATTCAAAAAGAACTGTGCACAGGTGTGATCGGTTTTCCTGTTTGCAGTGTGTGTAACTTCCTGTTTGTGTGTGCAGGGTCATGACTCTACATGTGGAGTTCTGTGTAAGTTGGATCAGCCTGCTGTTATGGACTGTGTGGTTGTTGCTGTGCTGAAGAGACAGGGTGCCATTCCTTTCGTCAAGACAAATGTGCCGCAGGGTCTTCTGAGGTGAGTAAGCAGCCAGCATCATTGTTGGACCATGTGCAACTCGATTTTTAAGTATTCACGAGTGATGAAAAAGATGCCAAATACATTAATTTAGCTAGCAGTACATAAACCAATAGTAGAGAAGAAACACATAAATGGGCAAGGTTTACTAAAACAGACACAATGACAAACAAACTGTGTTTAAAATAACAGCATTAAATACTGTAAATAAAATATAAAGGTAAAAAATGTCAGTTATTATCCTTATAATAACGTTACAATAAAATAAATTATAGTGGTGTTTTAATATTCTTTCTGTTCATTTTCTCGCAACAAAATATAATAATAATATAATATATTTTTTACCTTAGATTTTTATCTCAAATATAACCTGAACGCCACTGGTAATGTGGTTAGATAAGACCTGTGTTCTTCACATATCAGATGTTTCAAGAGTGCGCGCAGAGGTCATCCAGTAAGTTTTATCTTCAGTGCCAATAAAATACTGTGATTTATGAATGCAAAGAGAGATATAAATGCAGACATTATGAGCAGCTGGATTTGAAAAAGTAAGCATGATTTTAAGATAAAACTCCTCATCCAGTGCTGGCAAACAAGCGTAAAGTGTGATTTACCACCGGTCATAAAACACATGATGATTGACATCAAACACTTGCGCTCCGCAGTCATTAAACTTTTTATGAGAGTTGAAAGTTGATTTCTTGAATAAAATTTTTCTTATTGAGTAATATATTTAAGATTTCTTTCCAAAGCTGAGCTTCAGTTTACAAGCCAAGCACAACTACTCAACAGGCATTCAAAGAAGAAAAGGCCCTTTTCATAATGATGTCACTTAACTTCCGCCTTTTCACAAATCATAACATCCGTCTTGCAACAAACAACAAGGAGAAGAAGAAAAGTGTCCGTTTTGCGGTCGAGCTGGAATTTAACAATAGTGAAAAAAAACTGACTTATCCTAGCACCTTTGCTAACACAAAAAGAAAACATAATTCATAATCAAAGGGTACTGTTCAACAAAGCATTTGTATCCTTTATCTAGCTTTGATCTTGTCGTAAGCGAAAATTGGTCTGCAAGATGATGTACATCATCTAGCAGTATTTGTGGCAGCTGTGCAAGGGACTTGGTAACCTCCATTCTGATGCGGTAGCGGAAGTAACGATGCACTGCTTTGCGGCAGAACTGAAGATGCGTGACATCATGTGAAAAGGGCCTATTCCAAACTATATCCTCATGTTAGCTTTTGGGTTGAAAGTGCACCTATTAAAAGCACATAACCATACACTGAGGTAAGGTTTAGCTATACTGTGGAGGTTTATTTTAACATAGGTTGAACTTTGCCTCCGTTGATTCCTTTGTACCCTATGTTTCATTAACATTCTCAGATTATGCTAAAATAACACGCATCATCAGATTTTGGCACAATTATGGAGTTTGAGTAAAGCTACAACATGCAAAAACTTTAATATTTAACTCCTATTGTTATAATGACAATAATTTTTTATTTCCATGACACTTTTATTAAAGTAGGTTCTTAATTCTGTTCTTATTGTTGTATGTAGTTATGTGGCCCAACCCATGTTGACTACCAGCATGCCACACATAGATGACTTATTCTCAGGTTACTCTTACATTGTACATGAAACATCACTACTGGCTCTGTTGCATTTCAACAGAAACAAACCTCAGGAATGACGTAAAGTGACACAACAGCGTGTGAAAAACTTAGAGACTTCAAGAAAATTATATAAATAGCTACACAGCTGCGGGAAAAATTAAGAGACCATTTCAAAATTATTTTCAGTTTTTCAGAATTTACTATTTATAGGTATGTGTTAAGGTACAATTATTAGTTCTGTAAACTATAACTGTTATGATTCAGTCTTTGTTCCCCTTTGATTTGTGCACTGTAGGGTTTTTACAGTAAAAGACCCGTAGACCAGTTATGATGAAAGAAGACTCAGAGTCAGGAATATAATTAAAAGAATAAAATTTAGTGAAGAAAAATAGTTGTAGTTTTGCCAGCAGAAGTCAGCTTCAGCACTCTCAAGGAGTTCCACAGGCCGACCTGCTTTACACTTGAAATACAGTGATATTTATGCTAACAGAGTCAACTAAACTGCGTCATTACTTGGGTAAATCAAGCTCACATGATTGGCTATCAATAGATAAACAAGAACACTTCTGGAGTCATGAGACAGGACATATAGTCCTATAGATTATCAAAGATGACAGGCATGTACTATAATACGAATTAAAACATGACGTTATGTCTGTCTCGTGATTTTCCACTCTTTCTCACTTTCCTGAAACAATACAATCACACATTCACAACCTTCTCAAGGGTAGAGTGTGTGCTAACAGAAGATGTTTTCAAACATGATGATAAGAAGTACCTTTTCACAGTCACTAAGCATTTATTAAAGACTTAAACCATGAATTATTCTCTACTTTCTGTATCAGAAAAGGTTGGTGTTAATCGTGCTTAAATCATCCATTTAAAATAAGATAATGCTAAATAACAATTGATTAATATTTGTCAAAACCACTTAAAAGTATTTATATTTGAAGTAAGGTGAAGCCATGGCACCGGTCCCTTCAGCCCCCCTTTTTAAACCAATGTGGAGTCCAATACTCCACGTCCGGTTTAGTGAGGTCGCTAAGGAGAACAGAAGTGGTGACGAGTGCTCCCCTGACGGGTCACACCCGCCTCTTCGCCCCACCACGGACATGGCAGAACCTAAAAATTCTGGTTCCCATGGAAGGGGCTCTCCTAGTCCTCCACTCACAGGAGGGCCTTGATGTCATCTCTGGTCAGGTGGCGGTTCAATTTGGTTGTCAGCTTCAACAACTGCTCCTCCTCCTCGATTGAATTGACTGTCCAGCAAGCAGACTTGAAAAGATAGGAGAAACAGCAGCGAACAACCATCCATACATAAAACAAAGGACTATGATATACAGATATTTTTCAATCCCGAAGGCTATTCCCTCTGACGCCTCCACAATCTCTTACCATGCTCTCTTTCATAAATTCATCCATGGACTCATCCGTAAATATAGAACCGACAGAGAACGCGAACATTAATCTTAATTTTGTTTGTAATTCTCTAATCTCTTGTCCTAATACCGTCGGATATACGAATCGAACCACTCATCTCCTAAAACAACATCCGACACTTTAGGCCACATAAATACCCGATGAGGTTTAAACTCAGGAGATCTGAGATACCTAACGGTACTACATAGGTTGCCTGTCTGGCTTTAGCAATTTCCACAAACAAGTGAAACATGTGCATATCAAATGCATCAACGCCGTAACATTATAAGAGATGAAGGTCGCACTATGGCATATTTTCTCCAAATGATCATTTTGTTGGTCAATTTCAATGATTGACTTATTAGCAAATGCCCTTGCAATCCCATATTGTTGCATAATGTCTCCGATACTGGCCCAGGAATAATAGGGTTTGACAAACGAAGTGTTACACGCTTCCCACGGTATTGTCATAATTTTTAATACCTTTATTCACCCTGCGGCCTGTTTGCATAATGAGTGTACTCTGGAAAATTTGGGGAGTGACCAAGACAATAGGTCACTGTATCGTAGCCGTTCATTCGATAACAAATACATTTACCATTTCTTTTCATAAATATAATGTTTGATTTAAATGTAAACCCTCACAAAGATTTAGGCATGGGTATCTATCCCATGATGGACGGCTGTTGACAATCTCGCAATCCAAATTTGCGACAAAGATATAAAGTTGGCCTGTCCAGAGAGAGAATTTTTAATCCGCATTATAAATGACAAAACAATTATATTACAGTGAGAGTTACAGTCTTCTAGGCCAGCCATCTGTATTGACAAGAGACTGGTTCCAAATTCAGATTAATAGAAGACCAAAAATTAAGAACAAACGCATAAATATGACTTGGATGTGAAATACATTCATGTGTCTTACTTATGGGGCTTGGTTGTGAGATTTTTCAATGGGTTTACCTGTTACCATTATCTATATTGTGCCAAGTGCACCTCTGACCAGGAGAACAGATGTATTAGGTTTTAATAAAACTTGATAAGGTCCATCAAACTTTGGACCTAGGGCATAAACAATTTAACATCAATATTTCTAATATCAGCCAGAAAGGCTTGTCACTTTGTTCTATATCTTTTTCAGAATGTTTCACACAGACTGTAATTCTTTTGTCTCTTAAGCGATCATCCAGTGCTTTAAGATAATTTTGCAGAGCATTTTCCAATGGCCAAGATGCTCACTTGTGTTGAAAACGATCCTCCTATGTCAACCGCGTGTAGCGTCCCATCATTATCTCAAAGGAGGCTGATCTGAGTTGTTTTGTTTTGTTAAGGCTGGATCTAATTTTAAAAAGAACTTTGGTCAAACCGCATACCACAATTTCCCCCACTGCAACACGCTTTAAAGCAAATTATTATATTTTTATCTACTGATTTACTAGACAGAAAGCAATATGAAAATGTTTAGTTTACAATTTTCACCACCCGTCCAGTGATTTGTATACCATGTGATCTGAGTCAATTTTTAACTGAAACCCTGTGCTGGAAAAACATAAAATCAACAAAAAATAAATCAACAACCGTCAGTATGTAAGTGGATCCCCCATTTGGAGGCAATAGTCCTATGAAATTGATTTGCAAATGTGTCCTAAGTCCATGACCCAATGGGATTTTAGTTTTGGATGAGAATTTGATTTACGACATCCTAGACACCCTTTCCAAAAATCTATGAAAGATATTATCTTAGGAAACCACCATGTTTTGGAAATCATTATATGTAGCTTAACTTCCAGCTCTGCATGTGCCAAACTATGATACAAAAATAAGTTAACTGTCCTTAGCTGTTCTTAACCAACTGATGTGGTGATATGATGCGTTAACACAGATATCTTTTGTGTATGTTAAGTTGTGTATGTTATTCATGCTGGCTCCTTCAATCTCCCTGTTTTCCTGCCTGCCCAGACTTAACATTAACAATATTATTATCTCAATAATATCAATATTATATCTCCCAAATTACAATTACAAATATTATTCATATTTGCATTTATTCGCTGCAAATGAAAACTGGAGAAACAGGTGAAAATACTGAAAAAACAGCAAATAAAAAAGTTAATATTCACTTTTAAGCAATGCAATAATAACAAAAAAATGTATGAAAAACTCCGAAATTATTTATGTATATGTATGACCTAAATTTTTCTTACATTTTCATGTGCCTTGTCATGTTGTCAGTCTTTCATATTGCTGTTGGATATCATTCCTGAGGTTTCATTTTGTTGAAATTCAACAGACACTGGACTGGAAGGGTCACTTTTTTTGTTATTTGGGCTATATTTATTAATTGTTTGTTTAACAATTTTTTTCCGTACAGCTGCTTTGATAAGATGCGAATTGTAAAATGCATTTTAAAAATAAACTTGAATTGAAATAAAATAAAATAAAATAAAATACAATTGTTACCTGCCCAACCCTGTTTCAATCCACTTTATAGCTATGACTGCAGTAACCCCATTTATGGACAAACTAAGAACCCCTGCAACCTTCAGAAGACCTGTGGAGGTTCATCCGGAGGAGAAGGGGCTCTGATTGGTGGAGGCGGGTCCATCCTGGGTCTGGGGACTGACATTGCAGGAAGCGTTCGGATCCCAGCAGCCTTTTGTGGGATTTGTGGACTTAAGCCCACATCAAACAGGATAAGGTTATTTTCTTTTATCTGTGTTAGATATATATATATAAATACAAAATATTTATGATTCTTAATTTATATATTAATTTTCCTGCTTTTATTTCCTGGCTAATTTCTTTAAAATCTATGTAGTTCACGTGGAGCCAGTTCTTGTGTCAGAGGCCAGAAATCAGGTACAGCACTTAACTTAGTCATCAAAAACCTCATGAATTCGCGTCAATGTGTTATTGCATCACGGTTTTGTGTTGTGTTGATGTGTAGTGTTGTCTTCGGTCGGCCCTCTGGCGAGGGATGTTGAGAGCTTGGCACTCTTCATGCAGGCGCTGCTCTGTAAGGACATGTTTACCTTGGACCCCACTGTCCCTCCCATACCATTCAACCGCAAGGTCCCGAACAACATCTAGCACATCACAAGCCAGTCTTGTAGATCTGTGTCTGTAATCTGTTATGTGAATGCGATTTCTTTCCACTAATTAAAGGTGTATGAGAGCTCAGAGCCCCTGAGGATTGGTTATTTTGAAACAGACGATTATTTTCAGCCGTCTCCAAGTATGGCCAGGGCCTTCAGGGAAACCAAGAACTCCTGGAGAAAGCAGGGCACACGGTACACACAACTAAACATGTTTAATTCTCTGATGCATCATTAAAGCTGCAATCTATAACCAAAGACTAAAATAAAGATGGACGACCTGCCTACATATCTTTCCATAGCAGAAAATTGAAAGCAGGATGTCCCAGAAATGACTACTGACAGTGATTCATTTTTACAGTTTAATAATAAAGTCTTCATCAGTCATAACCATATGCACTCTTTCTATCTAGAAAATAACCTCCCATAACATATTATCGCCATTACAATGACCTAACCTTTACTGTTCCTCTTATATTTAATATTCTGTAACTGATGGACATCAAAGGGGTTATAAAAATTGCAACACATTGACCAGTACACACATGCATTTTAAAGGGGTAGTTCACCCAAATTGTTAATTGTGTCCTCGTTTACTCCCCCTCGAAGTCCTTCCAAACCTGTATCCATTCTTTGTTTGTTGAACATAAAAGAAGATATAAAAAAAATGTGGGAAACCAAACAGTTCTGGGGCACCATTGACATTTATGCATTTGGCAGACACTTTTATCCAAATGCATTGACTACCATGATCGTACCATTATTCTACTGTGGTATATACGAGAACTGTTTGGTTACAAACATCCTTCCAAATATTTTCCCCCACAAATATGTGGTCAACAGAACAAAGAAATAAATACAGGATTGGAACTTGAGGGTGAGTAAATGAAACCCTTTATTAACCCCTTTAATTTGCCTTAGAGAAGCACTATGGTCTGATGTTGTGATGTGTCCTCCACCCTTCAGCTGGTCCCGTTCAAACTACCACGGGTCTTCAACACCGTGTATGATATGCTTGTGAAAGGAATTCTAGCTGACGAAGGTGCGACCCTCCTCAAACACTTGTGAGTCTTTTATTATCCCCTCAAACATCTTGTGTGAATTGTTAGTAATTTCAATAGATGTGAAATGTGTTATGGGCATGCGGGGTAATAAAGCGACAGAATACCTGTTTTGAGAAGCATACAGTAAGTTAGGGATATCCAGCCTTGTTATTGTGAAGCTGAATTTTGTAACTGACCAATCAGAATCAAGAATTCTAGAGATGTGTGTATTTTATAGGCCGTTTCATCGGATGCGCGCGCCGGGACTGCAGTTAACTTCTGGTCTAGTGTCTAATAATATAACAATTTATATTTAATTTGTATTATTATTTTATTGTCATCGACGCAATTGGTCTGCTTACATAACATTGAAACGATGTTGATATCAGCTCGTTGAAATTACTTGACAAGTAACATTTAACATAATAAACATTAAAAATGAACATAAAAAATCTAAAAATACTTAAAACTAATGGATAAATTAGCCTCTGTATGTAATCGTTTAGTAAACATCACATTATGTAACATTGTTTTATTATTTATATGAAATAAACATTATTTAGAGCATACAAACCTTCTATGCAAGACTAATATAAAAGCCATTTACTCTCAAATACACACAGAGATATAAAAGTCAAGTATAGCCGTAAATATACAAATTAAGTGAAATATTTTAATAAAACTGGTCATGTTATTTTGTACCAACTGTGTATGTCTTGACTTATATATTCAGTGAGGCACACAAGAGGACAGAACATTAAGAGAATGACAGCCTCAGACACGATTAACTATTATTGATTCTTTTCTATTAAATGAACAAACAAAACTGGACTGTGACTCCTTTTCTTTCCACAAAAACAAACAAACTTTGTGTGACTTTGAGGGAACAGCCCCAGTTCAAGTCAAAGAGTTGGAGATTAACTTAAAAGATCCATTGGAGGAAAATCCAAAATTTTCTGTGTTTAAAGGACCCAGTCTTTGCTGTTTTTGAGGCTTTGATAATGTTTTTTGGGTGTTTAACAATGGATGTTCATGTCTCTAACATATTTCAAGTCCTATGTTCACCACTGTCCCTCTTCTCTCAAAACGACTGGATTTCTTCCGGTTTATATAAAGTCCCTCCTTTCCGAAACGCTCTGATTAGGCTATATAATAGGCTATCTTCAGTCAACATCACTGCGTGAAAACACTGCGCCTTAATGATGCGCGGATGGCGGTTAAATCCGCGGGCGCTGCGGATGATCCGCGGGTCGGGTAATAAAAAAATACATTCTGATTAATTGTGGGTGGAGTAGATCATATACAATATTAACAAAATTTCTCAAAAAATACGGGCTAATTTGCAGTAATTTACAAGAAATGTGCGCGTGGCGGCGGTGGAGGACGGTCTATTTCTTAAAGCAGAAATGGAGGCAAAACAGATCCGAGAGAAATTTAAAAAGGGAGAATTAAAAACAAAACAAAAGGCAGGAAAGAAAAGTACCGTGTGGGAGAATCAAGTGCTGGGTATGTAATATGCAACGACTGTAATAATAATTTAAAATATAATGTATTTCTGTGATGCAAAGGTGAATTTTCCATATCCTACCCATTATGCTAGTCTTCAGTGACACATGATGCTGATTTAATAAATTTTGTGCTGCTTAATATTTTTTATAATGTGTGATCATTTTTTCTTTGAATAATAAAAAGTATTTGTTATAACTATTTGTATTTTTAAACAATAAAATGAAGGATTGAATGATGATCACTTAAAATTCTAATGTATCCAAACTTTTGACCAGTATTGGAATCGCGGCGAGATTCCTAAAGGGTAAAAGGAAATTTGATCACGCTACTCCTCTACTCAGCTCCCTTCATTGGCTTCTGGTAAAGTTCAGAATCAAATACAAAATTTTACTGATGGTGTATAAATCATTGCATGATTTAGCACCTTCTTATCCATTAGACCTACTTCATCTATATTCTTCCACTAGAAGTCTTAGATTTGAAACGAAACTCCTCCATCAGAGCCCCAGAACCCGGTTAATATCAAGGGGTAACTGAGCATTTCAAGGGGGTTGGGCCCGGACTGTATATCAGATCGTCTTCCTCACTGTCTGAGTTCAAAGAGCTAATCTGAAGAGGGGCATCAAAGAGGCCAAGCACTGCTACTAGATAAAGATAGAGGAGCACTTTTATAACTCCGACCCTCGACAGATGTGGCAGGACTTTTATGCTCGCTTTGAAAGAGACAATAGAGAAACTGCCACCAAGCTCAAACCCTCAGCTGACCACCCGCCAATCACGCTCTCCTCCATAAATGTCTACAACACACTGAGCCGGATCAGTGCACACAAAGCTGCTGGACCAGACAACATCCCTGGACACGTACTCAGGGCGTGTGCAGAGCAACTTGCTGGGGTTTTACAGACATGTTCAACCTATCTCTTGCCCAAGCAACTGTGCCAACATGCTTTAAATCAACCTCTATTGTACCAGTGCCAAAACACTCCAGCCCAATGTGCCTGAACGAGTACCGCCCGAAGCACTCACACCCATTATTATGAAGTGCTTTGAGAGAATGGGTCTAGCACACCTGACGGACTCTCTGCCATCCACACTGCACTCATACCAGTTTGCCTACCACAGCAATAGGCGCAGAGGATGCAGTTTCCATTGCACAGCACTATGTACTCTTGGACAATAAAAACACTTATGCCAAATTCTGTTTGTTGACTTCTGCGCAGCATTCAATACTGTCATCTCATCAAAGTTAATAGCTAAACTTGGAGACCTGGGTGTTAACACCTTCCTACGCAACTGGATTTTGACTTTCTGACCAACAGACCCCAGCATGTCCGATCAGGCTCAATCTGCTCCACCACAATCACACTCAATACTGGTGTACCGCAGGGCTGTGTGCTAAGCCCCTTCCTCTACTCCATTTTCACCTCCGACTGCAGGCCTGTGAAAGGATATAACTCCATCGTCAAGTTTGCTGACGATACCACGGTGATCGGTGTCATCAGCAAAAATTATGAGACTTCCTACAGGGAGGAGATCAAGCACCTGGCCACATGGTGTACAGACAATAACTTGCTCCTTAACACTACCAAAACTGAAGGAGCTCATTGTGGACTTCAGGAAAGAGTCAGGAGGCACACATGACCCCATCCACATCAATGGGATTGCTGTTGAGCATGTCTCCAGCTTTAAATTCCTGGGGATCCACATCTCGGCGGACCTGTCCTAATAACCAACACCTTCAGCCTGGTCAAGAATGCTCACCAGCACCTTTTCATCCTGAGGACACTGAAGAAGAACCAGCTGTCCCCGGCTATCCTGGTAAACTTCTATAGCTGCGCAATAGAGAGCATCCTGACCAAATGTGTCACAGTATGGTATGGAAGCTGCTGTGTTGCAGAGCGTAAGGCACTGCAGCGCGTGGTGAAAACTGCCCAGCGCATCACAGGGATTTCACTTCCAGCCATTGAGGACATCCAGAAGAAACGCTGTCTTCGTAGAGCTCGCAGCATTCTTAAGGACTCCTCTCATCCCGCCCACAGAATGTTTTCTCTCCTGCCCTCCGGTAGTCATTTCAGGTACCTCCAGACCAGGACCAGCAGACTGAAGAACAGCTTTTTCCCCAGAGCTGTCTCTTTACTGAACTCTGCCCCTCGCTGATCCCACGCATCGAGATGGAATGAGGATTCTTATGCATTTCATGTATTTAGCAGTAAATACTGTAAAGTGTTTGAGAACTTTATTTATTTTCTTTATGGAAGGGCACACTTATAATGGGTTTGATTAGTAGAAAAAATAACATATTTTATAATGACATCAGTTGCAAAGCCAACAATATTAGAATGTTGGCTTTCATTAATAAAATTATGCTGTTAAAGAAATGTGATGTTTCGACAATTATTTGGAGATAACATGTGTAATTATTAGAATGTAAAAGTATATTTAAAAACCTAAAAGCTGTGTGTGATTAGTTAGTAAAAAAAAAAATTAACAGCACTAAAATAAACATGTTAAACAAAATAAATATTGTATTTTTTATATCACTATATGTGTGCGATTAATCGCACGAAAAGGGTGCGATTAATCACGATTATAAAAAATCTATTGACAGCCCTAATTTGTTTATGAACCCGTCCATACTGATTGAGTTTTTTATATGGAGACTCATGATGTGTGTTTGTTATTTCAGGGAAGGGGGGCATATTGACCCAACACTTCGAGCTCAGATAAAACCATACAGGCTCCCAAAGTGTGTCAAGAAGTTCCTTTCCGTTATTCTTAAACCTATTGTGAGTTTTAATCATTTCCCGTCTCTCATTTGCTTATAGCTATTGGCAAAAATATCTAGTCTAATCTGTTTAATCTGTCATTTTGTTTGTGTTTTCCTCTGTCTCCAGTTTCCACGGATGTCTGCAGTCTTGAATTCACTCTGTGGAGTGGGGTGAGTTACAAAGCAGCTGAAGTCATTACAAAACATGAATTGTTCCATGAATCCTTAATGCTTTAGACAAATTCTGACCAGCCCATATCATGTCAGATTGTAACTATTTCACAGGATGACTTATTTGTATGAATTTGTACAATGTATTTTGTGTGTGTTAGTACAATCTGATTTTCCCTATTGGTGGTTCTCAGTAGGTCTAGTGGTGCAGCTTCATTCTTGCTTTTTTACAATAATTATTGTGTAATTACTGTGTAATTTACATTATGCAACTTCATATGAAACCACCATCCAATCAAATTTCTAATCTTCATTTTCAGTTTTGCCTACCTAAAGCTTATTAACGTTTTTCTTTCTTTTTAAAGGTCAATATCAGAATTATGGGAACAACATGCAAAAGTTGAGGTAGTCTACTTTCATGTTATTGTCTTGTTATGAGTTACTATTATAAGAAACTTTTCCTCTGATGACGTATCTTTACTCAGCCAACAGCTGTTGCTAAATTTTCATTTGCATTATAGACGGTTTAATCGGATGCATCGAAGTTAAGTGTTTGGTTATAATAAAACATATTATTTTATATTTATTTTATTGTATATTAATTGTATTAAACTACATTAAAACGATTTAACAGATATTGATTCTTTGCGGAGGTCTACCAGAAGTTAAGTTTGGGCCCCGTAAACGGTTGTTGCTGCTGAAACCGTTTATAAGCTTAAGATCAAGTGTCTTGCAGTTGCACTCCGAGGTTTTAGATTTAACTCTGTTCAACCGGTTTATCCACAAACCAGAAAGGTGTTTCTCAGAGACACCCATCGCAAATTTACACAAGAAGCACTGTGTCAGACCAGAAATCCAGGGTTTTTGTTCTATACTAACTGTGAGCTGTTTAGTATTATATGAAACCCTTTATTTCTGTTCAAAATAAATTCTTTATCATTTGCAGGATTACATTCATGAGGTGGTTGCAGATTGGACAAGACTAAATCTGGATGTTCTGCTGTGCCCTATGCTTGGACCAGCCTACAATTTCTTCTTCTGTGGCAAACTCACCAGTTCCGTTTTACCTTAAATTTTGCTCCAAAATTTCTCAGTTTTTAGTGTATCTCTGTGACAGAATTACAGCGCCACATACTTTGGTACTGATTAAAAAATATAAAAATGTAAGAACGAAAGCTCTGGCTTCATGTGGATCTGGCCTTAAACTAATGTTAGTTTACCACACAGATATTATCTTATCCTGCTCAAACAGATTTACGCAGACAGAGACAATGTCCCTTACATTGGCCCCCAATTACTTCCATTGGACAGAAAACCAATGAGCCGTTTCTCAACATATCTTCTGTTGTGTTATGCAGAATAAAGTCTTATATACAAATTTGTAAATGACATGAGGATGAAAAATGATGATAGAATTGATGGATTGAGGAATACTATAATGCAAAGTTTCAAGCGTTCGATAGAGGTTCAGCGTTTCACATTCTGTCCAGCCCTGTGCAGTATTGGGTTCATGAAATAATTTGTTGGTGTTTATAGTTAAAAATCTCTCTAATGAACCTCTCTGTTTCTCCTCCTCTGCTGAAGCTGTTCTGAGTAACACCGGCCTTTTCAACCTGCTGAATTTCCCAGCGGGGGCTGTGACCGTCTCCACGGTGACAGAAGAGGACGAAGCGCAGCTTAAACAGTACAAGGGTTGCTTTGGTGATATGTGGGACAAACTCTTTGTAAAGGCAAGTTTTCACAGAGATTGGTTTACCATTGGTGTTACATAAAATTCATGTATTTTTTTCATGTTCATTGTGCTGTAATAATTCCACATGCTGAAAGAGAAACATTACGCTCATTGTTGTGTCTGGAGGTGTCCACCAGGAGGCAGCATATCCATAATTACAAAATGGCACCAGGAAGACTGACATATTAAGGGCCTATAAAGTCAAAAGTACTTTTTTGTACTTGTGTATAAGTATCAGGATATTATGTTTATTGTGTCTGCTGTGTCTATATTAATCTTAATTATTTTGGATTTTATGTGAAATGTTATTTTGCATTTCATGCTGAACTCATTGTTTGCCCTTGAGATTTAGTCAAAACATGCAAACACACATGTTAAACATGTACATTTTCGATGTGAAACAATGAACAGTTTAATATAGTAAATAATATAGCAGTCTATCCTGTTAATTTGGACATTATTGGGCTCAAATATAGCATTGGTTTTGACTATATCTGTGGTGGACAGTGTTTTGAGAATGTTTACATACTGTACATATATAACTATAATAGCACTATTATAATGGTATAAAACTTGATAGTTAAAAAAGTTTGTTTGCTAGTTTTGTTTAGCTTGGTTTGGTTTTTGCTGATAGGGATTATTATAGTCTCATTTAAAAAAATAATCTATGCGGTGTTCTCATTGATGTGTGTGTGTTTTAGGCAGTGGAAGGAGGTGTGGGTCTTCCAGTGGCAGTGCAGTGCGTGTCTTTGCCGTGGCAGGACGAAGTGTGTCTTCGTTTCATGAGAGAAGTAGAGCAGCTCACAGCCAATAACAAACACACCAGACGACATTAGAGACTGAACATCAGTACATTGTCTACTTCAGTGGTTCTCAAACTTTTTTGTTGTAAGGCCCCCTTTGTGTAGAGTGCATTACATCCCCCGCTCATTATACAATGCTGGAACATCAGTTGTTTGGTTGGTGGTTATAAAAATGGCATATAATTGCAACAAAAAAACACCTTGGGCCCCCAGTTTGAGATCCACTGGTCGACCTGATTTAAATACCGTTACCTCTGTCTAATAATGAAGGATTTGGGATGATCTGATCCCTGTGATTTGACTCCTGTTAAATGTAAAAAAAGTACAATTAACATGCAATAACTAACTACCCTACATCTCTACCTTTTTATCGTTTTAATGAATTGCTTTACAGACTTTTTGATCTGATGGTGTATGTTTTAATGTCAGCCATTTGTTTTATAGACGAAAATATGCAAACATTAGTTTAACAGATTACAAAACTAAAATTGTATTTAATACAAAAATGATGATGACGATGTTTAATACAAATGGGTGATTGTGTGCTGAATAATTAAGTAAAAGCAGCCAATCAGAGCCCAGCGCAGAAAGTTTTTGAATGTGAGACCTCAAGAAGCTGCTTACTAAAATGAAAACATATTCTAGCTAAAGGATTGCTAAAATAATTATTCTTCTAATGTTTTTATAATTATATTATTACAATAATTATAAAATGTGAAAATATTAATAAGTGATTAATTCAACCAAACTTGTGAAAGGCAGTGTAATTGTTTGCATACATTGATGTACACAACTGTTTCAATCTTTTTATTTCACAATCTTAAATAAATGGATGTGTTTTGAGTGTCGCTGGTCCTAGGCTGTCCTCATCAGATGAGTCCTGTTTATTTTCTGTACCTGAAATAATGACTTCAGAAAGCTTTAGCTGGAGTTAATGACACATGACGCCATCACCAGCAGCCAAATGTAAATATTAGTTTGGTATTTATGTATGTTCATTTACATTAGTCATCTAGGATGGAGGCCCATTAGGGACATTTTGATTTTGTCTCATTTCATTATTCTCATTCCTGTTCCATTGGTGAAATGATCCGGAACTCTAATCCAAGCCTGAGTGTGGAAATGTAATCAAGAAATACATCACTTGTATTGTGGAGACAAATACAGTATGGCGTTAAAACTCTGGCATAGGAAAGATAAAAAATTGGGAAACCGCGAAATGATTATCCCAAAATTATTATTAAAATGTTCCAAATATGAATTTTGCATTTCGAAGGTGAATTTTGACTTTGTGGCAACACCACTATTAATACTATTTTTCATGTTTTGCCTTATGGATTTACATGTTGCTTATACTCAAATCACATTGATTGGGGGTGGGACAAAAACCACAAGGCACATCCTAATACACCTCAATACAATGCTGAAGTTAATATTTTTGTTCTCCGAGTATCCAAGTCTGTACCAGATGATATTCCCATGGTACCACAATATTCATATTTGTTGATTAAACAAACAACTATCTGAAAAATCATATACTAACTTTTATACTAAATATTCTGTATCATAGCAACCAAAGCATCTTCAGTAGCTTTTTCAGAAGAGCATTTCAGCCGCTTAATAATGCATTTGTGGGCACAAGACCTTATACCGAAGGACCTGAGTTATATCTAGGGATCAGAATATGCCCAGAGGTCAGAATATGCACGAACACCCATTCCAACTTTGAGTTTCGCAAGGGCATGCGTCACGCTTCAGTAAATGTAAAAATGTTGTCTTCATGCAGTTACACACAATACCACACAATATAGAGGATTCTATAGAAAAGTTCGTCTGGGGAGGTTTGTACAGCCGGATTATGGAATAACAACTATTTTGAAGATTTTTGCGATTCAACAGTCCAGTGATTCAGGTTTTGGCGTCTTTCAACTTTTTACTCCACAATCGGGAAGCGTATGGCCCCTGGACAAGATTCTTCTTTCTCCTGAACCATTTTCCACCCTTTATTCTTTTCTCTTTTGGCTGTGGACCCCCTACGTCACCACCCAACCACGCATCTGCAACGTTTGAGTTTTTCTTTCTTTCCCGCCGCGGTGAGCTCGCCCCAAGGCCCTTATAGCCAAATTGGTTTACATTGGGTAGATAAATGCTGTGCAAATGCGCTTAAACACATACAGTAAAAATGCAGACAGCGCGTATCGGGATTACCCGCCAAATCGAAGGCGGAAAAGAGAGCCCCTCTTTGCCGAGTCTGTCTCATCCACTTTCAGGAAGAGCAGAGGAGGATTTAGCATATCCTCGACTGTCAGTAAATCCTGGAATTATACAACTCCACGGCAACAAAAGTCCAGAGGTATTGTGGAAGTATTGTTTCGCTGGGGCTGGCAGAGTGAGTTGTCGGGTGGGTCAGATTGAAGGTTAAGAAGACTGCTACTTTGCAGAGTTTTCGCGTGCGAATCGTGTTGAGTGGAATTATGGGAAATCGGGTTGAAACCTCTGACGTGAGGAGTTTTTGCTGAGCGGTTTCTTCAGTTGTTTTAGCTCGAAGAGAGAACCCCTATAGAGAATGTTCTGCAGAAGTTGTTGCATTTGGACATTTTTATTTGTGTATCGGTATATTGATTCAAAACTAAAATGAATGAACAACCCAGATAGCAAAGATAATTGATTTAATGTTGAACCATGTTGAGAAATTAAATATGTAAATACTATAAATAACATTGTGTCAACTTTTCATTCTGAGTGTTCATAAGTGCTCTGATATTTCTTAACTTCTTCACTTTATGCACATCCAGCAAGGTTAGAACAAATATCACACCATATCATTCAAACAGGTCTTCTTTTCACACTCCTTTATGGTTTCTCTAAAGGCCTTAGCCGTGTCGCAAAGGAGTGCTGTCAATGGAACCTGAGCCCATTGATGAACTGACAGCCACAGCCAGAATATGATCCTAATCCTCTTGCCGGCATTCTTTAACCACTGCCATATATTCAAGCATCTGTCAAGTTGGAAAATCCCTATAACAGTGCGCAATCCTGATATACATCAAAGAGCTCCAGAGGACCTCAACAGCTTAACAACACACACACAAACTGTGCTGCTCATGTTTTCACTCTTATCTGCACAAACAAAGTGTTAAGTAGATCCGTCACAGGCAGCAGAAATTTGAGATCTTGTGTTAGTCATTAACATTCATTTTATTATAAATAATTACATTTAGATCATTAGAAGTTCCACGTGAGGGGACCCACACTGTATGTAGATAGAAATAGCTCATTCTAATGTAATGAAAACACAATGCTTCACTGTGCAAGGTCTTTATACACCTCTGAAGACATATGTACCATATATTGTATTTATTACTCATTGCACATTACACACTGAAATGTATTATTGAAATGCATCGGTGAGACTGAAAGTTATTTATCATCTTTATAGTTTGTGTTTATTTTCTAAATGTTTGAACTGAATTTATGTTTTATTTCAGCACATATTTTAGTTAGTACAAACCATATATATGCTTGTTGCAAATAAACTAGTGTACTTTACTCTTGAAATGGCTGGGTTGTTTCAAACCATAGTTGGGTAAAATACTGACAAAACCAAAAAGTAATGCAATTAATGTGACTTACAAGTGCATTCAGTCCATACCTGCTTTTAAGTCAGTGTGTATTTCCTGGGATCAAACCCACAACCTTTGTGTTGCTACAGCAATGTTCTACAAACTAAGCTACTGGAACCTTTGTTCATGCCAACTATTCATCAAGGGATCCTCCTATCGTGGGAATTTTGGCCAAAAAACACATTTGAGTGAACGCATGGCTTTTGATGTCCTTATAAAAGGTGACAAGTACCTATTCATGATCATTTGGTTATGCATTCTGTAATTTGGTAAATTAGCTAATTGTTTATTCGCTGCTGTCTGTTATAACAGACCTGCAACCCATATTTTGGATCTCGACTCATCGTCACCACAAAGACAAACAATTATTTGTCATCTTTTCTTTCCTCACATTTCTGTCTGGAATGTTGAACCAAATCCATCTTTTTAAAAGCACTGGAGTGTAGGAATATAAAGTATGGCTTGTTAATGCAAGACTGAATATGATGTGTTTTCACTCCGTTCCTCTGTTCTTCCTCAATTTAATCCACTGGTATCCTGACCCCCAGTAATCTCCTTACAGCAGAATTCTGTCTGAGACCTGTCAAACCTCTGACAGGTGGGTGGTGACCGTCTCATTGAGAGTGATGTGGATGATGGACCTGTTTTCTGCCGTTTTATTTAAAGCTCTTTAGTGGATCAGTAATGAAGAGGTGCATTTAGCAAAAAGCCAGAGACGGGGAGCATGTGCTGCAAACATTTCATTGTGCCTTGAAAACTTGTCACGTTTTAACTGTGTTGCTTTTCAAAATGTAGAGATGCACCAATACAAAATTTTCCACTAATGCCACTAGCAGATTTTTCATAGGCCGATAAAGATTAAATTAATATTCCTTAGCTTTCTAAATGTTATGAATTCATATATTAATATTTACACTAAAACCGTTGATGTTTCTTGACATTTTCTATATACAGTGCACAAATTAATTGCATTTTCTTTTGATTGACAGGATTTATCGGCTCTGATCATCGGACCGGCAGATAGCCAATAGTGAGAAAAATTGCTTTTATCGACCAATACCAATTATTGGCCGATATATCGGTGCATCTCTAAAATTAAACTTAAAAAAGTAAAAGTTAGGGGTATGTGTATATGTTTTAAGAATTATAGTAATTCTAATAAATAGTCAAGATTGAAATACAATAATATTTGCTTATCACTACACATTCAGTACACGATTTATTCCCTTTTATTTTAGCAGATAAATTATTCACATTTATTTAAACAATTCTGAGATATATCCGACAGATTCTAACAACAAAACTCATGGCAGGATTCAAAGAGAATGGATCCAAGTATTTCTGAATCTGCAGTCTTTTGCATTCATGTGCTTCACTTTCCATATAAACGTCTCTTGGAATAGACAAACTGGAGATTTAACCTTCTTAATGGGGCGGTGGACCTGAATGAGATTATTTACAGATTTAAATGAACTGGAGACACTCATGTGCTCTTTTTTTATGTTTCGAAGTGCAAAGCCAAGAGTGTTTAAAAGGGTCCAATACCCCTGCCATGCAGACCAATATTGTTCTCTAATGTTTTTTCTTATAGCAACAATCACAACCCGTAGTCCAAACATCTCCAATCGGCCATGCTACAGTATAATAATGCTCCAGTTCATCCACGCCAATACGATGTAGATCCCAAATACAAGACGTTCACATACACAATGTTTTTCTGCCACAGCGATTGCACAAATCCGTGCATTTCCACAGGTCTGCGGTCAGTTTGGTAGCGTGTCCAAGCCGAGTGAGGCGGCATGCTGCTTTGCCCTCAGACGCAGATTCTCAATACTTGTGGTTTTGCTGTTTAGGGCTGGCAAACCCCCGGAAGCCTGCAGCAGAGGACTGCTCCACATCTGCTGGGCCTGAGACAGGGACTGGTAGTAGGACTGACAGGGGAGCGATCCCAGCGGAGAGGTCATGTTCAGGTAGGGTAAGGTGGAGGGCGTGGTCATGTCGAAGGCGGGATAGTGCATGAGATTGTTAGTGGCGGCCATGTGCTGGCGAAACTGTTCCTGCAAACGAAACAGGCTGAGAGGGGACGATGCGTAGGAATTGGACTGAGCCGTTCCGACGCCACTGGATGACGGTAGAGCTGGAGAGCTGAGTGGCATGTCTGGGGAGAGAGGAAGAATTGTATGTTATTGAATGGAATTTTTTTAAATGTACACTGTAAAAAAAAGACATTTGTGACGGGTTTTGACCGCATTTCAGAAGTAGACTGTAAAAAAATCCTTTAAAAAACAGACATTTTATAGCATAAAATAACAGTTTTTCTTGTAAAAACTCACATGATTTCCGTTTTTATTGTTAATTTGTCTTTTTGTGTAATTTGACTGTTTTCGAACTAATTTCAAAAAATATTTTTTTGGACATTTTACTGGGAAGAATAAGAGTAAAATTCTGTAACATTAGGTTGTTAGGCTGTACCCAAAATGTTTAATTCTGGCATCATTTATTTACCCTCATGTCAATTAAAACCTTTTGAGTCTTGTGAAAGAAGGTAATGTACCTGATTTGGGGCTAACTGGCTTGCAACTATTGGGTGAACTGCTGTCCATCATCATGGGTGGCCCCTCCTCTTTCGTTTTCGTTTCTTTGTGGAAGGACAGAGATTCATCCTCTCTGTCAGTCAAGTCCTCAGTCCCAGACTCCGCCCCTGACTGTTCCGGTGAAGTGACATTCACCTCTTCACTCAGTTCACAAGTAGGTGGACATGTGGGGGCATTCCCAACTGATGGAGAAGGCGGGGCTGGAGACTCAGCAGGCGGGGCTTCTTCTTTTCCTTCCTCCCCAGCTTCCTTCAACCTCTGAAGCTGCTCTTTCTGCAGGTTACGTTGCTTCTTGCGGAACTTTGCACGTCGGTTTTTAAACCATACCTGTGAAAAAGAACACATTTGTGATACTTTCATAACAATTATAATTGAATAAAAATTCACTAGAGACGTTTTAATAGTTTGGGCAATCCAGTACCTCAGAGATGATGTATTTTTGTAGGCTAACCCGGAAGTAAGCTCCGCGATAGAAGATCGCAAAAAATAATCTTTGTGATTAACAAAGGTTTATGGTGTTTACACGTTTTGTCTATCAAGATAATCTTTACAAATTAACACAACATGTGTTACTTTTGAGGCCGAATACACTCGGCAGAAGTAAAAAGCTAACGTGATGCTATAAACAGACTACACTTAAGGTCGCTCGATATTAACGTCACCACCACCAAGCCTCCGACAACTCTTTCAAACCTTATTAAAATGTGTTGCCTGGTGAGTGATTACGCTGTGAATGAATCCGCATCTATGTTTTAAGAGATTTATGCCCATGATGCCTTATTTGTGAGCTTTATATGTGCGATGACGTCTAAGGAAGTAGTCGCTTGAGCAACTTGTTAGCAACCGCCGTTTTTAAGACACAAAAAGGCTTTAAAAAATCATAATTGGTGTGTTTTATGTCAAAGAATAAACCGTGAAAATATGTAGAGGTTTTGTTAACCAAAGACTTTATTTTAGGCGATTTACCAAAAACCCATTAAAAAAAAACTTTGACTTTGGAGCGATGGAACCGAAGTCCTAAAATGTTAACTCGCTTCCGGGGTTTGCGTACAGAAATACGTCATCTCTGAGGTAGTCAATTTCTGTTGTCTAACTGAGGTATAAACTTCTAGTTGTGACCTCACCTGGACACGAGCTTCAGGTAAGTTGGTGCACATGGCCAGTCGTTCACGCATAACCACATCTGGGTAGTGAGTTTTTTGGAAGGTTTTCTCCAGCGCTTCAAGCTGTTGGGCGGTGAAGGCAGTGCGGCTGCGGCGCTGTTTTCTGTGCTGAGAGCCATAGCGAGCCTCCAGGATGATGTCTACAAATGTGCACCCATTGAATATGACAAAACATTATTTTATAATTACCCACCAATCAATTTTTGTCTTTATTTATTTATAATAATAAATGCTTAAAGCTCAATTTAAATACATGTTAGGCTACCCTTTTATTTCCACTTTCTTAACTAGGCCTAACTGAAAAATAGAATCAATAGGCTTAACTGTAATTTACTAGCATTATTTGGTTAGCTATTCAAGACGTGAAATAGCTAAATAGTTAATAAAGGGACGGAAGTCTCACCTGCCAGTCTTTCCGCAAGCGTGAGCGCGTGCACTGAGGGCCGGTAGTCTGGTGCGTGCTGCGCGTGTTGTGCGGCCTGTTGATGCAGGTTGTACATGGCGCTCAGAGAGTTCATGGCGTGCAGAGAGTAGCCGTTCACCCCGTAGTGCTGCATGGCGTCCAACTGTTAAAGACACGCCCAAAATATTGTTATTTAAATTCTCTTGCCATGTGGATTTCATGAAAGTTTACATCAGATGTTTATATATCAGCATCTCATCACTTTGATGATGGTCATATAGCCCATAGATTAAGTTCACTGGATGAAAAAAATCCCTCCATCTGAATAAACTAAATGCGGTGTTAATAAAACACTTATATATAAATTGAAATACTTTATTTGTATTAATACAGAATCATTTAATTGTTTTAATGTGTTTTACCAAGAAAGTAATATTTTATTTCTCAAAGCCTCTTGACTTTTGGACAAAAACTGATCTAAACTAAAATATGGAATAAACTCGATTGCACAAAAAAGCTGTAATCGTAAACAACATAATACATGTATAAAGGTGTTTAAAAATAACATTTCTGCTACGATTTGTCTTGTATTATTGTGCCAGTACACAATTTATGAAAATTCATTAACAACTGCAAATTTGCACATGTTTTATTTGTGCCAATTAAATTGAATTTAATCATGCGCTAAAAACCAAGCAACTCTTTATCTTCTTTCATTTTAAACGAATCATAATAATTCATTATTATGTTTTTGTTTCTAATAATAAAAACAACAATAATAATAAAAAGCAGATTTGCGAATTAAAAATAATAATAATAGATAAAACATATAGGCTACATTTCAAATAAAAAATGTGTAGCTGCAGCTGTGACAGTACATGGGTTTGTTCAGGTCATCCATCAAATTAAATGTATACAGATATGTATAATTCGCTGTAAGAAGGCATGCTAAAGATTCATTTTTTAGCGCATGAACAAGATTTGGGCTCGAGGGCATATGTGTAAACTAATGTCCATCTGTCAAATGAAGAGAAACGACTCTATTATAAAGAAATGTCACAATAAACAACAATTTAGGCGTACTAATACATTAATAAAGACATGATTGATATCAGACTAATAGGCTAATAACAATTGCATATATTTCTTTGCTATACAGCTGTTTTATAAGAAATTACATCTTGATTATAGACACAAGGCCAAAGACATATGTTAGACTGCGGGTTGATCCCTATTTAATCAGTGATAATTGGCTACAGTGGGATTAATCTCTTTATTACTCATTACTATTATTTGAAGCAAGAATCATTTTAAGTAGCCTGTGGGTTTAGGATTTAGTCCTCACTAAAGACCCCGGTGGCATTTGTGTCACCGACACTAAAGTCCCCACGAAAATTCCCCAATGTAATCATATTCCAGCCGCATGGGAATACTTTAATTCGGCTGAACAAAAAGTGCTTTGCTAAACATGTACTTTGCCCTCCCAGCGTGAAGCTCAATTGGCGCACTCTCGCTCCGGTCTTCCCGGTGGCGATTTTCTCTATGGCCCCGGGCTGGTGTTGGCGGAGATCTATGCATTCACATATGCATGCTGCTCCCAGTTGGGTCGCTTTTAATGTTGGTGCAAATAGCTTTCATTACCAGTTCGACATGGATAGTTTGTGTTCATGGCCGTATGTAATGAGAGACGCTTCCTCAGCTTCACAGCACTTGGTACGAAATAATAACTAGCCTTAATTTAGTAAAAACATTTTGGTTAGACATTATTTTCACGTATTGGAGAAAGAGACAGAAAAGTGATTTATAGTGACCATGCGTGTTGACACACAGAGATAACAGCAACATTGTGTATGGTTAATTTCTTAAAATGTATATTTTTTATCTATTCATTTATATTTATTGATAATACATAATAAGGTATGAAGAGTAATGGAATTTCTTCACAATGAGCTAATTTGTCAAAACTACACTTTAAAAGGTTTTGAAAATCTAAATTGGTTTTAATTAAGTCCAAAAAAGCATAAGTATTATACAACTTAATCAAACTGATATCAGATGACATTATATTATATTATTATATTATATTATATAATATTTATAATAGTATATTTAAAGCCAATACAATTTGTGGGCTACATTTTCACTTTATTAGTGTATATGATTCAATAATCTTTGTGAAAGCTAATAAAGTTATTAAACCATTTCTGAATTGTGATATTTAAACCCCTAATTATCGGAACACATTATGGTTACATTTAAAAGAGCGTAAAAAAATTAAAATGAATGTTTTAAATGGTAACAGAGCAGGAAAAACAATGCATTATTTGAGATTAATCTTTTTCAGAGCTTTCAGTCCTAAATGAAAGCAATAGCCTATTAAAGTCTCAGTGAAAACTCAGAAAGGGACAGAAATATCATTGTAAAGCAACGGCACTTGAATGTATGTTTGAGACACGATAACAATTACAACAGTTTATTCATTTATTATATATATTTTACCAGAATAAAAAAATAAAATTGAGGTAAAATTGTTCACAGGCTGATGTGAATCAGTGCAGTTACTCACCTCTGTAAGAAGTTTGTTTCCTCCCAACAGTTACAACAGCAGTGCAAGTGAGAATTTCTTCAGCCGAAGTGATTTTCCAGTCTTTGTGTTTGAATCCTGTTGACAAAAGTATCCGAGCCAGGTTAATGCTGCTGTGTTCTGAAGAATTGTTATAGTGCCCAAAGAATATCACAGCCTCCCCCGTGCAGGACAGCCAAGAGCTCCCGCCCATCGAGCCAATGAGGAAGACTTTCAGATCACAACTGAATCTCAGAGGCTAATTCCACTGTCAATCAGACCTTAAATTCACCAGTGCAGTTTTCAGTGGTTCGTGCCAACCTTCGTAATGTTATGTTTCTAATGGAAAAAAGTCTCCAGTTTTCAGAAATATGTTTCACGAAATCATTTAAGAAATAAATAGAAAGCAAGAAAAACAACAGCGTTGACATTCTAAAACAAAAATAAATGCTCTCTTATACATCGTGTACATTGTGTTTTGATTATTTTTTTGAAATTAGACGTTAGAAGTAAGACTACGTCTGCATAAACTAAATGTCGTATTTTATTTACTTCTTTGAGGATAAAATAAGTAAAGCAGTGGGAAGAAAAATGTTTCAATGTATTATTTGCGTTACACCCCTGACAAGCTTTTTTAAAGAGGGACCAAAGCAAAGAAGGTGGAGAGAGAAAGAGATCTCTAAGAGATGGAGGAATCTCTCCCGGCCTGTAGGATTTAGAGAGACAAGACGCCATCTCAGCCTTTTAAAAAGTCTTAAAATGACGGATGGTAAGAGGATTAAAACAATAATGCCCTTCTCTTCTTCAAGTTTTTTTTTAAGATTTCTTCTCCCAAAGAAAAACCGTCAAGGCTGGATTTAAGAAGTGGACTTTTAATGTAAATCTTGCATGGGCTATTTCGCCGAAATGCTGGGGAAAATTGCGGTTCAATGTGATATATTTTCAGGCTTGAAATGTAAAATAGTCAAATTTTTTGCTTCTTTTGTGAAACTTAGTCAAGAATTGTAAGCTCCCTTAACAGCTATAGCTTAACAGTGGCACATTCGTTTTTTTTTTACTAAAGTAGTACATTTTACATGTAAAATAAAATTGAACACGTATAATCTATTTTTTTACTAGGTCTATATATCAATTTTCTTTAAAACGAAGGCAATAAAACTGGTAAAAGGTAATCTGTAAAACATTGAATTCTTCCGAACCATGAAAAGGCTTTATTCCTGGTTTTGTACATCTGTGTAAAAAAAGAAAAAAATCTGATTCACTTTTGAACCGATGGAAATAAGAAGTTTAATAGGAGGTAAATCTAGTCAGCTGTTCCTTGCTCCGCTGAGGTGTCAGATATGGTTAAAGTTAAAGACAGGAGTATATTAAAATACTTAACAAAATAAAGTTGATGCTCATTCCTCTGTTCCATGGGCCTACCTAATTACATATAGACAAATTCCAAAATGTACAAAGGATGAGGAATTACTTTTTTAGCAAAAAAATATGAAATTTGTCTATTTGGCTCTTGAACTAGCTTTGATCGAGTACCACTGCTTCAGAATGCTTCACACCGAACATCATTTCCAACCGCTTTCACTTG
The DNA here is from genome assembly GCA_006030095.1 of Triplophysa siluroides. Classification (NCBI taxonomy): domain Eukaryota; kingdom Metazoa; phylum Chordata; class Actinopteri; order Cypriniformes; family Nemacheilidae; genus Triplophysa; species Triplophysa siluroides. Next base: position 2,361,451 of record VCII01000203.1, on the reverse strand, counting down.
TCTGGCCATTATTTACACACACATCTATATGCACAAATTTAGTTTCCATAGACATATAGCTCTAGTTCTATGTCATCAATCTCAGTATTTTACTCTGAACGGGCTCCATCACAGAAAGCCTCTTTAGATGATTTAACGTCTTTCCTCTTGGAGATGATGCTCTTGGATGCCAAATCTTCAGAACAAAACTTTATCCTCACTGCTTTAAAACTCAAGCAGCCAAAATGTGCAAGCTCACTCAATGAGGTGTAAAACCAACTTGATACCAATGAGCCAAATGAAATATGGTACGTTTTACTTAGCCTACTTGAATTTCATGTTTACGATACGAGCGCATCCAAGATTTTATGGTCTGAGTATGATCAAGTCCTCCTCTGAGAGCACTCTTGCAAAATTATCTCTTACTTTATTATGAATCTAAACAACCTACTTTGCCATTCATTGAAGGTTAAACCACTCTTTTCTGGTCGAGGGTATTCCAGTATGTGCTGATGTTAATAATTTTGATGAATGGTTTTCAGTTGAATGTTGCCTGGGGACTTTTGTGTCAGGAATAACAAAACAATATGCCAGAAGCAATTTTTCGAAGCAATTATTTTTCAACTTCTGCTGAATGTGACGTAAAGAGGCCAAAATAACACTCTTCTTCCTCAATAATACTAAACAGGACACATATTTTTATTCATAACATATACATATGCACAATGGGGAGTTACAATGTTGTTTGTCAGCACTTGGGGCTTGAAGGCTTGTTTGCTTTTTTGGGATGGTTAACACACAGCATGGAGTTACTGCTGAGGCAAGGATTGCCTAGCAATTTTTTTCAGCTGTGAAAAGGCCTGGTGAATGCTTCTGCCTGTCGGAGAAAAACTTGTTGGAAGTATTTTTTTATTGCATCATCTAACATCAAATGCAACACTGAGCATTAAATAGCATGTGCTCATCCTACAGTCAACCTGAAATCAAAATCTACTCGGTTTACTCATGTTTCTCAAATTAATGTCAATGATCAATCGAAAAATATTTTGTCTTAATATTTTCTTTCTTTTGCTAAAATATGATAACTCGCTTCTCCCTCTAAAACAACTTTCTTGATGATGTCAATGTTCAGCCTGATTTGATTCGTAACTATTTTTAAAGGTGGCTAATTCGTATGAATTCGTACGATGTGAATAAAATAGTTACGAATGAAATCAGGCTGAAATAAATATACGATTAGTAAAAAATAACGCAAAATGGAATCCCCACCCCAAACCATTACTGGTGTGAAAGCAAATCGTGCTAAACGCACAAATTCGTAATAATAAGCCACCTCATAAACTAGTTACGAATCGCAGTGAGATTGTGTTTATTTTCCAGTCAAGTCTGTCCTCCATTTTATTTTATATTACAAAAGTACAATGAGTTGTGAAAAATGCTTCATATTAAGGTTTTATTGTAAATATATGGTTTCATCAGACACACGTGCTTGGCCCGAAGTTAACTTCCGGTCTGTGTTTGTTGATCAGTCTGGCTAGTGGCTGATATTATAACTATTTATATTGTATTTAATCTATATTCATATTAATTTATATAAATATTTTTAATAATAATTGTATAATAATTGTAATTAATAAACTATTTTATTGCATATACATTTTGGTAAATTAACAATATGTTGAATGTGTTGTAACTTTGTCGCATTGAACGGTTCTTCTCCTGTTTACCCAAAATTATACTTGCTAGACATACTTTTGAATTGCTAGCTAATGTAATTTAATTGTTATTTATTTTGCTTGTTATCAGAAATAATCTATAGGGACTCTGTTCTTTGAAGATGTGTACCGGAAGTTAAGTTTGGGCCACAAAAGTGTACATGCGCACTAACATCTGATTATGTTGACGCTTTCGTCTATACCGAAAGAAACATGCAGATTTCTTCCTGAAAGTGTCAGGTACCTCAAAACTCTATATTGTTGCGCCCAACACCCTTTAGCATGTGTGTCTTTGGACACCAGAGCTCTCTTCAATTGGTTTGGCCAACTTCCCATCCTGAGAACATTGACATATTGAAACTGGCAGTTGAGTTTCTTCCCTCTAGCCTGTGGCCGGACACAACAACACCTTTTGTGTTGGTCTAATCCTGGGGCTCCACAGTCTTCGCAACTCTAGGGGATAAAAGCACCGTCAAACCAGTACTTTAGGGGCAAAATCTTCCCTAATCCCAGCTTTACCTAAACAAAAGGAGGGAAAAAACAAGAGGTTGGAGGGAAATTGAGCAGAAACAGGGCAGGACCCGGAGCACAGATCCATACAAATCATTTTTCTGGAGAGGCTAAACATTTCTGACAGGTTCACAAATGACACAAAGTACCAAAAGAGTCAGAGAAGGTTCTAGACACCAGATATTTGAGTAGTTAAATGACAAAGAAACGAAAGTTTCAAAGAATTCGAGTTTAAGGATGATCAAGAAATATGTTAATGTTCGCCTTTAGAAAGCATCTTAACATACTTAACATATTTTTGTATTTTTGTCCAATGTGTTACACAGATGGCTTGAACATTTGAAGCTATAAAAATGATTTGACAAAAGATATCTGTGCTAGATTATTAGTGGGTCATGACGACGTAAAAAGAAAATACAGCAAGACATCATAAAATACATTTATGAGTCTGGTGCCGTGTCAAAAACAACTGCTTCGTGATGTATCTGATGCATTTGAGGACTAATAGAAGGTCTAAGTTAAGGCTTTTGAGTTCTGCACCTGTTTCATTTCAGTAACAGATTACTTTGACCATTATAAATCTTAAATACGATTTCCTTCTAAATCTCACCCTCAGTGGCCACTTTATGTATGTTGCAATGAAGGCTTTCATTTTCTTCCTCACACTAAACATTGCACGAGAGAGCCGTTGTGGTCCTGATTCTTTCTTTCAGAAGGATATTGAGGTAAAGAATGAGTTGATGGAGTCGGACTCAAGCCATGCATGACTCTCTGGAGTCTAAACACAGCCACATATACGCCAAGGCCTCGAGCAAACAGCTTTTACTGACCTCTCTGTTTTCTGTAAGTATCTCAACAAGTCTCACATACTCAACATCACTTACACTTGCTGTCCGTCCAAAACCTTGTACTGTATATCCAAATTTGCTGTTTTTCAGGAAATGGAAAAAAACACTGTACTTTTTAAATAATTAAATACTATAATGTCAAAGTTGACAAACACTTCTTAATACTTTTTATTGGTTATAATAATGATTTATGGCATAAAAAATCATGAAATTTGGAAATGGGCTGCTGAAGGACAGTAGCGATATACTCAACTTAATTTACGAGCTAATTTAAAACCTGTGTGACCTAATCACAGTATTAACCCAATTTAACACTCCACACGGTTCAGAGAGAAGAAAAGATTTCAATACGCAAAAATGAATTTTAGAGGAATTTTCTTATATATGTCATATATGTTATATATGAACACAGGAATTGCGTTAGATCCACGCCAAAAAATTGGTCTGAGATGCCTGAATGAGGTGGTCTCGGCCCGCTTGAAAAACAAGTGGTTCGCTTGTGATGAAAAAACAAGATGACCCATGGGTTAACCTAGAGCAAAAATAAAGTGAAATGTCTGATCGAAAACACATTTCAGCTTGCAAAATCCCACAACATGAACAGGTAACCACAACCGCATGTGGAATATATGTTCACTTAAAAGTGTTGCCATGTAAAAGCGAACCGAACCAAGAAGAAAATGTTGGGGTTTATTCGGGACAAACCCAATATATTCACAGACCTAAAAACCTGTAGTTAATGTACCAGATGATGTTGATCTCCAAAAACATCAGAAGTAATCCATACGTCCAATATTCCCATAATGATTTTTAAAAAGAGATTTGCTCGGTTTTAGCCCAATGAATCATTTCACTTTGAGAAGTATACATTTATTCAAACAGAAAGTTTACCTGCTGGCTTTGATAAGATACTACAATACGCTGTGTGTGAGAGTGTGTGCGACTACCCACAGGAGTCCGCAGGCTGTCAAAACATTCGACCGAGTGTGTCTCCTTCGCAGATGAAAACAAGGATTGAACCTCCAGCTTGCCTCTCACTTAGCTGAAAGAGCTCTCACTGAGTTCAACTAACCATGTAACGAGTGAGAGCAACCTGTTAGACGTGACCGGCACAGAACGCACACACACACAGACTCTTGCCTAAACACAGATAATCCCTGTTGCTCACTGTAGCAGCGGGGTGCTAGTGAAAAGAACAGTGATGGATGTGTTTGTACACTTATCTTCTCCTAATGATCCATTGATTCGCTACACAGTTCAGCATTCGACCAATGCCGCGGTGCTAACATTGTTTTTACTAATGAATGAAACCAGCTGAGGTCGGTGTAAATTACTTCCACATGTGGTACTTTCAAGGCCTGTTATTTGTCATCTATCAAGTTGTTTCAAAAGGATTTTTGATGGAAGCACTCGGTCAGACAAGCACAGCATGAATGTAGACCATTTCACAAAAAGTCCACCTTTTCTGTTCAACTATGGACATGACTTTTTGTGATTATTATACTGTACATAAAGATATAAAACAAAACCTTTAGTTTAAAATACTTTTTTTTTTAAATATGGATTGGATGATGTTAGATTGGAAATAACATTACTGATTTGTGACTTTTTTGTGCTCATATAAGCACACAGAAAACCATTTTGTGTCTTATGAAAATCTAAACAGAGATGCAGGATTAACTGTATGGTGTACAGTGATTTCTTTGTACTGGTTTATGCAATGTAAAATTTCAGATTTACAACACATTATTCAAATTTTCCCAGATTTACACAAATCTACTGTAATTTTTTGTATTGACAAACTCATTTAACTGCATATCTGCAAATTAACACAGAGAGGGGAAATTCTGCCAAAAACGACAGATAGAAAAGGTGCACCTAGAACAATAAATGTGTAAATCTATATAATTTTTTTCTCATCTGAAAAAGCCAGAGCTTTTAAAATATGCCCGGGAATAATCTGTTTCCACTGTGCTGCAAGATCCTGCCGGGATTTGCAGAAACATTCGCCCGTGACACAGATCTACATAATCATTTTAACTTTCTCCCTATTCCTTCCCATGATTCTCCTGCTGTCACTTTAAACTGATTTGGGTTCCTTAATCTGGCGGTATTTCTTACATTTTAAAAATCTCTAATATTATAAGGAGATTATTTCATTTATAATTGATTGAGTGCATTTCTTGGAGTGCCACTTCAAAGTTGCTGAATTGAAGAGGCATTTAATAGCCAGAGCGTGCGGAAAATAAAATGCAGAGAGATAGAGAGAGAGAGAGAGAGAGAGAGAGAGAGAGAGATGGAACAGGGACCCTGGCCCATGCTGTAAGAAATGAAACTCAGACCATCACAACCGTTCGCTTTTCTAAGAAAAGACTAAAATATCACAGAAAAGAAAAACTAGGCAGACGGTGTGGATTTGGAATAATTATGATATAATCCAGATTATATATAATCCAGCAATACATACTCAACTGTACCAATTTGATCAAGCAATACCAATTTTTTTTAAAGGAAATAAAAACAAAATCCGAAAAACAACTTTGAAAATTGAATAAAAAGATAGAATAAGGGTTAATGTCTCTCTCTCTCACTCTCCATCCAGACCCATTCAGAGATGAGTTCAACTCGCCAGGTCACTCTGGGTCTTCATTAACCCACTGTAGAGAGAAAACCCAGACACATTTCCAGAATATAGGATTGTCATTGTGCTGATCATTTCTGAGGGAAATGAGTTTTGACAGTGAGTCGGATGCCCCCCGCCACCCCCATCGCAGCGGGGCCGTGGCCAAATGGGATCATAATCTTCTTAGTGCCCATCCTTATTAAACACCTCCCTAAATGACATGAAAGACTCCAGCAGTTAAAAAAAACACTATTATTCCCCCAAATAGAATTCTGGGGCCCTTTACTGTACAGTGTGTGTATTTACTGTTAGTTTGGTGACAAGTGTGTCTAAGACTTCTCAGGAATTATGTATATGAGAACCCCTCCAAACCTCACCCTTTCTCTTCTGATATAAACACCAGGCAAAAGGGTAAAACAAGTTCTAACTGCCATGAATAATGACATGTTAATGCTATAAAAGCTATTATTAGTGTTGCTTGATGAATTCGCACATTAAATGATGACAGACGATGAACTCGATTCTCTATTCTTAATGTGGGGTAATTAATTTACAGGACTGCATAGCTTTGGTCTCATTAATAAAGCCATTCATGGTGATCTTTTCTCTTTTAGTTAAGTCTCAGCGGGAAGCACTGAAGCCAAGGAGAACTTGGTGGTGATGGTTCATTGAAACGGAACCAAACCTGAGACCTGCAAGAAGAGTAAAAGAAACAAAAATCACTACAGTTGGATTTATTAACTGTTATACGGAGGAAAACATACAGTATTTGGAATGGGCCTTTTTACTGTCTTTCATGCATATAAAAATAGCACGTCATTCATTATTCATAAAAAAAAGACAAATAAATGCTCATTTATATGAAGGTGTACAATATTAGTTTTACATTTTTGTACATTCTTCTTTTGTGCCAGTGACGTTGGCTAATTCCATGCAAATGTGAAACTTAAGATAAAACATTTTTTGGTAAAGAATTTTTACCAAATTGGTTTTCACCATACTGATAGGTCAGATGTCAATGTTTGGTGGTTAAAATAACCATGTAAAGTCTCAAAGTTTTATAAGCACTTGTGTTTTTAAAGCACAGTTTTTCATAACGGAATTGTCACATCCATAACGGTCCATATTCCTCATAAAAAAACACATGAAAAAAATAACCATTTTGTTCTACGAAGTGCCATCCCTTCTCCATTCGTTGGGTATGATTGCTTCTGGTTTGTACATTTTACTTCACAGAAATCCTACCGAGTATGTGTTTTTTTGTCTCATCCATAAACCCCTATTTATTTTAAAACAAAAAAAACTGCTTAGACTGATATTTTTCTAACGTCTGGACTCAACAGGGGTTTCATATATTGGTAATAAATACATAGTCCGAATATATTTTAATTTCAAGTTTTGACTAAAAATGTCACATCCATAATGCTGGAATCTTCTGGCTATATTGAGGGGTGGGGTTAAGTATTTTACCAAGAGGCTTTTTTTTTAATTGTGCCCGTTTGAACTGTTTACATTTTAAAATGTATATGGTTTCAGATTTGCATGAATTAGCCACCTTGTAAACTACTAAACTCTGGAAACACTGATCAGTCATCTTTGTCTATTTCTTTAACTGTAAACATGATGTTATTGAATATTGCCGATCCAAAAAAAGTTATAGTCAGTGTTATTGGTTTGAACTTTGGTTTTCTTTTCCTGTCTCTCAATAATCCTACAAGAGCTGTCAGAGCTACTGCTTAAAATTCCTTATATACTTCTAGTCAGTCCTAAGCTAGTATGAGGACTGTATTATCAGGGTGCTACGAGAATGTCACACCCTCACTAAAAATACCGACCGTTTTCCTTCACTTTGACCTGCTTTGGCATCATCTACTGCAGAGACACGCTCTCTGTCTCAAACACACTTCTTGAAGAATTTTAACATCTCCACATCAATGTTCACTCAGAAGACCGCTGCTCCAAATCTCAGTGCTCAATGTTAAGAGCATCCACAGCATGTTTTACAGACGGTCTACAAGAATAAAATTACTTGGAAAGGATAAAGTACACACGGGTCTTTGTAAGGAGGGCAGAGCCGTACGCATGTTTGTTTTCAGCATACTGGCGTGAATCTCATGCAGAAGGTCACAATGTCACTTTAGGAGGTTGTGAGATAATAGTTCTGTCAATTCTTTGCCCTCACAGGAATCTCTGGATCTGTAATCTCTCACACCTTCTCCTCATAAAACCGCCTGAGATTTCACACCGGTCTGTCAGAGTTAATATTTACCCTGACCTCGGGTACAAAGCGAGAGACTCGTGCACTTTCTCTGTATCTCTCAGGACTATCCACACGTGCCTCAAAAAGTTCTCCGTTCACCAGTGCATTTTTTTGCTGTTCTGTTTACAAATATTACATTTTATATACAAAATAAAATGGTCTTTGAAGTATTGCTTCATTCCTGTTTCTGACTGAAAATGTGTAGTACTGCATATTGTATGTTTAAGGATCAATGACAAAACACTCCATTGTGTTTTAGATGTTTCTAAAAGGGGCATCACTTTTAAATTTGGGAATGGTGGTCCCATACTGGCCACCTCAAACAGCTTTCTCGTGCAGTAGAGAGTACACTTTCCCGAATGTCAGTCAGTTCCAGAGCTGTCATATACTGTAGACAGAATATTGTAACGCAATGCAGAATGGTTCCAACATTTCCAACGTAACTTTAGATTCATGCATTTAAAAAATGACTTTGACTTTTTTAATCAAAAGAAAACCACCGAGTACTGTTTGTTCAAATGGAAAAGTTTTAAGCCAGTATTAGCCCAACAGACATGCATGGATATATCCAAAATATCGAAGACCACCCAGAAGTTTTTTAAAGATGCAATCTGTACAATTGTCGGTTAAAATAAACAAAAAATAAACATTATTCAAATTCAAAAAATACAAATCATCGTTAAAAACTTTTACTTTACTTTCCCCAGTTCGCAATGGTAAGCTTAGGGTTTCATAGGACGCACGCACTGGTCCGAAGTTAACTTCCGGTCTGTGTTTGGTCATAATATAACAACCTTATATTTAAATTCCAGTAATATTAATTTATGTAATATTTTATTGTAAGTTAATTGTATTAAACTGCTTTAAAACTACTCATCAGTTTTTCATTCTCTTGGTCTACCGGAAGTTACATTTGGGCCACATCATGTTTGTTTCTGTTGTTGCAGCTGTAACCGTCTATAAAGATGATGTATATTTTGAGCAGTCGTGTTAAATTTTGTGGAAATCTAAATCTCACTTAATATAAAGGGCCAATATGCAAATGGAGCTGCAGGATGCATGTCTGCTTTCCTAACTCAAGCTGTTTATAGAAAAAATGTGAAAGCTTGACAAATAGCCCATGCTGTAGGGGGCGCTGCATGGGACGGGGTGGAGGGATTTAGCCCAGCCTATTGAACGCTTAATTCCCCAGAGTATGATTGCCAGGGCGACGCTGTCTTGTGGGGACAGAGATACTCGGCGCAGAACTCCGCCCCCTTCTTTTCAGAGTCTGCGAGGAGCTTTGGGGTAGCGTTAAAAAAGAAGATTAGGTTTCCTCCTAAGAGTAAAGCTCCTTAAGGAGTATCGGAGTGCCTCTCAGTGTCCTGGTCACTAACAGTGAGAAGAAAGGTTGGGGGGGCTGCCAGACTTCATTTATATACACACTCTCAAACACACACACACCAGTAGGCCCAATGCAAAGGCGACCAGGGTCATCTCGTACATTTACGTTTGAAAAGCTAGCCGTGATGTGATTATCGAGTCACCCCTTCATATGGGGACGGCAGGATATTTTAACACAGGCCACTTTATAGCACTGATATATAATGTGCTTGTGCTCTGCTGTGATGTAGGTTTTGCTTATTTAATCCTAATTACTATGTGATTGAAGATGCCACAGCAACTGAATCAAAAGTTGTCGTGCTGAGATGTGCAAACAGCGTGAAACTGAATGAAAGGTGTCGAGTGTCTGACTGTGTCCGTGACCTTCATAAGAGCGTATTTTAATCTTAGATTATAGGTTACCATAAGGTTATAATTACAACCATCATTTATTGGCACTGCTTAACATTCAGAAAATAAACTATTGAACTAAAATATGAAATAAACTAAGCACTCATTCTGCAATGCAGGGATTCCCAGGTGAACTATAATACACTGATATTGAGCACTTTAAGTCTAACTTTAAATTTAGTACTTAATATGCAAAATATTGTTATTTTAGTACTTCTTAAAATAAACTTAAGAAGATCTAAGTGCACTCAACTGCTATTTTGAGAAACCATGAATAGAAGTACAATATATGTATATATATGTATATTAGTATATGAAGTTCAAAATTAATGTGTGACAGTAGAGCACTATAAGTACTATAAGTACATTATGGAAGTGTACTTAAAAAAGTGTACTTAGCTGGGTTTCTTTTGTCAGACAACTAAAACAGACCAGTGAAGTATTTGTGCATCTATGCAGATGATACTTAAAAAAAAATTAAACAAATAAATGACTTAAAAATGACCTAAAAAATGAGAGCGAATTATTGTATTTAATGTCACAGCCAAAGTGCTTACAGTAAATGGTCTTAAAAAACGTTGTGAAACCTAAATTTTTTAGATTTTTATAAACGGTTAGACTTTTATTAAACATAGGAAGTCTAATCTTCATAATGCATTGACATTAGCATTTGTATTGATATTGCTGTGTCGTGTTAACTCATTAGCTGTTTGTCTGGTATAAACATTCCATCATTTTCTTTAAAACCAAGAGAGAAATGAAGCTGAAATAATTCCTCACACATTCCTTCAGCTGATTGAAAAATACTGATGATGGTGCTGAATGAAAATGTGGGGCAAAAGAAATCAAATCACTTATTCAGCTTTGTAGCAGGGGCTGGATAAGCTTTATCTGCCCCATTCAAAATCACGCCGGTTCTCAGGAGACTGGATAACTGCTCACATTTCAGGACTGTCGGGGCCTGCCAATGGACATAATGGCTTCTAATTCCACATTAATGCAGTCTAAATGAAGTGTCAAAGAAGATTGATTTGTGCAAGTCGCTGTCTGAGCAGATGCCCTCCGGGCAGCAATGCCTCAGGGTCCAGATCATCAACTGCCTGACCAGCATCACTGAGGGAATGTGTGTATCACGCAGCTGAATGCAGCCATACGCACATCATGAATAAGGGGCTGTGGGAAAACACGGCTATAGTTTGTTAACAAGGGCACAGGTTTGGTTTGGACAGGAGGCTGTAGTTAATGAAATATTATTTGATAATATGCAGTACACAGTGACTGATTATGGAAAAAAACGAGACAATATATATATATATGTATTACTTCTTATTTTCAAACTACACTTTCAGTATACCTATTATGTACTTCTCAGAAATAGACTTGAGTTGTGTAGCCTACGCAAAATGTACTACTGTTACAAGTAGTAACAAGTAAGTATTTTTTTTATTTACATATATAAACTACAAATATAAACTAAAAATAGACACAAAAATTTGGGCCAATTTATTCTCAAGTACAGCAGCATTCAAATAGTACACTTACAAGTAATTACATTGCAATTACTATAAGTATACTTAAAATATATTGAATTTTGCTTAAGTATAGCCTACTGAACTTGAAGTATACTATATTATATATATACATATATATATATATTCAGTTTTGATTTTATATAAAGTTTTGGTTGTATATTTGGTACATGTTAAAATCCTATTGTATCAGTTTAACATTGAAATCAAAGATCTGAAACAATTTACTCATATTTTTTGACACTCATTTTGTTCACCAACACATCTTCTTGTGATATTTTATCTACTGAACCAGAAAGGCTTGCTGCAGTATGAATGATGTTCACTAAAAAGCCTATTATTATCTATTTTATTATCTCACTTTGTTTCGCCAATAATTCTCTGCCTGCAGATATTCATTAGACACCTGAATTTACCGTTAAAATGTCTTAATAAACAGAGTGAACATAATAAACATCTCTCACCCATTGCATACTTATTTCTTTCATATTGCAAACTAACGTTATTAGAATGATAACATTATATTGGGTCAGTCTCCTCTTCGGCCTGTTGGGGATGTTGGAAATGTGGGCTGTGCATGTACTGCAGTGATGTTGCACTGGTTGCAGTTTGATTAAGCGTAAAGCAGGGATTTAGCAACACGCAGGTAGGTTAATGAAACTCCACAGGGCAGAAGCTTCTGGTTTACACCCTGCTGGAAAACTGCAGGTGACAGAATAAGGTTCATCTCTGGATAAATCCCTGGATCCTTCCCAGCCTCCCCCTCACCTCAGTCTACCTGCTGGGACACACCCATCCCCTGCATCCTATTCCAAACAACATTGTGTGCCCTGTTTACATCAAACCTCTCACTACAGTGCAATATCTATGAACACAAGTCCAAAATTACAAATACATATAATAAACAAGAATGACTACTTTTTCCCATTATTTTACTTCTGCTAAAGATCATATACAGCATTTGATATGCATATGATCGTATATGGATTCCTTCTCCAAAGTAATTTCGTACTGTGCATTTTTTTTACCAAGTTTATCATCCACAAAAGCATAAAATCACATAAACTCATCTCTCTCCACAACAAACTCCATCATTCAAAAACAGGAAGTTGTGTTTCTACGTTTTCATACTATGGATCAAGGTTACAAAAAAGTCTGCACAATTGCATCATTGTTGGCCCTCTGAAACCTCAGATGTCCAAATTCAGGAAATGGAAAAATACTGTACTTTTTAAAACATTATATACTGTGCTGTCAAAATTGACAAGCACTTTTTTAATATGTTTAATTGGTTAGATTTCTGCAAAACCCAGTGACAAACATAAGGGTGACTAATAATAATGATTTAAACAAAATAAAAATAAGTTTCAGAAGGACAGCAGCATAACGTAAAAAATAAGATTAAGCCATTTATGTTTGTCACGATCAAATATTAATATATAATATAAATATATATAACTAAAATGATTCTCATAACAAAACCAAAAAATGACACTATAAAAGTTTTGATTATAAAATACAGGCTCACGACGGATTAGAGGTCATTATTTTTATATGATGTCCCTTCATCACCTCCATGAAAGCATTCAGCAGTTCTGTCCAACATAACATAGTGCTACACAGGACATGTGAATTTTGTAGGTTAGTCTAAATGTACCTGCCGCTCATTTTCACCTCATAAAGTGTCTCCTGCCTCCCTGGGGACTGACAGATGCAGAAATAGGATATACCAGTGGGAGAAGAACACAGTTTGGAGTCGCCCTACCTCCTTGGGTCTGGGGCAGGAGGAGGTTCGTCTAATCTTTACCGATACACTTGCATCTTCAGTTTATAAATTCCCAGCAATCTTGGATTCTGAAATCCGTCTTGATTCTGCGGGTCTGCGAGGGTGCGAGGTGACGTGGGGGGGTTGCGGGTTGTTTGTGATGTCCCTTAGAAAAAGAGCTTATGGGTTCAGGAGAAGAAACGTGGGGAGCTAATGTGAAGATTTAGGACCTCTGTGAGGTTTGGCCTCCTCTAAGCTGTTTGCAGGAGCTGTTTGTGAGGTCCTGCTCATACTAAACCCAGATTAATATTCCTTTATATCCAGCAGCCCAGACACACACTTACACACCCGGGGTGGATTCTGTCCCCCCTCCGAACGCACCCTGTACACACGCACACATACACACTCCTCCTTTTTTGGCCATAATCGTCTCCAGTCTCTAATCCATAGCTGCTCATCTTTTTCCTTATCTGTCCCCTGTAAGCACCTTCTCATGGGTTATTTCCATATGGAAATGCTGGTACTGAGTTTGTTGTGTTTCACGCACTGACCTCTACACCAATTTTTGTTGATGAAAATTTCACCACATTTTCATTGTTATATCTGAAAGTGTCAATATTTTGCATTTGTATACACTACCTGTAAAAGGTTTTGACATAACCACAATAAATCCTGTTTCAACTCTGTCATTAATTCTTAATTCAAATCAGTTGTGTATCTTCCAAAAGACATTGTAGATTTTAGCCTTTGCCATTTTCTTAACATAGGAGACATCGATTATACACGCAGCTGATTCATACAAAACCCAACTCTCCTGGAGCAGCACGCATCCCTTCTCACCACCCGCTCAGCCTAAAAGCCTCTTCCCGTCTTGCTTTGTCTTCTCTGCTTTCTAACCCCCATCTCTCTTCTCCAGAGTCACCGGGATAAAAAGAAAACTAAACAGAGAAACAGTGAGAAAGAGGATGAGTTTTAGCGGCCCTCTAAACCAATTACCTAAGTGTCTTTTATCAACTATAGATGCTTTGTGTCTTGATCAGCTTTGAATCTCTCGAAATCCCTCAGTGAGATAACAAACAAATATATCAGGTCAGTGTGTTGGGGTAAAAGGCATGGGAAAATAAACATTGCTGGATCGTTGATGGAACGTTCTTATGACTTGGAAAAGTATAATTCTACTAAATCATGTGTTTTCATTCCTCACAATAAAAAATCTGTTTATATTTAACCCTGTAAGCTTCTACCATGTCCTTCAAAATCTCGACAACTGTGTCCAACATGGGCGGGTATGGTCCATGTCACATACTTTTAGTGGGGTCATGGTGGCCATCATAAAACTGCAATTGAGATCTGTGTACACTGTTTGTACCAAAATGTTCTTTGTTTTTATATCAAACCTTTTTTGGTTCTAAAAGAAAAAAGAGGAACCTGTTAAGCACCACATGGTTCATAGGGGTTAAACGGAGGTACGTGATAGCTCTGTTGTGGATAACTTTATTTTTAAGTACAAAGGTTAAGAAGGAGGATTAGAGATTCTCATTTCCATCGCAAGAACCCGATCGGTAGCATACAATGACTGGACCATCTTTGTGAAGAGCCCTTTCTGACAGTTTTGTTTCTTTGAAGCCTGAAGCAAAACAGCAGAACAATCGAGGTGAGCAGATCTGAAAACAGGTTTAATCCTGGAATATCATATGTCTGTAAACCTAGAAGCATGCACCTAGAACATTTTTCAGGATAAGTCAAAACACAAAAGTCTAATCCTCATAAAGATTGAAAAATAAATAAAAAATGACCCTAAAAACGCAAATGATTTCATTATTTACCCTTAAATACGATGAACCTGTATGCTATTTCTCTTTGAAATAAATGAAAATAAAGATTTGAGAGTTTATAACCTACAAAAAAACACAAAGCTATTGCATGACAAAATAAGTCATTTCAACGAATGTATTCGTTCTTGACAGCCGCAGTCAGTATAAATGTCATTCTACAGAAAAAGAAAATCATTATGAAGATTTTTATAAAAAAAGTGTACACAATGGGAACGACATAACGATGAGTTAATAATGACAGAATATTTATTTTCCAACTATAATTTTAATGTATCCTGATTGTGACCATGAACACTAACGTGTCTGAAGACACAACCAATTTCTTCTTCCAATACCACTTCTCCAATAGTCTCCCTCTCCCAGTGGATATGAGAGAAAATAGGTGTCATTAATAACAGCTTCACACTTGCACCTCATGTGTGGTTCATCAGCTCGGCCGTGCTCTCCCGGAACAAGCCGCCATTTCTACGATGTCACACAATTACCTCTTAAGTGCTCAAACAAATAGGGAGACCAGGCAAGTGACATCAAATCAACCCTGTCACAGGTGATTGAGTCTAGTCATCAAGTCGGGGCGAGCGACGCTACCAGTCAGGAGAGAGAGCACAAAGACAGAGGACCGCCAGGGTTTGCCATATGAGATTGTAATAGACTCCTATTAATACAGAAACACTTTTTTCGTTAGAAACATTTTCTTGTGCCAAAGATGGAAATATATCCCTCTAGTGCCTTTCCTTGTTCCTCAATCTTTGTGGGGCCTTGTAAGTACTGCCCTGACAAAAGAGTTTTTGAGCGTAAAGACAAGTTTGACAGTGACCACATTAAGCTGCATTTGACATGATGATTCTGTTTTATATCGAAATAGGGATATATTCACTTTTTAATTAATCAATTTGAGACCATGAGACATTAGGGGAGGTTTCCCAGACAGAGATTATGTTAAACCAGGACAAGGCCTTAGTTGAATTAGGATATTTAAGTCACTTTGAAAAATGGACCTAACAAAAAAAACATTACTTGCACTCTAAAAAAAATCTGTAAAAATAGGGGAATTGTCCTTATTCATTTTTTACAGTTGTTTTACCTGTTTTTTGCATTTTGCACTACATTTTGCATTAACGGAAATGTCTGTAAAATAAAGGAAAATGTACTGGTAATTTTCTGCCAGTACTTTATCCGTTTTTTTTTACAGTGTGTGTGTGCATCTTGAGATAAAACAATTGTACTGATATATTTAAAGATGTGTCATTGCAAGTTGTTTTCGATCAAGACTCCTCTTACATTAACATTAGTCTGGGACTAGGCTTAAGCCTTGTCTGGGAAACCGCCCCTTACTCATTTGGATGGACAGCTGTACCCTATACCCCAAAAAAGAATTTAAAAAAGATCGAACGGTTTATAAAATACATGGAAATGTGGAATAATAATAAATGAACGTTCTCAACGCTAGCTGAAAAGGTTTTATCTATAGGATTGTAGACATATACCCATAAGCTAGTTTTTTTTCCAACAACCATCAAAGAATTGCTTAACCAAATGTAATGGTTTATTTGACATCATCATCTGGTTGTGCTGGTAATGTTCAGTCAACTTTAGTCATACTTGTGACATCACTAATATATTGTGAAAAACCGTATTTTTCTAACATTTTAATACTCAAGAACATATTTTACATCTGACACAGTTCACACACAAGCACACGGGTACAAAAGGCATCAGTCCAACATCTACATGTTCCAGAAAAAACAATTTATAACAAAATCATATCAAACTCTAATCAGAAGCTATGGTCTTTACCATGCTAATTTGGAAGGCACACCGCCATCAGCCTTGCAGGCAGACTTGAAGCGAGTGAGTATGCGACAGGCCGAGAGCGCTGGAACATGCGTGTGATGGAGGCAGAAGGCCGTAGGACATTATCAGGAAGATAATATTGTCAGTGGCTGATGTAAATTGCAAGGCGACACCGTCAACAGACATGGCTGAGTGGCTGCAGCATGTCGGGGCCGTGACACTGACAAATGGAATATTTTTGGAGGGCTTAATCGCAGGAAATGGGGTTCTATCTGAAGGTGACATGCAGCCCCCCCCCCACCCCATCGCTCTAGCTGCCGCAGAAAGAAAACTGATTGTCTTGCACGCTCACTCGATCTCACCTCTTTCAACCTCGCAGCCTCCTACTTTCCCCAAAACACACACAATTGGTTTTTGAAAGGAACGATTCTCATCGGATTCATTAAACAGAAATCATGACGCTCATTATATACGTGGGCATTCGGCATATGCTCTTGTGCAAAGCAAGTTGCAGTACATAACTATAGAAGGTTTAAGCGGCAACAACATAAACAATCGTTATGTGGCCCAAACTTAACTTCCCTAAGACCTCCACGAAGAATCAATAACTGTAGAGTAGTTTTAATTTAATACAATTAATATGCAATAAAATATTTATATAAATGAATAATCATATAAATTAAACATACAATAAATTGTTATATTACAGACCGATAACCAAACACAGACCGGAATTTAACTTTTTGAATTGAACAATTGAAGGGATGCTAACAGGCGAATTAGCTCTTTACGTAAAATACCGCCCTTGATGCATTTTACCAAACTTTGTAATATCTTACGATATAGCTCGCAAGCGTTTTCTCCTTTAGTCTTCAGAGCGCTATAACCGTACGTTAAAAATGACCCACTCACCTCCATTGACGTCTCTGATTAGAAAAGTTGGGGTTTTATGATCTTATAGTTGGAAAGAGCGTTTGCGGTAATAATATCTGGTAGCCCTGAGCTCCAAATGTCTGTGGGGTAAACAGTGAATCTGGGACAGGTATAAAACTCTCAGATTGAGAAACAGGGACTATGCTTTATTAGGCGACTTAGAACTGCCTTCTCACGCTGGAGCTACAGGTAGAGCGACGTCCCCCATAAGAGCTCTTCATCATCGCTGTTACCTGGCGAGGCCGACTCGTGTCAGGCATGAATCATTTGCGAGCGTGGCTGACCCGCTCTCTGTAGATCAATGATAATTACCAGCGTGACATGAGTACAATTATTACTGTACAGGATCACAGGCTGCAGGGGTTTGCTGGGAGCTTGAGTTATAGCTCTCTTAGGGCCCACATGGGCTGTGGTACCTAAGTTAAGCCATTAAACACAGTTATTTGACAGCTTACAGCAGGATATCGGGCCTAACACTTGAAAGTTGAGAAAAGCAGGGCCTAATGCAACTTCGGCCTCTGTTCTATCTCTGAACAGGTCATATCACGAGAAATTCTCATTTATTCCTTGATTTCTTTTAGATAATTGCACTATGAGCATATGCTGTAACACTGAGGATTTAAAACTTCTTCTGTCCAAAGAAACCACCAAACATTTTAGAGCAGCCTGAAGAACTAATGATAAAAGTAACATTTTGGTAGGTTTATCAAATCTTGTGCTGTTTTTGGTTGTGAAGCATCCGATGCTTAAATATTCGAAAAGTTCATGTTTAGTGAAATTTCATGTTTTTGTCTAACTTGGACGTATTTTACACCGAATAAGGAAGACAGTGAAGGACCAATAGCGTTTAGCCAGTAACATTTTATTGACATCATGTCTGTGATGTTTGATCTTGTTAACAGTGCTTTATAGACCACTTTGGAAAACGTGAACAGCGCTGGTCTGGAAGAAAACTAAATAATAGACCATCCACGAATATTATAATAAAAATAAAAAATATATTGGTTGCACTTTATGTTACAGTACGTGTACCTATAGTGTACTTACAGTGTACTTACCTAAGAAAGTACTGGGTAGTATATGGTAACTACATGGTATAAGTTTAGGTTTAGGGGTGGGTTCAGGGTTAGTACCTAGTTTTTACCCACCTATTATATTTACTGTAATAAGTACACAGTATGTACATGGAAACAGGACTGTTCTACCGAAATATCTTTAAGATTTAATCATATAAGATTTGAAACAATGAAACCAGAAGTGCTTCTGGACCAGTGTTTACATCTTGCAAAGTGGTCTATAATGTAGAGGGCGGGCCGTTTCCGATTCTAGAGAGAATTTGATTTGGATGAAATTTTATGAGAAGGTGAAGTGCAGAATGATGTCATCAAATTTGAAGATTGTTTTTGAATGCTTATATCTTCCAAAGGCAAATTTTGGTCGATAGATAACCTTAATGCTAACTTTTACTAAAAGTCACAAACTTCAATTTAGAGTTTTTTTAGGACTTTAAAGTCACAGCAGCTAAATTGAGTCAATGAAAATTCAGTTTTAGCAACACCAAACATTAAAAGACGACTCCTTATACCTGCTATAAACTAAATCAGCTCATACACCCCCACATCCATCCTCTTATCCCAGTATTTTCATGGTATGTTTGGCAGGTCACATCTTCCCCTTTGATTCCGTAAGGCTTTCCTGACAACGCGTGTCTGTGAATGCGTTTTTAGGATCCAGTCGTACCTGCGTTCATAATCTACGACAAGACACTTCAGAGAATCAATTAGTCCAACCCTCATCCTGCGAGGAAGACGATTCCCTCTGACTTGAGCCGCAAACACCTTCTATCAGGAGTCATTTTGCCTCCCTAACGCCCGACTTCTCTTCCCTGAACCCGGATAGGTTTGACTCTAAGCTTCTATAAACTTGACAACCCAAAAGCGCTTTCCCCGTTCCTGCTCTCTGCATCTGCCTCACCGCGGCCCATCTCCCCTTTCAGTCTGTCACGAAAGAAAAAGCTGGATTTGTTTTCCTGCGCCGCGAATAGCAAGGCCCGTTTTATCCCCAATTAAATAAACAGTCTTTTAGAATCCACTACAGCAAAGAATCCTGTAAATAGTCGAGCTTGTGGGTGAAGCCAGTGGCTCAACATATTCTTTTGTCCCGTGGAAAATGAGCCTTTGTGCAGAATTCATTGCGGTCCTGTTGTTTTTAAATGCGGCGGCGACGCACAAAAGGAAACGTAAACCTGGCTCTCTCCTCTCCGCTAAAGTGGCTCCTTGGCTGGAACAAACACCTCATTCAGGGGTCAAATTTAATCCACCCCGCCTCGAGCTTTTGTATTCAGATTAGAGACTAAGGAGGATTTGCGGCAGCTTGAAGCCTCTTGTTAGAAGGCTGTGTTCCCCACTTAACTTGCAATTTACCTGTCACTTAAGCCCTGAGTGGAGATGGAGCTCACCTCTTCGGGAGAGGTTCAAGCGTTTCTTCTCTTTCCTCAACCAACTGTATAGGAGACAGAGAGATTAGAAGAATCAAATCCAATCGGCCGTGAATAAAGCAGCAAAATAAAACAGACTTGTGTGGCTGGTGAATAAAACTTTTCACTCCAACAAAGGTTCTAGTCCAAAGGTTCTAGTTCTGTACAGCTACATGACACTTTTTCAAATGCGCTATTGTATGATCAGCACGGCGATGTGCTGTTATGTGTTTACGAACAAACTGCGGTTTGATAATCACTGCGCTTTGTGTTAAATGTACGCTCCAATTTGCAAGGAGGTGCTTTTGACCTGCACTTGGCAAAATCAATCCCCAGCATGCGTCTAACGCCCCTCGGGGAGCAAAAGTGATATAGTGCAGATAAAAGGGCAATTCTGGCCATATGGCATAAATATATTCAAATTTTTCACAAAAACCATAACGTCAAAACTCTATAGATATGCCTAAAATCATTCATAAACTGTCATTGCCGTTATTTCCCTAACCTAACCTATACATATCTCAATTTGCATCTTTAAGAAATAGAAATAGATTTTATTTCTATTTACATGTAATTTTTTTTAGCTCATCAGGCGACTGGACTGGAAAAATTCAACAAAGCAAATATGCGTAACATTGCTCAGTATTGAATGTTGTAAGATTGTATTGTCTATTCCATGCTGCCACTATCAAATTACATTAGATGAATAACCATCAATCAGAACCCATTTTCATCATAAATATAGGAAGAATAAAATATTTGACTTTTTAAAATGTTGCCTGCCACTGCAGAGCTTTCCATCTAAACAAAATCACTTCATGTTCTGTTTATAAATATGGATTATTATCTAGGAGTTCAATATGTTTTTCCTGCCCTGGTTGTAACCCCCATCTCAGGACTCCCATGGCACCTCTGCGTTCCTTCCCATGAAATGATTTTGTAAATTCGTGAGGCCTCGGGCCACAGTGAACCGGGTCTTTCTCAGAACTGGATAATTGACTCTTTTTCCTTGATAATTCATAGCTTGCATGTCAACTAACACGACAGCAATAGAGCCCTTGGCCCCTCTTACACCCACCCCCTTGAGGAGTGAGAGAGACGCTACAAGAGAAATAAACAAGCTTTATGAATGAATTACAAGCAGAAAATATCTCGACCGGCTCCTGTGCCAGTTTCATTACAAATTATATAAATCGCTTGTTAAGAGGAGATGATAGGCTAATGGGAGGAATGATTAGACCAATCAGATGATATCTTTTTTGGTTTAATACATTTATCAAAAACTGCAATTTCCTCCCAAAGTCTTTAATATAGCCTTTTTAGGAATGAGATTATCATTATAATGAAAGGAAAAAATTTGTTATGACAATAGGCGTGTCAGATACTATTGTTTCGTGACGCATTGAATTGTACGCTCATCACAGAACCTAGTAGAAAATTGATTGAACTCTTTTTCTTTGATGAAATTCAGTCTTAAAAAGGATTAAAGCAGAAACGCGGGAAACGAGGAAATTTACATTAAATTGGTCCACATCCTACAATGCTATTTTCTCTATTCAAATATGCTTTGCAGTAGCCTATAAATTAAACTCTAATCAATATGTTGCTTCTTCATTTATTAAAATATTTAAACAAAATAATAATAAATAACATTCTTACATTTTAAAGTTATAGGCTATAGCATTGCAAAAAGAACCATCATATGTGTCACATATCACACTGAAATGAATGCTTGGTCAGAATGGACTGGATGATATATTACACAGAGCTTCAAACTGACTTCATTCTGAAACGATATTACTTCATTATTTTTCTGTTATACAGAAAGTCTGCCTGTGCTAGGAGCGGGTCAATAGAGAGATGTGTTGACACCCAGACGAGGCCAAGCAGAAAAAGTTAGGAAAACTTGCTTTTAACTCTGCAAACACTTCACTACAAAACAGAATGAGAACACAACTGATTGGCTTCAAAGCTGCTAATAACAAAATTCACTGTCTATTATATGCATTGCATACCTTAGCAGGAAGAGACATACTGTATACTTTATTAAGATTAGATTTAAATTATACCTAGTTATTGCCTAAATGATGTCTAATGCTATTATCATTGTAAATTATATTGTATTTAATATTAAAAACGGCGCTGATTGCAGTTTATTATTTTTCAGTGCAATCTTTCATTTATCAAATTCTACAAACATCAAATAAAAGGAATTATTTATTCCTTTTATTCAAAGTTAAAGTTTGGAGAGATTTTGATTTAGCTGAAACTGTTTAATTTGATTCCAACAGTCAATAGCAGCATAGTTCAGATTCATACGCCCTCTAATGGCTGTATCTTAGAACTAAAAAAAAAACCACAATGTTGTGCTGCCCTCTCATGGCACATAAGTATAAACAAAGTGACAAAAAAGAAAATGCTGTGCTATACCAATTGAGCTACAGGGGCAGTTGACAACAAAATAATAAACCAAGTGATCTGTATATATTATAAATTAACTAAGATTAAACTAATGTTTTGATTTTGGAATTCACTTCGTAGCTATTAGTATTGTCACATACATATGCATAACTTAATGCTTTTATCTCGTTTACGGCCCCCTATCAATGCGGAGATACACATAAAAACATAGGAAACAATTTTCACATCTGAAACTCTTTTGACTACAATAGGTAAATTACGACATGGAGGGGCATCTGCCACCCATTGCCCCCACCCCCCAATGTCGCCAATGCCTCTTACCATATTTGGAACATCAGGTTCAAAAGCAACTGTGCTGATGGGTACGCCCACCTTTGTCATATCATACCACGAACTGACGTATATTTGTGGGGGTGTGGTTACAGGAGGCGTTTCAGGCAGGTCTGGGTGAGCATTCGCTTTTCGATGGAATGCATCTTTTGTTCCGACACTTCAATGTTTGCAAATTTGTCTTGTCTAATACATGCATGGGCAACTTATAACGCACCAAAGACACAGAAAAAGACGTATTCGCACCATATGACCCATTTAAGGGTGAAAAACAATTGACTTGTACAGAGAGTTTACACGTGTATTCAGCTGTGCGTGATGTCTGTGACGTTTCACTGAAAAAATTTGTAAGAATAGTTTCTGGATGATTCTTTCCACCTTTGAGCCCTGTCGTCACCACTGGCTTTTAGTGTAAAACCTATTGCACCAGATTTCTTTAAATAGCACCAGCAGATGTTTTCATTCAGTTATTAGTTGTACAAAACGACATTAAATAAAATGTTATTTAAAATGCATGCTATTTATAACAGTTTCGAGACTATTTTTGTTAAAGTGCCGATGTTCTATCAAGAAGCGATTGAACCCCTACTGCAAGAAGCTCTAGCACGGATATGCGCATGCTCAGACAAACCGCTCACGTGCCTCTGACGAAACTGTTCAATTAACCATCCACAAAATTGTATTAAACCCTTCACTGTAGGATTTACTCGGTTTGAAATACGCTCGGTAAATCAATGTGAATAGAAACGACGGTTGTTTGTCAAGACAGGTCACGCGATGTCACCTCATCACTTAACATTACCTTTGCTACGGCGGAACACTGAACCTTTTCAAATTGGTGTATTTTAGTATATTTTTGTTCATTTGTCGACTTTTGACGTAAGTACACAAGATAAAACTATGTGAATCCTGTCTGAACCGTTAAAAAACGCAGCGCTGTTGCTGACCCATCATCAGCGCGTGACATCAAAATACCGCGAGAGCAAACGGCTCATTATGCTTTTGCCTTGCTCTCGCGGTACTTGATATCACACGGTGATCTTTATATGTTTACTGATTTTAATAAAATTAAACGAATATCTAACGATTTAAATGAATGGTGATGAACCAAATAAAAACGAATTCCTTTTCATAATTATGATTTACATTGAATAAAAACAAATATTGGGGAGGTGAGTTGGTTGAGTGAAGGGAGGGGCGGTGGAGCTCTGGATAATTTGTTAAACTTTATTTCCCTCTGGATGGCAGCATCCTGCAGATGTATTTCACACATGTTAAATTAGGAAGCGCATTACTCACGGACTCACATTTGCACACGTGTTAATGTATGTACAAGCCGATGCGCATTCATGACATATTTTTATTGTATGAAGAGCACAGAATCAAAGAAGAAGGTGTAAAAGCGTGCCAGGAGTATATGATCTCTCTTGTTCTGCTGTTGGATTTATGCTGTCACATACAGTAAGTACAAGTTTAATCAAGTTTTATTTAGGGATGTTTAATCACAGTTTATAGGTGAATATAATTAATAAATATTAATATCTCCAGATGAGTGACTTTGTTTCTACACGAGATGAAGGCTACTGTAAAAGTAGCCTACAGAGTGGTCTGAAAAGTATTTGTCTTCTAGGATAATTTAATTGATTTAGTTGATTCATTGATGTTAAATTATGTTTTTGAAGAATCACACTTTAGTCATAATTTAATACAAACCACCCACCTACTATTAAACAAGGTTATTTGGTGTATTGAGAATTGACACTCAATGGTTTAAAAGTAGCAATGCACATAATTAATATGTCAATCATTATTCATTAATCTAGTGTGTGTTTGTTGTCTAGTGATGGTGCAGTTGTGTGTGCGTTGGCTGGTTCTGCTGTTCGGGCTCCAGTTTGTTTTGTCACAGCTGGATGATCTTGATGAAGATACAGAAAGAAAGGGAAACAGAAGAAGCAAAAATAAACCTATCACCTCTAATGTCATCCCAAAAAACAACGGTAAGTCATCACAGTAGCCAGCTTGCTTACAACACATTTTTCTTTACCATCTTTTCAAATATTTTGATCAGGTTGCTCAACCCCCTGTTGCCCCCAAGCTTCTGGGTTAGATATAATGTCTCTCATTGTCCCCGGGCAAATTTCCTTTCTGACCGTTTTATCTCCTTCATAAAGGTGATTTACTGGAGGCTGGGCTCCTGTATCGATGGATCTCTTAACTTTACATTTGTGTTTGGCAGACACTTGGTATTTGTCTTTGCCTTTTGTCTTTCTTAAACAGCTTTCAAAGGATGTGAATTGAATACCTGTCACTGGCTGTCCTTTCATATCTGTCATTACAAACCCATAGCCTTTTATGTAAAGCATTATTTTGTTAATACAATAACAGTGTATTGTGATTTCATTTGTCAAGATCAAAAAACAAAAAGTCATACATTATTCTTTGTGCTCTGTATGACAAACAAGCCAAAGTTAAGACAAACATTTAGTCATTATTCACCTAAAAAATCTTCCAACAATAGCTCTAAATCAAATATGGTGGCAAGTTTGCGCATGAGAATCTGTGACACTTAATAAGGTTGACGTTCCAACCTGATATGTCTGAAGGCAATTCGATTTGAAATCTGCAAAGAAGGGACAACATTTGTATTGTTTGGACCACATCAGGGTGAGTAAAATGTCTATGTCGTGGTCTCTCATTTCAGACGGGGATTGTACTTTGGAGCTGGCGTTCTTAGTGGACAGCTCGGAGAGCGCCAAAGACAACCACGCTCAGGAGAAACGCTTCGTTACCGATCTTGTGGACCAGATCCAGAACATTCGTCTTCAAACCGAGCAGAGCCTGAACTTCAGAACTGCCCTCCTGCAGTACAGCAGTCACGTGATCACTGAGCAATCCTTTAAGGATTGGAAGGGTGTGCCCACCTTTCACGACCGCATCGCACCCATTCCATACATAGGGCACGGCACCTACACCACCTATGCCATCACCAACCTCACCCGTATCTACCTGGAGGAATCTGGCCCTGGCACAGTGAAGATAGCCATCCTACTGTACGACGGTGTGTCTCATCCAAAAAATCCTGACATATTCTCCGCTTTGGCTGATGCTAAGAACCAGGGGATTAAATTCTTCACAGTTAGTTTAACACCCGCTGCCAATGTGGAACAGTTGCGTCAACTGGCCAATTCTCCATCCGCCCGCTTCGTACACAACCTACAGGACAAGGCTGTTGTGGACAAGATGGTCAAAGAAATTGTGAGTCTTTGTCTTTTTCCAAAACACAATTAAGCTCTCTTTAACATAGCAATTGTTTCTCCTAGATAGCAAGGAGATGACTGGAGTCTTCTGCTTCTAAATGTACCTCCTGAGAAGAGGAGCCAAGTGTAATTTCACATGTCTCTTGTAGAGTTTCTGAAGAGATCTCAATAATGTATTTTTATTTCTATAGGCATTTAAGAAAAAACAAGTTTATATAACTGAGTACTTCAATACCAAGTATCATGAATACACATATTCTTAACAATAGCTTGAATGCACTATACATCACATTGGATTTAAATCATCTGCCAAACATTGTATTTTGTGGTCAACTAAAAACTAGTACTAACCAAAAGCAATATTTAGAAGATGAACTGCATGCAATGAGCTTTACTGCTTTTTTTCTATGGCCAAAAATAAGTATTTTATGGCACACAGCTGTGGATAAGTTATGTTTTAACCCAATGGGAATGTTTGAAAGCTGTGAAAACCTTTTGTTTTTCGTAAAACAACTTGCACAGCAGTGTATATGTGATGCTTCATTTGAAGTTAAGTTCAGATTGTGCACAAATGAAGGAATGTTTTGTGCTACCTGAGGACATGCACTCTTAAGTATCCGGTAACTATGGAAATGTCTTATCTTTTTATCTGTCCTGAGGAAATGGAAAAACCTAATGAACTTATGAATGAACTTGAGCCGAGGATGAGTTTAGGGCACAATAACTCACGGTTGAAATGCTTACTGTAAGTTTGCACAAGTTCATGAAGTTAGCAGGTTCAGGTCTGGCTTATGTCTTTTTCTTTTTTGCTGTTTCTCCCACCATGGCCCATTATTTTCTGTCATCTTTCTACTTTACATCCTAAAGTGGTAAAGGCATACTATGTCTTTATAGGTGTAAAAAGACCTTAAGCGTTCCTTTGGCAAAGAAGCGAAACCGTGACAACATCTTCGTCCTGTATCAGCCACCGTAGTTCTTGTATGTAGTGCATTTGTTCCTGACCAGATGTGTGCCACATCTTTACACATCTGTTCCTTATATTGTTTTATTAGAAATTCTCTGACAGTTCCGTATAACTTCAAACAACATTTTGAGCATTGTATCCTGCTGGAAGACAATAGACAGAACCGCTGTCTCTAAGCAGGTCTGGAGTGGAATGAGTCTGGTGATGTTACCTTTCTGTGTCTCACATCACACAGCATCTGCATATGGTCAGGAAACCTTTATGACTGAATGCTGGCCAGCTCTGTTGTGCCTTGCTGGATGTTCCTTCTGATCTCTGATAATGGAGAGCAGATCGCAGAGAAAGTTTGGCTTAAGTGTTGCGATAAGTTTTCTGAATAGGCATCACTTTTAAAGAGAGCTGTCAGAGGAGCAGACAGGAGACCTTTAGGAATTTCTGTTGGTTTGATGATTTTGTGGTATTTGAAAAGAAAAACAGTTTTTTCCATTCGGTTTGCTTGAATTTGAGCAGAATAATTTTTGCGAACAGCTGTTGCTCATTGACTTAAGGGTGCTATGAGCAGCATGATTCTGCACGCAGGAGGAATATGTCACGCGGGCTTCTGCACGCTACAGCTCTGAATAAACTGTTGATGCAGGTGCTTGATGCAGAGACAAGAAAAACACAATCAAGATGTTTAATCACAGGCCAGGCATAAATCCCATGCAATACTGTAACCCTCTCAGCTCATCAACTTTCTGTTTATTAAGTGGTTATATAAATGTTACATTTGAAAAAGACACGCTTTTCTATTGTGTGTTTATGTCAGATGTGTGTGATTAATAGTCAAGCTTGTCGTGAAATTCCTTTGTTGTTATGGTTCTCTGTGATCTGTTGTTTGAGTGTTAGGATGCATCTGTCTGTCACCAGTATGCTTCAAATGAAAAATGATCATGGCATGTGTTTTACTGTATAAATATATGTTGACTTTAAGACTTTCCATCAATTTACATGACAGCATCTCATGTCAAGAATCAAAGAAAGGCCTGCATGAGTATGCACTAGTTTATTTCAGACACATTTAGAAACATTTCACACATTGTACTTGTGTCTCCTTAAGACTAGAAATATCCCAAAATGTGCTTCCAATGAAGAAAATCTGAAATCAGACTTTAGATTCCAGTATGAACACACTTTACTTATAAAAAAACGAATTTTCACCGTTTACATAAATATAGTATCCAGTATATGTAACATTTAGGCAATGTGTGTATAGAGTTTTACTCTATTGAAAATAATTGTTCAATCCAAAGTTTATTATTTTGTTTTTAGATTTGTTTAGTTTTATTAATATTTTAAATTAGCTTTTATTTTTACATTTTTAGTTTAATGTTCATCTTAGTTCAATTTTTAGCAAGTTTGCTTTATGCTATTGTCATTTTATTATTTATTAGTTTATTTTTTATGTTGCTATATAAGATGAATACATTTTTTTTTAGTTTTTCTTTATTATTATAATTTTACTGCTTTAAACTTATTTCTGAGGCAACATTTCTATTTTTCATTAGTTTAAACTTTTCCAATAATTTTAGGCCAATATTTTATTTCAAGTGAACAGAAACTTTTTCAAAGTTTCAATGTAAGGAAACTAAAATAACCAATCATTGCATGCAGCGGCTTGACATATTCTCAGTTCAGTTATTTGAAAAATGTGTGTGCATTTCTTTTGCTCTTGTAATTTTGCCTTTTTCACTCTTTTCCCTCTTAGACGGAAGTGGTGAATGATGTGGTAAGTGTTTATTAAACAAAATTCATATAGGCAAGATTATTTAAAAGAGACAATATTTGTCATCTAAAGCTCGTGTGTGTCTGTGTATGTTCCAACAGTGCCCACTGTCACAAAAATGCACTTGTGAGAAAGGAGAAAGGGGGGCCAGTGGACCTGCTGTAAGTCCTCAATGTTTAAAAAAAAGGGCAAAACCCAAAGGAATTTACATACACAACCTTTATAACTGTGCTGTGGATATTAAAAGTGTAAATGTTATTTAGTCAGTGCTACAGATATTGTTATTTATTAAAAAATACTACATTTCTGTTATCTTCCTCAATATTTGGCATGGAACACCAACAATCTTCTCATAGCTGTTTTCCACAATTCATACCTGTCAAGTTGATGGTCCATATCTGTCAAGTTTAGAAGAATTGAACACAGAGAAAAAGCAAATTTGTATTCTGAACACCCAAATATTAGGTGACTGAGCTGTGGTTGTGTGTAAAAAAAGCTTACAGATCATTCATTACAATTTCCAGTAAGTATTCCTTTAATAGAATTGTGTTTTAACATCAATGGGAATGACTCTGTTTCACAGAGAATAGTGGTTTAAAAACTTTAGATTTGAGCTGCTACTCCTTTTCTGCCAGCTGGAACCTAATTATTAATGAAAGTGAAATAGAGTTAACTAAGTCAAGGGTTTTGACACCACAGGGTTATTTTCTATCTGTGATTAAATAAAATAACGGCTGCAGACTTGCTGTAGAAAAATATAAACGTAATGGAGATTTTTCTATGTCATGCCACTTTCAACAAAACCTTTGATTTCTAAACTAAAACTGATTTCTAAACAGTGGTGTGGCAGGAGCTTGTTCATTTACTCCTGCCTATCATAACAAATTTATGTATTTTTGGGTGTATATAGCATCTAGTCATCTAGTCTAGGCATAAATCTAAAAATGTAAAACATTTCTGCACCCAATAGACTGTGTCACTCCAACAAATGTGTTTCTGGAGGAATATTTGAATCCTTACGCTACAGAATATCATGCCATGTCATAATTTATTTTCAACCGCAGGGTAAAAAGGGTCGACCTGGAGACGATGGAAGCCCAGGACCCAAAGGACAGAAGGTCACAGTTTGATTTTTTTATAAACTCTTATGTTTATAAACTATTGGTGCATGTTATCTTCAAACATGATGTGCTTCTTGCAGGGGGAGAGTGGTTTCAGTGGTCCTCCCGGACGAGATGGTTCAGAGGTGAATCAGTCCTCAACATATCCCTGCAGATTCCCTGTTATATATTTTTTATTATCGTGTTTGTGTAATGTGTGTCTCTCATCGTATGTTCTGTATCGGTCATCAGGGGAAACCTGGGGACAAAGCAGAGAAGGTAATCAACCTTATTATGCTCTTCTTCTTCACCATGATCCGTATCTCTATGTGTGATGTCTGTTGTTTTTGCTTTCTTAAGGGGGAACGAGGAGAATGTGGAACACCAGGAATCAAAGGAGACAGAGTTAGTGAGATTTCATCTACTGTACACTTCATCAATAATCTGCAAATGTTTGTCTGCTAATATCTGATTGTTTACAGGGTCCTGAGGGTCCCGTTGGTATCAGAGGAAGTCGAGGACTGCAGGTTTGTCTTCATGATGATCAGAATGCATTAGTGACAAAAAAGCATTTTGCTGTTTAAAGTACTTTTCCACGTTACCCTTGTGTAAAGCTTTCTTGTGTTTTTGCAGGGTTTATCTGGACCCAATGGGGACACCGGCCCTGAGGGCCCACCTGGCAAAAAAGTGAGTTTCATTTGGCAATCTTATTCTTTCAAAACAGTAAAAGTGGACTTTTGTAACATGCAAATATAAGAGGGCACATTGGGAAATATTTGGGACCAATTATCATAAAATTTGCTTCCAATTCTTGTCTCATAGAAATATTCCTGTTGTAAAAACAATAATGTAGAAGAAACATTCATCATGATTTTATTTGTTATTTTAAAGTTTGGTTTTCAAAACTATAAATCCTCTAGTTCTCTGTCAGGGCAGATGTGCGCTTCTAAACACTAATTATTTTTCTGGAATGTTCTTTTTGGACTTA
This sequence comes from Triplophysa siluroides, assembly GCA_006030095.1. Lineage (NCBI taxonomy): Eukaryota > Metazoa > Chordata > Actinopteri > Cypriniformes > Nemacheilidae > Triplophysa > Triplophysa siluroides. Next base: position 2,330,586 of record VCII01000203.1, on the reverse strand, counting down.
CTGATGGCTGTCATGTTCTAGCCGAGCAACAGATTAATGTCTGAACTTGCTGTAGCACATGTGTGTGTGACACGTGAAAGTGTTTTGCCTAATGGCTCTGAACACAGTAATTGCAGTCTTTAATTCAATATGACTGACATGAGCCATTTGTTTTCAAAGACCGCTTGTGTGCATGTGCCCAGACAGACGTTTTTGCCTAACGGCATGATATGGATTTCAGTCATGAAATGATTTTTATAATGTATATGCTTTAATTATTTTGGTATTTTACAGATGACTATGCACCCTACCTTAGGAGTTAAGTTTCTTGCTTGAATCAATAGCTCACACAAAAGAAAATATATCCTTTATGTTTTGAAAAGAAGGCATACTGTACTAAATAAATTACTATCCGGACTACATCTTAAAAATAAAATTCCTCTGTGAAACACAAAAGAAGAAATCTTGAGAAATGGTTTTGGGTACATACAGTACTTCACGGTTACTACATTTCTTCAAAATATCTTTTGTTTAGCAAAAGAACTTCATACATGTTTGAAATGACATGGGTGTGAGTATGATTAAATATTTCTCATTTTGGACTCAACTGTCACTTTGATTTAATTGTGAAAAATATTTTTTTGTGACCCTCAACAACATCATTCTGAACCCGGTCCAGACCAAAACGAACATGCCCAGATTACCACCAAACCATCAATAGGAATTCAGTCTCTTCAGCAGCATCTTCATACATAAATATTGCACCAGTTTTCATTTAGAATGTTTCTGGTTGTTCAGGGGGAGAGAGGCTTTCCCGGACCACCAGGAATCCAGGGTGAGACTGGGATTGGCCTTCCTGGATCAAAGGTAGACTTGAATTGTCATGAAATCAGATGCTCCGTATCTTTGTTTATGAACTCATGCACTTGTGTTTTGTGTTGATCTGTAGGGTGATGTGGGATTACAAGGCAGACTGGGTCCTCCCGGGCCTCCTGGGCTTGGGGGGCCGGGCCTACCGGTAACAAATTAGCATCAAGAAGGACTGCATGATTTTTCATGTACATTACTCAGCATTCAATGATCTGTCCGGTTTCTGTTTGCTTTAAAGGGACCACAGGGACCTCAGGGTATACCAGGGGAGAAGGGCCCGCCAGGAGAGGGCTTTCCAGGGTCAAAGGTACAAACGACAGTCAAACCAAAATTTATTCAGACACCTTCAACATTTCTCACATTATCACAGGTTTTTTGCTATAGTTTGGAAAATGGAAATAAAATATGACAAGAACTGTGTCAGAACAACTTTATCTTGATAATGTCAGATAACTTTGATAGAAAGGTATGTTGCATGTATGTACACAATTACCAAGCAGTGTTGAGTTTTGTTCAGTCTGTGTTGTAAAAAGGTTGCATTAGGATCGGGTCAAAGTGCCTGAATAATGTTTTAACCAAAACATTTCTAAATTTTACTGGTAGTCCACCGTGTGAAGGGTTTTTGGGTATAATATGTCACAGTTTACTTTATTTTGCTCTCCTCTCTTACATAAAGTGCTCTGCACCCACTAGTAAAAACAATATAAAAAATCATACAGTATCTGGTTTCTGAATAATTTTTAGTTTGGCTGTATAAGGAAACACTAATGTGGATCTTCCTCAAAGTTTGACTTCTGCTCATGTTGTTTTCTGTCTATTCTCTCATGTTTGCTATCAATACGGTGTGTTTTGTGCTTAACAGGGAGAGAGGGGCCTGGAGGGGCCAAAGGGACCCAGAGGGCCACTAGGTCCAGGGATTAAAGGAGTAAAGGTAAAACATAAAGAACATTGTTAGACCACTCACTAGAAGAGCACACATTCTGACAGTGGCAGTTTCTGATTTTTGAGTTGAAGTGCTTTTGAGCTGTTTTGAACTCTTAAGGTGATACTTCACCCAAAAATGAAAATTCGGTCATCATTTACTCACATTTGGAACAACTCGAAGGTGAGTAAAGGATGACAGAATTTTAATTTTTGGGTGAAGTATCCCTTTAATGTCATTTTTCCTATCCGATGCTTTGAATGAATGTGTCCCAGCTTGCAGTAATGAGTACTCAGCCTGTGGCTAAGAAAAAAGACCAGAGTATTAAGGTTTTATTCCATATACTTGCCAATCATTTGAATAATAACTAGACTCAACATGATCTGACAGATTTCTTTGTTCATATGAATGTTGTGCATTGAATCTATTCTTTTGGTTTCCGGGTACTGGCATGGGTAACACGTCACACCATTACGCACCCTAGTGTGTATGGTCTCATTAGAAATCTAACAAAAACTCATTTTCTTTATTACTGTTGTTGTCTTTCATCTGTTACAAAAAGTATACAATCTTTAAACACTCTAAACTGTACACTATTTTACGATAACTTCAAAGGAACCAAAATTAACAGATTGTTTTGAGAGAAAGCTAATAAACATAATAAAACAATTTTTTTGGCATAATTTTCAGTTTTCCAACTCCCAATTTGAATTGTGGAAGAACAGTTATATGTATGCGTGTCCAAACATAAGACTGTCTTTGGTCTATGTACTCTCAAGGGTGATGTTGGTCCTTCTGGGCCCCCAGGACAAGTTGGGCTTCCTGGAACAGGCATCCAAGGAGAGAAGGTACTGTTAAACTTGAATTTACAATAGTGCCTTACTGTACAGTATGTACTAAGGACAATATACTGTAACACCTACAGTATTGTATATCGAATATCAAATATGATTGAAGAATTGTTGGGTTTGCTTATATATATTTTTGTTTTTGCAGGGTGTGGAAGGACCACGTGGACCCCCCGGAAGCAGAGGGCCACAGGGTGAGGGCTACCCTGGACCAAAGGCAAGAATTTCCCATCATGCTTTAATCACTGTCACAATATCAGAAAGCAATAGAGATAGACACTGTGTTATGACTATAGACCCAAACCATGTGTATGTTTGCAAATGTGCTGCTTAAGGGCGATCAAGGTTTACCAGGTGAGATTGGGACACCAGGAGAGAGAGGACTAGGAGAACAGGGTCCCAAAGTAAGTCTTCTTCACTTCACTTTCAGGCCTGCGTGAAATTACTCGCTGGCCTTTATTTTTGGTTTTGTCTGATTTCTGTTGTTTTATCATATGTTATCTGTGCTTGGTTAAGTTAGCATGTTTGTCTTTGTAATTTTCTATCAAACTATTGATAGAATGTATCAGCATCCGAAACACAAATGGGCATCATCTATATTATCAAAAGCACAACCAGAGTTCTCCCTATGTCATATCTGACATGGTGACCACAAATGATGTTGTAAATTATTTTCTGCATTTGTAGGGAGAACCTGGAGCTACTGGATTGTCAGGATTACCAGGTTTACCCGGAGAGGACGGAGCTCCAGGACAGAAGGTATCATTTTTTCCTCAATCAACAACTCTCTTCTAAAACAATTTTACCCAAATGCACAAACAAGTCTGTATGTATTTCAGGGAGAACCAGGGGCCGCTGGGTTGAGAGGTCCTGAAGGAGCGGCAGGAGTGGGCATCCAGGGTGAAAAAGTATCTCCCTCGCTTTATTGTACAATTATTAGCGTTTACATTTAGTCACGACAACATTAAAATAAACTATATTACAGTTCACCCATAATAAAACATATTTTGTGATTTATTCCCCCTCATGTCAATCTAAATCTGAATGACTTTCTTTCTTCAGCAAAATACAAAAGAAGATATTTTGAAGAATGTTGGTAACCGAACAACATTGAACCCCATTGATTTCCAGTGTATGAACACAAAACCACTGAGACATTTCTCAAAATATCTTCTTTTGTGTTCCATAGAAAAAGAGTAATATATAGGTTTTGAATGACATGAAGGTAAATAAATTATGTCTATACTATATTTTCCCCTAATACCGTTTGCCTCTGACTAGCAATAGCAATCATGGTTTTGCTAGACTGTAATATAAAAAACGCTATTTTAAAAAGCTCTTTGGAAGAGAAAACTTGCTCTCATGAAGACATTTCATAAGCCTTTAACCATACAATCTAACATGGAGCCAAACTATGTAATGTCTGTTGTTCAGGGTGACCAGGGTCAGCGGGGAATCCGTGGGTTAGCAGGGCCACCGGGAATAGCTGGACCCTCTGGATCAAAGGTGGATCCATAGTTCTCATTAGATTTTCTCGAAATCAGTTTGAAACAGATAACCAGGAAGAAATTAGCTCATCTTCCTTCCTGTCTATTTTATTTTCTTTCTAGGGTGAGCCGGGCACGCCTGGCAGACAGGGTTTACCTGGACTCCAGGGACGTGCAATAACAGGAACCAAGGTAAGAAATCTCAGTTATCCAACAACTTAATTTCTATAAACATGACGGGAATTAGATTTTATTTGTCTTAAAGTGTTGAGTAGTATCTACAAACGTTCACTGTTTAAAAACATGCATTATGTTATTGGCAGGGTGACGTTGGTCCACCAGGTCCAGCTGGTCCAGTAGGAGAGACAGGATATGGACTTCCTGGGCCAAAGGTCATCCATTGCTCCCCAATAAACTTGAGTATCAAATTTAAACTTTAATGTTAAAACGATCAATGTTTCTGTTGTTTGCGTTTCTAAGGGTGAGCGTGGTGACCCAGGTCCTTCTGGTCCGCCTGGTCCAAAAGGAGACGGCTATCCTGGTCCTGCAGTGAGTACATCCACATGCTCTTTATAAAATCTGTTTCTATTAAGCAGATATTTGTGAATAACTCATAATTCCGCTTGAGGTAATACTTTGTTTAGTTCATGTTGTGTTTGGAGACTTTGAGTTAAAGTATTAAAGCTTGATAGTTAAATCCCACAACTCTTATCACCGTTGTGCCCCTGAGAAAGGCAGCTCACTTTGTTTCAGGGGAATAATTCTTATTGTGGTCATGTACTGCATTTGTGCGTTGACATCCGCAGGGTCTTCCTGGTCTTCCTGGCCTTCAGGGGGAGCTTGGTCAAGAGGGAATAGGTTTTCCAGGACCAAAGGTACAAGCTTTCTCATGTGCCACCTACAGCAGATCACATGTATCAGATAAAGATGCGGGGTGGGAACTCAGATGTTTCTCCATGACTGTGTTCTCAGGGTGATATTGGCTTTAGAGGTTTGCCCGGTCCACCAGGACCTCCAGGGGAAGGACTGCAGGGACCACCTGTACGTCAGTCCAAAGTCACAAACACACAACGTCAGATTTTGTATATGATCGTATGATGTGTACGTCAGCGTAGACAGAACAAGTGAAGGTTTTGTTCCCATCTTTATTTTACACTTGCAGTGTTTTTTATACCCCTGAACATTCCTTGAGAAAAGTTTGTTTACTTTAATGTTTAAATGTTTAAATGTCATTATTTTTTACCTCAAATTAGCATTTTACTGTATTCATAATCTTATATCACATTAATATAATACATAATTCACCACCATACACCCATCTGCTCCAAATCTCTTACATCTGTCTAACAAATCCTCATAATGTAACCCAGTAATCCCTAAACATCAGTTCAGATGTCCAGCTGCTTTCATCTCAGCGTCCATGTACATGAGTCTGAATATGTTTTCCTACCTGATTTTTGGTTAATAATGTGTTTCTGAACGAATCAGGGCACAATGGGGAGGCCAGGACCTCCTGGGCCTACTGGACCACCAGGACAAGGCTTACAAGGTCCAAAGGTGAGACACTGACACACGTGTAGAATAAAGTCTTTGGTACTTTCTATTTGGGAATCTCTAGTAGGAATTTTACTGAATATTACCAGTTTGCAAAACTATTCAGTTGGCAGGTGCAATAGACTTTCAGTGAATCAATTCAGTAATCATTTTAACAGGGGGATCAGGGGTCACAGGGTGTGGCAGGGCCGAGGGGACTTTCCGGAGAAGGAATCCCGGGATCAAAGGTCTGTGATTTTGTAATGTATGCTGTGTTTTATGAAAATGTATACCCTGTTAATGAAAGACCCATCTCTGTTTCTCAGGGTGATCGTGGAGCTCCGGGTGAGAGAGGGCTGAAGGGGATCAAAGGTGACATGGGAGATCCTGGTGTTCCTGGACAATCAGTTAGTAAAATAGATATTACAGTCAGTTTTCAAACAATTTTGATATCAGCTGTGAAACTGTTATGGGCAGGCAGTGAAGTGACAATCCACAAGGTCCCTAACCTGCCTGAAACTACTTTCACCTATCATTCAATCACACACAATAATATGTGTCATTTATAATTTCATGTCAGACACAGTTAACCTTGACTTTGTGCCCTTATTTATATTTTTACCTGACAATCTACAAGTTCCCATGCACGCTCTGGATTTTTATTATCTCTCTAGGAGAATTTCATTATTAAAACTATGTTCTCCATGTCACTCACAAAGAGATGAAATATTTCACTTTACTTGGCCCTTCCACAAAGACTTTCAGAGAGGTTGGAGATATTTTAATGCTTGAATTTATTCACATTTTTCAGGGAAGACTAGGAATGAAAGGGGAGCCGGGACTAACGGTATGTTGTTCTGTATTTCACGTTATATTAAAACTATTAAACCGTTAAATCGGAGTTGGACAGTACTTTAAGTAAGTGTAAGTAAGTACTTAAGTAAGTGTTTTACTCTACTCTGCTTAATGAAGCTTATCATACATTTTACTTCACTACATTTTTATGAATACACTTTTTTACATTTAAAGATTTTTCAAAAATCATGTTTTTTATTGTGCATTCCGATTAATATCAATATCAAACTGCACTTGGGTTGTTTTGAGTTGATTTAATAATACCTCAAACAAATACATCTTACTAATACAATAAAACACAATTTAGAATTAAACAAAGGAGTTATCTGTTTTTGCATATAAAATCTTTCATTTTTTCTCTTTAATACTAATACATTAAGAATCTAGTTCTTTTTTTACTTGTAAATTTTTTTCTGGGAAAATACTTAAATAAAAGTAAGAAAGTACTATATTGTAATGTACTTTTTTAGTACTTGTTTTAAAGTACTGTACTTAAGGATTAAAGGTTAAAAAAAATATATGAAATGAAACGTATGATATACTGCATATAACACAATCTGTGAAGAGGTCAAATTTAATTATGAGATAATGAGCATCAAAGTTTGATTTCCACCATTAACTTCACTATGAATTCAAGCTTTGACATGGCCTTACTCCGGCAAAATTAAAGATATTAAGGTTATATTTTTACAGAATGTTCTTTACGTTATGTAGGATGATTTTATGTAGGAAACAGTAAATCACAAAAATGACATCACCTGGGTTTTTACAGACTGGGTCACATATGCTTTATATTTGAGTAAAAAATTCTGATAGAGTACAGATACTTGAAAAACTAGAGTAAAGTAAAAATACTTAAGTATCAAATCCATTTTTTTAAGACACTGTTGTGTTTTCAGAGGTCTGAGATCATCAGGATAATCCGGGAGATTTGTGGTATGACCCACGCATGCATTTCTTTCAACATATGATGCTGCATGTTAGTCTATTCCCATTAGATTGACATTTTGCAATGTATTGTCTTTTAGGCTGTGGGGTCAGATGTAAAGAACGCCCTATGGAGCTTGTGTTTGTGATTGACAGCTCGGAGAGCGTTGGTCCTGAAAACTTTGAGATCATAAAGGACTTTGTGGCTGCGCTAGTCGACAGACTCACCGTGGGCCGAAACGCCACTCGGGTCGGTCTGGTTTTGTACAGCCTTGAGGTACAGCTCGTGTTTAACCTCGCTCGCTACACCACTAAACAGGACGTGAAACAGGCCATACGCAGAATTCTTTACATCGGCGAGGGCACGTATACGGGTACCGCCATCCGCAAAGCTACTCAGGAAGCGTTCTACAGTGCGAGGACAGGGGTCAGGAAGGTCGCCATCGTCATCACAGACGGGCAAACGGATAAACGGGAACCTGTGAAGCTGGAAATCGCTGTTAGGGAGGCGCATGCGACCAACATCGAGATGTACGCTCTGGGAATTGTTAATGCCAGCGATCCGACACAGAACGAGTTCCTCCAGGAGCTTAATCTGATTGCCTCGGACCCTGACAGTGAACACGTGTATTACATCGATGACTTCAACACCTTGCCAGGTAATCCGCTGTTCACACAAGCATCTGCTTTCTATCCTTTTGCTCATAAAGAATCCTTACGTCTCATATTTTCTTTTCATCATTCAGCCCTCGAGTCTAAACTTGTCAATCAGCTCTGTGAGGATGAAAATGGAGCGCTGATCAATCTCATCAATGGTTTCCAAAACGGATACAATATCGATGGCAACGGCAGGTACAATTACGAAACCAACACATATAAAGGCAACAGAGAGGGTACAGGCACACACTCTGGAATAAACCCTGTCACTCAAGAAAGTGGGAGGGGTGACACCTTCGCCCCACCCACAAATATTTCAGACATTAACGAGGTTAGTGAACTAACGCCAAGTTAAAGATGTTCAGCAGTTTTTTTGAATGCTGTTTTGAGTTTGTAAACTTTCCTCAGGAGGTCCAGAGTTTGCCTAAGAAGCCAGACGTACAGACTTCAGAGCAGAGCAGCGGTAGAGGAGATACTCCAACATTCACTGGGGCGTCCACACACGGCAAAAATTCATCAGGAACGTCTTCATCATCATCATCAACGACTGGGATTACATCATCAACCTCTGTGCAGTTCATACCAGCCCCTCGACCACCTTTACCTAAGGGTACAAACACATTATTCAAAACTGAGCTGAAAATGCTTTTTAAGCGTCTTCTAGTTACCTTTTGGAAACACTTTAAAATAAGGTGCAATTTTGTTAATAGTAGTAAATGCATTATCTAACATTAGCTAACAATGAACAATTTAGTTTTTCAGCATTTATTTATCCTTGTTAATGTCTATCAATACAATTATCCATGTTAGCTCAGACACAATGTTTGATTCTACAAATGTTTTGTTGAAATTAACATGAACTAAGATTAGTAAATGCTGTAGAAGACTTAATCATTTGTTAGATCATGTTAGCTAATGCATTAACTTATTGTTAACAAATAGCAGCTTATTGTAAAGCTTTGCCCGAAATTTCTTTAGAATTGAAGTAGCAAGCAGGATGCAGAACTTTTGATTTAAATGTTCCCATAAATGGCATAGATGCAACAATATCCGGAGCTTAGTATGAAAACGCACCAGTAGAAAATTTGTGCTAAAGATATACTGTCCAGTCGGACAGAAACCTTGTATCTCCAAAACTGCCACTTTAAAGGAAATAAAAAAACACTGTGTTGTCAAAGCTGACAAGCTCTTTTTAATACTTTTCATTGGTTAAATATTTGCAAAACCCACAGACAAGAACATGAAGGGTGACCAATAGTAATGATTGATAAAAAAAACATGGAAAATGGACACACAAGGTTTCAATCCGACAATGACAATATGTACTTTTTATAAGGCTTATGTTAATATCATGATGTTCAGAGGTTGTGCCACTGGACCCACGCTGTGAGCTGCTCCTGGATCAGGGTCCCTGTCGAGACTATAACATCCGCTGGTACTACGATCGGCAGGCCAACGCCTGTGCGCAGTTCTGGTACGGTGGCTGCGATGGGAACCGCAATCGCTTTGACACAGAAGAAGAGTGCAAGAGGACGTGTGTGAGAGCAGGTAAATGATCCTTCTGATGAATATTATCTCTGATCAAATTCAAACTGCGTCCTGACATGTGGTCATACTTTTGGATTTTAGGAGGCTGAAGTCCAGCGCAGATCTTTAGTTGTTCTACCTGCCAATGCAACTGATGGACCTGCACTGAAATACACAATGTATATGTATGTATGTATGTATGTATGTATATGAATGATGCAATGCAGCACACACCACAAAACAACAGAGGGCAGCATATATTTTTTCATGGGTTTTACATTTGTTTTATAATCATTAAGTTCTTTAATAAACCAATCACCTCCAAGATCATCCACAAAACAACCATACATTCTCTATATCTCTTTACCACTATTGATATCACAGGAATTGTTTGAGCCAAGTTATCTTGAGCCAAAGGCCGAAAACACCCAGTTGGCCGGTCCATCACGGTACATTTGATAGAAAATGAGTTGCTGTTCACAACACATGCAAGAAAAGACAGCATGTAATTGAGAGTATGTAAACACATATTCTACATATTTGTGAATGAATTATGCATCATTCCATGTTGTGAGCAATTCATATTATACATTGTCAAAGTTACCGTGAGTTAATTTGCGTTTTATACTTATGTAATGAATAAAAGGTTGTCGGGGATTTTGATTGTTCATGTGGTTTACATCAGAGGAAAATGTTTGTCGTTTTGTACCTAGTTTGTACTTTTTAAATAAATGTGTTTATGTTGATTAAAAGCTTGGCTTTTCCATGGTAAACTGATCAGAATTAAAAACAGTGTTTTGTAAACAGTTAAGATGTCTGATGTTTACCTACTGTGTGAATTTTATAATATTTTTTTTAATCAGAAAACAAATCATAATATCTCAAATCAAAAGTAAGTATCTTAATTTATATTAGAATTTTTCCCTGGAAAGCAAGACAAAAATACTAAGAAAAATAAAAAAATACAATAATAAGAAACTTATTTTAACATTATAAATCTTTCAAAGACGTTTTCTACTATACAAGGTTACTTTGGAAGTAAATGTATCTTGTTGTTTGTCAAGCACGTTTTTTCAGTCATAGTTTGATATAAATTGAGTTTATCTGCTCTAAATGATAAAGTTTCTGTGACTCTGAAGGCTCTGGGTTCTTTCGGCAGCTGAAACTGTCTCTTCACCTGTTGTTATACAGCTGAAAACGGACACTCACACAAAAAAATACAAACATGGTTATTTCCTTTACTTTTGTTTTTTTGAATTTAAAAAATGATCCATATGACTGTCCCACTGACATGCCATCTGGGGGGGGCCACACATTTCACAACCAGGATTGAGGGATGACAGAGGCATGCTTTTTACCACCAAAAATAACACCCCTTCAGTCGGCAATCCTACCACTCTCCTTCCAAGACCGCAACAACCTGCCTTCCCCCTTTCTTTTCTTGATTCCCAAGTTCCAACACCAGCATGGATCCCAAAGCCTTAAAGGAGGAACTACCGCTGTTCCAGAGTACCTTGCTTCAAGATGGACTGAAGGAACTTCTGAATGAAAACAAGTTTGTGGACTGCACTTTAAAAATCAGTGACCGCTCTTTTCCCTGTCACCGTCTGATCATGGCCGCCTGTAGCCCCTACTTCAGAGAGCTCTTCTTTTCCGAAGACGGCAAGGAGAAGGACATCGGCAAGGAAGTGGTTGTAGACGATGTAGATCCCAACATCATGGATATGATCATCCAGTATTTGTACTCTGCTGAGATCGACTTGACGGATGACAACGTTCAGGAGATATTTGCTGTGGCCAACCGCTTCCAGATACCCTCAGTGTTTACAGTATGTGTGAATTATCTCCAGAAGAAACTATCATTGGCCAACTGTCTCGCCGTCTTCCGGCTCGGCCTGGTCCTCAGCGTGCCCAGGCTTGCTATAACGGCACGTGATTACATCGCAGACCACTTTGAAACCGTGGCTGCCGAGGAGGAGTTCCTTCAACTGGCGACCCACGAACTCCTGGCCCTGATTGGTGGAGACACGCTCAACGTGGAAAAGGAGGAAGTCGTGTACGAGGCGGTGATGAAGTGGGTGCGCAGCGACAAGGCGAAGCGTGCCAGACTCCCCCCTCCTCCCAGAGAAAGGGAGAGGAGGAATAAAGAGGGAGACAGACGAAGGTCCCACAAAAAGTGCAGGTCACGAAAACCCCGAAATTATCACATAATAACACGTAAGCTTCTCGCACCAAGAAGAATAGTCTCTATATTGTTGGAGGACTGTTTGTTGATGAAGAGGACAAGGAGTCTCCACTGCAGTGCTACTTCTTCCAGGTATGTCCTTTGAAATACTTTCGAAAACCATCTTTTATCTTCAGCCAATAGTTGAATAGTATTCAATGTCCCCACCAGCTTACCAACTGAATTCCCTTTCATACCCATTCATGCCCCAACGTTTCATTCGTTGGATAATTCTGACTTTTTTAAAGCTAATTTTTATCTTCTTTATTCAATTTGGTTTCTTGTTGTAGCTGGACACTCTTGGTGCCGAGTGGAGAGCCATGCCACCCATGCCCAGTCCCAGATGCTTATTCAATCTGGGCGAATATGAAAATCTGTTGTTTGCCATCGCTGGCAAAGACCTGCAGACCAACGAGTCCCTGGACTCGGTCATGTGTTACGACACTGAGTATGATGTCAATTTATGTGATCATTAAATAGTCAGCTTCTTCATCTGTCTTAACTGTTCAGCTGTCTAGCAATGTGTTGGGTATTTATAAGCAGGATATGGTCGAAGACTCGTGGCTAATATTTCATGTCATTGCAGTAAGATGAAATGGAGCGAGACCAAGAAACTTCCTCTGCGTATTCACGGCCACGCCGTTGTCTCACACAACAAACTGGTGTACTGCATTGGAGGAAAGACAGATGACAAGTAAGTGTGCAGTCCTGATAAACCATAATACAGTTTATGAATCAAACTTTATGTTTACTTGAAAACATGAAAAGCAGAAAGTTTTCTGTGATGGTATGGTTTAGGGTCAGATGGTAGAATATATAGTTTTTACAGTATAAAAATCTCTGGAAAGTCCCCACAAAACATGGAAACTCAGCATGTGTGTGAATGATCAGTGGTGTTGGAGAACATATGGTGTAGTTCGCAGCTGTCTGCTCTGTCAAAGTTACTGTTGTGTTTTTAATGATCATCTCTACAGGGTGGTACTTATCACATGTGCTTTTGTGTGTTGCCAGGTTGCCAGATCTGTGTGACAAAACTAACCAAATGGCCAATAACCCCACCCCAAATACCAACATTTTAAAATTTCTCTGTTATACCTAAAATACGTATTGTACACACCTTTTTATGCAATAAACACAATTCCTTAAAATCACTCTGTAGACGGTTTCAGCGGCAACAACAAAAAAACAAACGTTATATGGCCTGCAACTTCCGGTAGTCCTCCATAAAGGATCAGTAACTGTAGTTTTTATATAGTAAATACAACTAAAGTAAAATATATATATAAATTAATATTCATATTGATATAAATTAATATAAAAATAAAATCTTATATTATAACCAAACACAGACCGGAAGTTAACTTCGGGCCAGGTGCATTCGTGGGATTTACATAAATACTTTTATCCTACCTTAAAGGAGTAGTTCACTTTCAAAATAAATTTTCATGATAAGTCACTCACACCCATGTCATCCAAGATGTTAATGTATTTGTTTCTTTGGTCGAAAAGAAATTAAGGTTTTTGAGGAAAATCCAGGATTTTTCTCCATATAGTGGATTTCGATGGACTCCAAATGGTTGAAGGTCAAAGTTACAGTTTCAAACGATACCAGACAATGAATAAGGGTCTTATCTAGTGAAACTATCGTCATTTAAAAAAAAAAAGTATATGCTTTATAAACAGAAATGCTCGCCTTGCTCTGCTCTGCGATGCGTGTTCATGACTTCACAAAAAACGTAATTACATTGAACATCTTGGATGACATTGGGGTTAGTAAATTATGATGAAAATTTATTTTGAAAGTGGACTTCTCCTTTAACCATGACCAATGACTAACAAAATCTTTCTATCCTTAACCCACGGCATAAAAAACAACCTGTGGCAGCAGTTTAAATGACGCCCGGTTCCTCACGAAAACCGCAGACTTGGCAACCCTGTGTGTTCTCTTAATAAAGATTCAGTGTTGCTTTCTTTAGCCACTTTTGCTATTTAATTTGCATTAATACACTGGTTAAAAACATGCGATAAAACATAGTAAAACAAGTTCCAAAATGAAACAATGTTATCTTTCTTTCTTCCCTCTCTCAGCAAAGGTATCAATAAAATGTTTGTGTACAACCACAAGCAGTCAGAATGGAGGGAACTAGCGGCTATGAAGACACCCAGAGCGATGTTTGGAGCTGTAGTTCATAAGGGAAAGATTATCGTAACTGGAGGAGTGAATGAGGAAGGTCTCACAGCTTTATCCGAAGCCTACGATTTTGGAACAAACAAGTATGTATCAAACATTAATGCCTTGAAGATCTACCCATGAGGACACTACACTAGACTATGTAAAAAAAAAATCTGAATCACTGGAAAAAGGAATACAGCATGTTATACAAAGGCATAGTTGTGTCTATCCGCTATTTATCCATGTGGTGTGCTACATACTGTATAAGGGATAAAGTACAGTCATTTTAGCTAAACCAATAGGAATCAAGTTTTTTATAAGCTACCTAATGAATGCATGATAAGCCTGCAGACCGAGTTAATACAGGCTTTAGTTATTTATGTTTTCTTTACTGTTTCCTTGTGTTCAGGTGGGACACGTTTACAGAATTCCCTCAGGAGCGCAGCTCTGTGAATCTGTTGAGCACCGGGGGAAGCCTGTATGCAGTTGGAGGATTCGCGATTGTGGAACTGGAAGACAAAAACATTGGACCATCTGAGCTCACAGACATCTGGCAGTAAGTTCCACAGACATTTACAAACATGAAATTTGTTAGACGTCACTATTGTTGTTAGTCACTGGTATGGCTTCTGAAAAATGACACAATAAGCATTCAACAATGCATGTGTGTCATACAACCAATATACAAAAAGATTGTAATTTAGAAATACAGGAATCAGTTATAGTATATGACCCTTAAACTACATTACATTGACCCTTTTGTTTCCATTTGCTTTTCCTTTTTACAAAGGTATGAAGAGGACAAGAAGGCATGGAGTGGTATGCTGAGAGAAATGCGCTACGCCTCTGGTTCCTCCTGCGTTGGCATGCGTTTAAATGCTGCCAGGATGCCCAAACTCTAAAGAAAACTACTCTTGTGTAGTGTGACCCCTTTGGCCATTTGACCTCAACACACAGCTGTCTGTTTCAGTTTAGTATAGTCTAAAATAAGGAGCTAAGGAAACTAAAACTTTGTACGCCCTTATGAAAATTAACCATGGATTAACTAGATTAATAGTAGGTTATTGGTTTTATTTACAGTAAGATCAGAGTAACCACAAATTTAACATGTTCTAACTATAGTAACACCAGTTTAACTGTGACAGTTTTAACACTTGTAATAGTAGTCAATTTGCAAAACAAAGCATGGTTACTTCATTTTTATTATAATAAAACCATTGTTGTTTTCCTTTAGGGTCAAAGGGCAAAGAAATATGCTGGGTTCCTCTAGTAAATTTTTGTTAACATTAGATGCAACACAGTTGTTATTAAATGTGTCTATGTGAACATAAGTAATTTCTCCATTTAACTCCAATTAGACAAGGTGTAAACAAGGTCAGGTACATTTCGGCATTGTTAATATATAGTAGTAGAAATTCTAGTTCCCTGCTCAGATAACGCTGTTATGTATGTGCTATTTTTTGTAAAATAAAAATGTTTAAACCATACATACTAACCTGTGGCTTACTTGTGTTTTTGTTTGAGCAGACAATCACCCAATATTGCCAAACTGAAAAAAAAGATGTGTACTATAAAAGCATGTTACAGAAGGGAAGGAATAGATCATTTCATTTTCAGTTACTTGCAAAAGGTTCAAGCTAGTAACGCTACATGAAAGAAAAACATAATAAATGATACAAAATTAAACAGTAATTTTGTTACATAAGAAAAAATATATTATGACATGCTTGACAGCTGAGAATTACTTTTAAACACTTAAAACCTATATTCAATGCAAGAATCAAATCTATCAAGTCTAAATTAATTCCATGTAATTTAAATTCAACAAGATTTTTGACTACATAAGCTTCCGTAGTCTGTAGTTCAGGCGGTTTTCTTTTTACCCACAATGCACCGCTACTTGGCACGGCGCCATCTTTGCTGCTCCGCGAGCTGAGGACACGAGAAGGCGTTTTGATGTTGATTTTCTTTTACCCTTACTTCACTTGCGGTTGATTGAAACAAACATGTAAGTTTTATTTTGTGTCACGGTTTAGACCCGGTGAGCTTTAAATATGCGTTGAACAAGTGGAAGACGTTATGAACCGATTGAAGGGCGCTCTTCTGATTAACGTTACATATAGCACGTTAGCATGCTAATCATTCAGTCGTTGTGCAGTTAAATAATGTACGTTTGCTGTAGTTACGAGCAAGTTAAACTAAAGTACTACATTTCTACTTCTTCTTTCTAATTGTATGTAATTTTAATTTAAAGCTGAGATGGATGCTAAGTCTTGTAGCTGTAGATTTTGAAGTGTGGGTGCTACGCGCGCGTGGAAGTTACGCATTTAAGCTAAGTGCAGTCGAACCTAACGTTAGTCTTTACACGCATAAGTTAGCCTTTACCAATTTTGAAGGTTATATAATGTTTATTAGCAGCAAGATTACAAAAACAGAAGTTTCACGTCCTACATTATTGACTTTTGTGGATGAGTTATGATTGAAGGCCCTTGCGTGCGTCTAATCAGTTTTATTCTGCTGAAAGTGAAAGTACTCGAACTAACGTTACCATAACGTTACATTACACGATTCATTTAAGCAGCCAAGGACTATTTATAAGCGCTGGTGAAATGTGAATATTGTTTTCGTCTGCTATATTTTTTATTTTTCAACGACATTTTAAGATTTCCGATGCTCTGTTATAATCGCTGAGCTGTACTCATGTGTCACGTGTTTTGTATTTGCAGTATAATGGGAGTGAAGACGCAGCGTCCTCGCTGCTTCTTCGACATTGGCATCAGTAATGTGCCGGGTAAGACTTTATATATGTATATACATGCATATATATATATATACATACGTATATGTACATGTTCCATATCTGAAATGTAACAGAACGTGCATTTAATTCCTTTTTTGACTCTTTCTTGTATATTTTCTGAAGCTGGGAGAGTTGTCATCGAGCTTTTTTCAGATGCGTGTCCCAAGACATGTGAGAACTTCCGCTGCTTGTGCACAGGTAAAAGGAAGTTGTAATTGGGCATAACAGCCTGGGGTTTCACACATGCCCTATAATATAAGTGTTAATTTAAAATAGGTTAATATAAAGTAATATTTTTTTACAATAAACTGACCTCCGTGTCTCCAGGTGAGAAGGGAATTGGCAAGACTACCCAGAAACCCTTGCACTACAAAGGATGTCTGTTCCACAGGATAGTAAAAGACTTTATGATACAAGGAGGAGATTTCAGTGAAGGTATGGCAGTCGGTGGCTTCATTCCTTTACACTATTGTACTGGCTGTGTGTGTGTGATGATGTTTGATGATGTGTTTGCTGTAACAGGCAATGGCAGAGGTGGTGAATCTATATATGGAGGTTTCTTTGAAGGTGAGTTTTTTTCCCATGTCTTCCTCCCTTTTTTCTATGGTTTCTTATGGTCCTTGAAAATGTAAGGAATTAGGAGTTTCATTTAATTTCAATCCATAAAGTTGATAAATTCTCCAGGTTGTGAGTAAAATGCTTGGTTTTTGTGTAAATTCACATATTCAATTTTTTTCATTCTTTAGATGAAAGTTTTGCAATGAAACACACCAAGGAGTATATGCTCTCAATGGCAAACAGAGGGAAAGACACCAATGGCTCACAGTTTTTTATGTGAGTCCGGAAACTGGTTTCTTAAACGCCTGTTAAGCATCCGGACGTGATGATGATGATGATCTGCAATGCGCCCTTTTGTCTTGCAGCTATGATGTAGAGTAGATGTATATGCCCTTGTCAATGGTTTGGTCAAATCAATTTGTGGTGGGCATTAATCACTGTTTTTGTGTTTGTTAGATTTGTATTGACATTCTGCCTCACTGTTTTCTGTCCCTGACCATAGAACTACAAAACCAACTCCTCACTTGGATGGGTAAGTGCAGTAGAATGTAGATGTTTGTTTAATAAATGAATAGGCTCATTTTTGTGTATGTCCCTGATGGTTTAATTGTAAGCGTTTTTTTTTCCTCTGCACCAGAATTCATGTGGTGTTTGGTCAGGTGATCTCCGGCCAGGAGATAATCCGAATGATCGAGGGTGAGAAGACTGATGCCAACAGCCGACCCTATGCTGAGGTCAAAGTGCTCAATTGTGGGGAACTAATTCCAAAATCTAAAGGTAATATGTCATTTTTAGTGTCATGTGAATGCTTCATAAATAGTCACTCTATTGCCAATTTTCTTGAAAGTTTTAGATAAACATAGTTGAATTGGCATTTGCTGATTTTGTGCTGTGCTCTTTGGCCCTGTTTATATCTGGTATTGGGTGGTGCGTTTTGGTCGATCGGATCACAAGTGGACAAAAGAGATGTATACCTGTTTACACCTGAAGTTTGAATTAATCTATTGTCCACTTTTGACCACTTCTGTCCTGTTCCTTTGAGGGGAGGGTTATCATATATTATATAATGTGTATGTATGTATGTGAGATTTTCAGATATTTATTTTGAATAAACTAAATTAGCAATATATGCAATGCACGTATGAACATGAAAAAACATACAGTGAGCAGTGTTTTTTACTTCTGCTTTTGTCAGCCGCGAGACTGCTCTGAGTATTGTAAGTGTGTGTTAAAAAGCCGAAACGGTGAGGAAACATTGTGCTTGATACGCTTTTTATCTTTAAGTCTAACGCGCACTCCAAAATGTTTAGGCATCATGTCCATATGCGGCGAGTAGGTGGTCTCTTTTATCTGTTCAATTGATTTCAACCACATACGTATCTTCACCACGAACACAAACCGGTTGAATGCTCCATTTCGACTACCTCTGGAAGGGGTCAGAAGTAGACAAGCTGAAGACATTTCACACCCGTTTACACCTGTATTTATGGTTGTCCACCTGTGATCCGATCGTCCAAAAATGCATCTTAAAACCAGGTGCAAACAGCCTCTTATTCAGACTGATTGCGCTTTTCCTTGATATTAGAATCAAATGTATTTTTTATTTGTGCATGCTCCAATGGCAAAGTTATAACCAGTTAAAAGCTAGTCAGTAGTTTCATTTTTTTTGTTGCAAACATACAAGTGGAATCGTGCCTTAAACTTTTATCTTCCAGCAAAGAAGGAAAAGAAGCATCAGTCTTCCAGCGAGAGTGAAGCTGATTCCTCAGAAAGCTCATCGGACTCAGAGGACGCTGAGAAGGAGGAAAAGAAAAAGCGGAAGAAACATAAGAAGGAACACAAGAAAAAGAGAGAACAGAAGCACAAGAAGAAAGAGAAGAAGGGGTACATGTCAAATTTCTTTTACACATTTATCGTATGTTAATCTTAAATGAAATGCTTTAGAGTTTGAGAAACTTTGGACAATGCTTTAAATATTTGTTTCCCTGTGCAGCAGGTCTAGAGAAGAAAAAAAATATATAGAAAAGCGGAATATGATCGGTTGCAGAAGGTCTACACTGACCAAAAATAACAGAAATACCTAGATTACGTCGTATAAAATTCAAAGAGATGAAGAAATAGACGAAGAAATAACAAAGGGAGCCCAACGCCAGCGGGGAGGATTTGAGTCCGTATCATAAGAGGGGAAAGGAGAAATGGAAGGTGGAGGAAAAGAGAGTGAAAAAGGAGAGAAAGGTGTGGAAAGAAAGGATGCAGAGTCTTAGTAAAAGAAGGGAAGCTCACCAGGAAGGGAATGAGGGGGGAGATTGGTGGCAGAGGATCGGGGAGGAAGAGAAGTGAGGGGTCAAAATGGTAAGAGAAGGCAGAAATACCGCACAAATAGCCGAAGAGATGCTGGAAGAAGAATAATAGGGAAGGGAGGCGGGGGAATAATAGAACGGAACATACAAATTGACAACATTCTGTGAAAAAGGACGCGAAGGACATTCTAAAGAACAAATCATGAGCAAAAGTAAAGAGCAGTGAGTACGGCAGGATACGAATAGGGTCCATAGGCTACAAGAACGTAACCAAGTGGAGGCGACGACGGAAGGAAAAGCTAGAAAAATGAGCAGAGAGAGATGGGAAACGTAATGGACGTCATCGAGCGGTGATAGGGATGGATCGAACTGAATAGATGAGATACAGTACTAGATATCTGGCGACAGGGAATCACGGAGACGACCAAGTCCATGGAAAGGGGGAAATCGTACATAGTACAAAAGCGGGAAAAACGACGTGGGCGCGGATAGGGGCGAAAGCATCGGTGCAGAACGACACGCCGAACGAAAGGTGGGCAAGATTCAAGATGGCGGAAATTACATACAGAGGTCGTAAAACAGACACAAATACCACTATCTGAACACTCGTAGGTGCGAACCGAACCGTCTTCGGTAATCACAAGAACGGTATATAAAATTAACACGTAGCCCGCCAGAGAGGAATTATCAGGTTACGATGTTCGCTGTAAGGATGTGCGAGTTGGTGGAACGTATATTGAGGGCTACAGCTCTATCTCTTACACAGGTGGATGATCGTGACTACCCTACTACGCCCTTTCATTACGTTTGGCTCTTCTCTCCTTCCTGCTAAGACCATCTCGCAGCCCACAAACCTCACAGTTTTAGCCTTCACTAAGTTTATTAATTAAGGCACGACATCATGGTGGTCTGTTTCATGAATCTCACAGGCCCCTACCGAAAACGCGGAGCGAAGACGAAACGAAACACAAACAAGAAAATGTATACAAAAAAAATAAGATAGCCTAGAGAGAGACGGAAAAAGCGGTGACGCTAGGAACAGGGGGGGAAAATAAATGGAAAGCTAAGAACCCCCGAGTGCGAAAACAAAGGAGAATAAGAGAAAAAAGAGAGGAAGTGAATTCAAATGGAGTAAGGAGATGGAAGCCAGCGAAGAAGGGGGGAGGAACGAGCATGACACATAATAGAACAATGCGGCACAAGCAAAGTCATGTCGTCCCCACGCACATGGGAAGGTGGTGTGAACGAAGCGGGGCGAAGGCATCTAGGGGTGTAGAAATGACATTGTGACCCATGCTTATAGCCAGAAAAAGAAGCGAGCACAGGAAACGCTAACGTTACTATTGTGTCCA
The DNA here is from genome assembly GCA_006030095.1 of Triplophysa siluroides. Lineage (NCBI taxonomy): Eukaryota > Metazoa > Chordata > Actinopteri > Cypriniformes > Nemacheilidae > Triplophysa > Triplophysa siluroides. Next base: position 2,309,574 of record VCII01000203.1, on the reverse strand, counting down.
ATAACACCGAGGGGGGAAATAGAAAGCTAGAAGGCAGATAGGTGGATGACTGAATAAGTCTATGCAAGCGACCGCAAGAGTGAGGAAAGAAGAAGGACACAAGGGGATAAGCTCCTGCAATGAGGTGGGAAGAGAGGGAGGGTAGGAAACGGACAGGGGGGAGGAAAGGAAAAGGTAGAAAGAGGGGTCCCGGAAAAGCAGTTGAAGGAGGGGAGAGAAGGGGAACAGAAAAAAGTAAGAGTAGGGGAGTAAGAGGAATGGGGGGGTTCAAAACCATCACAAAAGAGAATAAGGAGAGAGAAATGAACGATAGAAGGGAAGCATTAGAGACGGACAAGAGAAACAAAAGAGACAAAAAAGGATGAAAGTAAGAAACCGAAGAGGTGTATTAAGAGGGTCAGAACCCAGTACATTAACACAAGGCAAAAAGCAACTAACAGGCCTAAGATTTTTCGCTGAATAACCGGGAGGAATAGGGAAAAATTGAAAGAGAAGACGGTGTCATAAAGTGCTTACATCAGACTCTCAAGCGCAAAACAATTTGTAACCGGTGACTTGTTACGGGGGAAAAGACGAGGAGAACCATTTGTTGATCCCTGGGTACATCCCGGACTGGTACCACAGAGGCAGTTAAGCCAGAAGGACTGGGGATAATTTTCGTTCCGAGGCTTTGAGCCAGCGTAACGGGGGACAACGAATTCAAAACAGAAAGTGGGCCAAGAGTAGCAAAGTCGCACCCGTTCATATGATTTGGTCGATGTATTTTTATATTTTTTATACATGTTTTGTTGTTTGTTTAAACACTTTATCAATCTCTTCTGTAGCGTTATCGGACACCATCACGCTCTCGTTCGCGCTCATGGGATCGGTTTCGACGCAGTGAGACCCCTCCACACTGGAGACAGGAAATGCAACGGACACAAAAAGCTAAAACAAACACAGCCACCACCCAGGAACGATGGATCAAAGGGGACAAGTATGGCCAATTTTAAAGTGCATGCAAATATTGCATCCAGGATTTATATAATACAAAATTTATAAATGTAAAAGTTAATTTACCCACCTCTGTTTCAGCTTCATACTTTAGTTTTAGAAACTGAATTTTGATTTTTTTTGACATTTCAGAGGAGATATGTCAGAAGAAAAGAAGGAAGCCACTGGGCCATCCAGTGAAAACAAAACTGCTGGAAAGGAAGAAAAAAATAATTCTGAAAGAGAGAAGGAAGGAAAGCGCAATAAATCACGCAGTGCTTCAAGAGGAAAGGATAGGAAGAGGGACAGACATCGCTCAAAGAGCAGGGACCTGGACTCACGGAAAAAGGCAGACACTGATAAGAAAGCTCGCAGTCGAAGCAAAAGTAAAGACAAGAGGAGAGAAAAGGATGACAAACGAGGGCATTCCAGCAGTAAAGACAGGAAAGAGAAGGACACCAAAGAACGAGAGAAGGAGGGGGAACGAGAAAGAGAAGACCGAAGCAAGGAAAGAACCAAACAACATCCTGAAGGAAGTGAAAAGGAGAAAACGAAAGAGGTTGAGAAGAAGAAAAATGGCGAGCAGCATCGCGACAGATCGAGAAGCAAAGAAAAGGCTCGCAATGCCTCTCGGAGATCTCGGTCGAGGGGGCGAGGACAGCGAGGGCAGTCTCGTGACAGAGGCCGTGACCGACATCACAGCAGCAGTCGGGATGGGAAGTCGTCGCGTAGGTCACGGAGCAGGGACCGAGATGGGGCTCGGGACCGAGGGAGAGATGCCGAAGACAGAAACCAGAGGAAGAGCACTGGCGAGTCAAAGAGCAAAGAGAACAGAAGCCGAGACAGGAGCTCCAAAGAACGTTCCTCTCAGAAACAGCGGAGCAGAGACCGAGACGATCGACAAAGCAGTAACAGGAAGAGAAAGGAGAAGAGCCACAGTGGAAGCAGCGATTCTGAGAGTGATGAAGACAAAGGGAAGAGACGAAAACGGAGCGAGAGCCCAAAATCGAAAGAGAGAGTGAAGGACAAATCTAAAAGCCCGAGAAAAGATGTGAAGAAAAAGGACTCTAGTTCCAGCGACACCGATTAAGAGTCTGCATGTGTTATGATCTCCAGTGTGAACAATCGTAGTACAACGATCGATACAAAGAGACTGCAGAGATATTTGACTGACTGTGTAAACTGGACATGCTTTGGATATTTTTCTTGACTTGACACAGTCGACAAAATCTCATTTCACATTTGTCCTGCTTTTATCTGTACTGCATTCTTTTGTTTTCCCCCAGTTTCCAACTTAAATGATTACTGAAGATAATGGTTAATTAATTAAAATGGTTGCTTACATTTTTATTTCTCTTAAGTTTCTGTCTTGGCTGTTTTTTTTTAAGGGGGTTTGTTGGGGATATGTTTGCATACCTTAGAGTTTTGTTAGGGTTTTATGTTTGTAAAGAGAACATGAAAATGTAGGTTCTGCTTAATTTGAGAAATAAAATTGACACTGAACCTGACTTGTGTCCTTTCCTAACATTATTGAAGTAACACCTGTGTGTATGATAAATATGCACGGTGCAAGTCAGAAGTTGACTTTCTAAATGTATCCAAAGTCTAAAGTGATTTAATTTATTAATATGAATGCTTATTACTTTCTTTATAAATGTAGGATTCACTTTAATAAATTATGAGTTAAGTAGTGCATTCCCTCATGAAGTTATTTGAATGCACAGTTCATACAACTAATCTAGGTGAAGGATTGCTAGTTAACGAGAAGCTAAAATAACAAATGTTTGATTGCATAATTCGTTGTTTTTTTTAGACTTTGTGACTGGTTAAAAATGTGTGGATGGTAAATGTAAGGAATGATGTGTACAAGTCCAATTTTGACTTAGTATATTTATAAAACAAGCATGAACTGAAATAAAAGTAAATACTTTTAAATATAAACGTTTATAAATGCAGAAAATATTTACAGAAAATTAAACAAAATTACAGAAAAAATTTTCTGAAAACGTAATTATTCGTAAATTGAACTTAGATAACATCTGTCTTGCTCAATTTGAACGAGTGACTGTGGGAAAAAGGAAAACGCAACTTAGTTGATTGGCCAATCAGAGCGTAGAAATAACGTTAGGATTATGACTGACGTGAGCCAGAGCCTATCGAAGACACGGCTTCACTTCTGGGGGTGTGACCAATCGTTCTTCGTGTGTAGTCAGCAAGCGTCTGTTACGGAATCGGTCATATATAATCGAATTATTCAACCGGGCCGTCGTTTTGAGGTCAGTACTATTTGTATGTTTCCTTAATATCTAGTATTTCAAATTCTACTCAATGTTAACGCGAGTCCGAATTGAGCTCGTTCGCCGGTTTTGTGACGTTCCATTTTGAGAAGTCATACCGTGCATCTCATCGGATTTCTCCAATGTTTTATTTACCAGGATGAAGACCTTGATCGCGTTCGACTTTGATCACACGATAGTGGATGACAACAGCGACACATGGGTGATCCGATCAACTCCCGACCAGTGTTTACCCGACTGGCTGAAACAGTCGTATCAAAAAGGCCGCTGGACCGAATATATGGGTCGAGTCTTGACCTACATCGGAGACCAGTCGGTCCACCCGGAACATATGCGCGCGGTCATGGAGAGCATCCCGTTCACGGAGGGCATGATCGAGCTTTTGACCTTCATATCCGATAATAAGAAAGATTTAGACTGTATCATAGTCTCTGATTCAAACACTCTCTTCATAGATTGGGTTTTGCATGCATCAGGGATGCAGTCCGCTGTAGACGATGTCTTCACCAACCCCGCAAGCATTGACGCACGGGGATATATGAGCGTGCGGTGCTTTCACGCACACGACTGCCAGCAGTGTCCGGTAAACCTGTGCAAGAGGAAAGTGCTCAACGATTTCAAAGAAAATCAAGCTAAAGCTGGTGTGTACTATGAGAGAATTTGCTATATAGGAGACGGAGGGAATGACTTTTGTCCCAGTAATGATTTAAATGAAGGGGACATCGCAATGCCTAGGAAAGGATATACACTAGAGAAGCTGCTGTGCAAGGCCGGTTCAGCAAAACCGAGAGCCAAAATTATACCCTGGTCCAATGGCAATGAAATCCTACAAGAGTTAAGAGCTTTGATTTAGTAATACAGTATTATAGGCCATACAGTGACAAACTTCAGGTTGACTCAACCATGTATTAAAAAGCACCTCCATGCAGCAAATAAAATGGCTTGAATGGCATGACTTGGTCGCTTAAGAATATGTAACATTTTACCTATTGATTTACTTTTAAGTTTACACTAGTAAGTTTTCTCAGGGATTTGAATTAACTTTGATTTTGAGTGATGTTAAAACAAATAGGTCATTTAATATGTAACCCATTCAGGTTTGTCCTAGAGCATTAAAACAAACATAATAACGTGAATGTTCCCGCATGTTGGTTATATGTGTGCCTGTCAAAATATGCAGCTGGATGAGCACCTCTTAATAAACTCTAAATTGTTGTAATGTAACCTGTCTGTAATGGAATATTGTCCTGTGTGGTTTGCATGCAGAACACAAAACACAGGACAGACCATTACTGCACAACTAACTTGACAAATAAAAAAAAGGGATATTGTAACTTACGTGTGATACTGACACATGGTGGAATGGGGTCAGTTGTGATTTAGATGACTTGCAGTGTATGAACCACAAAGATATTTCAGATATTCTTCATTTATAACATGCATGTACAGAAAGACCTGACTATATGCAAGAGAGATCCAAAATGTCTCTGCTATTTCTATACTGCATGGACACCACCAATTGGCCCTCAACACAGTTTGGATTTTAAGTTACAGAACAGTGTTTTTAATGATGTGGGATTGTAGCTGTGTATATCATGACCATGTGATTAAATCAAACAAATGAGTGGAATAAAAAAAACTTTAAAATAAGGCTTTACCATTTTGTTCGATGTTATTTCGTGTCCTTCATTTACTAGAATAACTGGGCTCTAACTGTCGGAGAAGTTAGACTTGGAGCACACAGATCTAAAGCAATTTGCTGAATCACAAACTGATGATTTAAGAACTACACCTCCCATAATTATCTGTGCCGGGTCTCGAAGTGACGTCATAGCAACGCGCGGCCACACGTTGATTCTCGCAACGGGAAAGGTGCGTTCAGTGTGGACTGGAGATATCATACTCATTTTATTCCGATCAAACAGATCAGAGAATAGCAGAAGTAAGTATGGCATTTTTGTGTGTTGCCAGTTATTATGGGGTTTACAGTTTTGCAATTGTTTCCGTTTAAACCTGACGGAAAAGCAAAGATGACAATGCTAATCGCGTTTAATGTTTGTTTAGTGTAAGTTGCTGTAACATTACCTTAGAAAGAGTCGTTGCAGGGCAAACATATGCAATTTTACTAAGTTGTGTTTAGTTTTCTTCAACACTGATATGACCGCAACAGTAACTATTACGGTTAAATAAATCGGCGTGCCTTAGCTCTTTGGCACACGCACGTGGTGTGATCATAACGTTGCTTTGCACAAATAAGGAACAACGCCGATTTTCTATTTCAAATGGGAAAGCCTTACTAAAATGTATGTTATAAGACTAAAATAGCATATTTAGAAGATCAGAAGTTCATGCACATTCAATTCTGACTGTAGTACTAGTGAGGCATGTTGTCACACCTGATGGGTTGTAATAGAGCAATCCTGACCTGTCAGTTTTAAACATTGAGCATATTAAAACTGCTATGACTACTTTTGGCATAAATTTTCCAAATGTATTGTATAATGCGCAATAAAAATGAAAGCTTGACCCAAATAAATCTATCTTCATTAAATAATCATCTCTAGTCTAGTTTGGTTTAGTACCAGGTGTTTCAAACCAGCATGACAAAACAGCTCAAAGAAAACAAGTTTACTGAATGTTGACACCAGCCCCTGACTTTCCTATATACGAAGTGTCATAATCAAAAGTGTTGCACGCTTGAATATTGAACCTACTTTCCTAATATTTTGTTGTTTGTGATTTTAAGAATGGCAGACGCTCCGGAAATGTCTTCTCTGGAGAAGAAGGTGTCAGACCAGATTGAGGTGAGGATATAAACGTGATCACTCCTTCAGTGCCTTAATTCACAATAATGTCATAAATGTCGATGTTTCCGTGTGTCTGTGTTGGCAGTACTATTTTGGTGACCACAATCTACCCCGAGACAAGTTTCTAAAGGAGCAGCTGCAGGTAGATGATGGTTGGGTCACACTGGAGACCATGCTCAAATTTAATAGGTAATTACTAGAGAAAAAAAATAGTTCAACATTAAGTGTTGACAGAATCTTTCATTTTGGGTTGACCGTTACTAATTGTATTTTTCATTCAAAACACTGCCACCTTATTTTTTCATGCCAGATTCCTTACTGCTGTTGCTTTTGTATGACGTTCCGTCTTTACAGACTTAAAAATATCACGTCAGACGTTTCCGTCATTGTTGAGGCGCTACTGAAGTCTCAAACTGGTCTCTTGGAGGTCAGTGAGGACAAAACCAAAATAAGGCGAAATCCTAACAAACCTCTTCCAGAAGACAATGAGGAATACAGAGACACTCTCAAACATAAATCCATCTACATGGTGAGTGAATTGGAACAAAAAGAAAGCAACTAAAATGTATTATTTCTTCTATTTATTGTCTCTTTTTTTCTATAATGTTATTTTGTTTGTTGACTGTAGCATATAATGTTTTTACCCAACAGAAAGGTTTTCCTCTCGACACTACGCTGGATGAGGTTAAAGAGTGGCTGTCTGATAAAGGAACAATTGAGAACATCTACATGAGAAAAGGACCCCTGAAGACTTTCAAAGTAAGAGATTTTACTGTGTGTGCAAGAGCTCTTAGGGCCTGTGTCCACCGAGGCGTTTCTGCCTCTGTTAATACGATGGTCTAATGTAGGGTTACAGAAATATTTTGTGAATATTACACTGCACTGTTGGCTTCTGATGTTACAAAACTATAGTACTTTGGACCAAAATTGGAGGAATGTTAATATCACAGCAATATTATGCTAATAATAAAAAAATGTTCTCATTATCAAAAAGCTAAATATGAATATTCACTAATGAAAGTTATTTGTTTGAAACGGACATACTGTGCACGTTGATACTAATTTCTTGACTATAGAATACCCAATGTTTGTGATATGTCACTATTTAAATTTTACTTCAATTTTCATTTTCTCCAGGGCTCAATCTTTGCGGTTCTAGAATCTGAAGAAGCCGCCAAGGCTTTAGTTGAGCGTGGTGATGTGAAAGAGTACAAAGGAAATGAGATGATTGTTATGACGAAGTAGGTACTTTACCTGCTATTTAACTTAAAATAACCTTTTTTATTTGGTTCAGAACATTGCATGTTCCTGTATGGGTACCTGTCCTTGCTAATAGATGTCTTGGAACATTTACTCTTGGTTTTTCCAATGATTTTATTTTCATTTACATTTATGCATTAGGCAGACGCTTTTATCCAAAGCGACTTGTATTATACTATACATTTGTATCAGAGTATGTGAAGTCCCTGGAATCGAACCCATGACCTTGGCGCTGCTCGCACCATGCTCTGACCACTGAAACAAAATTGACCACACAAAATTACCATAATGTAATTTTTGTTATAGTTTTTATTTTGTTTTTGTTAAGGAAAATGTGTTCGAGGACTGTTCACTCTGTAACTGAATGGTTGTGAGTAAACCGATGTAAGAGATGTTAACCTTGTATCTCTATCTGTAGAGAGGACTACTTTTCTAAAAAGATAGCTGAAAGAAAACACAACCGTGCAGAAGCAAAGGCCAAAGCCAAAAGGTGAGATGTTGCAAGAATATTTGTATTACAGGCAAAAAGAGACTAAAATGAGATGAAATAGCTGATAAAAATGTACATTTCAGTGACAAGGAGGACAAGCAAAAGCAAGCTGAGGAGGAGGAGCTGGTAAGTTGTCATGCAAAAACAACATTATTAGAAATCCGACGGGTGTGATTGTGTCCTTAAAATATCCTTTTCGTATTTTCACAGAAATCCCTGCATGACCAGAGAGGCTGTCTGCTGAAGTTTTCTGGAGAATTGGGTCAAACATCAAGGGAAGATTTCCACAAGGTCTTCGCCGATCATGCCCGGATTAAATGGATTGATTTTATCCGGGGAGCTAAAGAGGTAAGAGCTCCGACATGTTCAATGGATCTAAGTTTGTAGAACACACCATTTTCATCTTTTGGGACTATTTTCCTTGAATGATTTTAATTCTTCTATTTTTCCTCAGGGCACCATCCTATTCCACTCAAATGCCCAGGAGGCATTGCAGAAAGCCCGTGAGGCTCAGGGAGGCGAGGATCTCAAGGTTAAAGACCAAGTTGTTCTTTGGGAAGTGCTGAGGGAGACACAGAAATGGAGACATTAAAGAAGATTATTGAAGATCAGCAGGAATCCATGAACAAACGCAAAGGAGGCAGAGGTACCAGACTGAATCCAAAACAAGACATTAAAGAGCCTTAAATCTGATAATACAATGGTTTAATGTAAATTGCTCGTGCATCATACTACAATCTTTGATTTTAGGAGGTCAAAGGGGTCGTGGGAGAGGGAGAGGAGGCCGCAGAGACAGGGGAGGAAGAGAGCAGGCCAAGTTCCAGGGAAAGAAGACCAAGTTTGACAGTGATGAGGAGGCAGATGAAGGTAAGGGGGGAAGACATTTTTTTTGTGATCAGTTTCAAATACAAGGGTTAAGTCCTATGAAAATATTAAAGTGCTCAATTCTATTTTTATACGCTAGAATTTCTTGCATTTAAAACTTTATTGACAAAAAAATTGAAATTGTGTTTCTCCTTGAATAGAAGAAGCCAGTCCAAAGAAGAGGCCGCTCGAGTCTAACGGTCAAGACAATGGCGAGCCGGTCTCCAAACAAGCAAAAAGCGAGACGAGTTCTTAAGGGCGAAGACTCAATGGCCTTACTTTTTTACTGTAGATTTGCCCTTACATCAAGTCCTGAAGATTCTCAGACTATCTCCTGCATCAAAACATAACCGCTGCGCAAATGCCACATGCGTAAATTTCTGAAAGACCCATGTTTAAGCTTCATAAAGTACACACATGGAGATTTTTATTTTCTTGCGTATAAGGTTTTATTTATTTGCTCTACACACGTAATAACGTATACGGTTGTCAAACCTTTAAGATCTCTAATGCCTTTACATTTACACTGTTTTCAAGGTCTGGATTTAAAGTCTATTTTGTTTAGTCTAGAAGTGAGCATTGTTGGTTCTGACTGAGGTTTTGATTGTTCACATTTGCTCACTGCAATACTGTGTCATTGTTTAAGGCCATGAGGCCAGCATGAGATCATATTAGGGTTTTGGCAATGCCTTTTGTCATTCTTTTAAATAGTGCTGAAAGATGCAGCTTTTTCCAATAACGAATACCTGTTTTTCTGATTTGATTTGTAGTTGAGCTACTAAACAATTCCATAAACATGAGATAGTAAGTTTTGGTAACCATGTTTCTCTATATGTTGCTTTAAAATCTGTGTCGACTGGTTAGATGCGTGTAGATCTGTGCTTTCTTTGACACTTTTTTTTTTTAAAGTGGAAATTGACTTTTTGTTGAATTTCAAAGCAGCAGTTAAGCAACACAAAAATGTATCTTAATCCGAAGTGTTGTTTTAGGTGCTGTGCTTCATAAATAACCCTTTCAGGGTTTCAACAAGCACTCAATTTTTTTTACTGTCTCGTGTGTGGAGATGAATGAATATTACATTTGGAATTTCAATAAAGGTTGTGAAATTAAAAAAGTAGAAGTTTAATTTATGATGACAATACACTGATTGACCACTATCTGTAATGGCTGCCCTTTAACCTAATCCTAACCACAGCCATAATTTGACTGGCAATGATTGACACCGGTCAGATGCTTCCCCCACAATATTCAAGAAAAGGCCAAAAAAACAATTTGACAGAAACATTTTGAATGTTCATACCACGTCTTATGTTCTATATTGCAACCAGTAACCCACACCTGAAAATAAAGCAGACATATATTTGCCATTTTATTCCACCTATTATTATTCACTATTAAAACAACCTACATTTGTGAATACAATTTTTAGCTAACAAAAGTAAATTATTAATAAAAAAATATTTTTACCACTTTCATAGTTTCCATACTTGGTATCTATAAAGGACAGACTCAATTCAACCCACCTTTAACAATAATTGCTATTTTTCACAGAAGGCAATAGAATAATTAAAAATAAGTAAAGAAAATATGCTCGGTTTTTTCTGGAAATAAATTACAAAATGAACATTTTATCGTTTCAAAATAAAATATAATCCTTAGAAACTCTCCAGATGGGTAAATATCATATACAATCTTAATTTCTTGAATTTTGGGATGAACCCTTTACTACAGAAAACCAAGGTCTCGTTCGCGACAGACATATGCGCTTAACAAAACAACGTGGACGCTGGCCCAGAGCTGTAGTTGCGTGTCCTGGTTGGTTGCCATAGCCACAGCACGACGGTTTCATCAACAAATGTTGGAAACGCATACAATGGACGGACAACATGAAAAGGTTTGATATCCGTTTTATTTAAGCATACAACCTCATACAGCTACAATGACAAAAACGCGCGTGGTTCCCAGTAAGGATGTGTACTGGCAAATGTATGATTCCCAGGTTGTTATACTGTTGCCATCTGAACGACTTTGTGTTTTAAACCTATTGTTGCATATCTTATTTCTTGCAAAGAGAAGTAAGGACCAGTGTGATAAAGCGGAGATTTGGGGTCTACCAGACACTATTGGTAAGCAAGGATGTTATTTGTCATCACATATTAAGAATTGTGGAGAAACAAATGTAAGGTTATCATGTATCTTTGAAGTGGGGATGCTGAACACCATTTACTAATATTTGATTGCATAACAACTGGGAACAATGATTGTCTGTAAATGTTTTTTGAGCCATTTAGAAGTTTCTTACACCTGTTTGATAGTAGTTTCTAACACACGTTCAATAATAAACTTTAAGTTTAAAGATGATTCATTACATATATAGTACTTATATTTGAGATACTAATTCGTTTTTATTAGATACTAGAACTTATTTATTAAATACCAGTAGTACTTATTACAGTGGGTAGTAATTATGCCATTGTTAACAAAGTTATATTTTTTGCCATTGACTTATATGGATGTCTGTCATTGGCGCATGACGAAAAACGTGTCATCATTTTCAAGGGCCTCTGTTTTCCACGTACACACTACAGCGCGAAAATTGCATATTCAAATGTATCCACTTTGGAGTGTGTTTTTGGAAAGCTCAGTTTATGTTGAAAAAAATGCCATCTCAGTGTGGACGGAAGGCCAAAACAGAAAGAAAAAGTGCGTTTTCAAACGAAAACCACAGGCCGGAGACGTGGGGAGGTACAAATAACACTGAAATTTATTGACAACTAAGGATTTACAAATAGTAACTAAATGCTAAAAGCGCATACTATAATGCACAATGGGCTAGTTGCAAAATGGGCTAGTTGCACAAGATGGCGCAGATGAAATTTTGGGACTCCAGCTGTGGGCAGACTTATTTCCGCTCGTATAACCAAAATACGATATAATTTGCAATTATGTAACCGCTTTCTTCCATATTTGCCGACCAAAAATCCTCCTTTTTCCATACGGTGTAAAACGACCAGAAATAAGTCTGCCCACATTGGGGTCCCGAAAGTTTACCTGCGCCATCTTGTGCAACTAGCCCATTGGAAACTTGAGTGTATACACAGTTTTTCTGGTTCTCGAATCTGATTGACTGAAAGCCATGCGATTTTCCACCAGTATTACCACGGGAACTGCCTAACCGTTTCTATCACTTGAAACTTAAAGTAAACACATGAAGCTCCGAGGCTGCACATCCTGTTCATTTGCGGCACTGGGGGTCTAATCCACCTCTCGCTGAAAATGCTCTTTTACCCTTTTTTATCACATTGCAGATCATACCCAGATAGCACAATCCATCTGGTTTACGTCTATTTGACGTCTGTATTTACATCTGCACTACATAGTTTGCTCATCTGCAATACGTCTCGGAGACGTCTGAACGTCTGTAATACATCTGCTAAAGATCTGGAGATCTGCTGCGTAAAAACATCTGCTAAACATCTTCGAAAGAGCAGCTTTACATCCATTCTAAATCATACACATCTTACAGACATCTTCTAGATATCTATATGACGTCTGACAGCAGACATCTCTGAGATGTATTGCAGATGAGCAAACTATGTATTGTAGATGTCTTGCAGATGTAAATGCAGACGTCAAATAGACGTAAGCCAGATGTATGTGTGCTATCAGGGTAAAGGCATTGTTTTTCAATCAAATGTATTCAGGCCTTAAAATTTGTTTTTATTCATAAAGTTTCGGTTTAGGGTAAGATAAGGGGTAGGTGTAGGTGTAGGGCTTTAATATCTTAATAAGTTGCAATCATTTTAATATTTTTTATAACTCTATTATTATTGCATAATGTTTAATGCACAACAATACTGAGGTGCAAATAGTAACGTTATCTGCCACTATTTATAAGTACAAATAGCATCTAACTATTTCTACTTAATCCAAAGAAAATACAGCAATTTTTGGTTAGTGTAAATCGCACATCGCTAAGAAATCCTGCTATTTTCACTTAGTTTAAACAGAACGTAATGCTATTTAAACTTAGTGTAAATAAAATCTGTCGCTATTTTCACTTAGTGTAAATAGCATCTGTCGCTATTTTCTCTTAGTACAAATAGCCTTTGCCATAATTTTAAGAGTTCCCTGTTTTGTTCATAATAGCAGAGAAAAAAAACTCCGACATTATTCACCACCTTGTTGAGAAAAGGCGAAAGGACCACAATGAAGCTGTTTCCTTGTTGCAGATGGATCTCTCCAGCATTGCTGTGGTATACACACACCTCTTAGATGCTTATGTAGTGGCCAATATATTAATATATATAATTATCTGTAAAAAAATCCCTCAGACATATGTAAAAGTCATGTTATCTCTTTCTCAAAAGTGTCTATATTGTATATTGTCGATATTGTAATTTGCACTCTTTCTGCATTTAGGATTTTGAAGCATTGTTTAGGGAGACGGCAAAGGATTTCTTGCAAAAATGGTCAAAAAATAAAGACAGTTTTGAAAATGTCTCTGATTTAACAGCACATAGCTATCAGGTAAGGATTAGTTTAGTATAGCTCAGCCCTTACAAATACAACACTTACAACTTTATATGATAACTCAAGTGTGATTTATCTGTTTTATTAATAAGGATACGAGCGATATATGGCATAAAGCGTGCCACACATCCTTCTTGACGAGAAAGTGGATTAAAGAGCAAGATGAGATTTATGCCAGATTTGAATCTGAGAGAAAAATCAGGGTATGTGGTAATCAAGATTAAAGCATATAGTCCTATAGTGTATTAGCACAATGGTTATTTATTTATATTTGATATCATATCTTTGTTCGTCTAGATTTCAGCAGTACTGAGGAAGTACACCACAAAACTGGAGAAAATCAGTTACTTGATGCCGTACGATGTCCACAGACTAATGGATAATAAAGCCATGGTAGTATACTGTATTTGACATGTAGGTATTTAATTTCACATTAATAAATTCATCAGCATGTTTTCCTTTTGTGACACATTCTCCCCAGAGGATAAACCAAGCTCTGTTGGCAAATCGATGTGCTTTGGCCAAACTGTCTTTGAATTGGATGGAGAAACATTTACAGATGGAAGTTTTTCAGAGGATAAGATGGGAGGACAAACTTCACAACTGGCAGAAAAATCAAACTTCTTGAAGCCATTAAGCAGTTTAAGTAAGTTAAAAATGAACGCTGCCTGGCAAAAATGATGCTGGTTGGATTTACATATGAAGAAACATGGTACCGTCTGTTGTAGAACTGTATTCGGGTCTTTCTGTCATCAATGAGAAAATGGGTCAGCAAATGCTTTTTTTAAACATACTTTAATGATACAGTTAGGGCTGTCAATTGATTACAAATGTTAACTGACTTATTATACTAATAAATACATTCAAAACAATTGGTCAAATCTGTATTTGTTAAGCCTTAAAATGAAAATGACCTAAATATCTTTGTGAGCATTATGATGCTGCACTACAGATGAGTGCATGCTAGCTCATAGCGTGTTTTTTTATGTTATCCAACATTTTGTTGACCTATAATGACTAGCCAACCGTTAAACCTCAAAATAAAATGAAACGTGTCGATATGATCATATCAATTGATGTATGTCTGTAAGTTACATTTACTAATCAGTAGTATGTTTTTAGTGTGAATGTTCGTTTAATATTCAACGTTTTATCATTATATTCTGCTGGCCACTTTGAATATGTTGATGAGAAAACAAGCTCATCTTTTAAAATAGATTTAAGGTTTTACGATTTCCTTTTACCAATTTATACAAAACACAGGAGAAAACTATAGGTAACTAAACTTATCTTTTATAAAACTCTTTATATACTGTCTTTACTTTTTTCATTTGCTAAGAGTTTTATCTTTTCGTTTTTATATTGAAAACAAAGAAAATGGAATGAACGGAGGACACACATGGATTGTTAATATTCATTGTTTTGACATTCCTAAAACAGTGTTGAAAAATAGGATAATTCCTCAAGAACTTTTAAAAGTAGGGGTTTAGCTGAGGTATGAACAGCAGGGGGCGTAATAACTCCATTTTGGACACAAACCTCATGATTTTCTCTGCAGCTTATTTGTAAATTCTGATCTGCAAAATGATTATCAATATTTAAAGTAGAGGTGGCTCTGTCTTTTAACTTGGTTTGTTTCTTATGCGTTATTGTCCTGGACTTCTGTCTCTCTGGCGCAATGTTTTCAACGTGTGGAGCCAAACAATATTTCCAGTAAATTGGTGTTGATCCTTGGCTTACTGCATCAGCGGACTGCAATTTCAATTGACATTGTTGTTGATGCCAAGTTATCTCGTTTAGCCTTTTTCCATAAGCTGTCAAAGCCATGAAGCGATGGGTATTTTTTCTAACAGTTTTTATAAGTCCCTGCCTTATTTACTCACCCTCATGAAACATATTTGTATGGATTTTTTTGTCTGAACACACAAGAAAGACATTTTAAGAAGGACAAGATGCTAATTTTTCCTTAATATGAAAGTTAATGCGGACTGATGCTGTCACTAACATTTCTTTCTTTTCGTGTTCAATGAAAGAGAGAAAATTATACAGGTTTTAAACAACATGAGGACAAACAGGATATTAGATATAGGATATATTATTCTCATTTCTGTGTGTATTTTATATGTACTTTAATAAGTATTTTATTCATATTTTGTATTTGTATCACACAAATACACACACACGCATACATGCGTGCAGTTGAGTGTCGTCTTTTCACTGATGTTTTGCATGCACGCATGTTCATCGACACACATCCCTGATGTCATTCACATCAAAGTCAAACCAATGCCAGGGTCACCAAAACCCATGCTATTCAATGCACGTAAAAACACATTACGTGACATCTGTGAATGTGAATGAGTTTACGATCTAGGCAGATACCATCTTGCCTGGTAACGTGACGTGAATACAACACAACCGTTTGTCAACAAATTGCTTGTTGGTGTTTGTCACCCAGTACACATTCCAATATGTTCAACACATCAATTGGAATTTCACTGCACTTGTTGAAGTGTGGCAGATATCTGCTTCAAGCCATTAAGTGCCTGGATATCATGTATTGTGTGTCGGGGTCTCAGGGGTCTGGGTTTTGTAATTAACCCACTACATGTAAGCAGCCCTGCTTCACACCGATGGGAACTGTCACGTCAGTATGTCCCAGGTTGCTGATGGACACCTATTGTCGCTTGCCCTTGAGAAGTGCACGTGTAGAAGCGATGGGCACCTACCTCACTCTGATTCACGCTGTGTCAGGTGTGGTCAATACCGGAGCAATCAGTTCAGGGTTTAGGGAGAGAATCAGTGGGTGGCGAGATCACCTTGATAACGGAGATTTAATTCCAGCCCTGGTGCATTATGGGATAGCAGCTGGTAATAGTATTTTTTAATTGATGAAGTGTTGTGGAGGTTAGAATAACAGAACAATGTTCATCTGTATGTGTTTACGGTATGTCCTCTAGCGAAGGTCATTGGACAGATAGGGAATTGTTGAACACTGGATGTATATATTTTGACTGAGATATACTTTGACATGGGCAACGAATCATATTAGTGCGATACCTTCTCCCTAAGGTTGTCTTGACGCTACAATGACAAGATGATTAATTTCTATTTTTAGGCCTGTCCAGAAACATCATGAAACCTCAAATGACTTGAGAGGCAAACGTACTGCCTTCCGCACCTGTTTCTTGCTGTAAGGCTCTTATGCATTTGGTATAGCTGCTTATCTGTCGCAAAGATTTTGTCTTGTTTTACAGTACTTTTCAATCAAACATTTTACATCTACATCTACATCTACATCTAAAACTTCTCGAATCAAGATTTTGTTGAAACAAAAGGATCTTGTTTTCTGAGAAAAGTAATCAAAATAAAGCGTTAAAGTGTAAAATGTAATGTGTAAAACACAGCAAAAATATGTGCCAATGGAGTAAGAAAAATAAACTTGAATTAAGTTTTAAATTTTTATTTTGTTCTAATTCAAGTTCTATTTCATTTCAGTCAACGCGCCACAGTATGGCTCAGCCTCACTAAGGATGAGCTGTCAGGAGATGGTATATTAAATTAGCCACGCCCGCTTGCAATCATGGGCTATAAATACAGGTGTGAAGCCGCCGGCCCTTTCTCTTTTTTGCCTCCTAGCTATCGATGAAAGCTGTTTTGCGGTAAGATTTGCTGCATGTTCTTTTGTTGTATTCAACAGACCGGAATCTCTTTATTTAAAGGTCTCCTCAGACGAGCACTTTCAACAAGTTGGTATGATTTATTAGGGTCTTCATGAAATGTCTGGAACATATTTTGCTTAAAAACACTCAATGGCTGTGTAAACAAAACCCTTCTTGCCTCGTCGAAAACAGCTATGCTCACAGCAACCCGTTTTGGTGCATATCTCTTTAATGATAATGAGTTACAGCGAACCCCACCCCCTTCTGTCCGGCGTGTCAACACAACACAGGTGTAGTACTGCCAAGTGCGATGCACTGCAATGGTTTAGCTAAATTATATTTCCTGAATTTCTCTGTGGTTAGTTTTGTCTTAAACGTCTCAAATCATTCGTCCGGAGACAAAAAAATCAGTCACAGCAAACAGCGCATCCTAATGCGCTCATGTTGTGCGTTTATTCTTTCCGAAAATCCACGGAATGCGCACCTGCAGATCTCAGCGGAATTAAGTGGATTTTAGCGCGTGTCATTGACAAGTTATAACGCTACACACACAGCGTGAGTCCTAGTATGCTGTGACATATTTTTCAGCCTAAGGACGAATGTTATAATAAGATCCACTTTGGACGTCACAATCGGAGCGAAATCTGAACGGCTCAATTTCTCACATATTTGCAGGGAAAGGCACACCAAAACAAACTTATGAGGTTCTTGTTTTTACCGTTTTCTGGGTTGCTAGATGCACCGGGGACCAGATTATAGCACTTAAACACAGAAAAAGTGGGATTTTCATCTGATGTCTCCTTTAAGAGGATTTAAACGGTCGCACTGGTACACGTTTTTGTTTGGTAAACAAAGGCATTGTGAGGTTAAAGGAGCCTCTTCACCTGTAAGGGTAAATGCTACCGCTAGTTTGTGTGTGTTCACGTTTGGAACGTAAGGTAAATGTATTTATATATTTATATAGATGCATATATATTGTATGTTTGTGTTTTCATAGTCATTTTTATTAATAACTGCCACAGAGGGGCCTTTTCACCTGTAAGGTTGAAAGCAACCGAGTAGAGGATAGCTGTTAGGGATTACAGCGTGACACTCTTGTACAGCAATTCAGTCAAAGAGGCCTGTTTGTTTCTGGAAGCGAAAGCCATCTAATTGATTCAAGTTTCCACGTTATGATTCACGAGGAGAAGTTGGATTTACCCCCTGAAATGCCTGCCAAAATGGAGCCACTTCGGTCTGTATATGATTTTCAGGAGGAAGGGGTCAGACGTAAACAAGCATGCAAACGTAAGCATATACAAAGGGACATTGGTCAGTTGCAGAAGCAAATGCAAATGCAAATGCAGGACATGCAGGCGACCTTAAGACCCTTATTAGAGGATCAGCAAAGGGCTGCAGAACCACAAGTCTTGGGTGTGCGATTATCAGAAAGGTGATGCTGCCACCCTGATGAGCATCCCGGAAACATTAAGAGTGGTTGATGTGCTATGCTGATCCGAGGAACAAGTGCACATGCCCAAGCCCTGGGGCAATCCAAGTCCAGGCCAAGGAGTCGGGCAGTCCTTTCATAGGACACGACAGGTAGAGTCCTCCAACACGCGTGGAGGAAGAAACCGTCAATTACAGCTATCAACCTCCGGCCCCACGTTTTTCCAGCCAACATCTCTTACACTGGCGCCAATGCACTCAATGTCCATGGGTACTGAGCACCTTGGAGTCCAAACACGGACTCCAATTCAAATCCAAGCCACCCCAATTTCAAGGGATTGTTCCTACGGTTTTGAGAGGAGAAATGCAGCGCAGGTCTCTGGAAGACAAAGTCTTAGTTCTTTTAAGGAGAGGAGAAATAACACGCCTGCCCTCAGAATCGATAGAGCAGGGGTTTTATTCAGCCTATTTCCTGATTCCCAAAAAAGATGGGGGTCTTCGGCCCATCCTGAATCTCAAGAAGTTCAATCAACATTTGAAGCGACTACGTTTCCATATGCTTCATCTTTCAACCTTTTAACTTTCATCAAAGAAGGGGACTGGTTCACAACAGTGGATCTTCAAGATGCCTACTTCCATATCCCAATTCACAAAGACCACAAGAAATACCTCACGTTTCACTTTCAGGGCAACTCTCACGAGTACAATGTATTCCCCTTAGGTCTGTTGTTGGCTCTTTGCACCTTCACCAAATGTATGGACACGGCACTCATTCCACTTCGTCGCCAAGGCCTATGCATTGCCAATTACCTGGACGATTGGGTGTTCTGTTCTCCTACAGAGCTGCAGGACAGGAGGACAGGCAGGCAGGCTGGGGTGCTGTCTTCTCTTGGTTGGGAGTAAACATAAACCTCTTTTAATTGGAGGCAGTATTTCGGACTCTGATCCATTTTTTCCCTTAGCTTCAGGAGAGACAGGTGATTGTTCGTTCAGACAACACAACAGTTGTGTCATTCATTAACCACCAGGGTGGAATACGTCCAATATCCCTACACAAGAAGACCCAGGATCTCCTGTTATGGGCACATGCTCGAGGTGTGTCCTTGAAGGCTGTACACTTGCCGGGAGAGGAGAACGTAGCAGCTGACCTCTTTTCAAGAGAGGGTCCCAAGCCAGGAGAATGACGACTTCTCACAGTGGTGATAGAGGCCATTTGGCCTCATTTCGGGAAGGCCAAAGTAGACCTTTTTGCCACACAGGAAAACACACACTGTCTCCTATGGTATTCAGTGGTGGCCCCTGAGGGCCCCTAGGTGTGGATGCTCTGGCAAACGATTGGCCCCCAGTGCTCCTGTATGCATTTCTTCCTTTCCCACTACTGCCTTCAGTCCATGCCAAGGTGAGAACTCTGAAGGCCAAACTCCTGCTGGTGGCACCAGATTGGCCTTAACAGCCATGCATACTGGATTTAATCGCTTTGCTGAGAGGGTTACCATGGTGTCTACCAGTCAGAATGGATATGCTGTCTAAGGCCCATTTCTGACGTAGAAGACTGCATTTCTCTTGTCTGTCTCTTCAGTTAAGAGGGTGAGTGAATTCATGCATTCTCTGTGCATCCTGCATGTTTAAGATTAGGATGAGAAGGCTCATCTATATCACGTCCTCAAAATCCATAATTTCGGCCAAAAGTTCTGCCCCGTTCTTTTGTTTCCAGGCCTTTGGTGCTAGAACCAGTCCATCCACCTCCTCACTCACCGGAATCAGCCAGACTAAATCTAATTTGTCCTGTTAGGGCTGTCCTATCAGCCTGACCACCTATTTCGACATGTAAATAATATCAAGGTGCTGAACACCCTCTAATTTAACTGTGTAAATGACTGGGAAAACTAATAAATGTTTTGTTAATCATGAAAATGTTTCCTTCAGTTTATAGCCCCGCTTGGGTTTTCTCCCCTCCTGATCTTATCTGGTACACAGTTGACCCATACTGTGGCGTGTTAACTGAAATGAAATAGAACTATGGGTTACATAAGGTAACCTTGTTCTGAGAATGAAGTCAACACATCACACGCCGTGGTCACTCGTGGGGTAATTTTCACTAGTCGGCAAAAGAGAGAGGGCCGGCAGCTTCACACATGTATTTATAGCCTGTGATTGCAAGCAGGGCGTGGCTAATTTGACATACCATCTCCTGACAGCTCATCCTTAGTGAGGCTGACCCATACTGTGGCATGTTGACTTCATTCACAGGACTAGGTTACCTTATGTAACCCATCGTTTACTTTAGCTGATAGTTTGATTACTTTTTTCACATTTTATGAGATTGTGTAGTCTTAAGAAGGGTTGGGAATCAAAATGTTCAATTCTGGAATCGGAATCTAAAGGTTAGGAATTGGATCATTGATGTATAATTCCTCTTATCAATTCCTGTGAGCACATTTTCAGAAATGTGCATGTGTAACTTGTGATCTGCTGATATCGCAATAAAAGCCCTTATGAAAATTAAACCTATATTTACTATCGATCAAATCGAAATTGAATCAATATCGATCAAATCAGAATCGATAAGCAGAATCATAATTGATAACATTCAAACAATACTAAAACCATAGATTTATGATGTGAGTGGGTTAATTTGGTTATAGCAAATAACAAATTATGTTTATTATTATTTGCTGAATTACAACCCACGTCACTGTGTATCTGCATGCAGGTAATTAGTATCTGGTTGCGTGTCCTCTGTTCTGATATTAATTAAGTAGATGATTAATTTTAACAAATTATGCAAACATTGTTTTCTCACCTGTCACACCAGATGGATTGATTGATTGATAGATCGTAAAATTCTGGTTAAATAAACTGAATACCATTGTTTTATCAATTTGTTTTGTGTACAATGAAGACAAGCAGGATGTGTGGTCTCATTCTAGTCTTTATCATGCACGCTCTTCTCCAGTCTAACAGAGATAAACAGTCTCAAGGTCAGCTCAAGATCTCTCTGCGCCGCCTTTCCTCTGCTGTCAGTTAATGTAGCTATAGTGATATTAATGCTCTGGTCGAATGTGCATATGATTACTGTGTTTTTGCTTTGATAAATGGCAACGGGGTCACTATCAGCCTTCCCCACAATATTAATGACCACACTAGCAGTAAGCAGAGGGAAGCCAATGAACAGAAATATTGCCGTTATCTGCGCAGCCATAATCATAAAGACAATAGAGAGATGTTTAACAGGAAAGGCATTTATCATCTGGAAATGGAGCGTCTGGATGGCGAGACTCGCCAGACTCTGCAATTGTGTAGGTGGTGGTTTTAGACTGTGTGTGTTTTTGCGTGACTAACTTTTGACAGCGATTTTATAGGAGGGCAAGAAATGGTTTCAAAAACTACATTAAATTCTAATTTAATGTTGAATCAACCCTCCTTTTTTATTATTATACGTGGAATTTGAATCAAACTTTTTTGCCTGGTTGTTGATCACATGCATTGTAGGAACAAGAATGCCATTGAAAGCTTAGGGGTTGGGTTGTTGACTTATGCAAGTAAGCAACCATCCAGATCACCCTAGCGACCACACAGAAATGGGCTAACAACCTCCTTAGAACATTATAGCAAATACATAGCAATGCCCTGGCAACCACCTAGAACACCCTAGCAACCATAGAGAAATGGGCTATCAATCTTCTCAGAGCATTATAACAAATACATAGCAATGCCCCAGCAGCAACCCAGAGCACCCTAGCAACGACACATAAATGGGCTAACAAGCGCCTTAGAACATTATAGCACATACATAGCGATGCCCCGGCAACCACACAGTACACCCTAGCAACCATACAGAAATAGGCCTAGTAACCTCCTTAGAACGTTATAGCAAACAGATAGCAATGCCCTTGTGACCACCCAGAAAACCCTAGAAACCACACATAAATGGGCTAACAAGTGCCTTAGAACATTATAGCTAATACATAGTAATGCCCCGGCAATCACCCAGAACATTCTTGCAACCATACAGAAATAGGGTATCCTCCTTAGAACATTATAGCATAGTGGTATTTTGGTAACCATCTGGAACACCCTTACAACTTATTACAACACTAGCATCCTAACAACCCATTTTGGACAGGCAAATACGACTAACTAGTAACCAAATCATTTAGTTTGCCCTGTGTTTATTAGTATGCATCCTTGCATGCCACTCTTTCTCTGTTTCTCCCTCGTGCCCCGTCTCCCTTTAAAGACAAATGTCCATGAAAGAATAAGGGCTGATCGGTGGTCATTTTTCAGCGGGCCAACCTGCAGAGTGACACAAAGGAAGAGTCGCATGCATAGCCTGTTTGGATCCTCCACCTCAGAAGGGCTGTTTCTATGACAACCCTCCTCTGGCCTGTGGAAGTGGGAGATGAGGGGAGGAGAGCACTCTGTCTGGACTGGTGGACCATGAAGGAGCTGTCAATAAGGTTCTGCCCCATCACCACCCAGAAAAAGAGGTGGGAGACTTTGACAGAAAAAGACTAATCCGGCGAGAGGTGGTGCAAGAGAGAGATAGTTGTCATAATGTTGTGCGTCAAGGGGTCGCCCATGTTTTCTTTGAGTAATGTGGCACAGTCCTAGGTCGTGTTTAAAGTCAACATGAAATCAGAATTGTGTGCGAGATGTATTTTTTTCTCCGTAACATCTGCAACTACTGTGTTATCGGGATAGCTCACCTGAAAATGGAAATTCTTTCCTCATTTTCTCAACCTCATGACATTCAAAACCTGCATGCCTTTCTTTCTTCTGCTGAACACAAAAGAAGATATTTTGAAGAATGTTGGTAACCAAACTGCATTGGCCTCCATTGACTTCTATCATATGGAACCACTGACACATTTCTCATATTATAAGAATCATATACAGGTTTTAAATGACATTAGAATGAATAAATAATGATAAACACCTTTTTATTTTTGTTTAAACTATCTATTTAAATTGTGGTAAAGTCTGTTTTTATAGCAATGAACTCTTGCAAATGTGTATAGGCTATGCACATTTGGACATAATATTTTAAAACCATGTACATCATATTTTTTTATCAACTTATAATAACCAATTCCAGCTTCAAGCCCCAGGCTCCATTCTGGCATGTAAGAAATGTACTATTTTGTCTTACTCTTTACACTTTATAACTTAATAAATTATTAAATTTCTCATTAAATATCCTGTTTCATTTGGAAATATATAAAATTACGGAACTTTAAGTTTGTAATCAGCATTTAGTGAAAACTGTGGATTGCCGGCAAAGCCGTGTGTGTATAATCACTGATACATGCACAAATGTATTGTATTCATGCATGTCGGCAAAGATTAACCTGTCTGGACAAGACAAAGTAACACTGCAGTTCTGAGCCTTATGCGGTGTTACAAAATAGCTGATTTTTGACAGGCCATTTCTCTTTCAGACATCATGGGCATCTTTTTCCATTCTTGCGGTTGCCATGGTAATGAATAAGTGGGTT
This sequence comes from Triplophysa siluroides, assembly GCA_006030095.1. NCBI lineage: Eukaryota > Metazoa > Chordata > Actinopteri > Cypriniformes > Nemacheilidae > Triplophysa > Triplophysa siluroides. The sequence continues at coordinate 2,285,763 of VCII01000203.1, read as the reverse complement.
CTCCCGCTGGGCAGAAAAAGAGATAATTTCTGTCTTTGTGTTGTTTGTGAGAGCAAGAATCGTGGAACATGGTTTTTGACTCTGCAAGTCTAAGGACGGGTGCACATCACGCTGTACGATTTGGGCCACTGTTTTCTGTCTGAGACATTGTTTTGGGTCATTAAAGTAGCAGGGCAGAAATTTCAGTCTATGTACCATGTTTACCAACTGGCAATTAATTTCCTTGATTTTTCACTGCAATTTGTGTGACTCCTTTTATGATATATACATATGAAAGTCGTGTTGTTTCATTTGGGGCTTGTGGTGACCATATGTCTATCATTCCATTTACCATAAAAGAGTATTGATATTACACAGTGTTATGCATGCTTTAACCAGGTTAAAGGGACAGTTCACCCAAAAATGTTAATTCTGTCACCATTTACTCACCCTCAAGTTGTTCTAGACCTGTATAAATGTATTTGTTCTGTTTAACACAAAGGAAGATATTTGGAAGAATGTTAGAATTTTTCAGTTCTGGGAGATCACTGACTACCATAGTAGGTACAATTTAAATTGTGTCAAAGGTGCCCAGAACTGTTTGTTTTCCTAGATTCTTCAAAATATCTTATTTTGTGTCCAACAGAACAAACAAATATGGTGGTCAATGATGTCCAAGAACTGAAAAATTCTAACATTCTTCCAAATATCTTCCTTTGTGTTCAGCAGATCAAAGAAATCTATACAAGTTTGGAACAACTTGAGGGTGAGTAAATGATGACAAAATGTAATTTTTGGTTGAACTGTTCCGTTTAATGTAACACCATACTAATGTTAAAATTCTCTGATTGATATACAGTATACACATTTCTGAAAAGTGAATGTCTATTTTATGATATAACCAAAAAGTTACATTTAAGGTCATACTGTTTCTGCCTGCTGGGGATCCAAAAATCTCTAAAGGGGTCATATGGCGCGAATATGTGTTTTTCTGTGTCTTTGGTGTGTTATAAGTTGCCCATGCATGTATTAGACACGTAAAGTTGCAAAACTTAAAGTGTCGGCACAAAAGATGCATTCTATCTAAAAGCGAATGCTCACCCAGACCTGCCTGAAATGTCTCGTGTAACCACACCCCCACAAATCTACGTCAGATCGTGATATGATTGATTAAACCGCCCAAATGTATACGCAACTAAGTTGGTGAACCTGTCAGTACAATTGCTTTGGAACCTGATGTTCCAAATATGGTAAGAAGCGTTACATTTCCGTCATAAGCGTTCAGTATTCGTCCAATCACTACACACTGGTTAACTGGCCAATTACAACACGCTTTTAAGAACGATGAGCTTAGTAAAAAATCCACGCATTTCAGAGAGGCGGAGCAAAGAGGAAAGACAAACATGAACGGTGTGTGGAAAATACAGCGTTTTTTAACCTTAAATCGTGTATACACATATGACCCCTTCAAAAGTAATAGGTGAATGTTTAAGAAGGCTTAAATTATTTGCACAATTCTATCGGGTCACATAGTCGCCCTCTATAGAATATAAAATAGTCCTTGACCTAATATGTAAATGAAGTTTGTTCGTGCACACATGCAGGGATCGGTGGTCACCTCTCGGCAGCTCTAATGTGCTATGATAGCTGTCCACAGCGATTATCTGCTCCTCACACTAACATCCTCTCAAGCTATTTACAATGAGCTTCATGCTTGCATGCACAATTAGTGTTGGCATGGCAACCATCTAATTTTATTTCAGCCCTTTATTATATAGAATGTTGTGATTTTACAATTTATTAATAAATGGCAAAATATTGAATGAAACGCTATCTGCACACCTCCTTCAAAAAGCTATTTCATATGCATGAATTGCAAATTAAATGGAAATACAAGCTGTGTTGTTGGTGTGATAAAAGTATGGTCAATCAGCATAAATATGTACTGTACATTTGGCAGTGAGTCAGAGGAATGGTTCTACTTTAAACCAATAGAAGCATGGCATAAGGTTGCGTAAGTTTCAGCCAATAAGATGCGAGGAAGTCTTTGAGGCTTGTGCTGTCATAGATACACCCCTTCGCACGATAAATGCCCTGAGGTTGTGACGCACACAACTAATATATGCCACTTCTACCCAACCAATCACAATCTGTCAATTCTTTGTATCTTTTAGACGTCACACAGATTCTTGTCACACGTCACATTCACATTCCTGTCGTTTTCAATCCTTTCAGTTGCTTCTTTTTGTGGAACATTTTTTAGGTATCAACGTGATGAAGGGTTTCTTGAAAGTATTTTGAGTGCTTTAAGAGAAAAAGTGTTTTCCACATCTGTGAAATGAACTAAATCAGAATGTGGTAAGACGCTCATTCGACAACCAGCCAAATAAAATACTCACATTTTCTCATCCATATATGATTTTGATTTAAATTACACCTTAAATGCGTGAATATCATCGCATTATATAGATTTCAAATGATGTAGCATTTATTTTAAAGAAACATTTTAAAACAAGCTTTCTTTCTGTATTGAATTGCATAAACGACTTTTACTCATGTAGTATTCGTCTGAGAAGTAAGAATGTCTTTGAAGTTTCAGAAGAGAGATTAACTTTTCAAACTGTTCGAAGATTTGCTTAGATTACTAAATATTCATTTAACAATCAAAGATTTCCATGAACACTATTTTCATCCAAATAGATGATTTGAATTTACTGTCCACATCAAGAGCCTAGCGCTCTTACTGTTTGTCTGCAAACGTCAGATTTATGTCTATTATTATTATTCAGTAATTTTACAGGAATTTGATACAAAGTTGATAACACAATAGATCATTCTGTGAAGTCTCTTCTCTGAGCAATAAAATCTCTTCAATGTTAACACACCATTACCAGCGACCTCTGAACTTTAACCCCCTTCATCGTCTCTTATCCCTGCCTGTGTGTGCTGCTCTTATCAGCTCTCCACAGACGCTAGTCTTGTGCCGCTCACATTTCACTGCAAAATTGCCTTTTTCTCTCAGCAGGATAGCGCAGGATTATCTTCTCCTCTCTCGCTCAGCAGAATTAGCCTCTGGAATAACCGGCGACCCATTTTCCGTTTATTTTTGGAAACGGTGAAAACTCGCTGTACTATACAGAATGAAAGGCCTTAGCTCTCTGATTTGACGTGAAGAGTGACCAAAGACGATTACTAGCAAATTTGCTTATTTGTGCAAGGTCAGGTTTTTACGCTTGAAACAAAGAATAAAAAATGAACCCACCAAGCATCAAGTGCTTGTTAAAATTAGTTCTGACGATTTAAAGGGATAGTTCATCCAAAAATTCTGTCATCATTTACTCACCCCAGGATGTTTCAAATCTGTATACATTTCTTTATTCTAAAGAACACAGGGAAAGATATTTGGAAGAATGTCACTACCATAGTATAGAAAAATATAGTGTATTTTTTGGTTCTGTTGTTTGATGAATTTAGGAAAACAAACAGTTCTGGGGCAGCTTTGGCTATCATTTAATTTTTTTAACTATGGTAGTCAGTGATGTCCCAGAACTGAAAATTGCTAACATTCTTCCAAATATCTTTCTCTGTGTTCATCAGAACACAGTCATTTATACACGTATGAAATTACATGAGGGTGAGTAAATGATGACAGAATTAAATTCTTTGGGTGAACTATCCCTTTAATAAGACTCTTGAACTTTATGAGGAATTGCAATATTAGGCCTATACATGATGTAGTTGATGTAATGTTATTGAATTGTCAGCACCATGATCTTTTTAACAAATAAAAATTCATCATCTGGGACAAAAAATATATTTATAAAAAGAATGATTGTTGATAATGGTGATCAATGCAGCATTCCACCTGTGGTGAAACACAGAGTAAGAACGGCTTGAAATTGATATATGGCACTTGGTGGATTTGTTTTATACAATAAGTGTGATAAATTTTATTCAACATAGCCTATTGATGGCCAGTAAATTTTCTCGATTTGCCTGTACGATTCACACCAGGCTTGGTAAAAAGATAAAAACACAGAAACATGACCTCCTTTTGTCACACAGTCGTATCTCTTGATTTAAAGTTGAGCATGTTTTACGAGTGAGAAACCAAGTGGTTCGAAGTGCTTATGTAATTTCTCCTGTCTCCTATAAATATGCGGGGATTGTCATGATTCATTGAAAAGCCCCGTCTTTATCAGCAGAGCTGTCACTTTAGCTGTAAATGCTCCTGTGCTTGTGTGTGTGTGTGTGTGTGTATCTGTCACTTTAGCTCTTCATCTATTGCTTTCATTTTGGTTGACGTATACATCCATTCATTTTTGAGAGAAGTGCTGGAGCCCGTCAGCACATCTCCCGCCGAAGACAGGGAGACACTCTGGACATACACACACAAATATTCAAGAGTAGCCTAATATGTCAGGCACGTTTCAGACAGGATGATGGCGTCATTGATGACGTTAAAACGTGTCATAGCCCAAGCTGGTTAGGAAAGCCTGTTATAAAACACACTCCCCCGCACTCAAACACACAAAACTTCAGATACGACATGTACTGGGCAATGTCAACACTTTTGTCTCTAGGTGGCAGCAGAGTTTAGCTTTTTTGTGGCACAGAAAGTGCTGGACAAGCAGGTGTGAGCGAGTAGCTTGTTGGGGTCTTTGGTCTTCAAATTATGTATATCTTAACTCGAGATCTCAAAACACATTTTAATATTCTTATATTTGTATGGTCCGCACACTGTTTCACCATTTAAACACAGTTTGAGAGATATAACATTTATGATCATTTTTAGGATTCCAGTATGCAACACGGTTTATTCTTGACCTTTATATTTTATACATGAGCAATGCTGAAAGTTTTAAGAAGTAGATCACGAAATGACGTTTAGGTTTACAATGAGTACATTGCATTCGGCAGAAAGGCTCTGGATGTACACTACATTCTTGTACAACTTAAATTGTTTATATTACTAATAGGTAATAGCAGATTTACAGATGGGTTGTGAATCGGGTTTCGGCCCTGGAAGCAAAATCTAATCTGGTTTTCTTAAAAACAAAGTAAACTCAACTACATTTACCGGTGACAGGATGTTTATTCTGGAAAAGATTTGTTTTTGTAGGGTTTTGGCTGGTGAGAGTTCGGATGTTCTAGTAAGTGTATTTGATTACGCAGATGTCACAAAAACAAGAAAAGAAAGGATGCAGGTGGTCTTCCGAGCAGGTTCCCCTGCTCTTGCCATTCTCCTCCAAAAAAGAGAAAACTGCCCTGCCTGGTTGCCATAGAAACAAGTAATTGCTGCACCTGGCAAATTGCAGGGCTCTTTAAAGCCGTTAATTCAGCGTGTTTTCTCGTCTCTTCCCGTCCTGCAGACCTGACATGTGACTTTCTGTTCAAATGCAGGAATAGGATAAAAATATCTCTTGAAGCCCTGATGTCAGCACGGTCAGAATACGACTTGTAATGATAATGTAAAAATGAAAAGGTCAAGTTTTTCAAGCCGCACGTGTGTGTCTGCATGCATGTGTCTTTTGCATCTGTCTGGGGGTGCCATTTTATAATACAGAATAATTTAAAGAACATTTTAAGACTACGTATAGACAGAATAGGATAGAGACATACACAGAAAAGAATATGCTGGATGTTTGTGTTGATTAAATACATTTTAACGATACTAAAAGAATAGAACATACTGGTTTGTGTATGTATAATAATGAGAGTATTTTTAGAGAATGGAATAGAATGGAATTGAGTAGAATGTGGTGATGTGTACATTTTTTAATAGAATGTGGTAATGGGTATTTTGTGTTGTTTAGACATATTTTACATTAGATCTAGACTAGACTAGACCAGACTCTAGACCGATGGGTATTTGTTGTTTAGGCATATTTTACATTACATCTAGATTAGACTAGACTAGGCTAGACTATATTAGACTAGACTAGAATGTGACGATGGGTATTTTGTGTTGTTTAGGCATATTTTACATTACATCTAGACTAGACTAGACCAGACTAGACTAGATTAGAATGTGACGATGGGTATTTTGTGTTGTTTAGGCATATTTTACATTACATCTAGACTAGACTAGACTAGGCTAGACTATATTAGACTAGATTAGAATGTGACGATGGGTATTTTGTTGTTTAGGCATATTTTACATTACATCTAGATTAGACTAGACTAGGCTAGACTATATTAGACTAGATTAGAATGTGACGATGGGTATTTTGTTGTTTAGGCATATTTTACATTACATCTAGACTAGACTAGACTAGGCTAGACTATATTAGACTAGATTAGAATGTGACGATGGGTATTTTGTGTTGTTTAGGCATATTTTACATTACATCTAGACTAGACTAGACTAGGCTAGACTATATTAGACTAGATTAGAATGTGACGATGGGTATTTGTGTTTTAGGCATATTTTTCTAGACTAGACTAGACTAGGCTAGACTATATTAGACTAGATTAGAATGTGACGATGGGTATTTTGTGTTGTTTAGGCATATTTTACATTACATCTAGACTAGACTAGACTAGGCTAGACTATATTAGACTAGATTAGAATGTGACGATGGGTATTTTGTTGTTTAGGCATATTTTACATTACATCTAGATTAGACTAGACTAGGCTAGACTATATTAGACTAGACTAGAATGTGACGATGGGTATTTTGTGTTGTTTAGGCATATTTTACATTACATCTAGACTAGACTAGACTAGGCTAGACTATATTAGACTAGATTAGAATGTGACGATGGGTATTTTGTTGTTTAGGCATATTTTACATTACATCTAGACTAGACTAGACTAGACTAGACTAGATTTTTTACATTTGCGTGTGTTTTTGTGGATCTTGGGTCAGGGATCTATTCATTGAAATACTCTTGTCTATGTCCATCCTTTGTCCACACTTGTGTTTTTAAAGCTTGAGGGATTAAATAAGGTTCAGCTGGATGAGATGGGACTGCTGGATAGAGTTGAAACCTTCCTCTGTTTCTAATCAGAGATTTTTTTTGTCCTTACGATAGAGACAAGATTGAGGGTTTCTCTTCTCGAGAGGCAGGAGAGAGAAAAATGCTTTGTTTAAACAAGATAAGCATCACACACACAGTTTTAAATGAATGAGATAAGTCAGCAAGAAATGAATTACTCAAAGCAAGTGAAAGATTTGGGATTGTGTGCTGCCCACCGATTTTCTGAATTTATAGAGGAGAAGAGTGACGCTCAAAGTGCGTTTCTCTCTCTCTCTCTCTCTCTCTCTCTCTCTTCTTCACCCCAGTGTTTCTTTCCTCCAGTGGTAATGAGGGGTTATCTTATTCACACTGTTACGTAAAGGCTGTCAAAGTAAGCGAACAAAACTCTGTCTGGGTTTTAAGCAACTCTGTGTTTGGGTTCTACACAATCTCCATGTTTTCAGGGTTTGCAAAAGCATCATAGCTTTCCATTAAATCAGACCGTGTTCTAAACAAACTTGCTGTAACTAACCTTCTTATCTTCAACAGCAGCGTGTAAAGGCAACCATTAGAGCCCCGTCCCAGCTGAATTTATGCGCAGGTTTAAACGAGTGGAGTCTGCACCGGTATCCATCATCATTAGGTTGCCATGGCATTTACTATGAGGGATGAAAAGGGAGCAGCGCATTAGTTTATCAGAACTCTATTAAAAGAACATTACGCCCTAAGAGTTAAAAGAGAGTGTGTGGAAAACAAATGGACCAATAACCACTATGACTCAACGCATTTCTATCAGAGTCACTTGAGTGTGCTTTCATCTGGGGTCTTCCCTTACGCCCACCACTACATGAAATAATCTGTACATTCATAGTGCCAGAGTCTTTGGAGCTTTTCTGCAATAACGAAAAAAGGGAAATAAGGATAAAATAGGCAGAAATAAGTTTGTCTGTTTGAATAGTTTGTCTGAAATGTATATTTTGAGACAAAATGCTTGTTTAAAACTGCAAGCTTTGTTTAAAGTGGCAACAGTTTATTTTTTACAACAATTGATCTGTTTCTATTGTCATATATATTGAGAAAATTTAGTGATAAAAATATTATATGCTGTAATTAAATTTTTGTTCAACAAATAGTTATAAAATACATAGACAAAATACATATGAAAACTGAGACATAATATCTAAAAAGTCACACTTCAATATACATTGTTTCTTTACTTCTATTTTTAAATGTATTTATTTTTATATTATTTAAAGTTCATTTAATATTACTTTTAATATACAGTAGTTAGATGAATCTTTATGCGTAACAAAGACAATGTAAAAATATTTTATTTCTATAAAAAAAAATATATATTTAACAACTTGAGTCAAGTTGTTATATATATAAAGGATGACTTCTGAGAGGAAAGGTTATGCGTATGTTTGAAATAACAAGGCTCAAGGGAGAGGTAATGATGTATTCTCTCTATGTCAGAATGATATATGACATATTTTTATATGATATCTCTGTTACGCTGTTTTGAAATAGAAGGGCAGCTTTTGTCTTTCACATGATATCTGTATGGTATATAAAAATGTATGTGTTAAAGTGAAGACGGACAGTGAAGAAAGCTTCTGTATGTGTGTGCTTTCGGGATTTTGACATTAAATCATTTGTGTCCAGATAAAGGATGTGTTCTTCATGCAACACAAAGATGACAAATAATCTCCCTTCGCTCAGCCTTAGGAATGATGGAATAGTTCAATCACACCTGGGGCTCAGAGAGTGAGAAGATTTGTTGAAAAGGAATACAACTGTTTGTGGATACAGCAGGTTTTGCAATTTTGCGAGGAGCTGGGGAAGATACATTTATACTGGGATGTTGTGGGTCGTTGCCAGGAAGTTGCTTTGTAGATCTGAGCTGTTCTGAGGGAAATATGGTGCATTGTTGTACAGTTTCTAGTTGCTTGATGGTTGATTATCACGACAAAAGAGTCTCAAGTCTCCATGATAAGTTCCATGTCCCTGCTTTAATGTAAGATTATCTTAGCCTGTTTTATTGCCAGTTGAGCAAGAATTGCTTATCATCTCTCTCCTTAGTAAATTGTGCGATTTGAGGTATCCTTTATGACCATAACATATGCGCTGCATGATGAGTTTCTCGCCATAGTTAAATACAGTTAAAGCTCTAATGAAATCTCTAACCCTAAGTGTGAACAATAGTGTCATTACAGTCAAGTGTTCAAACAAAACTTAATCGACCTTTTCTGTCTTGAGTAGCATCTCTCTCTCTCTCTCTCTCTCTCTCTCTCTCTCTCTCTCTCTCTCTCTCTCTCTCTCTTCTCTCTCTCTCTCTCTCTCTCTCTCTCTCTCTCTCTCTCTCTCTCTCTCTCACACACACACACACACACACACTGGTTCAACAGGATTAAAGATCATTAACTGGCTGTCCTGGGGGAGATGCTGCTTTTAATTATACCAACATTGAAATGTGTGTTTTCACAGCATAACACACCCTATGGTTTTTATTACAAATGTATTACCTGTTAAACACTTTTAAACCATTAAAACAATTGTAGGGTCCATGCAAGCATTGTTGAATTTTAAATGCCTTAAAGAGATTCACTCATCATATTCATCCTGATGTTTTGCGCCGTGCTCTGAAAGTCAATGGGGTCCAAACTCTTACCAATGTTCTTCAAAATAACCAGTTGCGCAGATTATCAAAGAACTTAAAAGGTCCATTGGAGAGGAACGTATGGTTTTTCTGTGTCATCACTCTAAAGAACTATATTACATATGAATAATTTGTTTCTGAAATGAAATAACTATGTTTGAAACATTTTGTGTTTTTATTTTGTTATCATGTTTTTATTGTGTTTTATTATGTTAGTTAGCTTTATTTGTTTTAGTTTTAATAGATTTTACAGTTTTTCTCAATTGCTTAAACACTAAACCCTATTGTCTGAACCAAATGCTCAGTTGCCTGAACCCACTGATTGAATCAATCACTCTTTTGGCAAAACCATAAGCACTTTTTACCTGTTTAGACACAACTTGCCAACACATTTTCATTGTGATGCACCCATGCTGCATAATGGAAAGCACAGTTGTCACCACTTGAACACAACAACTCAAAATAGACCACACTTGTGGCTAATGATGTGAGGGAACATATACAGTAAGCCAGTTCAGAGAGCACTGGTTTGTGAGGCCCTACAATGGATAGAAATCTGAGAGGAAGAGTTCGTGTGAGAGGAGGTCGAGGTGGTCAAGGTGGTCAGCGAAGACAAAGAACAGTAATAGCTGATGAAATCAGAGCTACTGTGATTGACCATGTTCTTGTCCATGGTATGAACATGAGGGAGGCTGGACAAAGGGTACAACCAAACATCAGTAGATTTACTGTGTCCACCATAATCCGAGGATTTAGAGAAGAGAACAGGTAATTACCTTTTTTTGACATTATAGTACAGTATGTAAATGTTGACAGCAATTACTGTATGGCATACTATATACTGTACCACAGTATACTGTAAGTAAATATATGTTTCAGTACATCACTGTTCCAATGTACTGTAGTATTGTAATGGAGGGTTGGTCTAACTGTTTGTAGGCCTAGTATTCCATGTATATTTTTTGTAACTCCATGTTCTCTTTTTGTAGAATTGAAAGACTGCCACATGGGGGTGGAAGGTATATGAACGCCAACCTTACACCAGGGTAAATCTCTGCAAGCCATGGGACTTGCCTGTGGTGACATAGGTGTGGAGGCATGCCAGGGGTTTTTTCCCCCCGTGGCCTGGCCAGACAAAATGTGGCCTGTGATGTGGATGAAGTTCTGTGGCCTGACCCAGTACGGAGACATGATGCTGTGGCTGAGTAATGCACTTATTTGTATATTTTTGTACTTTATTTTTACATGGGCTTACTGTACACAAGTGTCAAACGCATAAGATTTCTGTTTGTTTTTACAAGTGCTACATGTAAATGCACAAGATTTCTGTTTTGTCTTTTTGTACAAGTGCTAAATGCACAGGTTTTTTTGTTTTGCAACATGCATTTAGCCTACAGTGAACAATAAACATTTATTTCTCCAGCTTCATGTCCTGAGCATTGTGTTTTTTATTTTTCTACGTAGTGTTTAGTGACTGTTCCGTAGTGTTTTTAATTTTGATTGACTCGGGGCACGATTTGACAACATAGTTCAGTTTTGAGCACAGATTGAACTGTTTTGAGGTGAAAGTTTGGTTTTGCAAGAAGAGTCTGAGGTTTTGTGAATGTAGCTTGAAAATTGGGTTTTGTGTTCACAGTTTAGAGAAAAGGAGAGCAGCTTTCAAGAAATGTGTCTTAGCAATCGAGAAAAACTGTAAATGAGAAGTTTGATTGATCGCTTCTCTGCCGAAGGTGATAACGTATTTACAAAACGCGTTCTGTAGAGCAGTTTGTCCGTTTAAGTCTACTTTAGAAACAACATGGGGAATTCCATGCAAGGGGACCTGGTGTATATAATAGCTCATTCTGAGGTAAAAAAAAACATAATGCTTCACTGTAAGGTCTTACGCCTCTTAAGACATGGTTATGTTTATTATATTGCATTTCTGTCAGTAGATCCTCCCATAAATTACACACAGCACCATCATTAAACCACTATCGTCCATGTCCGTTTCTCAACTACCAATAGATAGATGTTGTATGTGTAATAGTTGTATAGTATTGAGTAGCAAAAAGACAATTCACAGCCTTTAATCACCTTTTCAAGTACCGATCAATGAGATAGAAATCTGTGTTAAATGTACCAGCTCTGAGCTCTCTAACCTCCCCCTTTCACGAAGAACTGATCAATTCTATAACATGGCTTGTTTCTCTCTGGTTATACTTTCAGATTGAGCTTTTAAACTCTTGAACTTTGTGGAGTCAGCAGTATGAAGCTTTCAGATGTAAAAACGTGACACTCAGAGAGCACATTGCATGTCAAGCTATCTGCCAGCGAGGATGGAGAAAATGCACAGCTATGAAAAGAGGAGGACAGCGGCGGGTGAATGCGCATGTGATCGTGACACGATGGCGCTGCGGTGTCCTGGGGTCACTAAAAAAAGGAATTTTGGTAACTAATAAGTGTACACGAGCGTATAGATGGCCTTAATGCAAAGCGACACAATTAAATGGCCGTTTGTAAATATTTTTAAGTGGTGGCTAGTTTGTATGATGTCATTTGCATAGTTTAGTACGATCTGCTTTGCATGCAAGTGACAATTAGGTTTAGGGGTGTGGTTATGGGAGGGGCTTCCTTATTGTTGTTCTAAAAATCATTCATTTTTGTTGGACTCACATTGCATGCGTTTTTACAAATTATGTAAAATATGTAAAATTTCCCATGAGATCAGGCTGCTAAAAGCTACAAAACTGCAGTCCTGTTCTTAAGCTGCTGCACAAACAAAAAGTGAATGGCGTCAAAGAGCCCCTAGCTGACTGCCGACACGTTTTGATTCAGAGCACAAGAGTTGCATATTTGAGAGGCGGACGCCACGGGCTGATGGGGGTAAAATAGTTTTGTTTCCATGACAACAAAATTGCAGTTGCAGGGGCGTCAGAGCGAGGGGTGTTTCTGTGCAAGGTTGGAGGGGGACAGATAGTGATTGCTGTAATCATGCTGGGAAAATAATAAGGTAATGAGAAGTGACTGAATACCATTTCTCTCTCTTCCCCAGGGCTGTATATCTTTAACCTTCTCTCGCTTTCCCAGCTGGCATCTTCATGCACTTTGGGATTATCTCTCACATGCTGATTAAAGCCGCTCTGTGCCAAAATGTGCGTGTCCGCATCTGCATGTGATAAACTCCCACTGTGGTGACTCAGACGCTACGTTCAGAATGAAATACTGATGCATACGACACAGTATATACTGTTTTATGCATGCTGTTTAAAAGATGTGAGTGATGTGTATGCAATGCTTTTAAACAGTATGCTACGTTTTGTTTATGTTCATCCAATGGAGCCCAGTTTTCATTTTCGAAATAAAAATGTATATTTTGCGTATTTACCTATTTTTTTTGGATAAATGTCTCTAATTTTGGCAGTCTGATCAAATAATGATGTCAAAAAAAGATGTTAAAATCCATTTTCATTCATCACATCACAAAGTCAGGTCAAGTGCATTGTGGGATAAAGAAATGCGTGCAGCGTGTTCTGGTTATACTTTAGTTCTCACTTTCGCCCCTCCTCTGATTTCTTCGATGTGCCATGTTTGCATCATAAGTAAAGTGTTGATTGTCTAAATGGCTTCGAGTGGCTCAGGGCAAGCTTCAATTTTAGACCGCACAGGGAAAATCGAACCCCCGCTGAACAAACTCAATGTCACAATGCTTTATCCTGACAGCACACGCCGGATTCATCTTATGTAGCTACTGTTGTTATTTCTCTGTTTCCCAGAGTGATATTTTAACCTGTGAGCTTAACTATATTTATTTTTTGATAAAAACGTCATTTTTTTTATTTTTTAATGTTGTTTTTGTTTAGGTTGCATGGGCCTTATGTGTTCAAAAGCTTCAATTGGTAACTTTATGTGATTTAAACAAAATAAACAGAAATCAGCTGGGAGCAAAATACAAATATGCGTGTTAAACTATCTTTGTATCTGCCCTAATGGGTAGCTTATAAAATTATTTTTAAAGAAGTTTTTCACAGGAAATTTAGAGGTCATTTGACTGTTAAGGTCCCCTTGAATGCTATTCGCCGTGTTTTTGACTACAATATCCCAAAACGGATAAACTACTGTACAGAGCGCTTTTCGTAAATATGTTGTCTCCTTCGCCAAAGAAGTGAAAATGTGACGACATCTTAGACCTGCGTCAGCCACCGTAGTGCTCAGAAAGGGAGGGGAGGAGTGAGCCGTTGATTACAATTCGCAATCTCACCGCTAGATGCTGCTAAACTTCATACCCTGGACCTTTAAAAATGACGTTGTTCTGGGTTGGGGATTTTTAAAAAGACAATTGAAAGCTTTACTAATAACGCTATATTAGCTTTTCCAAGAATTATAAAACTTCCTCCTCATCATTTGGTATTCCTCTCTACACATAATCAGAAGCAGAGGTCAGCTCAAGGTTAATAAGTGGGCGTTTCAGTCTTCGTGCACACACACGCTTTGTCCTTTATGCCTTTCTGTCTCTCTCTCTTCATACATGCCCTCACGCAAGCTCTTCGGCCAAACACTTCACACATGATTCCACCCTCACATGCATGTTCCACCCGACCTTTTGCGTTTTGGCTACAAGCTACATGATGCATCACACACACACGTGCATTTACTTTAACACTGCAACAAAGAACTTGCACGTGTGACTCGGGGGAAGGAAATGTCTTGCGCTAACCGATATCCATTTATATGATAATAGACAGCCCGCGGAAAGGCAATTAAAGAGACAGCAGCCTGGTTGTTTTGTCTCGCGGAGAATAATAGAAAAGAGGGAATGCTTCTGTTTAACAGTTCTGTGGTCAGAGATAAGACACACATAAACACACACTCATTAGGGTTTCACTGCTCTAATTACATTCTCTTGGAAAAGCTCGTCCAATGATGTTTTCTAGTCGTGATGACATATGGGATCTTCTCTGGTGTGAGTTATGTAAGGGTTATTTAGGGACTCAGTTGTGATTGACAGCTCTCTTTCAGTACTCATGCTTCAAGCGTTTTTACAAAGTGTCTGTTAGTCACCACAAGATGGCGTGTTGCTCACACACTGAACGTAGGCTACATCAGGGTCTAGCTTATAAAAGAGAAATGATGCCAGGGTTGTGACAGGGGTGCAGTTGGCAACCAAACCACAAGCAGACTGGCTGTTTAACAGTGTTGAAGTAAAAACAGCGTAATTGATAGAATGCAATAAAATGAAAGTAAACGTACTGTGGTAAAATTCACAGTCTGTTATTTCATTCAGTCTGTTGCATTCTTAAAAATACCCATTTGGGAACCTTTATTCTTAAAACTGTATGACGTAATAGACTTTAAATTAAAATTAATGAAATTAAATTATAGACTTAAAATTTTAAAACAGTAGGCCTGTTTACTTGAAAAAAGGTTAAAACTGTGTTCAATGTCTGTATATTATTCCATTCAGTATATTAATAACCCTATATGGAAATATCCTATATTGAAATATATAATGCAATATGTTAAATAATATTTTTATACATTGGGACCAAGTGCATATGTTTATATGAAAATTGCCAATTCTTTATTATTCAATATGTTGTAATATATTAACAATGTATAATTTAATATATTTTCTTTGCATAAGTAAAGACATCATGCTCCTAAAATAGTTATCTTTATGGTTGTATGGCTTTCAAAAGCTCCTTGTGTTGTACAAAAGGTTGTTTATAGTTGAAATTGTGCTTTTATGGATTATCAACAAGAAGAAAAAGTAAGTCTTTATGACTTAAATGTATTTTGGGGGGGACCAAGAATGGTTTGGCATACCTTTATTTTTAAGATTGTACATATAGTGGGGAAATAAAAAATGCACTGCACACTAGAAATATGCATACTAATCTGATCTCTGTCCGTTCACTGAAGCAGAAACTAATAGCACATGATGAAATCTCAATGAAACTGACCTCTCGGTTATAAATGCATGTGATGCGTTCAGCATGACATTAGAGGTATAAATGTTTGGCATGCGCTGAGGAAAACCATCTCCATGCGTTCATATAACAGATGGTGCCTGATGGTAATTTTCACAAGCAATTAACTCCATTCATGAAGTCTTCACGTCTCCACATTACCAGACTGTTGGTGTGTATGTGTTTTATTGTGTTGCCCATAATTGGAAAACAAGAAGTCATTAAACATAGATTATGTTAGTTGGTCTTGGATATTTACACTTTTTTGACTTTCTAACTCTCTTATGGTTGTGTAGTTGTTTGAGATGGGTGTGATATTTTGCTCTGCTTTCACTCATGTGTTTTCATCTGTGATGGACAATGAAAGACAAGGAATGGTAAAAAAATGAATGCATCAGTGTGTGTGCTTAAGGTGAGACTGGACCATAGAAGTGGAATATGTTTTTGTGTGCAGAAGGGACAATTTGTTCCAAAACCTTGTAAGCTGCCTATCTAGACAGCATCTCATTTAAGGCCGTTCCAAATGATAGACATCTTTATAATATATGCTGCTTTTGCCCTCCGGCCAAAACTCAACATTGCATGTGTCCTTTCCAGAAAAGCCATGGGAATTGTGATGAGCTCAGTAAAATAGTAAATCCAAAATGTGAGACAAAGCGAGATAAATGTTTTTCATGATTTCTTAGAAGGCTGCAGACTAGGTTTTGGAACAGAGCCAGTCTGAGTGAATGCGTGTGCATCTGTGTTTGGGGGCGAGTGCAACCAACTGTGAAATGATTCTGTTAGTGTCATTTCTATCACACACACACTTCCAGGATCAACGCGGCTGCCGCACGCTGTGTCTGAGAAGGCTTGATGGCTCCCTGTGGCCTTGCACATCGTAGACAGTTGTTTGTATATTCTGGCACTTTTGGAAGGCGATAAAAACTCCGCCATGGGCAATGACAAGGATTTCATTGTGTCGTCAGACTGGAGTGAATTGCTTATTTTAAACATATCCCGGCTTGTAAACAGATTAAGGAAAGGGGATTGTTAGTGCTATTTTCTAAGGCAATGTTACTGTTGCTCATACTTGTAAACAAACCTCTGACCTTAAAGGGACAGTTCACCTAAAAATAAAAATTCTGTCCTTATTTACTCACCCTCAGGTTGTTCCAAATCTGAGTAAATGTCTTTGTTCTGATGAACACAAATAGTAGTTGGCCACCATTGACTACCATAGTAGGAAAATTACAATGGTAGTCAATGGTGCACAAGAACTGTTTGCTTTCTTATATTCGTCAAAATATGAAAAACTAAGAAATAAGAAATTTATAAAGCAATTTTTCATGCTATGGTATGGTGGCCAAGAACTTCTTCTACATGCATTCTTCCAAATATCTTTCTCTGCGTCAAATATCTTTCTTTCTCTGGGCCCAATTATTAAGGCACATGGGTTCTCATACCATTTTTATGCCAATGATACGTAGCTTTATTTCTCTTTTCAGCCAGATGACCCCACCTTCTCCGCCCGTGTCTCTGCCTGCCTTCTGGACGTCTCTTCTTGGATAAAAGAGCATCACCTTCAACTCAACCTCTCCTAGACAGAACTCCTGGTTATACCGGCCCACCCATCAATTGAACACCACCTTACCATTCAGCTCGGATCCTCAACTATAACACCCACCAAGTCTGCGAGGAACCTGGGGGTGATGTTCGACGGCCATCTGAAATTCACCTCTCACACCGCAGGTATGTGCTCTACAACATCAGGAAAATCAGGCCGTTCCTGTCGGAGCATGCCTCTCGGCTGCTAGTCCAAGCTCTGGTCATATCAAGACTGGACTACTGCAATTCTCTACTGACCAGCCTTCCAACCACTGCAGTCAAGCCCTTGCAAATGATCCAGAATGCAGCTGCACGTCTTGTTTTCAATCAGCCTAAAAGAACCCGTGTAACTCCCCTCCTGGTTTCACTTAACTGGCTGCCACATGCTGCCCGCATCAAGTTTAAATCGCTGACACAGCTTTCAGAACGATAACGGCAAATTCGCCCCTTTACCTTAACTCACTGCTCCAGGTCTACATCCCCTTCATCTACGGTCTGAAAATGAGCGACACCTGGTTGTTCGATCACAGCGAGGCACCAAATCGCTTGCAAAAACCTTTACCCATTCAGTTCCCCTTTGGTGGAATGAACTGCCAGCCTTCACCCGAACTGCAGAATCCTTCACAACTTTCAAAAAACAGCTTAAAACATGCACAGTCTTAGTAAGGTCACGTAAATGCGTAAAACTGTTCTACTATTTTTCCTGTAGCTCAGTGGTAAGAGCATTGCGTTAACAACGCAAGGTTGTGGGTTCGATCCCAGGGGATTGCAAATACCTATGCATAAATGTATAGGATACTGCAATGTAAGTTGCTTTGGATAAAAGCGTCTGCCAAATGCCTAAATGTAAATGTAAAACGTTTTTTTTTATCGGGGAAAGGTCATAAACGGCTTAAGCAAAAACCAATCGGCTGAGGTAGTTTTTTGCCCATTACTCCGATTTCGCGCTGAATGTAAACCCCTTTACTGGTTTTCGCTCAGTTTTGTTTATGTGCGCATGTCTGAAAGCGCAGTAGTAAAAGTCCTAAATGGACGTAATAGTAAAATAACTTATAAAAGTCCGCTCTGGAATCATGCATTTGATGTGGAAACGTCAAAATGAAGAACTATTGTTGCATAAGCAGGTACTGCGGACATGAGATAAGATATAAAAATACATTTTTAATTTTCATCATCTCTGTCTAATGAGGTCTCAGGCTTATGACTTGACTTCGACCCAAATCACATTGTCCTCAACACCAGAGGAGTGCTATGATTCCAGCCGTTCTGCATCTCCATCTGAAGAATCCTAGTGTTATAAATAAGAGAAGGAGGTGCTTTTAACAAGGTCATTTCAGGGTAACATGTGCACCCCTTTTCAGCTCAGACTGTTTTTTGAACCTGTAGAAATAAGAATAATATGAATAAAAATGAATAATCATTCGTTTTTTGGGTCACAGAGAGAATCATGAAATACTATCACTACTTGCAAAAAGACTACTTGCATAACAAGTGAATAAAATTTGAATAAACATACAAAACCGTGTAATGAATGTTATAATGTAAGATACCAATTGAACTTTCTATTACTTATTATATAAATATAAATGTATATTTAGAGGATTATAAGGCTTCAGTCTGCTGTGCTCCGGAAATTTTGTGATAAGCACTTGGATGTACCACCAATACTATAATTGTTTAAGCTGTCACTCACCCGTCTGCAAAGCATGAAGCAAGATTTATTTTATTATTCTACATAACAAAATGTGTGTGCGTAACCTGATGGTCTTGACAGTTACTTTACCTTTTTATGCATTCAGATTCATCTCTGATAATGCGAAAACATCTGGGCCAGATCACGTATGATGCTCCTGTACTAATCTAATAGCTCAAATCTCATACAGTCTTTTGCATATTCAAATGCAACGTTGCATGCACAAACTAATGTCTTTGCCATCGTTGACATGAAACTGCATATAGTATTTTCTTTAGGATTCCAAGAAGGAAAGAAAGCTCCTAGAAGTGTGAGAGAGGGGTGCAAAATATATTGCGGCACTTTATATCACAAACAAAAATGTAATATGTATTGTAGAGCTATGGAATTTATATGATAATGTGTTTTTTGATCCTATTGGTTGAGCTGCCATGTGAGTTGCATAAACGTATTTAATATTTAACGTACCTTCATTTAATTTTATTTTGTGCTTTATCGTTTAGTTTTTCTTAATTCCTTTTTTTATTTTATGTTAAAATTTGCTTATAATTAAACATTGAATATTGTCAAGCTAGGCTCTAACAAGTTGTATGCAGGCTACAAGAAAGAAATGTAAATATGATTAATGTTATTGAATATTGTGAAACCAGTATCGTGTATTAAACCGTGAGCTGAGTGTAGTTTACTGTTCCGTGCAGTCATTTCACCTCCATGTCAAGCAGAACAGAATGTGTACATTCCATTCCATTCCATTTTCTACCGCTTGTCCGAACTACCTCGGGTCACGAGAATGTGTACATATTCAGCTGAATTTGTGAAGACTGCTACCATCCAGTATCATTTGTGTCCCAATAGCCTATGTACAACCTGATGTTTGTGCTCTCCATATCCTGGTTGTGTTATAAGAACTACAGCATGTCGAAAGTCACACGGTTGATATTTCATTATGTATAATGAAACCATCAGACAGGTGAAGTGCAGCACGCAGCACATCTTCTGTGATTGACTCGTTTATTTGCACTAGTCGCTCATTTGTCTGCGGCCTGCGCCTGTCAGCGCGCTCGTGATGAATTAAACACCCGGCCCACGTCCTGTCCATAATGTGCACGTTATTATCAATATGCCAAGCGGCTCTGTTCTTTCTGGTGCTCATCACTGTTCTCAGATTGCCTGTAAACCACCGTCCGTCTCTCACTGTAGTAAATGGCGTCTCAAGGCCAATAAATCACAGTAATAAAGCCACTGTTATCAAGATTTAAATCACGTGCAACACCAAGAGAAAACAAAATCAATGAAAACTCGTTATTTTGGGGAAATAAGTACCTCAACTACAAACCTTGAGTACTTTTAGATTCATCTTCAAGGGTTATAATGGTGTAGATGAAGTGTTTTATTGTAACTGGTTATAAAGCGCATGAGCCTTGGGCTTATGTTTTTACAATCTGAATATTTTTTACTCTGCACACACTGTATCCTCAAGATTTTTCAAGAGGATTTCATATCACATACACTGCTCTTCAAAAGTTTTGGGTCACTAACTTTAATTTAATTCCACATTTGAATTAACCCCTTATAAGCGCCCCTATTTTGAGCATTTTATTGATTGCAGAAACTAGTTCAGAACCTAAGTGTTGAGTGTTTCATCTCTCAAATGATGCACAGTCTGTGATATTTGATTGAATAACAATGTATAATTGAATAATAATGTATGTAAAAGCTTTAAAAAACAAAAAATTACTTTTCCATGGGCCCATGTGCGCCCTAAAAATAATGGCTTAGCAGATATCACTAAAAGAAACAGTTGTATTAACTTAATAAAATTGTTTAAAGATTTTTCATCAGGATACATAAAAAAATGAAAAAGCATTCCGATTTTACCAATAATTTGAAGTTATTGATGAATTATTGGTTCAATCGGAATGGTTTGGATTTATTTAGAAATGTTTTATCAGCTTTAAGTGAATTTCCTTTGTTCATACAACTCTATTTTTAGTTGTAGAAACTACTCAACATACTTGTGTGCAACCCACTTGACACCATTTTTTTATGTAAATCCAACAAATCATTTTTTTGAGTGTAGATCAAATCATCCATGAAACTCAAACAGGCTTTATGAAGGATAGACATATTAGAAATAACATTCGCCTTATTTTTGACCTTTTAGACTTCGGATCAGATCGATTCGGGGGCTCTTATTTTGTTTTTGGATTTTTGTAAAGCCTTCAACAGCATTGAACATGGCTTTCTACTCCACTCACTGAAAGTCTTTGGCTTTGGTAATAATTTCATTAATGTGATTGAAATGTTTTACAAAAATATCAACAGCTCTATTGTTCTCGGCTTTGGAACCGCAAAAAGATTTGGAATTCATCGTGGTGTTCGACAAGGTTGTCCAATCTCTCCTTCTTTCTATTTACATCTTAAATAACCAAAGCATTCTGGGTCAGAGAATCTTCGACAGAGAAATACAAGTTTCTCAATTGGCAGATGATACTACCTTATTTCTTAAAGATATACTTCAAGTTAAAATATAGTTCTAGAACATATTTCTAAGTTTTCCAAATCTTCTGGGCTGATGTTAAATCTTAATAAGTGAGAAATACTATTTTCTTCATCATTCTCTGGACTTATCAGTGGAAAATATACCGGTAATGGAATATCTTGGAATATATATATCTTAAAATAGACAGTCATGTGATCAGTTGAAGTTTGTCTCTAAAGTAAAGAAAACTGGCTACAAAGAGATCTTAGTATTTTTGGAAGAGTTTTATTAGTCAAAGCTGAGGGTCTCTCCAGATTTGTTTACCCTGCTCTCTCTCTCTTTGTGGGTGCTGATGTGTCCAAGGAAATCAATAAAATCTTCTTTGACTTTATCTGGAAGAATAAAGCTCATAAATTAAAAAAGGATATTATGTCTGGCAGAAGGGTTGATGGCGGTTTAGAAATGTTAGATTTTTTAGACATCAAGTTAAAAAAATTGTCAAAAGAAAAAAACACTCATTATGTTTTTTATTCCACAGTGCATTTTTAAAAAGGTTGGAGGCTTAATTTTTTGCCTGGGAGATTACTAGTTAAATTATCAAATTTTCACCATCAAGTGTTATTGGCTTGGAAGATTTGTTTTCAACATACATTTTCCCCACACAAAGTGCTTTTATGGAATAACTGTCTTATAACCTCTAGGAATAATTCTTTATTTTTTCTCAATTGGTTTGACAAAAACATAAACTTTGTTATGGAGTTATTTGATGGAAATGGTGAAATCTTATTTTATGAAGACTCATGTTCCTTTCCTGTTCCCTTTAAAGAATTTCAGAAAGTTGTGAAAGTCATTCCAAATGGATTAATACAGCTAATGAAAAGTCACCTTACTTTTGCGAGTAATGAACAGTTATTTTCTGAATTGTCCATAGATGGTATTAATCTTTTTTCCAAAAAATATATTATTTTTTCAATCCAAACGTAAACTCAGATATTGATTGGAAACTGGCTTGGTTGGTTCCAAATAAATTCTGTATCAATAACAATAACAATAAGTTAAAGAAATGCACTTTAAAATTCTACACAAAATTTACCCTTGCAATTTATTTTTATCTAAATTTATGGATATTGGTAATAAATGTTCTTTCTTTAATATGCAGGAGGAAAATGTTGGCTAATTTATTTTATAACTGTCAAGTAACTCTTAAATTTTGGTCTGATGTTAGCTCCTTTTTATTTGCCCCCCAAAAAAATAGTTTATATGTAATCTCTTAAAGATATTATATGTTCATACGCTAATGAATGTAAAATGTTTGATTATGTGGTGAACTTCTATATTTTACATGGCAAATATTATATTCATAGACAAAAGTTTGTCGAATCTGCACTTAGTTGCAATTTATTTTTGTTTGAATTGGAGAATTAAAAAAAATCTCTATTGCTTATAAATGACAAAAAAATGACAAATTGTTAAAATTTATGGAGACTTTAATATGGAGAATTTAATATCCCGCCTGTTTTTACCATACAGGGTTTTTATGTATGCTTTTTTTTTTTTTTTTTTTAGAATTTGTCCATAAATTTAATTTATTTTTATTTGTTTGCTTTTCTTCTTTCTTTTCCTCGTTGTATGGTCCATTGTTGGATCTGTATATTGTAGTTTTCAAAGATTTTTTATTAATAAAAAATAAATTAAAAAAGGCAGTGTATCGTTACTTCCACTAGCGCCTCAGAGTGGAGTTTACCAAGTCCCTTGCACAGCTGCCACAAATACGGCTAGATGATGTATAACATCTTGCAGACATATTTTCGCATATGTCAAGATCAAAGCTAAATAAAGCATACAAATACTTTGTTGAACAGTACCTGTTTGATTACGAAGGTAAGTGTTTTCTTTTGTGTTAGCGAATGTGCTAGGATAAGTTGAACAAATGTTCTGTCACTGTTGTTAAGTTTCAGCTCGACGGCAAACAGAAGTACTTCTTCTTCTTCTTCTTCTTGTTTGTTGCAAGATGGATGTCATGATACAGTGCTTTGCGAGAAGGCGGAAGTTAAGCAACGTCATTGTGTAAAGGGCCTACTGCTCCTAGATAACAGTCATAATTGGACTGGCAAGCAAATAGTCATTAAAACTATGTTGTTGTGAAGGTTAATTTGTGCACTTAAATGTGTTTTTTGTCATTGTGTTGTGTTATTACGTTCAGAGTTCCTGTATTATTATCAGTAGGTACAGTGGGTTTCCAATGAGAACAGAATGTGGCAAGCTATATTGTTTTTTTCCACTTCGTTTTCACTGGGAGAAAAAAAATATGAAAAGCCTCAGAGGATGCAGTTTATTGACATTTCTCTGTTTCAGAAGTTAATGAACTGTTGAGAACAAGATAAAAATGTGGATTAAAAATTGGATTATTGATCCCATTGTTTTCATTATCGCAGAGTGAACATTGAGTCTCCTTCAGAGAGAATGGCTTCCATCCAAAATGTATTCAGCGCATTTCAGCGGATATAAGCATTGATAATATTTCAATGTTAAAGGGACAAAATGCCAAAAACAGACAAGGAATTTGCAGGCCGCAGTTAGCTGCAGCAGCGGGTGATGTGATGCAGCAGAAGCATTGTAAGCGGCTGCAGGGCAGAAAAAAAGCAGCTCTCCCAAGAGACAGGGGATGAATAGAGAATATGATTCCCTGAGAGCCAGCTGAAATCTTGTCAACCTTAACCCAAGAGTCTCCCGAGAGAGTCGGGGTTAATGGATGATGAAGAGTCATCTCATGCTGAATTAGAGAGAGAGAGAGCTGGAGTGTGTGCGCGCACATGTGTGTGTATGTGCGAGGGAGATAGATAGATAGATAGACTGAGAGAGATGGAACGTGAGAAAACTGAAAAACTTATATTCTCATCTTGGATTAATTGGATTGCATTATTTAATGAAATAATACTAGAAACTATTTGCCGTTTTTTTAATAATGAATTAATAATTTCACTATTTTTAATAGGCTAATTGCATAAGCTGTCTTCATATTTGTAATAACTGTTTTTATTTTGTTCTTATATTAAAGCAATACTTGTATCCATAGTTATTATGAAAGACTGAAATGTACAGTTACAAGTGTGGTCATTTGAATCTTGAAAAATGGTCTGAAAACTTTTAATCTGTAAAGTGATGGCATCCTGGATATTTTTGGCTCGCAATCATCCATCGTATTTAAAATCCAGGTATCTGAGAAGCTTTAGGCTCTTGGACTGGTCAGATGGACCGACTATCTTAGGAGACTGAGCATCTGTAGAGAACAACTTAAAACCACATGAAAGGAGACGCAGTTTTTGTCATGTTTTGGAAATCGTCTTAGCATCACTGAGACACGTCAACAGGATCTAATGCCCGAGTGCTCATCGTCAAACGCTGGCAGGTAATACTCTGCTTACAGAGACAAAGACCGGCACTTTTCTCTGAATTTCCCTCACCTGTCTGTAAAATAGGAGTGATGTTGAGCAGTTCTGGAGCCATAAGCATCTCTCTTTATTAGCCTATGAATGGGATGGCTTTCTGTATTGACATTTTTTTTGCAATTTGGCTAATTAAATGTTCTTCAAGATGTTTTGACAGTTAAAAGGGACACAGCTTAACTGTCTGCCTGCTGCGCACAACTGTTCAGAGTACATCTTTCTATTACATTCACTTGATATTTCAAATATGCAAAAGCAGAGCAAGGTTGTCTTTCTGGGGATTTTGTTTCTGTAGATCAGGTGCATTAGCAAGGCAAAAGGCAAATGTCATGGGGTTTGATACCAGGAAACAAATCTTCACTCTTCACTTATTCAAATGAAGTACGCACTGTCACACTATGCGATTTCGGATGCAGTGTTAATCTTTTAAGTGAAAATGTGGCGACATCTTTGTCTGTGTCAGCCTTCCGATTCGAGAGGGAGGGGAGGAGTGAGTCATTGGTTGCAATTCGCAAACTCACCACTAGATAAAATCTCCACATTTGCTCGTTTAAGAATGTTTTGGGGTCGGGTTGTCTGTCAATTAAACACTTTTCCTTGAGTATATGAACTCTCTCTTAGCTTAGCTATCGTAAATATTAAAGGAGTAGTTCACTTTAAAATAAGCCCCCATTGACTTTCCATAGCAGGAATAAAAATTACTATGGAATGTCAATGGGGGCTTATTTTAAAGTGAACTACTCCTTTAATATTTACGTTTGTAAACGTATTAGTGATGTTGCATTTAAAATGAATTACTGAAGTCAAAAAGATGATATAAAAATAGAAAAAATAAAGAAATTGTGACCAATTACCATCTAATATATCCACTACATGTACATCGAGTTATATTGAATGTTTCCTTTCCTCTCTGTCTTCAACACCTTTTTCTTTCTCTTCCTCATGGTAAAATAGGTCAGAGTCAAACCCTGGGGGGGCTTCTATTAACAGGCATCTTCCCTCCAGACTCCTCCTCTGATCCTGATAACATGCTTTTTAACTGTCACGGCTGGTAAATTCCAACATTGCAATAAAGAACTAGTTTTCATGAAAAGATGTTGGGTTGTTAAACATGTCTGTGGAATCTATAACCTTCCAATAACTCAAGGCTTCCGTCCAACTTGTACTAAACATTATAAAGCGTTTAATAGCATGTTGCGTTTTAATGGACCAGACTTCAAATAACACACTCAAGTGTTCAAGTGAGCTGCTTTTTGTTTTAAATGGAATAAGGGAGGTGTTTTACCAAGTGCAAGGACTGAGATCATGTGGCTTTTATTGAAAGAACATTAAAAAAATACATTAAAACACCCAAGTAAATCAATCATACCCACAAATTCTGAAGCGGGGCACCCATACCACGCACAAAGGTTTAAAAAAATCTCATAGTTCATGAAACTGCTGAACAACTGTGCACCAGAACTCTGGCTTTTAGACACAAGACCAAGACACTGTTCAAAGGCTCACCGAGAAAAGCAGAAGAGAACTATCACATTACTGGGGGAAACCTTTAATTAAAGAGACCCAAGTTGGAGGGCCTAGACCTGCGAGAACAATGACTGCTTTCTGTCTGCGAGCGACTTCAAAGCTTCGTGCAGTGAAGGAACAGAGTTCTGCTTTGTTGTGGATCAGAGAGGAAAGGCACAGATGTTTTTCTTATTCTAGACACCCTTGTAAGCACTTCAAGTAGCCTCCTCCCTCCCTCCCAAACAGCAACCGTCCTTCACTTTTAATGACATAATGAATGAATCCCCAAGTTTACATGCTGTTAAATGTCTTTTCACAATCAAAAATCTTAAAGTTTATTATTTCATTAGTAGAAAAAGCAAACATGATGTAAACTATTGTAGAAACTATTTTATTTTATACTTTAGGATAATGTAGACTATTTGAAATTGTATTGCATTTTTTTAATCCTTGCATTCCAAATACCAAGGTATTTTTTTTAAGTAAAAAGCTTTAACAACTTTTTATGATTCTTATCTAATCACTCATGTCACTTACTCCAAAAAATGAATAATTCATAATTGCACCTCCTTCATCTCTCCCTCAAAATAATCAATTCTTTTATTATCCAAAGCTGCAAACACTCAAAGGATTTGAGCGCCTCCGTTAATCTTTGATGATTGGGCAGCGGTAATCTTCAAAGCAAGAACGCTTCATTCTGACTGGCTGGAGTTCTGATCAAACTCCATGAAATGATTCATGCGCGTTCTCTTTTCTCCAAGGTTTTGGTTGCGCACCTGTTTTGGGAACTATAAGAACTTAAAATCAGGAAATATTTATTGGATTTGCATGGCGGCGATTGCCATAATGAAAAATGATCCGCTGCACGCGTTCATTCAGGTGCGTAAAACTTAATCATTTCCTAGAAAACAGTTTAAATAGTCAGTTGTCTTTTTGTCAAATCAACTCTTAAATAAACGCGGCACTGGCGTCTTAACGTTCTTTCTGTGTCCTGAAATCTAGGACCGGACCCCAAACTCCACGCCAGAAAGTTCCCCCCTGACGCTGCTGGAAAACACCTGCAATCGCATCGGCCATTACTGTTTTTCCAGACCCGTGCGTCACCTCCAGCACGTCCCGCGTGAAGGTTCCCCACCTACACCCTTTCATACATGGAGCAGCGATTCTTCCACACGGACAACGTTTGCTTCTAATAGCGGTATGAGACTTTCACAGCACACCCTTACATCTTTTAATCCACACTACGATTTGCCAGTGACCCATCCGGATGAGCACTATGACTTCTCAACCGTGAAGATGTTACCCTGTCCGGTGCAATCACTCCCATCGGCATGCGCGTATGCCAATCTTTCCACGTCACTTTCAAACTACACTGGATTTGTTCATCAACAGGGACAGTTGGCAAGTGAGGATATCAACTGGTGGACTTTACAAGACACCAGCCCTATCAGTCATTCATCAGTCACCTCGCATCACTTTCCAATCCACCCCGGGTGGGTTCTGGGTCACCCTGAAATTGCACAGTACCAGTCTCAAATCGGCCCTCTCGTGCATTTCAAATCATCCCTCATTGGTGCGCTTAGAGGCCGGAGATGCAGGTGTCCCAACTGCCAAAAGACCACTGAGGAATCGGGAAGGAGAAGGCAACACGTGTGCCACATACCGGGCTGCGGGAAGGTGTACGGCAAAACGTCACACCTGAAAGCGCATCTGCGGTGGCACGCAGGTGAGCGGCCGTTCGTCTGCAGCTGGATGTTATGTGGTAAAAGCTTCACGCGCTCTGACGAGCTCCAGAGACACATGCGCACGCACACCGGAGAAAAGCGCTTCTCGTGTCCGGACTGCACGAAGCGTTTCATGCGCAGTGACCATCTGGCCAAACACCTGAAGACACACTTGATAAAGAAACAGACCGCCATTTCCCATGCTGGATCACGTGACGCGTAATGCTGGGAGGAATGTTTAAACAGAACTGTAAAGATTTTTCTAAATTATTTTTTAGAAGCAGTTGGGATAGTAGTATAGAAGTATACTGTGTGATAAAACTAAAGAAATTGGAAAATGAACTTATGGCTAAAATACACTACAAGACTTTTGCTCAGATTTTGCCCAGATTTTCAGTCTGGACTTGTTGCAGAAATTCTGTGCCAGTCTGCAGATTTGATCAGTTAGTGTGTTTCTATCTGAAACTTCAGCAAAAAAATCTGTTTTAAAAGTCTTGCGTGCGCCAGGTATTTAAATTTAGTTGATTTTTATAATATTATGAAAAAATGTTGTTTGGCACATTATAACCGCACGATTTTGACCAAAGAACTAAAATGATTTATAATGATGCTATACAATTTTGGGTAAAGCAAAATGCATTTTCATTCGTTATAGTGCCCCTGTAAAAAAGTCTCTGAAAGCTCCGTGTGAAAGAGTAATAAAATGACTGTAGTACGAATGGTATTTTTTCTAAAACGGCATTTTTATAACAAATTGTTCCTTAGTTTGTGGACAGGGGTAGGTTAGGTCTTTAGGGCGGTCATTTTAGCGGATTTACGCAATAAGTTGGTTCCGGATGGAGCTTGTTGCACTCGAAATATTTGAAGGTGAGAATCTAGTTGCTATGGAAACAGTACACACTTGTTCGCACACCGCGGCTAGAAAGTCGAAAAAACTTCACAACAGCATCACTTTGGGCTTAACATTTTGTGACCGCATATATTGTTCGTGAAGTTCGCCAATATAGATCGTTGATTTTACATTTTGTTTTTACAAGGTTTTCCGTGCAAAAATGAAGAGGTAAGAACGCACGAATGACTGTTGTAAATGTTTTTTTTAATTGTTAAAAGTTATTTCGCAACAATAATTGACAAATATGATTATTTTGTAAACATTTACTGCAATAAAACTTTTAGGCCTATATAGCTACTGTGTTGTCGCCATGGACTGTGTCTGTGATAAGCATTGACGTTTAAAACACGTGTATCAGTCTATTATGACTGACCTGCGAGTCCAGAAATGGTTCTCTTAAAATAATCTGATAACAATACCATGGTTTTAGCATAATTGTGCATGATTGTGTCTATTTATTTATTTAGAGTTATTGTCGATTCAAGACCATGACTGTATGTTTATACTTATTTATGGTAAGATTACAGTGTATTGGAAAGCTTTCAGAGGTGTCGTCAAAGGACACTGAAAAGGTGAGTCCCAAATTCTAAGATTGAAATCAACTTTAATAAAAAGTGGAAAATATTTTATTAACATTGATCAGTAGTTTTGTCAGTTTGTTTTTATGTACATCTATTTAAATGTTCCTGCCATTTTTATTGTAATAAAGGAAACTGCACCCATAAAGCCAGTGTGTGCCACCCCAGCAGGTAAAAATATCCATGTGTATTAGCTTTCAAGAATTAATATAACTATAGCAACAGTTTTCAAAGATTTGAAACAAACACAACCAATGTGCTGTGGATTTGTTTCTGAAATTATAGCACTGTCTTTGTTCTGTAGAGCCTTTGCCAAAAAAATCTGTGGAATGGAGACCAAAGTAAGTTAAACAAGTGTCACCAGGTCACACGCGCTATTTCATGTGTAATGTTTGGATAGGTTATTCGATAATGACCGGGCCTTGAATTTAATGAGACCTGGATATATTTTATAATGTTCTTCAACCATTATTTAAAATGCTTTGGTTTTATTTTGAGTAGGCAACAGAAACCAAAACCCAGTGGAAAGACAGAGGTACAAGATCCTACTTCAAACTCTGTCACAACAAATCCCACGACGTTTGGAGCACAGAATACTAAGAGGTGAATGCAAAATAGATATGACCGATTAATGACACAATTGAGAATACAGCCAACTGTTTTTGAATACAGAATACATTTGAACTGTTAACATTAGACAGGTGTTTGCTCGCACAGTTAAACTGGTTCAATAGATCAATAAAATTGACATTTTTATGGTGTTAATTACAGACGCAAAGCAGTAATTTTATGTATATGCTTTGGTTTGATAGGCAACCGAAACCCCGAAAAACAGAGAGACAAGATCCTTCTACCAACGCTGGCACAGCAAATCACACGCTAACAACACTGCAAAATACTGCGAGGTAAAGAGAATGATGGGATGTTTACCTGCAGTTTCTCTATAATAGACAGGGATGGACTCAATGGAGGCATTTAGAAACAAAATGTATCATTTCACCCCTCATGTTGTCAAAAGGGGAAAAGTAACGTTAAGGTACTGTGAATGTATGATGAACACAACAGTATTTTAAACTCAGTATCTTCCTTTAATCTGTGTTTATTATGATTATTTATTATATTATATGACAGCTGGTCATTTCGTTGATGTCAAAGAGAACAACAATTTTCATTGTAATCAACTTAAATTAGAATCAATCTTATTTTGGTCTGTTCCCAATACAATCTTCAGCAGATTTGGAATTATTATATGGAAAACAATTTGATAATCATTTTTTTTCATGTTTTTAGTGAACAATAATTTTGAAAGTGAAATTATATCAGTTTTTATATCAGTTTTTATACAAGTTAATAAGTGGCATGGTCTACTGCGGTCAGCATGGCTCTTTAGGTCATTTGTGGGGGTGTGGTTTATGAAGCGTACATGCATAAAGCAGGTTGCTGATAGCATTCACTCGCTTCAGTGAGCTCTAATAGTTTACCTTTTATCGTCCATTTTTTCACCAGCGGAGGGCATAATGCCCCTAAAGCTCCGTCCTTCAAAAATGTAACCACGCATGGACATAAAGTGCCTAAACAGGTTGTGCGTGTTATGACAGGTACTGAATCCATTTTATTTCTTATCCTATAGTCCTTTTTATGTTTTTAACCAATTGGACTTGCAGTTCCTTTCATATTTTGAGATGCCTGGGGTGCCCTGTACATATACAGAATAGTCTCGAGTTCTAAGACTCCATTGGATATACATCCAAAAAAACTTTAGCATTATAAAAGTTTAGGATGTAAACTTAAAATATAAAAGAAATTGCGACATTTCTAGTGTAGTAGTGGCAGTGGATGATGTACATTGGCGCTTAAATGTAGGCTACTATATAACCCTCTTATATACCGATGATTCATAGTTTTGTTCTCTGTTCTAACAATGCAAGGCCTCATGTTATAGGCAATGCAGGGCTCATTGATTGTAGAGACATCATATTTCATCTGTCCAAATTTCAGAACAAGCAACATCTGAATTGCATTTAGGCTGTAGACATGAGCTACAAACCCTGTCCGGATGTGACCCGAATCCTCCTGTGGAGCAGCGTGAGGAAGAAGAAAGTGAAGAAAATGAGACAGCCGAAGGTCACGTGCCGCTAGAATTATTTGCAGAGGTGAGATGTCAAGTGCACAAGTATCTGGGTACATGGTTGCGAAAAATCAAAAGACAGAGCATCTTTGGGTCATTGTTGCCAAACCTGTGCTGTGTTTCTGTGGTTTTAGTTCCTGGATGCTGTTATGACAAAGAATTACCAACTTGCGAAGAGACTTTGTCAGATGAGTAAGTTGTCAGGGGCTACAAACTTGTTTGGTCTTTCTTACATTATGACACGGACATATGTTTCCATTCATCTGTTTTATGTTTTATTTGCGCAGTCCTAATATATGAACCCCAGAACTTGGAGGCAAAGAGCTTTTTGCCACTCATTGAAGAAAAATTACTGATAGGTAAGATTATTACTGATCTGCCATTCTGTTCCAATTTTAATGAAAAAAAAATATATTTAGTTTTTAAATTAACTTTAAAAGTATTGCTTAATTCCTTCCCCTAAAAAGTTAAGCCCTATACACACATGATTGAAAATGAGGATGAAACCGAATAAATTGGATTCATTAGTGTCAATGTTCCAAGCGAGTGACTTTGTTATTATGTGACACATTGTCCTCAAAGTAAATTACTTGAAACTTAAATCTTGGTTTTAATTTCGCAATGTTCATTTATGCTCCATCACCATCATCATCAACCGAAGAAACGGAGGAAAGTTCAGACAATGATAATGATGAGTCTGCTGAATCTGACACATCTGATGAGGAAGAAGAGGATAGCAGTGATGATGAAGACACAGACGATAATGAATCTTCAGATAGCTGTGACACAGATGAAGAGTCCACTGACAGCACAGATGATACATCATCATCATCATAAAGGGAGGACGACATTAAACAATGTCAAGTGCCTTTCTCATCATTGTTGTGCTATTGTTTTTGGTATTATATATACATGTCTTATTTATTTTGCATAATTCATTTGCATAGTGTTTGGAAGCTATTGGAGAAAAGATGGAAATCTTCTACATTTTGATTGGAACCATGTCCGTCTCCTTTTGAAATTCACCTTTGTCGGAGCCTGCGGCCAGTGCTCCAGACATGTAGTACCGGGTGACCTAAGTTCGAGTCCCGTCTCGTGGTCCTTTACCGGTCCTGCCCCTATGTAAAAGTTTGTGGATATTCAAAAAACACAAGACAGAAAAGCGCCATCTGGGGGGCAAGCTTCGTCTGGCTCGAGTTGCATAAGAACATTTAACTGAAATAAAATACATTTAAACTATATTGTATTTATTTATATGCCTTTCAACGTGAGCCTGTCTTTCTTTCCTTTTTTGTACACATCAGCGGCTTTAATAATTAGGCTATTCATTATTTAAAAAAATGGCGTGAGCATGGAAAACAGACTAAAAGGATCTTGAAAACCTGAAAACAAAGAATGTTGTAATACGAAAAGGAAATATTTAGGATTAGTTAGTATGATTGTTTAAAGATTTTATTTGCGTCCATTGAAGTGCACAGAACTCGTTGTGAGGATTATCAGGTTGCCAGTTCGATCTTTACAGAGCAGAAAGGGACAAATAATCTGAAATTCAGCTTTACACTTAGAATGTTATGCTGATTATATCATTTAAAATGAATAAAAATGACAAAATTCACTATAGCCTATGGTTTTTAAGATCCCATTGTATAATGCACATTGTCATAGGCCACTACATAGTCCCTGTTCTGAACATTTCGCATTAAAGGATTGCTCTGTTTGTGTATTAATCCTTCAGTTAAGTGGTTTTACAGAGATGGATAGACCAGCTCAAGTGATTTTCCAGGGCGCTGCCCGAAAATTCTTCAAGTTCAAGTTGCTCTCTGTTGCCACCTCGTGGATTCCAGTGGTGTCAGTTTTAAATGTCATACAGGTTATTCCATAGGCTATAATAAGATGTTGCGCATATTCGTTATATTATTTGATGCACTTTGATAAAATTACTACAATTGTTTGCTTGTTTATTATATAGCTTCGGAAACAATAGCAATAAAGGGTGATTCATTCCTGCGATCTCCCCCTCTCTCCCCACTCTCTCTCTCTCTCTCTCTCTCTCTCTCTCTCTATCTGTCTTCGTTTTTCTCACTCCCACGATGTTTTTGACGTATGTATGTATGTATATATATTAGTCGATGAATTAAACTTCATGTGTCTAATGGCAAGTGCGTCATCAACAGTGAGTCTGACCCTGAAGAAACACTGGTGGATATTATTCGCGTGGGAGTCGCACTTGAATACAGAAGAAGTGAATTTTGGAGATTGTGCTCTCGGTGTCAGGATTAAAAGCTGAATCGGTGCTGGATGGATTTTTATATTATTTTCCACTCTTTTGATGTTCTGGTGTCAAGTGTCTCGCAGCCAAATCACGTAGTGTGAAACAATTCTGCGTGTGTCGTGCTTTTCTGGATTTTACTGAGACAAGGAACACCTGTGACTTCGTAAGGTAAGCTCTCTTCCTCATTCGCAAACCATCAATGTTTCATTTATGCAATTCTTGCAAAATAACAATGTTTCAAAGATAATTTTGAACAGCATCTCTTTTGAATATTTAATGGCAACAAAATGCATTTAAAGAACATATTTTCGGCATCTTCCTTGAAAAGGTCTGATAAATTAATGATTTTACCTGGTCTAAAAACATGAGGTAATTTAACACATGAGCAGTGCAATGATTTGTTTTCCATATTTTACTAACTGAGACAGTGATTGATGTGCATTATTTCAAGATATTTAAAGATCATCTTAATTGAGAAATCAATAAGTCGTTTGGTCAGTCTTTTCTTTTTTTTATTTGACAAGAATCAGTCAAATGGGTTGAGCTTCTGACCTTCTGTAAAGACATTTGAAATAGAAACATTATTTATCATAAAGTCAATAATCGAAATTTTACCTTCATAAAGATTATTTCTGTCCCGGTCTAGTCGCCTTTGCTATATATTCTATAGGTGAAGCAAACAGATTCTTCATTTCGTCCTTTTAAATGGCCAGATTTAAAGACCTCGTTACAGAGCCAATTAAGTCTGACTTCACGGTCTGGTGCGCGCTGGGGGCCGGGTTGCGTCTGGAGAGTATAGAACCGGACCGTCATCCAAAATACCAAATTAGCCTATAGGTCGGACTATTTTTTAAAGCTATGCCTAAAAATATAGAGGAGCTATAGCTCTTTTTCCCTATAAGCATTTTGCTGTTTTCTCTCCATTTTGATGTTCTGTAATGTGCGCCGTTTTATCAGAGAGCGCATTTCTAAACATGACAGGACACACGGAGCGCATGGCGCAAGACAAATTGTCCTTGTGACGGCGAGTGAATTACTGCCATTTCACAAAGGATATCACAGAAGAATTGGATTGGTGAAATTACGCTTGTAAAAAGACTTCTTATTTTTATAAAAAGAAGCCTAAATCAAGTCTGCTTTGTGCTATTGCATTGTTTTGTCCTAATTTCAAATATTTTTCATGCAGTGGGAGATTATTTCTTCCGTCTGAAAGCTGAATTTACTGTCAGAGAAAAGCAGTGAGCTGTCTCTACCGGACTGATGGCGTCTTCCGTACCTTCGTCCTCGGCTGGTGATATGGACCCAAACACGGCTAATTTACGACAACCTGCCACAAGTAGGTCTTTCCCGGATAAAGCGTTTTTCACTTGGCTTATTTACTCCGTGGGGTGGCGATGTTCATCACTGCCTTAGAAAAAAAACACACAGCACCGTGTGAAATGTCTATTAGCTGACAAATCACCCACCAACAGCTTGACAGACAAACGTGGATGCTCATTTTGTGAGGGAATCCACCATATACCGTAACAAATATTATAGATAGATAGATAGATAGATAGATAGATAGATAGATAGATAGATAGATAGATAGATAGATAGATAGATAGATAGATAGATAGATAGATAGATAGATAGATAGATAGATAGAATAATTTAAGTTATGTAGTTTTTGTTCACACAAGTCGAGTTTACAAATTAGGACAACATAGCCATTGAAACAGGTTTCGAAATAAAATTTTCAAATAAGAATATTTCTGTCTATAAGAACAGCTATTATTCTGTCTATTAATTATGGCCCCAACCGTAACAATGGTCGTCCATTTTGCAACGTTTTACGGGAGTTTAAATAACCCCAATCACGCGCAATCATCTGCTCTCAACACACAGACCTCAATAGCGTAATTACAAAATTACCCGCCTTCACGGTCCAATTCCCAGTTTTCCTTTGTAAATATGTTAAAAATGCTGGCCATAGTCAAAATTTAAATATGCATAAAATATACAGGCCTGCTCTGGTTTATTAGA
Organism: Triplophysa siluroides; assembly: GCA_006030095.1. Taxonomy (NCBI): domain Eukaryota; kingdom Metazoa; phylum Chordata; class Actinopteri; order Cypriniformes; family Nemacheilidae; genus Triplophysa; species Triplophysa siluroides. The sequence goes on along the minus strand of VCII01000203.1, from coordinate 2,249,881 downwards.
TGTAATGCATATGGTTAAAATACGAAGCCTAATATTTTAAAATCATTCAACAATGTAATTCTCACAAATAACAAAACCACCCTTATGGATATTGCTTTTGAGGCCAAAGTCATAGGCCAAAATATACAATATAAATTTTGATGTTTTGTTTCGATTTTGTGTGTCTGTGTGTGCGCGTGTTTGGCCATTATCTCCCTGCCAAGCCCTATCTCACGCTCACTGACCTGAGGGGGCTCTCGCTGTCATTGCTTCGTTTTGACGGCGGGCGCCCGGGGCAGAGAGCGCTAGATCGGCCCCCAGACAACCACCCACCCCAGTGGACGACACAAATACACTCCAAACAATTAATAATGATATTGATTGCGATTCTTTTTTATTTCTCTCAACCTGTCTCTCGTGCACGCATGCTTAAAATAATAATCTATTCAATTGCTCTCCTGCATGTCTGGACCATAAATACCGTGCAAATTTTTGTCTAGCAAAACAGCTAAATTATAGCCTAAATGAAATCATTAATGACTTAAAACCATTGTTGAATGTTTTTGCTTTTGAAAATAAAAAGTTTAAATTGTGAGAATTATTTCGTTTTTGTTTTAATATGTATGTCTGCATCTGTCTGGTCAATATACAAGAGGTCATTCATGTATTTCCAGTTGTACATTCTCAATGACGACTGGCAAGTCAAACACAGGCGTTTCACTCAATTAATTTCTGCCCGCGCCCGAGACCTCATTTCATGCCCGCTTATTTTAAACCGCCTCTTTGCCGGATGTGTGCCACCATCTATTTGCTGCCTGCCTCTCTGATAGTCTCTATTGACTGCTTGATAAAAATGACCACCTTTTGAACAACCCGAAATACACACAAGACAAGAGAGACGCACAGCCGGTAAAGAGGAAATTCTGCAAATTGCGCATATCCATTGTCCTTTGCGTCAATGCATGGTGACCCTCCATTTCGCGCTTTCTCAGGCACATCTTCACCCATAGCTTAAACCAAAATAAATAATCGGATGTTGAGCTCTCCCAAACATCTCGTTTTAGCCTGTGACGCGTGGTACGGGGTTGCACACGGATGCACGAGGAAACTGGGCATGAAGATATGTGGTAAGTTCTGGACATGTTCTCTTCATATAATGTATGCCAACATCATTTCGGTCCCAAAATAGGGCAGAGGGTCAAGACGCATTGCACCTTTACGTGTGCTGTTGTTGCTCTTTTGACCCATGTGTGAATACATTTATTCCTACAGTAGATACAAACAAATAGAGAGGAAGAGACTGTCATTGCGCGTTTCCGTCACATTAAAGGTCAGTCAGTTATTCACCCCGCAGGCCCATATGTGAACAGGGTCTTAGTCTTTTGTTTCCTATTCTATCACTTGTTCGGTCTCATCATCATTTACTGAACAAACCCAAGAGACAAAAGTACAGAAATCTTAAAGCCAGGTGCCCGAAAGAAGAACTTTGTGTGCTAGGGAGCGTAACATTTTATATTGGCTCTTAAATAAGAGAAAAGAAAAATAGGCTATAGGGACTGTGAATCTGCGTCTGAATGGATACATTCTCTGCACGGTCAGTTAGCAACGTTTTCCTATCTGGATTTGTTGTACAGTGAAATCCTATAAATCAGCAGAAAAGGGGGCTGCCTGTATAGCTCTCTTGTCTATTAGTTTCCTTGTGGGTGGTTCTCCGTCTTTCTCAACTTGTCTTTTTACGCAACGCTGCTTTTTATAGTCTGCTAAAGATGTGAGGTGGATTTGGGGTTTTTAATATCACGATGACGTCTGGGAGGGTGTGGCTTATAGAGGGGGCTTTTGTCAGTTTCATAACATTTTATCCCAGGGCACAAGGACAATTTGCGCTTGTTTAACTCTTTTCGGTCTATACATAAATTAGCTTGTAAAAAACGATGCCCTTGTTTTTGCAAAATCACGTTACATTCCGTTTGAGGCAAATGAATAATGGACAGAACACTGACAGAACAACACACGGAAGGAAAAAAATCTGGAATGAAAAAAAAATGGTTGAAGTGTATCCACCTCTCAGTTGTCTGAATTTGAGATGGATTGCCTCGTTTAAAAAAGATACAAGTATCTGGAGAATCTTTATGCGTAAAATGATCTTGCACATTTAAATAGCAGGTGGATGGACCATATAAGATAAATTACAATATGGATAACGTGCCCTCACCTGATACGCAAAAGCAAGCACCTTTATTCTGAATCCCAATAATATTCCCAATAATAATAATAACAAATATATATATGTTTTGCTTGTTTGCTTATTGAGGAATAATACGCTTTTTTAAATTGAGCGGTATACAATTACCAAAACGAAATAAATGCGTAAATCTAGTATTTAAAACATGGACAGCTCGTGTAAAATCATATGGGTAACTGTATTCAATATTTAAGCGCATGGTAGGATATACCAAACATTAATTTTATAAACATCCTTTTTGTAAATCGTATTTAAAATAAGAAACTCATTCAGTGTTCTGTGAACTGATCAAAGTATTTGGTCTTTACTGTGATAGAAAACAGAAAAATCCATTTTGATAGCCGCAATAAAATCATGTAGGCCATTGATGTTCAGCACATCGCTAAAGATTTACGGCATCGAATAGTCATTAGCTCTTATCAGAACCGAGACTGAATGTGAGAGATGGGCTGCTGGCAGAGAGAGGGGGTATTAAACACTCTACTCGGTGCGTCTGTTTTTTGTGATAATATTGTGTGATAGTCTTGCTCAGAAGGGGAGATAACCACCATGCAAAGATGAACAGGGTCCTATGAGCAAAAAGACGGGTGCCTCACGTTATACACCGATAAATATTTTTCTAATCGTTTTAGTCATCTGTCCAATATTTCACAACAAATCTCCTTAAATAAAATGTATCAAAATAATGAATTTACAAAGAATTATAAATAAAATACACATGATTTATTATAGAATTATATTAAAGTGTTATGCAATTTATTCAGTTCATGCATGCTGTGTGTATCCAGTTAGAATTACGTTTTGCGCATCTTTTCAAGCTTCGTCTTTAGTGCTTTTTTTCTTAACGCCTGGGTCTCTTCCAGTAATGTTTTTTTTCTAAACTTCTTTGTCAATGTTCATGTAAGTCGCTCCAGTAAAACACCCTCAATAGATCGCAGCTTCAGTGTATTGAATGCGCCCGTCGGCAGCTAATGACATGGAGCCATTTAAGCACTCAAGCGGAATCTGGGAGGGAGGGGACGGGTGGACCTCATCTCAACCATGTTTCAACAGTGTTTTGTGAACCAAAAAAACGCGACACATCCTCTGATGTCATGACTACAGTGAACCTTAACCAATCCATAAATAGCACTGTTCCACTAAATACTCTTGGATCACCCTAAGTATCAGAGTCCAGACTGCTTAGTTAGTTGATCGAAGATAGCCTAAGTATTCAGCATCACGGTTGAGGATGTTTTTCAATTCTTCCCCGTGTTGTAATGATGCAGGTTTCCCTGCAGAAGAACAACAGTTTGGATGAGAAGAATCGTTTGGTGGGCGCCTTCAAGGAGAGCTCGAAGAACCAGCTGTCGTGTGACAACAGTGAGCACTTCAGACACACAGAGACAGACTTCTCCAACCTGTTCGCTCGGGGTGAGATTATCATTTTATTGTTTATGGTTTTTAAACCATTAGATTAGATTTAATACTATAATTTAAAAGTCTTATGTTTAGATTTATAAAGAAGAACTCTGAATTTAATGTTCAAAATATTTGTAATAAATTGTCAACAAGTTGCTTATATTTCATGTAAATTGCTAGATAGTTGAAATAGTTGAAATATACCAAATGTTGTGTCATACATTATTCAAAACCTTTAAACATTGAAAAAAATTATTGTGTGACATTTTGAGAACTTTCAAGTAATAGTTCTATAGTATATAAAACAATTCAATGCTTATATTTGAGTATACCAGTTGATTATTTTTTTCATCCGAAAGATTCCGCAAGACATCTGAAAGATTGTGTTTTAAGAAATGTTAAAGAAACATAGAAAGAGTAGAAAGGACTCCCAGTGCTCACAAAATCTGAGATGAAACATAAAGAAAAATCGTATGTGTAATTCCAGATTTACTGCCTGCTAAAAATGGAGAGGAACCCACAATCCAGTTTCTCCTGGAGGTGGTGGACATCCTCACAAATTATGTGCGCAAGACCTTTGACAGATCCACAAAAGTGCTGGATTTCCATCACCCTCACCAGCTTCTGGAGGGAATGGAGGGCTTCAATCTGGAGCTATCTGATCAACCAGAATCTCTGGAGCAGATCCTGGTGGACTGCAGAGACACGCTCAAATATGGAGTGAGAACAGGTACATTTACAAATGTCTTTACTGGTGTACCCAACAAAAGAGGACGATGTTAAAAAAATATTATTTAAGAAAAAACAATCATCAAATTTCCAATTTTAGAGAAAGCCAGCATTTGTGCAATTTGGAATTCTGAACTCAAATTGTTAGATTTGATCGTTTCTAATTAACAAATTAATTTTCATATTTCTTCGTAAATGGCCAATTTTAGATATTAGGCTAATTTTTATGTGTTTATTGTCTGCAAAAGCTGAAATAATATTGTCAAAAAGCTGAAATGATTCAATATATATCTTGACGGTAACTTTTTCACTTTTTAATAGCTAGACAATTTAACTACATCATGTCCTTGTGAAATCCTCTCTCAGGTCATCCTAGGTTTTTTAATCAACTTTCCTCTGGTCTGGATATCATTGGTCTTGCTGGAGAGTGGCTTACATCTACAGCCAACACTAACATGTAAGTCATACGATTCTCCCCTCCTCTCGGTGGTCTCTGTGGGGCCACTGAAAAACAATGTCGTCTGGGTTATGTATGCAAGCATTTCCGTTCCTCTGAGGTTATGTAAAGTGTTTGTTTGAATGCTTTTGCCTGAGGCCCTGTCTTTGTCAACCTTGTATCGAGTGATACGACGGGATGGTGTAACCACAGCACTGGCCCTCCAGGCGTGTGAGATTGCATATTGATTAGCCAATAGAGTTAGACATTTCACTGCTGATATAAAATGCAATTGGGAATGTGCTGTTCCATTGGACATCTCTGTCGGATGACTCATTGATGCGCATCTCAGTAAAAAGGTGGTTTGCAAAGAAATGACAGTTTAGACTGCACTGAGATACATCACGTTTAAAATTATACCATGTTAACGGTTATACTACAGAAAACACATAGGTTACATAAAGACTGGGGTTAGTTGTCACACATCTAGTGATAGTTTCCCCAAAAATGAAACTTCTGTCATTTACTCACCTTCTTGTCATTTCAAACCTGTATGACTTTCTTTTTTCAGAAGAACACAAACAAAGATATTTTGAAGAATGTGCCCATTGACTTGCATTGGTTTAATAGAAGTAAATGGGTACCGCTGTTGTTCGGTTACCAACATTCTTTAAATGATCTTCTTTTGTGTTCTGCAGAAGAAAGAAAGTCAAACAGGTTTAAAATGACAAGAAGGTGAGTAAATAATGACAGAAATTTCACTTTAAAATTTAAAACACAAGACCTTTAATGAAATAATACAAATTAAGAAGGAAATATGCAGGAGATCAAATCATTGCTCTAACACACAGAAACTATGCATTGTGTTAAATTCCAAATTCAAATCACATGCGACAACATGCCCCAATCTTACTTTTATTATAAAAGCATTTCTCCTGATCTGTAGGTTAAAGTTAGGCCTTATTTTTAGGTTGACACTTGCTTTAATATCTCAGTCTGAATCAAATGTTTACTGGATATTAGAATTTTAGAGTTCGCAATTTAGTTTCTGAACTGAACATACAAAACCGCTAGAGAAAATGTATTTCATTTGCCTCAAAAAACGGATAATTTCTGACAAGCCGGTCTCCTCCTCCTACAGTATAACAACAGATCCAGCTAATGGGTTTTTTTCATAAACCTCACGATGCTGCTTTAAATTGTGTTATGACTGACCCAGTGTTGCACCGAGGAGTCTTACAACACTAAAGCACAAAATGGACTTGTACCAAATCTATTTAACAGCCCATTGATTGTGTCTGACTGTGGGCTGGTAGCAAGTCTGTGCCAGCTGGGACCAGCCAGTCGGAGAGTCTGTCCCCGTGAGCCGTTCAGTCTGGCCATCGCGTTTTACCCCCAGAGGCCATTTTGATCTCCAAGGACCGAGCACTTCATTACAGCCGTCTTTCTTAATATAAATAGAGAGACTCTTATAATAGAAGTCACTTAGGATGAAAAAGCCTTGTTAAATAGCCATAACTATGAACAATGGCTTTTGGCAATAGGGAATTACTTTGATTAATATCCTCTTAAACTAATTCTCGCCACATACAGAGAAAGATAGTGAGAAACATAACAGAGCATAAAATAATGGCCCAGTAGCATATTTAAACACTTTACATTTTCTATAGTATTACATAAATGTAAATATTAACCTTTCCACAATCTCTTTGAAATTTGCAAGACGATTACATATGAATCTGTCATTTGTAGATTATAAAACTGCTTTCAATCTGCTTTCTTTCCAGTGATGTTAGGTTTAACAGTGGGACATTATTATTAACATTTTTCTAATCGTTATGTTTTTTATGAAATCATACAGATTTGCCACCTCGTAAAATAAATTCCAGCGAGATAAGGTTGACCTTTCGAAGCTGTGCTGTTCTTTAATAATCTCCACTTCATGTGTCCTTTGAAACAATCCCAGAATGCATTGCAACATGTGCAGGAAAAATAAACTCAAGATGGTGGAGAAATATTCATTTGGACAAAAAACGTAATTAAAGTAGTAGTTCACCCAAAGATTTATTCGCCCTCTTTTCATTTCAAACCTCTATTACTTTTTTTTTTCCGCAGAACACAAAAGAAGATATTTTAAAGAATGTTGGTAACCGAACAGAAGCGGCACCCATGCAGTTCTACTGTATGGACAAAAAAACTAAGTCAATAGGTGGTGTCGCCGTTCGGTTACCAACATTCTTCAAAATATCTTATTTTGTGTTCTGCAGAAGAAAAAAGTGATTTTAACAAAATACACATTTATTTTTAGTGCTTTGTTACTGATTTATGTTAGAAACTTGAGGTTCTGTTTCAGTTGTGCTTCATGATGTGACCTTTGAAGTCAGGGTAGCAGATAGCAAGTCACCTCACTAGCCTTCGGCCCAAAGTGATTTTTTTTACTTGTGGCATTTGCTTCAGATGTTAGCGCTGTGTGATTTTTTAACACAGTTTACATGCAGATCGATCGCCAGTGCTACTGACATTTAAAATGTCAGGAGGTGATAGATGGTGTGAAGCACCAGCTTAGATTTTTTTATATTAAACTTGAGTTTTGCCCTTTCCACATCCAGTTCCTGTAAAGCATAAGTATGAGGTTTAAAATCACTATATTTATATCTAGAGGTGATGGAGCCATGATGGTGACTTCCAACACTAACAACACTGGAAGATGCTGGAAGACCTTGAGAGTTTACCTAGAAAATGTCTTGATCCACCATTTTAGATGGATTGCTTGTTGCAGTCCATTCTGGGATAGGTTTCTCTGTGATGCTGTCCAAAAGAAGAAGAATTTGCTCAAAAGAAGCTATATTAGAAGACAGAATAAATAAGCGGCCTATTGAAACAGCATGACAGGAGCATGTCTAAAAACGTTTTCAGGCAACATAGCATGGTTGATTAGCATTCCACTCTCTCGCAAAATCATCTTTAGCCCTTCAGAATCTCACGCTATGTTTTTCCATCACCCACACGTCCTGTCATCTCCTTGCTGCAGGGATAAAGCTGTTCCATCCACCTCCCACCGCTCGCTGGCCTCATTCTGAAGGATTTCACCTGCTAGGCTGGAGAACGTTTCATTTCTTCACTGCTGAGAGCACCGCTTTTGGCTGTTCAACCTCACGCTCTATAGGAAGGGCTTTGTGGCAAGATTGAGGGGAGTGTCTTAGTGTCTGTGATTCAGTGAATCAACGAGCTGCGAACGCTGCTTATTCTGTCATTATTCACCGTGACTAATTCAGACCCATTATTTCCCATCAGCGGTGACACACACTGACCGATAGCTAATGGACTGATGCGCACACGTGCAGAATTACCCCCACACCCTTAAAATAGCTGCACATAAAACATCGATTTCCAACTTTATCGAGAAAATGTGAGGGTCGCTACTCTGTGCAAAAATCTGCAACGTTGATGCTATAAGTTTTTTGTGGCTGGTTGCCAAGGTGTTGCTACAGTGTTCTCAGAGTTTGTCATGCATTGCTATTACGTTGTTAGCAGAGCCATTGAGAGAGAGAGTTCTGCCAACGGAAGTCCAAAACGCTGTAGCGTCACATGATTCATGGAGCCTTCAGATAGTTCCAGGAAGTTATGCTTTCTCTTTAAATGCTTTATTTATTTAATTTTTGTATTCATTAAATGGCGTTCGTCTTTAAATTGGTTAAAAGCTCAGTCTGTTTAGTCGCAGTTCCATGCTTAACTAGTAACTTCCGGAAACTATTGAGAGCCTCCATGAACCGCCATTGCTGTGAAAAAACTATTCCATTGGAGTCAACGGAGTTGACGCGACTCTCTCTCTCAATGGCTCTGGTTGTTAGGAGGTTCTGAGTGGTTGCTATGGTGTTCTAGTTGGTTCCTAGAACATTTTGTAGGATGGTGTTTTGAGCATATTTACATGTATGCTTTTGTCGGACCCTGTAATCCAAAATGATGAGGAGGTTCACACAGAACGTTTTTCCATTCATCTGCGCTACTTTTGCATACTTTTTCTATGTAAAACGTATTTCACCATTGCGCGTATTTTGCAGCGTCTCAGGCATTAGCGCCGCGTTTTAAAAACGTTATATCAACTTTTACGCACAGCTGTGGACCAATCAGAAGACCCCGAAGGAGGGGTATCAAGTTGGCATGCCAATTTCTGTTCACAAAAGCGCGTCTGGAGACTCTCGCGTTCTGGGTTGCGCTTTTTATAACCATTGACCGCAAAGACGCGTTATATGTGTACGGCCCCTTGCATTCGTGTTTTTTTTTTATATTTGTACATCATTTCTAAATATGACTTATGCTTATCACATATCATTTTCAAATTCATAACGTTACTGTGATAAACAATCCCAACATGTAGACCGCTGCCCCAGAACACATTATTCAGGCTGGTATTAAATTTCCTGTTATTTTCTTCCATCAGTTAGCACGGAGAAAGGGATCAAACATGTAATTTATCAAATTCAACATATGTACAGCTGAAATCACGGTATTGCCACATGTTATTGATGATTCTCGGTTATTTCACTGTCTTAAATCTTTGTTCTTCTTTTGTGACAGAGCTGAACAATGAGTCTGCCCGAGGCTGTTCTCTGTCCTAGTTGTGTTTCATCACTTACTCAATCACTTCGGTCCATCCTTTCTCTGAACGAGATGGGTTGTGTTGAAGCGCGCTCTTATCTCGTGTGCACAGCTGTTCTCTCATTTGTGTGCTGTCTGTCTCCCATCAGGCTCAACTCGTCCATTTGGACGGACAGATAGTTATCAGAGCATCGACTCCCTTCATTAAAATAACCAAAGATGAGCTCCTATCTGGCTTATCGCAGGCGTCTTTAATTAATGAAATTCAAAACGGCCGAGAGGGACAGAATTTAGCTCTCACGTGTCATTTTTTAACTACTGCCATCGTTCTGATTTCAAGTAGTCGACAAGTAGTTTTTTTTTAATGTGCCATGAATATGTGCAGGTCAATTAAAAACCTAGTAACATTCAAAAGGTATATATTTTTATTTTTTGCAAAAAAAAATTATTAACCAAAAAAAAGGTTTTATTGTGCCATTATTATTATGACACTGTACAAAATTCAAGAAAGTATGTGACTGAAAAACAACAGTGTATTCTCAAGTGTTTATACATTATAGGAATATGATAAAATATCGAACTGCATTTGCTTATTAGAATAAATAATGTTATAATCATGTTATAATAATGTCGAATAAGACTCACCATTAAAACTGTAAATAACCAAAACCTTAAGAGTACTGATAGCATACATTAAAATGTGTAATAATGTGCTCAAATGTTATGGAATTCATGTCACGATGCTAAAAATATTTAAAATGGGTGAATTGCCAAATTTTGTGAGACTGACCCCATCATCTCAGGTTTTGAAATTGTTTTAAAACATGGTTATGAAATCATTTTTTTTATATTGTTCAATAGTTTCTGATGACATAACATCAACACAGATTTAAGCACTTTACACATTTGAGACTGACTGAATGGTCTTACTTTGTGTTCCTCTTGCAGGTTCACGTATGAGATCGCGCCTGTGTTTGTCCTGATGGAGCAGTTGACCCTCAAGAAGATGAGAGAGATCATCGGCTGGCCTGTTGGTGACGGTGATGGACTTTTCTCACCAGGTAAACGATCTATAATCTACAACCAGACACAGGAAACGAGAAACTCACAAATATACTGAAAACTGAATTTAAAGGACATTCTTGCGTATCTAGTGATTGATATATTGAATATATTTCATAATTATATTGATCAAATATTAAGTATTTTTTAACATAGTGTATTGCTGGGAAAAGCTGCTGTCTGTGGTGCTGAAAACCAACCCAATGTAATTTTCTCAACCGTTTACAGGGGGCGCCATATCGAACATGTACAGCGTGATGGTTGCCAGGTATAAGTATTTTCCAGAAGTGAAAACAAAGGGGATGTGCTGCTCCCAGACTGGTGCTTTTCACATCTGAACATGTAAGAATTGAGCCAGTACAGCTGAGCTTCTCATGTACAATAGAACAAAAACATAGCATTTGTCTCCCTCTAGAGGGTTATTTTTTTCTTATTAAAATCCGCTGTTAATATTATTAATTGTATTTTAATTTACCTACAATAATTATCATTAACTATATATTTTATTCCATAAAAGCTTATCTGTGTAGTTGATTGAGCAACGCTCTTGGTTTATTATAGAGTCATTATTCGATCAAAAAGGCGGGAGCTGTATTGGGCTTTGGCAAAGAAAACGTCATCCTTCTGAAGACAGATGATAGGTATTATCACAATACTGTTTCTATTACTTACATATAAGCTGTAAGGGGATAAAATGGTTGACTAAACATTGCTTTATAGCTTATATGTTTATTAGTGTTTTAAGTCCTTCCCTCTTATGTTTTGTTTTAGGGGGCGTGTCATACCAGCAGACTTAGAGGCCAAAATCATTGAAGCCAAACAGAAGGTTAGAATGCACACTAGCCATACGGCCTCACCTAATATGTGTAATATAGTCAGTGCTCAAGAATATGTGTGTAAAGTGTGTATCTTGAGTGAATGTGGCAAACATTGTTTCAAGTCATTTAAATTGTGTATTTTAAGGGTTACGTGCCACTGTTTGTGAATGCGACGGCTGGTACCCACAGTCTACGGGGCGTTTGATCCCATCAACGACATCGCTGACATCTGTGAGAAATACAACCTGTGGCTACATGTGGATGTGAGTTTAATTTGACTCGTATTTCTCTTCATATCGTGATTTATGAGTACATCCTTTTGTGCTTTCAAAATTATTGTAAAAGTACGTTGATATATTAATGGACCATTGAAGATAACTCCGGCAATCAATTTAACCTGTGTTTGCATGACTCCAGGGTGCCTGGGGTGGATCACTGTTGATGTCTAGAAAACACCGTCACAAGTTAAGCGGCATTGAGAGGTATGTAAAATAACACTGAAAACAACTGAGGACAGGACTTATCCTTAACTTTCCACTGCTTAACCTTGTTTTAATATTAAAACAAGTAGGAATCTCTCACTTTATGTCTTTGTATACTTATCGTTGGCTGTTAAGGCAAATAAATGCACCTGTATTTGTAAGTCACTTTTGGTTAAATGTAAACAGTTTACTAAACAAATAACAGTAACATTTCTATGTTTCAGGGCAAACTCTGTCACATGGAATCCTCATAAGATGATGGGCGTACCATTGCAATGTTCAGCCATTCTGGTCAGAGAGAAGGTAAGAAAACACCCACGTTACATTTCAGTCAAATGGCTTTTTCTTCTCAGTGTGTGGTTCTGTACGTTTTACATAAGATCCAACAATACATCACAAAACTCTGCCGCTGGTTACAGGGTATTCTACAGGGCTGCAACTCAATGTGCGCTGGATACCTCTTCCAACCAGACAAACAGTACGACATCAACTACGACACAGGAGACAAGGCCATCCAGTGTGGCAGACATGTGGACATCTTTAAATTCTGGCTCATGTGGAAGGCCAAGGTGGGATATGGGGTTCGGTTTTTTGGTTACAATTACAGATTTTTATTCTACACAAATAATTTGCATTTCTGGTCAATTTGCACCATGCAGGGCACAATCGGGTTCGAGCAGCACATTGACAGATGTCTGGAGCTCTCGGAATACCTTTACAACAAAATCAAGAACCGGGAGGGATATGAAATGGTCTTTGAGAGCCAGGTTTGTATCTGAAACATATTCACAGACTGAGACAACTCGGTTCTAATGTAATAGTGTTTGATACTGTTTTTGTTTTCTTTGCCTTTCTTTTTCTTTAGCCCCAGCATACAAACGTCTGCTTCTGGTATATTCCACCGAGCATGCGAGGCATGCCAGACGGAGATGAGCGAAGAGAGAAGCTACACAAGGTATTACATCTCATCTCAGATTAATCTGCTCAAAACAGAGGTCTTTTTGTTTGGGGGGGACTCCCATATGCACGTATGTTTGTCTTTCGCCATTATATTAATGCTAACAGTCACAGGTCTGAACGATTTCATCTACAGGATCATGCTTAAACGCCTGAAATAATTTTTTTAAGATAAATTGTGTAAACGGAGGCAAATTTTTGTGATTTTTATTATTAACAAACCAGCTTCTTTAAATGTAATAAGTTTATTTTCAAAACTATTAGTTAAGTATACATATGGAGCCTAATCACGAAAAAGTGTGGAAACTGTTTTTTAACATAGAGATCCTGCGTCCTTGTGTCGTCCAGAGGTATCATCCTCTAAAGGGTCCGGTATACGGAGGATTCTCAATTTAAAATTAAACGAGAGGTCCTTCGAAAATCATGTAGAAAAGGAAACAGGAAGTACCACGTTGCTATGACAACACTTTGCACTCGCACACCTTTAAGAGGTAAAAAGTTGGTTACGTTCTACCCTTAACAATGCCAAAAGAGTTAAACAAATGTAAAATGTATTGCCTTATTGTTTTTAAAACATTTAAAAATCACTAAACACTTGTAAACCTATTTACTACATATGCCTGCTGAGAGATTCAAAAAACGTGACACAATTTGTAAACTGTTCACATTTAAACACCACATATTTGATTGAATGTGCAGCTGCTGCCGTTTATTCAACACACGTTTATTTAACAGCGGTTGGCCGACGCAAAGAATTGTGGGTGATCTCTAACAACTAAGGATACACCTCATGTGTCCTCTGAATTCTCGTGACAATAGGTCGCATTAGAAGGGTGCCTACAGAGTGTCCTACCTGCTTTTTTAAAATGAGACAGGCTCGATGACGTAACAGGCTTCAAATGAGACCTCCCACAATTGCACTTTCTCCCCTATAGGTGGCGCCAAAGATCAAAGCATTGATGATGGAGTGTGGAACAACCATGGTAGGATACCAGCCACAGGGTGACAGAGTCAACTTTTTCCGAATGGTCGTTTCCAACCATGCCGCCACCATATCTGACATCGATTTCCTCATCGATGAGATTGAAAGGCTGGGTAACGACCTGTGAGAGCGCCGCTCTGCTGGGTGGAGGCCGCAATACACGCACCATGTACTGCCCAGGCGTGGTGCATCTACAGATCCACTCAAAGGGACAGAGTTTGCGTCATGCACGTTTAATGTTTCAACATTGTGTTGTGATCCAATACGTTCCGTCCTCCGTATATTATTAGATTTCAAACTAGCAGAAGCCTTGGGATCGTACTCTGATTTGTGTAACAGTCGGTGCTTCTGTTTGTACATACAATGTAAAGACAAGTAAGACGCAACACCCTTTTATCAAAGATCAAACCCCTTTTTCTGTAGAAGTAGTGGGGTCTGTGTGTAAACCGGTGACTGTAATACAATCTGTATTTGAGTGTTGTGTTCCTATAAACGTACCTTGTAGTAGGTCATGTAAAGCGTTTACTCGGCACCTTTGTGAGGTGAAACATTAGTATTCAATTTTCAGTTCTACTGATATAAGTATATAAACAAAGAAATGTATTTATATATATTGTGACCTAAGCAGTGTATTTTTTCCATTTGTAATGTTTCTTCACTTGTATTTTAAGAAAAAATATATAATCAAATAAGTTTAGAGTAACGTTTCTGGTCCAGTGGTGTACTTGTGAGCCAAAGACAAAACTAGTGCCATGCGTTTTACAATACGCTCGATACTCTTTGAAATAAGCAAGCATATAAAATATAGTAATCTATACACATTTATATATAATATAATTATAACGTAAATGTTTGTTGTTCAGGCCCTTGACTCCGTGCAATCAGTGTGTCAGTGTTATAATGTTATTGTGTGTATCTTCGACTGAATGTTACAAGCAATCCTATCAATTATATGTTAGTTACAGTACTGGATATTTACTACTGATTATTGATATTCTACTCAGGCGCCAATAGCGATGATTCAACTGTAAATAGAGTTAAAAAAGAAACAGTGAAAGAAAATGCATAAAACAAAAAGCACAAACTTAAAAGGAAGGCTGGATGTCCTCAGGATGCTGAAAGACTGTGTTAATATAAACATTTATTAAAGGTTTGTGGATATTTTCACTGCTGTATTTAGATTCAGCTGTTGTGAGTCTTTTGAACATGTGAAAAATGACTGTTTATTCGATCTCGTCTTTGTTCAAAGTGTTTTTGACGACTATTACCTGCACAATATTTTTTCCTCTATTGTTGTGAATTGTTGACAGTATATGTTGAATGTGAGGAGGCCGGTCTGGGGTCCTCAATTTGGCTGGCACTTTAAAATGCAATCACAATATATATAAATGATAACTTACACCTGTACAGTGCACAATAATATCTATTAAAGTATGAATCGTAAAGAATGTTCTGTTAGTTGTTCTTTCAAGATGTAAATGATATACACTGGAATATATTATATATCTTATTATATATGTTATTTTAATGCTCAAAATAAATAATAATGTCATTCTGTATTTGTTTGTGCGTTATTTCATTCCACGGAAATATAAATATGATTGAAATATTAAAGATAATGAACATTTTCTCATTATTTGTCATTTCATGCCTGTATGACTTTCTTTCTTTTGCAAAGTAAGATATTTTGAAAAATGATGGTAACAGAAAATCGTTGGTTCCCATGACTTGCATTGGTTTTGTGTCCATACAATAGAAGTCAATGGGGACCATTTTTGGTTACCGACATTTTTCAAATTATCTTCTTTTGTGTTTTGCAGAAGAAAGAAAAATCACAGGTTTAAAATGACAACAGGGTGAGAGAGTCAATGATGACAGAATTTCATTTTAAAGGTGAACTATTCCTTTTAATGCCTTTTTCTGTTCAAAATTTACCTGCCACAGGGAGGCAGCACCTTCACATTGATAAGAAAACCGAACGGTTCCACGTTGCTTTTTCGGACCATTGCATTTTCTCCCTCTAGGTGGCGCCTACCGGCTGAAAGAAAGCCGATGTGTTTGGGAATCTCTGAAAATAATAAAAGTATACTCGTTTAATTATTTTAATTCTGCGAATTTTAATACATTCACATTTAAATGAAAATGCACCCCCAGCTACCTTATAAAACATTAAATATCCGCAGAAATCCCAAAAAATCGTAATCATACATGATTGGTCCATCCTGCTCAACGCAGGGAAAAGTGTCAGATATCACATGTCTAGCTGCAGCTTTAATAGTCTTCATTCAAAATTTTTGGAAATATGGCGCTTTTAAACATTGTTTATACGCAGTTAAAACATGACAGTTCTCATTGAGGTCCTCTGTGCTTGACTAATTATAAATAACTACCGGGTCATTTAACCGCGCCCCCGCGTGTTATGTTTATGCCATTCAGCCTACAAAGCACATCGTTCCCATGCACTCTACATACTTCCCTAATAAACCACTGATTTATCCGATGTATGAAATGTTAGCAGAATGACACATCCGTGTGTAAAGCCGTTTGAACAACTCCAGCGCCGCTCACCTGTGCGCCACATAAGCACGAACGCTCTTCCTGCACTGCCACGTCATTCACACACACAGCCCTTGCGCATCCCAGCAAGTGATACGCTCGCGCTCTCTGTCCCAGAAAACCGGCTGGTAAAGAGTAGCGTTCATATAGACTACATTCTTTTCGGTGACACAGAGACGAAGCGGGGAATATGGGGGGTTCGCAGAGCGTGGAAATTCCCGGAGGAGGCTCGGAGGGCTATCATGTCCTGAGAGTGAGTGTAGTCTGCCGGTCTGTTTCTTTCAACCATACGGTGGCTCGCGAGTGTCTGGCGGTGGAGAGTTCAAATCGAGGCAGGGGGGGTAGTGCGGCCTGCTAACGGTGGCTAACTGCTAGGGCTGAAGCTCTGCTATCAAATGCAAAGAGTTTTTATGCGTTGACGTTAATTAACATTATACATGACAAGCTATTTTTTTTAAACGAACGTTTACAATTATTATTTATTCTTTGTTATGCCGTATTGAAGCTACACATGAATGGCAATACTGTACTGATGTTCATTTTTAATGAATCGTTGTGTCTTTGAGTTTCAACAGCATGCCGTATTTCAAATGTATTATGAGAATAAACAATGTGCCTTTTTAATATTTCTCACGTAGATGCACGGCAGCATTTACAACGGTTTAGTTTGAACTTTGAACACGATTTGTGATGCCATAGTCAAGATGGAAACCTGGTGTTTATTTGTTGTGTTAGATTTGAATGTTGATTTGACTGATCTCTCTTCATGCAGGTGCAGGAGAATTCTCCTGGACACAGAGCAGGTCTAGAGCCCTTCTTTGACTTCATTGTGTCCATTAACAACACCAGACTGGTAGGTTTGTTGTGTTTGTGTTGCATGATCAGTCCTCAACTCATTAATAACAAAGCAATTGTTAAAAGAACAGTATGCCCAAACATTCAAATTCTCTTATGCGTATGGAAAATCCCATATACATTGGTTTTGTTTCATCAGCTGACCACAAAGATTTGTACAAAAACATATCACTTTGGATGCATATAGGTCTCAAAATGTTGACCCCCAAAAAGCGTATGCATATATCATAAAAGTAATCCAGCTTTCTTCGGCGGGTTCATATCTGTCTTCTGAAGCAATTTTATTTTACCTGTGATTGCACACGAGTTGCATTCTCTGTTTATGCAACAAAAATACCTTTCTTGATGTTCTATCCTGTATGCTTTCGACATTCCCACTTATAAATAACCACGTCATAATATCTACTTGGATACTAACAATATAACACGATCTTTGCCAATTACACTGATGTCCTACTTGGTGCACTTGCATATTTCACAATGTTGTGCTTTGTGTTTCTTATTAAGAACAAGGATAATGACACGTTGAAAGACATACTAAAGGCTAGTGTTGAAAAGCCGGTGAAGATGCTGGTGTACAGCAGCAAGACCCTTGAGCTGCGGGAGGCCACCGTTACCCCTAGCAACATGTGGGGGGGGCAGGGCCTACTGGGGGTCAGCATCCGTTTTTGCAGCTTCGAAGGAGCTAATGAAAACGTCTGGCATGTTTTGGTGGGTAACTTTTACTGCACACACTGCAGGGTGGGGTGCCGATGAATGAAAAAATATTAATAGTAATTATAAGTTATACTTATATAACTCAGTCCCCTAACATCCAGTGTCAGATGCTAAACATTGAGATTGTGTTTGCAGGGCGTGTTCTTGCAAAACAGGTCGGTCGAGCAAGAACCTGCTCTAATTTCTTGACTTATGATTGGTCTGTTTAACAGGAAGTGGAGCCAAATTCTCCAGCAGCGTTAGCGGGTTTAAGACCACACACTGACTACATTATTGGAGCAGATACTGTTATGAACGAGGTAATTCGCACATTCTGAAATGTTTTACCTTGTTACTTATTATCGCTTTATAGAGCAAATTGTTTGATATACTATTTGTGTGTATATTTTTTTCTCTCTGCAGTCAGAAGATTTATTCTCATTAATAGAAACTCATGAGAGCAAAGGACTGAAGCTCTACGTCTACAACACAGACACTGATAACTGCAGAGAAGTGGTCATCACTCCCAATACCGCCTGGGGTGGAGAGGGCAGGTGAGTGTCAACATTTCTGTCTTGTTTGTTATTACACTAATGCTTCACACTAATGTTTGCACAATTATTTATCTCTGTTCAGTCTCGGCTGCGGTATTGGCTACGGTTACCTGCACAGAATCCCGACTCGGCCCTTTGAAGAAGGCAAGAAAATTTGCTTCCCTGGACACATCCATAGTGAGCCTGCCAGCCCCCTGAAAGATGGTTTCACGGAGGTCAGTACATTTGCGTGTTTCAAGTAGTGTCTTTTTTATTCTAAATTTAACTTTTGTTGATCTTTCCATTCAGGTTCAGCTGTCTGCAGTAACTCCGCCCCCTGTGGTACAACCCAAGCCCTCGGGGCTTGAGGACAGTTTATCTGGTCTGTCACTCAGCTCAGTCCCGCCTCAAATACCCAGCGAGCTCCACACAGGTGTGACACCATCCAATGATATATTTGGTGTTATTTATATTTTTTAAGATTAACACATTGATGTTTCTGGTTAGGTGTTCCTACAGTCCCCCTGCTGCCCACTCACATGACCCCAGGATTGAGTTCTCTTTCCTCTGTTACCCCCTCCACCACCCTACCAGGTGCAGAGCATACACTTTTCTCCATCTTTGTTTTTTATTGCATTTGTTGTTTCAAAGATAAAGAGATACTCTTTAAACTCCTTTTCTGCTTATGTTATCTATACAGTGTGGGCTAGCGTCCTGCATTAATATTTAAAGATGTCATGTTACATAAGTGTAAAGCTACCAGTGGGGTTTAGCTTATTGTTTAAAGATGAAGTAGATTTATAACATTTGTGTTTCCAGGTTTTATGGCCTTACCGTCCGGCCTTCCTCCCCTGCCAAACCTCCCCAATCTCCTGAATCTCAATATACCATTACCAGACCTTAGCGCTGTATCATTAGCTGGATTCACTGGGTTACCTCCAACTACAGCAGGTACACACGCACACAGACATGGTCACATGACCAGCAGTCTCGGACAGCAATGCTTTTAACCACCAGCATTAACTCCACTTTTTAGCATATTGTAATAAAGAACCGCCCACTTAGAATATAGTAATAAAACGTTTTTTCTTTTTCTGTAGGTTTACCACCTTTCCCTCCTCTGAACCTGCCTGGCATCTCCCCTCTGCCCATGCCCACCGTTCTGCCCTCAACACTGCCCAGCATGCCAGGGGTCACGCTGCCCAGCATGCCAGGGGTCACGCTGCCATCTACCCTGGCCCACTCTGACCTTATTCCACCCACTTCCTTAGCGACGGCGCAGACTCCTGCACTATTACTGGATACCACGTCCAACCCCGCAGTCAAAGACACGCCTTCAGCAATGTCTGTTGCCATGGAGACCGTCCCACAGCAGACGAAGGTTGCACAGGCTGCCGTAGAGTCCTCGTAACGATCGTGCCGCGGCCAGGGGCGTCCCTCTGTATCTCTAATGTATTTATTCAGTACAAAAATATTCCAGTGCGCTAGCACACACACAGTTCTGCTGAGAGGCGCTAGAGGGTACTGAGTGATGGACATATATTAAATATTATTAAAAAAATAAGATGGCAGGTGTGACTAGGAAACAGAGCGCATGCATGTCCAAGTGTGGTGTCTCTTCAGACGCTGTGCTTTCTTATGCTTTTTCTTTCTGTATATCCTCTAATCAACTTTCAAATGTTAGTATAGCATTCCTTGTAATTACCAATTGCTATGTGATTTTACTGTCTTCTTTCTTTGCACATGCTCGGTTTTTCACAAACACACTCTCTGCGTGGTCAGATCAGGCCCGTTTTGCTCAAACATGGTAAAATAGATCCACCGTCGAGATGGATGGAAACGGATGTGTTGCAGGGCTGACTGTGCTTGTGTAGTTTGAAGATTGTGAAGGAATTTCTCATTCAAACACACGAGCAATAAACTACCAAGTTTTACACTCAGTGTTTCTTTGAGTCACTTTGAATGTTTGTTGATGTGGACTTATTATTGCTTTTAATGTGGAGTTGGAGGGTTGACTGATGTGTATTTTAAATGGTGAATAGAAAGACTAGTGTGCTGGAGGGTCTATTACAGTATTCAACTCTACCTTAAAGTGTATTACAATTATATATGTTTTAAATGCGTTTAAAAGATTCTGGAGAATTTAAAATTGGGGAATCTAACCCTTTTACATATGGAATTCCAAAATTAAAAATAAATACAAAAATAAATTTAGGAAGAATTGTAAAAGTGCAAAAACAAGTATATATACTTTTATTTCCTTACATATTTGTATTTTACAGCATTTGTTAACACTATTTTAAAATGTGTGTAAATTTACATGGCATAATTAGCCATGTTATCCTTATCCAATGCTGATCATTTTAAAATAGCATAAATTTGATTTTAATTCAATAGAATAATATTATTCACAAATATAGCACAATAACTACATTATTATTTCAAAAGTTCCTGTTAAAATATTTATATGTACTAATATTTGTATATGAAAGTTATTGTAATTTCATAAAAAGCATGCGACGTCAGGATTTTTTATTTAAAACTAAAATTTAGGAAGATATTTTCCAGTTGCATGCAGCTATTAAACATTAAATTAGTATGACATGATTTTTAAATCCCCATCTAATAATCATATATTGTGAAAGTCATGGAGTTTGTCGATAATCTGTTGGAAACACTAAATACTTGATATAACTGATGCAATGTGAAAGACTGTCTTCATAAACACACCAAAGGCATTGGAAGATATTTTCAAAATGTTTATTTCTCTTTTGGCTACATTCTCTACAATCGCAGCAGCATTTTAGAGACAAATCACCATAATGTTGAGCTGATAACTGCTTCTGGGATTTATTTGGAAAGAAAACAATGAAAGCTGAGATTCTTCCCCTGAAAACAGAGTCTGGAAGCTTTGACAGTTAGATCACAGTCTGGTCAGCAGCGTTCAGAACGGCTGACCTGACTTAAGTTCCGGGATCAGCGAGGGTTGCTAAGCAACGTGACAGCACATGGTCTGGGCATAAAGGGGTTAAATTATCATGGGCGGGATCCGGCCCACCTTCCGTCTGTTCCATGAATCACGGTTTACATCAGACACACATACACACACACACACAACAGATCCTCAGTTTCACAACTAGACAAATTTTCCTATGCTGTGATTTCCTGTCAAATCTAATTCTTATTTGGTCTGATTTTTAATCTGAATGAAACCACAAGAAAAACAACGGTAGCTGTCTAACAGTAACATCTGACCACAGTGATGTTGATTCGGACAATTGCTTAAAGAGATGTTTACCCAGAAATGAAATTTACCCTCATGTCATTCCAAACCTATACAACCTTCAAGTGGACCCCATTGTATAGAGACAAAACCGCAGAGACATTTCTCGAACTATCTACTTTTGTGTTCCACAGAAGAAAGAGTCATATACAGGTTGAGGGAGAACAAGTGGCAAGTGAACAAGTTCATTTTTGGGTGAGAGGAATACAAATTAAAAGCCCTCTCAGGCTGGATGTACTAAAACTGTATCTCATCCTACATTTAAAAACCTCGGTCACTTCTGTCTGGGTCCTAAAGACCAGAGCCATTGAGAGAGAGAGAGCCGCGTCAACTCCGATGAGGAACAGTTGTTCACAGCAATGGCGGTTCATGGAGGCTCTCAATAGTTCCCGGAAGTTACTACTTACACGTGGAGCTGAGACTAAACAGACCAACTGAGGTAAACTTCGAACCAATTTGAAGACGAAAGCCATTTAATGAATAAAAAAATGAAAGAAATAAAGCATTTAAAGAGAAAACATAACTTCCTGGAACTATCTCAAGGCTCCACGAAGCACGTGACGCTCCAGCGTTTTGGACTTCCGTTGGCAGAACTCTCAATGGCTATGCTAAAGACAAAAAAAAGCATATCAAAATAAGCCTGTTTTAAGGCCAAAATAAGTTTTTCTTTAATATTTTCAATACAATTAAGCAGATTTCCCAAAAAGTTCTCATTATCGTAGTGCAAAATACAATTCAGATTTTTGCAACACAGTAATGGCACATTTGGTGAGAAACTGTGCATTAATCTTAAAAGTCCTAAAAACAGTCCTAATTTAATATCCTCGAAATATAATTTATATTTCAGGGTAAATCTTAAACCCATTTAGGCATACACACTGACGACATTCATGTTATGTTACTGTGAACCAAAATAGACCGAATTTCTGTAACCAACCCTTTGTTCTGTGACAAACGCACACATGGATAATGTTGTAAAACATCCGTTCACAAGCATATAACACACACACATACACACATATATTCTCTTACAGACACTGTTGTGTCACATTACAACTCATTCGTCTATTTTCAATCACACTACAATTAATCGTCTCTAAATTTCACACTTACACAAAACAAAGCAGCCCAACAGAGGCGTGGCCTGGGGAGGATATCAACAAGAAACTAAAATGTTAAAGTCAATCCCCTCTAGAGGAACACTCCCAAATCTACCCCACTTCACAAACCGCCCTGGGTAAAAAAAATCCATTCCCAAATGGTTCTATCTCTGACTGACATTTGGATCCACACAGGAAATGACATCGGCCATTCCTGCCCCAATAACAACGGCAGTCACTGTGGCCGGTGTGGGCGTGTCACGTGAGCTGACCCTTAGTCCCTCCCCCTTCCTGTCCACGCGAAGGTGGGCGAAGGGAGGGAAATCGCATTCGGAACCGTCAATCGTAATCGATCAGCCAACGAGATCAGTAGGAGATGATTCCTGAAGAAGCAGCAGGGCTGGGCGACATGGCCTGCAGGTTTCCTGACGAATTGGATCGCCGCATGTGCGGCAGAAGGTACGAGTCGCTGCCCAGCTGGTGAACGTCAACGCGATCTTCCTTCCTGTACGCCAAACAGCGGCGGATAAACGCCTGCGGAGGACAAAGACGGAACTCAGACCACAAATATCTCCTCATAAACATTTTCAAACGTAACTTTCATTATGACACAAACCGACCTTAGCTTCGTTGCTAGATACGGGTTTGGCAGGAAACTGCACCTCAGTGGCTTTGAGGATGGTGTTCTCCTGAAGTATGTCTTGCTGGGATTGATTATGACCAAACGGCTACGAAACATCAGATCAGATTTAACAGGACATCATTCTCAAATGTGTCTTTATGTCAGGTGTCTTTATGGTTTAAAGCGCCTCACCTTGCGTCCATACAGGCACTGGAAGAAGATGACCCCTACAGACCACACGTCTACTTTGTTTGAGATCTTTGGAGGTTCTTTACCGACTACAAAGCACTCTGGTGGCAAATACCTGAAATATTTAAATACAAATCTTTATTAAATAAGATGAATTCTATAAGAACTGCCAAAGTTAATGTGTTATGTTGTCATATATAATGTTATCCAATTTAAGGCATTTAAGTTAATGCCTTATTCAAATTACACAATGTAACAAATTTTTTAAAGTTGTTTCGCTTTAATTTTCACCATTTCTTTATGAAGTTTAACATGTTGAATACGAAAATTGTTGTTTCTATCTACAGTAATAAAACAACAAAAAAATATTTTCACACATTTATACATTTTGGTATTATTACTCGTATGCATAAATGACAAGGTACTGGCATAAAACTGAGCTCAAAACAACAGTTTAACAAAACAGATACTTAAAATGAGTTGCCCAAGACTTCAGAAGTGTATATTTGATAGTTTTTTGTCTTTTATGACTAATAGTGTCCTCACAAACCAAGTTCCAGACGAAGTCACCCATCATCGCTTCATTCCACCTTCCCTTTGCTACAGAAATTTCTAGAATTTTCTGACAGTGACAATTGGAAAATATTTTTTAAATATGTGAAAGCTTGTACAGTTTTTGTTTATTTGCAATATACAGATATATTGTAATTAATTATATAAGCTCAACATATACTTGAGCTAAATATACACCAAAACATTGATGCTACATGAAATAACCACAATAACTAGCGCCACAGAATTGAACTATAAAAAGGTCGGGCGAAACAACAATTTGTTACACTGTGTTATCTAATAAGATAAGCAGACTGGGGTGTTGGCATTTTAAAATGTAAAACAATTATATTTGCTTACTAAATCCTTCACAACTACATGCTACACGATATTTTGGAAAGATTCACAAAGTTTGACATTTCAAATAAACACTAGGCATATTTCTGCAAGGAAATATTTTGATTCAAGTTCCACTGGTGTGGTTGCAGTGTGGATAGGCTTTTATATACAGCTAGTTACCCTTATCGTTCTTGTTTGTGGTGTGAATGTGCCTTCATTGTAATAACTATCAAAAATTGTTCAAACAAAAAATAGATTTCTTGATTTCAGCTGGAAAAACTGACCAGTATGTTCCGGCTCCCTGTGAGGTCAGATCCATTCCATCCACTCCGTAACTATCGTCATCCATGATTTTAGACAGACCGAAGTCTGTGATCTTTATCTCGCCGCATGCCGTTCCATCCACCAACAGGATGTTTCCTGAGTTACACAAACACAATACAACATCTTGCTAAGCCTCATGCAAAGCCTTTGACATCACACTCCCAAACTTAGTTCCAACCTAACTAGAATTGAAAAGCAACGTTGTTGTTTACATTACGATTAAAGGTTATGCATGTAGATTTGAGTTAGTCTGCCTAGGCGCTCACCTGGTTTCAGGTCGTAGTGAATGATGGGTGGTTTGATCTCATTAAGGTATCGGAGAGCGTTGATGATCTGCATGACGATGGACCGAGCCTCTTTCTCAGACATCAGCTTGTGCTGCTTCAGATAGAAATCCAGATCGTTCCCCTCACAGAACTCCAGAACAGTGCAGAATCTACAACGTCAAACAAGGTTTGTACACACCTGTGAAAACATGACTCATCAGAACGAAGCGGGTCGCCCTGGAAACTTACGTGTCAGTGTCCAGGGAAAAGTAATCGTAGAGTTTGACTATTCTGGGATGGTCGAGCTGTTTGTGGATTCTGTATTCTCTACAGGCATGCCTGCAAGACAAGAGTGAGTGAGCGAGCGAGTAAAAATGGATGACTGACTGGATGGATATAGATGAATCAGCAAAAATGGCAAGAGGGACAGAGAGAGTGAGTGAGTGACCATCTTTACATGGACAACAATATTCCAATATTAACATGATTAAAGGTCCCATTCCCCGTGATCCATTTTTTCAACCTTTAGTTAGTGTGTAATGTTGCTGTTAGACCACATACAATACCTGCAAAATGATAAAGCTTAAAGTTCAGTACCAAGCGAGATATGGTCTTTAATAGACTTCACTTTTCAAGGACTACAGAGAACGGCTGGAATCGGACTACAGCCCTCTACTTCCCGGGTACATGATGTCACTATTCCGAGTGCTTTTAAGAACCTCCCCCAAAGGAATACGCCAAAAAGGTGCCTTGATGCCCGTAAGAGCAGGAATGGCATTCTGGAGGGAACATTGGATAGTGTCGCGTGGGGATGTAAAATCGATCTATGTATTATTACATGTAAACGTTAACATGAAAGGCATATTCTTAGCAACTCATGCAAACACCTAAAAAAACAAAATATTGTCTAATAATTAGATTACTGATGTCCATGTAAATGTAGTCGGTGTTTAAAGAGAGGGAGAGAATGAGTGAGTGAGAATGAGAGAAAGGTGAGTGACTGACATACTTGTGATAATTTTCTTTCTTCTCTTCTCTCCAGTTCTTGTTGAGCTGGTGGATTTTCACAGCGGTGTATCGCTGCTCAAACAGGTCAAACGCCTAAACACACAAAAGCAAATATTAATGACATTTTAGCATTTTGCAGATGCTTTTATTCAAAGTGACTTGAAGCTCCAAAGTACTCAAGGTGCATTGGAGATATTTAGTTTATTAGTTGGGCGTGTTCTCTGGAACCAAACTTCAAAACCTGAGGGGATGCTATTCATATTTGGTGTCGATATAACATGTATAAACAGGCATCATCAGACACTCCTATCTGATAAATGTAACTGTGTGAATTCACATTATTTTAATATACCTTATAAACTTCACTGAAACCTCCTCTGCCCAGCAGGTGTAAGAGAAGATATCTTTCATTAAGAGTTGGATGGTCTTTGAACCTACAAACACACAAACATCAACACATCAGACATGGTCACAACTCATGGGGCGTGCCTATATTATCAGACTCGTTTATTGGTGTGTGTGGTCATGTCAATTACAAGAAGGTGGTGGGACTTACTGAGAACTGTCCTCATTGTTGATTCTTTTAAGTTCTCGAATGTGAAGATTCCTCACACGCTCCAACCTCTCCAGCTCCGCCTGGATCTCCGCCTCCTCCTAAACACACACAAACAAACACACATGGACTTCAGCACACATCAACATACTCATATGTCAAACAAATAAATGCAGAACATTTTAGATCTCCCAAACAATAATTGGACAAAGAGAGTATTTGAGTCTTTAAATGTATGTGATATGTGTGTGTGTGTGTGTGTGTGTGTGTGTGTAAAAAGGGACTGACCTTTTTTAGATGACCTAATCTCAGTTTGAAAATTTCCTCCTGCTCATGATATTCCGCCACAGTCAACCTGCACAAGCCGTACAGAAGGATTACATTCAACAGAACAGTCTCTGGTTCGTCTGAACTATGAACCTCAAGACGCATTTTTAATTGTTACACTGTTTTTAGCCTGACCTGCTGAACGCAATGTTCAGGGTGAAAAACTGTAAGTCAAATAAGCAATAGAATAAATACGTGAAATATCTACGTATATTACATCACCCTGTGGATTCTGATTTGTTGATTTGTATTAAGTTAAAGAAGTTCACTTTAAAATTTCATGATTATTCAGCAGGGACTACGAGGCAGTGCAAGCCATATATTTATGTTTAAAAGTATATCATTCTTTCGTTGTCTTGGAAAATGACCAATTGGGGACCTTAGCCAACAGCCCCCCGTTTAAGTGCATTTTATGGAGAAGAACCCTGGAAATCTTTCGTCAAAAGCCTCTATTCGTTTTCAACAGAATAAATAAACACACGCACGACTTGTATGACATGCGGATGAGTGAATTATCATGAAATTTGAATTTGAAAGTGATCTACACCTTTAATGTGGGACACATAATGTACAGTCAGCGGGCTCATAATCCGAAAACAAATCCGTTTAAGGTGCTACAAGACTTCTCCGCTCTGTGTCAGGGTCCTGATCACACTTTGCTGTGTCTATTTCCGATAATGACTGTGCATTTTCTCTTACGTAACCTGTAACTGCACAAAATGATCACCGTCCACACAAAAGACCCAAAGATTATGCCTCATAACCGAAACAGAGCTAACCTCAGACAATAAGAAGTCTGAAATTTATCATTCAACTCTTTTTTTTTTACTTGTGTAGGATTTTGATGGCTGTTAGACTTTTCAGAGATTTCTCCCAGAAAGTCTTACTATGCTCACAATTTAACAGCAAGCTAAAGCATAGAATGCTTACATCATGCCAAAATGACCTCCAAGGTGTGTAAAAACAGAACGCGTGTGTGTGTTTAGATGCAAGTGCAAGTTTCTCACAGCGTGGGCAGGGTGGGTTTGAGGAAGGGGTCGTTGTCCGCCCCATTGACAGCTTTGGTCTTTCTCTGTTTGGACTCATTGGGCGTTGGGCTCTGGGTGTAGGGCGTACTGGGCGGTTTACGCTTGGCCAGAAGTTTCCTCTGCCTCTCGATCTCTTCCCTTTGCTGGTTAATCCACTCCTGTTGCCTGTTCAAATTCACACACCTTAATCACCGTATGGAAAAATACTGTAGCATACTTTATTATTTACAATAGTAAACTGTAGTCGGGTGATTCTCGCGAATGTCAAACATGATTAAAGTATACACGGATAAACACATTTCCTTTTATTTCATTAAAAACAAGGTACGACATGTTTAAAAGCACCAATTTATTGATAGTTTAACTATTTTTTTACAAAAAAAGCATTAAAAACTCTCATTACCGTAACCATTTAAAACAGTCAGCCCATAACATGTTTTGCAAATAAAAGCGAAGCCATGGTTAGGGCTGTCACAATTATAAAATAATTGTCTTATCGCAATTCTCTGACATCATTGCAATTATTTCAGATAACTGCTATTATGGTGAATCCTTAGAAAACAAGGGTGATCTGCAGTATCTGCTGCACTTTACATCCATTCAAATGACATTTCTCCACCATTTGAGTTGTTTTAGCTTTGTACTTTTGTTGTTGTTATTGTTGATTTGTTTAGCTTCCAGGCTTGCTGCATCTACACAGCAAGACCCTCATATTTGATATGCCATTATCACAATTATTTAATAGACAATTAATTGTCAGACAAATTTCATAATCGTGACAGCATTATCTATGATGCCTTAGCAAGTATTATTTATCATAATGAATAAACTACATTTAAAAAATATTATACATGTAAGATTTTTTTAAATGTGGAAAACTACCTGTCACAGTAATGAGAATGAAAAAAGTTGCTGAAAGATAATATTAGGCTGTTAACTAGAAAAATATAACATATTTTATTAACCTGTTAGCCATTTGAAAGGTACTGGCAGATGTGTTTCTTCAAATAAAATCAAACCCGATTTCAATATCGTGTGTGTAAACATTCTTTTGAAAATGTTTTACCACTATTTCTTCATTTTTATGATATGAATATTCTGTCAATTATTTTTGTTGTAATTTTTGATCATTTTAGAACATCTAGTAGAACATCCAATTGTGTTTTAGAATTTTTATGTTTACTCCGTTAAATTACAACGTATAATGCACAAATCAGGAAGTGTTACGGTAATGAAACGCAAGAAACTACATAAATGATTCATTCCTATGTTAGAATGATGCTTTGTGCAAGTAAAGAAAACAATGACGTTTATTATGATCACTTTTTTGTGTTACTGAATTTATGTTTTATAATTCAAATCTTTACTGACATGATGTTTCAGTGGTTTCGTGAGAATGACCCAATCACATTCCTAAATACCATGGTGTTTTTGAACCCATGAATATTAAATACACTTATCAGTATTTACTACAACGTATCAATAGCAGTAAATACTACAGTTTATATAAACAAAATGTGGTAGTTATCATAATATACCCAAATATAGCACAATGTGTTCTTATGTTATCATATTTCTATTATGATATTTACTACTATATTATATTATTATAACATTAGTAAATACTAGAGTATACTATTTTTTGTCATGTGTGATATCTGACCATTTAAAACAATACAACAGATCTACACATGAAAATATAAAACCTGACAGACATGAACTGTAGCCACAGGCACCAAAAAATAGCAAACATAAGGCGTTTGTAACAACGTACTTGACCAGGTTCTGAAAAGCGTATCCGTCCGTCCACTGTTCAGAGTAAGATGCTCCGTGCCGGACTGTTGTGAAGTGTCCCAAACGCAAGCGGTCCTGCATGCTCTTCTTACGGCACGACTGCTTCTCTTGCGTGCTCTAAGAAGACGAGAACAGACCCCAGTCACATTACATCTCCCAGCCAATGAGAAGCAAGCATCCGAGAGCGCACCGAACACGTCTTACCTTCTCGATGAGCAGCTTTTTACTCATTGTAGTGCATTTGTTCAGACGCTCCTTGAAACGTTCCAACAGCTTCTGCTGCTCATCTATCTGTCTACGGAGGTCGCAGTTCGCCTGCGTAGAGACAACGCAAACCACTTCACGACTCCTGCACAATTCACAAACTGAAGGATAAGAGTTATTTGGCACTCACCCTGAGCAGATCATCTATCCTTCCTTCTTTCTTCTCAAGGTCGAGATTCTTATTGCTCTCAAGTGCAGCCAGTTTCAACAGCGTCAGATCCGTCTGGGACTAGAGCGGCAAGACAAGACCAAATTAAGAGAGAAAGAGAGAAATTGAAGAGGGAACTACACTAACATCACAATTCATGTGATGTAACATGTGATGTAACATGTGATGTAACACAATCATCTTAACAAGGAGTTCCTATTTTTACATTTTTAATAATCCATGCAGGGCACCCTTAAGTGTCAATGTTTGCAGTGCACGTTTACCAGCGTCTGAATGTGCATCGCATGTTCAACAGTATGTTTTTACAGTGTCATGCACATGTTTGAAAGCGAGCGTTACCTGCACACTTTTGCTGCTCAGGTGTTTTGGATTCATAGTATGTTCTGTGAAACACAGGCTGGTGGGTGAAGAGCTGTTCTGCCTCACCTGCTGAGTGATAAACACCATCATGAGGAAATCAATAGTGAGAATGGCTTAAAAACTTTATTAATACCCCCCCAAATATCAAACACGAGCCCTTACAATTGCCCCAGGTGCAGAATGAGAGTTCTGCGGTGAGCGCAGGACCGGAGGGAGACCCCTGACGGGACTAGATCCGTTTCCTCCCTGGAACTACAGGAAGAGATATGATGTTATTTTGAACGTGTTTTTTTTTTCCCGACACATACTAACAGGAAGTGATGTCATCACAACATCACCAATGATTTTGAAACCAGCCTTCCAATATAGAAGCTTCCATTAAACGTGCAGCCATGAACACACGGCGGTGAATAACAGCTCCAGTTGACTAAAGGCCAACTCATCCGCTTTAAATTTGACTCACATCAAAATAATCGCTGATCTTGGGCCCTCGGCCGGAAGACTTGCCTGAAAAAAAACAGTCAGTGTGTTAAATCACATTTCGCATCACGACATCACTTTCGTGCTCAACATTAAATACTGTAGTTAAAGAGCAAAACAAACTCTTATGTTTACAAAGTCTGTCCATCAACTAATTACAAATATTGCCCTTTAAGTACTTTGATGCCTATGCACAGGAAGTCAGCGTTACCTTGACTGCTCTCTGATTGGTTATCAACCTTCCTCTTTCGTCCTCTGGATGACTCGGAGTGCTTCTTCTCTGGAGTCTTAAGATAAAAGGACAAAGCAGTCATATCTTATTCAATCAATATGTGTGTGTATAAGATCAATATAATCTCTTAAAATGTTGCAATAAATACTTTCCTTTTAACTGCTCTTTGAAAAGACATATTCACACGGCAAACTTACCGAATATGCAGGAGATCCTCCTTTCTTCATATCCGAGTTCTGAAAAAACAACATCATATTTTCAACACATCAGCATCTGAAATGGACACACACGCCGTATCTTGTCATTTGTCATATTCACCTCTGACTCCTTGTCACTGGACGACCCCAGGCTGCCAAAACTGTGACTGGAACATTCATTATGGTTCAAGCCCTACAAAGAAAAATCAGATCGGCATCAAACAGGGTCACCTATACAAGCAGATAAGGCTGGGCAGTATATAGCCAATGTTTACCATATTTTTGCAATAGTCCAGCTAATGATCGTAATCATTTTAACACGTTTTCAGATATAAACGTCAGTAACAAAAAGTTTGACTCACTACAGTGTCAACTAGCTCTTATGTACATACAAAGAAAGAACATAAACATGTATGTTTGTGTGTGCATTACTTTAGCTCCACCACTCGCGCTCCCTTGGCTGCCTCCAGTGTTCCCACTAACAGCCCCGATGAAACGCGCTTCCAAGAGCTCCTGCCGCCTCGGATCCAGAGAATGCAGTTCATCCATACCTGCACCACACACACAAACACACGTCAATCTCAACACGCATTACACACGGGTTCAGCAGGGGTGTGGTCATGATGATGTCATCACCCAGGAATCTTATGTTATTACACTTTATGCCACCGCACAGAGCTTAAAATATCTACTCGCAATACTGCTTTAAAGAGGGCACTATTATTATTTTTATATCTTTATATCGTATTTCTTTTTCCCCTTTTTCACATTGACAAATATGTTTAAAAATGATACCCCACAGAAGACGGGTGGCTGCCATATTGAGCTCACATGACCTTCTGAATACTTGTTATGTAATAAAACAGTTTTTCTAAAGACATTTTTATTAAAGTGACACAACAGGTTTAGAACAGTGTTCCTAAAATAGTTTTAAAGGATTTTACAAAGCAGTAAAGTAAGACAATGGTTGTTAATAAAAGCGTATTCATATTCTATTGTTTCTGATCAGGTTATGTCTATTTATAATTTAATGTCATTTCAGGTCTGACTAACTACAGGCTTTAAATGTTTCCAATTGGTTTTAAACAAACATTTTCAAACTCCATCCCTAAGTACAGCAGGATGAGGTCAGAAACAGGAAGTACTATTAGACATTTCCTTTACACAGTTTAACTCCAACCCTATTTTTAGTCTTTTAAAGCCCAGGTTGACAAAATGTCCACCATTTTATAATGTTTTCTTTTTTTACAAATAATAAAAACACATTTAACTGTAGTGTACACGCAACATGACAGATTACATTTGGTCCAAAATGCTACAACCTTAGCAAACCAATTCAAGTCAGAATACACATGAATGACAAGTGAAATATCACTCACTTCCCATTTAACTTCTATAATTTGAAGCCACATCCCATACGGATGCAACAGCTATGCATTCGGTTTGTGAGTAATAGTCTCTCCAGCAGATAACGGCCACCAGCTAATAACAGCATGAATCATCATTTCCAAACCCGTCTAAAACCGTCGTCTGCCCTTCGAAGCCCATCACAGTTACAGTGACTAGACAAAACAGTCCAGGTTCACTTCTGCTCCCTTACTTTAAACAACAGCAAATTTGATGCGTCCGGGTCCACTGCCATCATCATGAGGCTTGCCGCAGAACGAGCCCAAAGCCAAAAGGATCCCAAGATGGTGGATGGGAAGAGAATCATGAAGGTCAACAGGGCAGGAAGACAAACATGATAAATCAAAATATCACGAATGAATAAAACGCTACAATAAAGCCGTGTCTGCCATGAAACCCGGCCACAAAAAACTCCAGTTCAGTAGGTGGTGGCGGTAATGCACCAGAAACCGGTTTGCAAACCGCAAATACACAACACGAGAAGCATACGCTACAGAATCTTGAGAAAACCAAAGCCACTAGATGGAAAGCCTCCAACCTTTAGCCAAAAAAAACGCCCTGGCTTCAACGGAACGCAGGAATTATTCCCAATATAGCGAATGACATTTGAGTCCACTATATGGGGAAGAAGTGAATGAAAATGAGTGAACGATTTCAGACATTGCCGTTATACCTGCGTCTGACACGACTGTCGCGGACATTCGACATAACGGTTATCGTACACCTGTGTGGCTTCATGGGTTGCTTAATAAAATGGTTAAGTTCATTTTCACCTTATTTGTCACGTTTTTGTATTCGTTTTTAATAAAGAGAACAAAACTACAATCAGAGTGCATTGTGGGTAAAAAAGAGTGAACGAATGTAGCCATTGAAGTTGTTCATTCAGGTTTCGGACCCCACTACAAAATGGCGGAAACACAATATAGTGCACTATGTAGGAGATAGGGAGCAGTTTCAGACACAGTCCAGATCTTTGTTTTTTTTAATGGATGTCAATGGGTTTTGTTAGCCGTTACGGGTTCTCCAATTGGAAGTATTACAGACCCTCCCATCTCCCTATAATAAGAGTATCTCTGTGAAAACACTCAAGACACTTTGACCGAGACTTTGAAATACAAAAAATCATCTGGTAAATAATGTTTGATTTTTGCAAAAACCTATAATTTCACTTCATAAGACCTTAATATGTTGTCAGAAGCAGAAGACATCATTTTAATTGATGAAGCATTTATTACAGTAGACTGTAGTATCACTTGTTATAGTATCAAAAACAAGTTTAATAACTTTTTCAATTAACAACCAATAATAATAAATAAATAGAAAGTACAGGTTATTGATCATTTGTCAGGTGTTCAATTAAATATGATAA
Source organism: Triplophysa siluroides (assembly GCA_006030095.1). Classification (NCBI taxonomy): domain Eukaryota; kingdom Metazoa; phylum Chordata; class Actinopteri; order Cypriniformes; family Nemacheilidae; genus Triplophysa; species Triplophysa siluroides. The sequence goes on along the minus strand of VCII01000203.1, from coordinate 2,215,691 downwards.
AACATCTTTACTCCATACTAGATTTTAGTAAGTGAACACATGTAATGGCTAAAGATGCCCACTTTACTTGCTGTACAATAGTGTAGTTAACATACAAGTCGAATACATATTATGTACCACAATGGCTTGATATTTAAAATACCCTCTTTTCCGCTAGCTTAATCTGATGTGATTGGTCAGATGGTCTAGTCTGCTATGATTGGTCTACAGCGAATGAGGCTCACAAGCTACAGTGTTTGGGGTAGTAGAGCGAAGTTTTCGCAGGCAGTCCAAGCAAAACGTAGGCGCGGACTATATGTAGTGGCGTAAATCTGAGGCGGTTGGCGAATCGGCCTAGGGACGACTTGTTTGGGTGATTCAGAGTCGACTCCCTTTTTTCCAAGCCAATAACTTAGTTATTCATTCACGTTCGGATTTACAACTCGGCAGACTCCCTACTTTCAAACACGGCAACATTCCACACTGCATGAAATGTCATTTTCATGATCTCATGTTATGTACTCTTTACCAATTCCATTTGGCAGTTCACCACCGTCATGGCACTTTACCACCGTAGTGGTGCGGTTGTCACGGCCACCGTCATAGCCCAATGGTGTACCGTATTACAGAACTCAGGCACCTAACCCTGAGTAAATAAACAGCAAGTGTTCATTTTTGGGCGAACTGACAATGTCCCTTTAAAGACGCCAGGCACAATTTCCAGAACACGATCAGACATTTTTTTAGGGGTTTTACATATTCAATAAACGACTGAATAAAGCAAAACAAGAACAAAACGCGAGATCGAGACCTGAACTGTTTGACAAACTTTTTTAAAATACACTCAATGAATATTCAACGACAACTTTAAGAATCAATAATTGTTAAAAGTGCATTTCGAAGTATGACAGCAATTGCCTTTAAAGGTTGTTTCATGCATTCTGACTTCTTTACAAGGTTAAACGTGCCGTCTTCTCATGCTTGACATGGTCAATATGTCAAAAAACGAGTTGGACGTATGACGTAGTATTTCTGTGCTCAATACACTCCCCCAGCATTCGTATAGGCTTCTGAAAGTTTTTTTAGAACATGAATAGCTGTTTCGTAACAACTTTTCTTAGTCCCTTATTGGAAAAGTCTCCCAAAAGCACGCCCACGTGTCAACCCCCCAGAGCCAGAAGAAAGAGCACGGCCACGAGTCAACCACGGTGAAGGAGCATGCGCACACATCAACCAGCTGGAGCAAAAGAGAGAGAGCTCAGCTGTGTTTGTTTGTTCACTGCATTTCGGTGATAAAAGTTAAATAAACTGTGGATATAACGCTGGACTTGGAGATTTCTAAGTGATAGATTGAGCGGTCCCAGCGCTAAAAGATGCCAGACATGAACCGCATGCGGCAAGTGAAACTGAGTCATATGTCTGTGTTTTGTTGGCAATGGGTGCGCATTTAACTGACGTTTCGAATTTATATTAAACAATAAGCATCAGTTACGGGCACGGGCACGCAATGAATTTCGGGATAGCCAAGGCTGTTAAGGATCCATTCTTTGTAGCCTTGTCAGTCCGCGAAAACAAGCTCGCATTAAGAGGCTCCCTTTAAAGCAGCCTTCGAAACGGGACAGCCTTACGAGCCTTCAGTCACGCTGCTGTGATGCAATCGGTCTTGAGATGCCGCCTTCGAAGCACGCAGCCCCCGAATTTGGACACGGCTCACGTGTGCAAATGGTACTTCTTCCGTGGCCCATATTTAGAGTTTCTGCGCGAGAGCATCCTCTGGCTTTCGGATGTGGCGGCATTTAACCATAATTCATTGAGAAACTGGGCATAAGAATTGCACGATACATCGTCCCAGCCCTAATATAAATGATATAAAAACGTATTATTCACATGAAGATATTTCTTGAATATATACATGCATGTGTGCGTATTTATATAGACATAATTATTATACACGGTGCACCAACATATAATATGTAAACAAAAACTTTTATCCTGCAAACGATTCGTCTCGATTAATCGCCGTGCCGACCTATTGTGGTGGCATCATAATAAAGTGATTAATATAGTCTAAAAGCTTGCAAGGTTGTTCATTTATTAGTAATACACATGATATGACAGTGCACATACACATGTTAATGTAAATAACTCCTAACATGTCACAAACATGTTGCCAAACCAAAAAATGTGCTTATACTGTCTGTATTTATTGCGGTGAAAATAAGTGTTTATTAAATGGTCAACTGCTAACCAGAGCTGATGTCACAAGTCTCCATTTCATTAACACCCCCCTCTATCGTAAACGATGCCAGCCAAGGACAAAATGACACGTCCGACTGCAAAAAAACACATAGGTTCATAAACTTCAACTCTTGTTGTGCATGAAGATACAACACCTGTTTATAATGCATGCACGTGTGACAAGTTAACACCAGGTATTATGTCCTTGAACCTAGTAATCTGCGTACCTAGGTAAGTTAGGCAGAAATTCGGAGTGTTGAGTGCGAGTGACAAAAACTGTCAACAACAAAAACACCAACTCACGTTCATCAGCCGTGTCTCAATTCAGCGTCCTGCCTACCCAGACAGCATTTTGAGTCACTGCTCATCCTCTCACGGGTCCTTTTGTCTCAAAACCTGCCTTCCTACACACAGACTGCATCGTGGGCATCACAAAAGTGCGCAAAACTCGGTCTAGTCTAGGTAGACACCTCACTAGATTTTGAAACACAGCCAACGACTGAGCCCCCTATTAGGTGACCACGGGCATCCTCGAGGGAAAATTTCCATGCAATCGTTTACAAAAGTAACTGATGTTTATTCCCACTCCTTTCTAAACAGCACCTCGCCTCTTGGTCTCGATGAGTCGATGCATGTGAATAAAAACACATCAGCCAGACGGGAGATCAGCGGCCTCCGACACGACTGCTTCGATTAAAGCCCAGATTTACATCAAATAACACCTCAATCTGACCCAATCTCGATTTCTTCCACACGGGTACACTTTAAAGTCGTACGTTCGCCGGGTTTACCTTCTTTCTGTCTCGACGGAGCGCAGATATTGAGCGGAGAAACCGAGCCCGGGGTCGGAGATCCAGTCGCGAACTGAGAGCAAGATGGCGCTCCGTCCAAACTTCCAGTGCTGTTGCTGTTACTTTGGACACTCATGAAGATACTTTCCACCGCGAAGCGACATCCGAGCACATCACGCACAAAAGATTGATATACAACTAGATCTGCGCGCGTTTAATGCATCGTGCACGTCGATGCAACAGCTCACATTTTGAGCTCCGCACTGCGCACCGAGGAATCTTCGCTGTAGATGTGTGTCTGCATGCATGTAACCTTTGCAACTGGCGTCACGCATCGGCTGTGCACACGGTCACACACACACACACACACTTCACTATCGCGAGGTTCATGCACCAATGCCATGGATGCCATGAGACGACAAAGACAAGAAAGCGGACACGCACAAACCAGCTTAAAACTTTACGCCATGTTTGAGGCTTCGACCGCAAGAGCTGAAAGTGTCACTCGTTGTGTAATGAAATAAAATGTACATCAACATGAATCATAGCAATGCATTCAGATGCAACACACATCCGTCCTCAAAGTGTCTCGAGCAAAACGTCTTCTGTGAAACGCAGTTTATAATGTTATATTTGGGAGTAATAGAATTGGGGAAATACATGTGGCATTACAGTGTGGATATCACATATAGGTCTATTGTTAGTTATGGCTACAAATGTAACTACAACTGTTTACACAGTAAACACAATAACAAATATATATGCATCTACAAACTTATAAATAAATATATATGAATACATTATAAGGCATGTTATGTTTGGCATACTTGGTTTTTTGATTGGTCAATCACAGCATTTTGCAATTTCATTGCAAAATACTATTTAAGTGATGATTGTCTCAGGCAACTGATTCCTTACTATTTATATAAATCCTATAGTTCTAGTATCACTTTGTGGTCTCTTATATTTATAATTCATTTATGTTGGACAATCATCAAAGTCACAAATGATAGGCTGACAGGATGAGCAGGGACATGTTTAAACCGCAAGGGGTTTTATTTTGCAATAGTGACCGGCTGTACATTTTTCAACGCATTATTAACGTTAAATATTCACTGTAATTTCTCGATGTCTTTTGCGTGTGTACTTACTTGTCTTGTAGTGAAAGAAGTTGAAAACCATCTTGTGAGATTAACTTAAAATGGACCAATATTATAAATGGGCCTGATAGTGTTTTGTTTTGTATGTCATGATATGTTAACAGGTTAAGGGGTAACGCACAGTTAAGATCATCGTCTTAGTATGAAAACTATTGAGTCCACAAGAGTCGTATGTTAGATGTGTGTGTGCACATATGTCTTTATCTGGAGCATACAGACATCTTCATCTACAATGCGCTGAGTAAGAGATCGAGCCCTGAGCTGAGCTTTACCCTCTGTATGGCTCCAGACACATATTTCACAACAACATCACACCAGTGTTATCCTTCCTCATCGCAGAGGAATTCAACTCATAAATTCACAGGGACAAGACCATATACTGTAAATACATCCCAGACTTGTTGCATCCCCACACGAATTTCACATGGGATCACACCAAAATGTTTCAAAACCACATTTTATTATACACTTCCCTATGAAAAATCACTGTTTAAAAAAAGCTTTTTTCAGAGCAACAATTTACTATTTAGGAAGAGTTGCCCCGAAAAGATTACAATTATTAATTTTATATACTGTACAAAATAAAAAAATCTTTCGGTCGATAGACGTATGTGCTTTTGAGAGCATGTGGGATGGCATAAGGATGAATGAATGAGGATAGAATAAATAGAGGATTTTCATTTTAGAGTAAACTATTCCTTTAAAGGTCCAATGAGTAATTTTTTTGGAGGATCTATTGACAGAAATGCAATATAATATACGTAGTCTCCAGAATTGTATAAAGATTTGACATAATGAAGCGTTATGTTTTTATTACTTTAGAATGAGTTATTTCTATCTACATACACCGTGGGTACAGTAGCCCTAAACGGGCAATCTGCTCTACAGAGCGTGTTTCGTAAATATTTTATCTCTTTCGTCAAAGAAGTGAAAGTGCATCTTAGTGCTGTGTGAGCTACCGTAGTGCTTCGAAAGGGAGGAGTGGAGCGAGCCATTGCTTGCAATTCGCAACCTCACCACTAGATGCGGCTAAATTTCATTCACCGGACCTTTAATCTTATATAGATAAAAGTAATACATTTCATGATTTCTACTATATCTCTGAGCTAAGTATCCGCACCAGCAAGTAAATTGGGTGGCGCGTTTCTCTACAATAACTTGCAGTACATTCTTGTAGAAGTCATCTAAAAACCTGGGGTCATGTGCCCTGCCTGGAGGCAAACTAATTATAGGTCGTTTTGTGTGTCCTCTTTCAATTATCATTCATACACATGATCTTGTTTCAATCACCTGAGCAAATGTCATATGATCACTCTGAAAACTCACTTTTTTTACTTGTTTTCAAGCTATTTGTTTTATTATTTTGTGTGACCCATGACCTTTGTAGAAACGCAATGCTCTACACAGCTGATCCGGGTGGTAATGCTCACTGGTTAACATTGAGAATTCTCAGATCGTTACATACTGACATACTATAAGAATATAATTAGGCTAAATGTGCATTTAAGATTTTCCATGTTGTACCTTTGTGCTAGCACACAATAAAGAGATCCAAATGCCTTTTGTGATTCAATGCAGATGTGGTTACATGTGACTGTAGTGCGTCTCTTGTTGCAAAAATATATCTTGGCAGACATCATAGGATGGGATAAAGAAGTACTTTAACACCTGCACATATATAGAACATGCATGCTCATGCACCTGCTCACCCTTAACCTGCTTTTTAGTCAGAGGCATGTTGCCATGGAAACTACAACGGCCCTTCACACCCATTGTTATACAGCATAAGACAAAGGAGTTGTGGGTGATGAGGTCTACCTTTGCTTATCTCTACAACACACACAAACACAGAAATGATTTCAGTATGAAACAAATGCTAATCAGACATGCGCACACAATCAGGTTGTCGTATCTGCTTTCATATATCACGTTCACCGTTCTTGACGAATTAAATGAGTTATTGCATTGATAAACAGGGTGTGGTTTGATAAACTGATGAGACGACAGATTTACTTGTATAGCTTGAGCATTCCATAGACAAAAACATTTTTATGTTGTTACTGTGCAATTATTGAATAGGCCCCACACCAAACAAACAAATTAAATAGTTTATTTGTTTGTTAACTTTTACATTTTTGTATTACTTAGATAGTAGTTAAATTGAAATTAGTTACATATCTGCATCAGAGTTTCTTGTTCACCTTTTCGACTCATTATTTAGTCATTATTAAGTGAAATGTGAATTAAAAACATGAAAATTATATTTTAAATTTCAGTACAAATCGTGCACAAAACTTTGTTTTTACAGACATTTTAGAGCTCATTAAGACAGTATCACCTGACAGAAGCATGAACCATTGCCATACGAGTAAGAGCCATGTCTTTATCTCCTGCATCCTCCTTTTACAACTTGTAGCCATCCACACACATCAGATACACATCCAATGATGCATTTAGCTTAAACACAAGGACAACACTAATATATTAAGCAATATATTTAATGTATTATTGTAATACATTTTATATTAATCATCCATTAAATCCTATATGTTTGTTGCGACCTTGTGTTTAGTAAACCTTTCATTATTTCTTATATTTTATATTTATTGTAGCCTCTTCCAGTGATTTGTTTAATATAAATATTTTCTATCAATCAGTCAGTCTAAAGTATGTTTGACTTGACGAAGATAATATATTTGTAACAAAATAAGCTTTTATTGATTCGTTTTGAAGGATTTCAGAAAAAAGTTGACAAAAACAAGATTAACAGAGACGGTATTTGGCAGTGATCAAAAAGCCGAGATGAGCGGCCTCTAGTGGTCATTATATAAAACGCCACGTCCAGTGTGTCCAGTGAGTTGGAAATGGAAACCTCCCGGCATCCGTAGCCGCATCCCAGATTCAGCGATGCTGTCATAACAAGAGAAAGAGGATAATAAGTTATCGGTGCCTGCCCGAAGAATAATCCTCTCCATCGACTTCAAGCCGACCAGCTTTATTTCAAGTAAGCGAAATCATTTAGCATCATTCAACAATGATATTTATGCTCCAAGAATAAAGTTAGACGTGCATCTTTATTATATTTGACATGGTGATGATGAATTTTACATTGAGTCCCATGAAATAATAAATCAAGGAGAGGCCGTTGAGCTCGAGCTGTCATTATACATCACTTAACTTAATCTGTGTTCTAAACCTCGTGTAAAACGGACCGTAAAGCTCATTCCGTAAGACAACGCTGCCTGTTAGGCTTTGTACGACGTTTCAATGCTTTTAATAACAGGAAAACGACAGTTGATGCAACTAGACGGCTGCTTTTTTTTATGCGATCGGGCGCGCGCTTTAGTCAAACAGTTGCGCGCGCGACTTTTATAACAATTACATGTGGTTTTGAAGCACATTGATAATAAATCTTTTGAATGGATGATTTTTATGTTCGTTTTGAGCTTTCACCGGGTTTACGTTTTGCAGCCATATTGACTGACCATCCGGGACTCTTATAGGAGTGTCCCCTGTGTAGTGTGTGTGTGTGCGTGTGCGTGTGCGTGTGTGTAACCTTAACAAACCTTTATAAAAATATATAAGTAAAAATAAACAACGAATAAAGTAAAAATAAGCTATAAATACAAACAAATAAATGATTTAGGTACATTAAATTAAGTAAAATTAATGAAGTAAGACATTACTTTTGTATACAGTTTCATACAATTTGATAATAACTGAGTGGACTCTTGCTGTGTTATTTAAATATTCTAACTTTTTAATATGAGTGAAAAAGCAATAGTTTTGGAGAATAGTGTGTATTGTTTTTAATGTTCCATAATGACCTCATGTATTCCCTGAATCACCACGAGAGGGCGCATGTAGTGTACTCTACCGCACAACATTTTAAAATGATTTTAAAAAAATTACAATATAATTATAGTTATAATAAAGGTTTATGTTTGTTAACGACATATGTATTTAAATGCGGTGGTATTAAATTATATTATGTTTCTAAAAAGGTAAATTGATTATGTGGGCAATGAAGCGTCTAATGACTTTGCAAATGCACTCACACGATTTTAAAATGTGTGTGTATCTGAACATCAGAATGTCAGACAAAAGTGAGCTGAAAGCAGAGTTAGAGAGAAAGAAACAGCGTCTGGCACAGATCAGAGAAGAGAAGAAGAGGAAAGAGGAGGAACGGAAAAAGAAAGAGGTGAGTCTGGGTCAGATCTGGTTATTTAATATCTCTGTGTGTTGCTCTGAAACAGGTCTCTCTCTCTCTGTGTCTCTCTCGCCCTCTCTCTCATGTCTGTAGCTGGATGGACAGAAGGAGGGAGCATCGCCTCCGCAGGATGACTCTGATCTGGAGAGGAAGAGGAGAGAGGCGGAGGCTCTTCTGCAGAGCATGGGTATCGTGGATCCCTCTATGGGTACGAAACAGCAAATCGTGAAAAATGCAAAGCTTTTTAGTACTGAAATGCTTCCTAGTAATTTTTGTAATTTTCTTCATAAAGAATACTTAAAGGGGTCAAATTATAAATTTTTCCTTCTAATCTTTTTGACATGCAGCAGTCAAAAATAAGCATTTTTTTAAACTAATATACACGAATTGATTTGCCTATTTGCATATTCTTCTGATGGATGTTTTAAACAAACAAATCAAAATTATGTATTCTTTTATTCTGACATTTTAGCACAGAAAATCAGTTGTGTGTTTTTGCTTACTGTGAATGGGGTATAGGAGCCAAAAACTGCCTGTTTTCTGTATGTAAGGGTCAATGGTAGTAAGTAATACCCCAAAAAATGTATTTGGTAATGATACCAAATTACTAAAATTTGGGAAAAGATTCGTTGCTAACAAATAGAGCAAGTAGAAAGTACTGATAAAACACAACCCCTTTAAAGGTTATTATTTTAAATATTTCTATGTTAAAGTGTTTTAAAGTGTATTAAACAGTAATCAAGAACAACAAATAGACCTAAAACTACTGTTGCATTTAAACTAATGAACTGCATTTGAAATAAGTCTCATATGTTTGCTTGTTATCACATATTAATATTACATAATCCAATTCCTACAATTACGTTGCCCCTTTTAATTCATAAAACGGTTTTGTTTCTGTTTGTTCATGAGCACTAATGTCTTAATAACGCATGTTATGCCTGCATGAATATTAACAACTACCCCTTTTGTCTTCTGTTTGTTTTTTGGCTCAATCCCCTTCATCTCTCTTGACTCTTTACTTCTCTTTCTTTCCTTATTTTAATTTGCTTGAATGTCTGTTCATGCTCTGTTTTGTTGCTCCAACTGGACTCCCCCGATCTCACCCCTCTCGCTTACGCATGTGAATTTGTACGCATGCATGTGTGCGCAGTGCAACCTCTGCGCGAGATAACAGAGGACACGTGTCTGTTTCACTATTTAGTCCCCCCTCCCATGTCTCCCTCTGCCAAATCAGTGGGCACCCCCAGCGAAACGGGCAGCCAGGATTCCGGAGATGGCGGCACGGGTCCGAGGTGAGACAAGCACACCAAACACACTGATGTAGATCATGAGGGTTGAGTTGTACGACCAAAAGTTTATATCGTGGTACCAAAACTCACCGTTTTTGAGCATCTTGGCTGGCTCAACCAATGGGGTGAGTTAGGGGCGTGGCTATCTGGTTTTCTGACCAATGACGGACCTGGAAATGCATTTTAAGAGTCACAATAAGGATAAATACTTTAAAACATGATGACAAGATGAATACATGATACAGAAAACATAAATTAGTACTTGAGTTTATTTCTAATGCCTATATTGCATTTTGTTGTGTGTGCAGCTCACTTTAAGTGTGTGTGTGCATGCTTTTGTATGTATGTGGAATAGCAGCTCTGATAAGTCTTCTCTCGTGGAGCTGTCTGCATGCGTGTCTACCTCTCTGTGTGTTTAGCAGATGCAAACTTGTGTGTGTCTCTAACAGGACTCTTCATTGGGATTCTGACCCTTCTACTCTGCTGCTCCATTCAGACTCTCAGCTCGGGTACAACTGTCTCTCTCATTAACCATCTTACGTTCTCTCTCATTACCCATAATTCCCTCATTTAGCCTTCTGTTACTCCCTGTTTCACTCTTGCGTCTTTGGTTTTAGTGTGGTTGTACAGTAAAAGGTGGTGTAAGAATATTAACTATTCCTGTAGCTCAATTGCTTGAGCGTTGTGTGTAGACGGTTTCATCGGAATTTTAAGGTTTTATGTGCATTGTGGGTAGTTTGAGATATTTAGCTTCAAAGTATTCACATTCCATTCGCTTTTTTTGTTTTCTAAAGAAGTCCCAAAATGTACACAAATGTAAAGAAAAACACCCCATCACATAATGTAAATAAGTTGTCGCAGAATAAGAATATGTTAATAACCTTATTTTTTTTTTAAATGTCAAAAATCCACTGCTGAAATGTTTAGATTGAATTAGCACTGTAAGTCGCATTGGTATCTGCATAAATGTATCATTGATGTGAATAATATAGACATATTATACATTGACCTTTAAGGGGGCAAATGTTTTAAAATAATTCATTTTTGGGTACCGGGTGTGGGTTTATTTTGTGGTATGTACTTTTCCTTTATTAGAATTATGTGGAATTATATGAATTCTTCATGTTCCCTGTGAGCTTTGATGATTTTTTTCTTATTAGTAACAATGAGAAAATTGAAAATATTAATTTAATTCGTCTCATTAATTACACAATTGAGCATTTTTGTTGTATTTCAGGTGATCATGTGTTTTAGTGACTGTGTTTGTATTTCCTTCAGACGTGGCCCGCTAAAGCTGGGCATGTCAAAGGTCACGCAGGTGGACTTCCCTCCCAAAGAGATGGTGTCGTACTCGAAAGAGACCCAGACCCCAACGCAGACGCAGCACAAAGAGGGTAAAACACACACACAAACAAACAAACATGGTCTTACTTTAATGCGCTCATATTTTATAGGAACAGTTCACCCAAAAATGAAAATTCTGTCTTCTTTACTCACCCTCAAGTTGAACACAAAAGAAGATATTTGGAAGAATGTAGGAAAGCAAACCGTTTTGGGACACTTTTGACTACCATTGTCCTTTTCCTAATATGGGAGTCAATGGTGGCCAATAACTGTTTGGTTATAAGCATCCTTCCAAATATCCTTCTCTGTGTTCATCTGAACAATAAAATGTATACAGATTTGGAACAACTCGAGGGTGAGTAAAGAAGACAGAATTTTAATTTTGGGTCAACCGTCCCTTTAAGTGTGAGTCATTGGCCAAAAAAAGAGGTAAATGATAAAAGCATTTGACTGATAGCATTATTTATTTCTATATTAAAAAAATCGATACCTTCTTTTGACCGGATATGACAGCACAAGTTCACCTAAACCTTATTCAACTTTTTGGTCATCTGCAGCTGAGGAGGAAGAGGAAGATCTGGCTGTGACACAGCCTGTTCTCGAGCCTCTAGATGAGAAAGACCCTCAGAACGAGGAGAAAGACCCACCCCCCCACGAGCTGACGGAGGAGGAGAAACAGCAGGTGCTTCACTCCGATGAGTTCATGAACTTCTTCGATCACAGCTCCCGTATTGTGGAGCGCGCTCTTTCTGAGCACGTGGACATCTTTTTCGATTACAGCGGTCGAGACCTTCAGGATAAAGAGGGGTGAGGAGGAAGGGTGTGTGTGGGGGGGTCTTTGATGTTTGTGATAGTGGTGTCATTTGCTGTTGTATTTTATTGTCTTTCAGGGAGTCACAGGCAGGGTCCAAACTCTCCCTGAACAGACAGTTTGCCGACGAACGCTGGTCTAAACACAGAGTCATCACATGCCTCGACTGGTCACCCCAGGTAACACATATAGACGGTTTTAGCGGCAACAACATAAACGCTATGTGGCCCAAACTTTACTTCCGGTAGACCTCGGCAAAGAATCAATAACTGTTGACTTGTTTAAATTGAATTTAATACAATTAATAAACAATAAAATCAATTGTTATCATATATATACTGTATATCTATATATATATCCATTACATTCACACCTTCCACTCTCTCCACCCCGTCAGTATCCGGAGCTGCTATTAGCATCGTACAGCAGTAATGAGGAGGCTCCTCACGAGCCCGACGGCGTGGCTCTCGTATGGAACATGAAATATAAAAAGACCACACCAGAATATGTCTTCCACTGTCAGGTGAGATTCACATGTCATCAGCGGTGATATCCGCGGTCACGTGACTCATGCAATCTGCGTTTCTCTGCGTTCAGTCTGCAGTGATGTCAGCGGCGTTTGCACAGTTCCATCCCAATCTGGTGGTGGGAGGAACATACTCGGGCCAGATCGTGCTGTGGGACAACCGCAGTAACAAACCCACCCCCGTGCAGAGGACCCCACTGTCAGCCTCCGCTCACACGGTAAACATGGACAAACATCTTCAGCAGCATTTCCTTCTTCATCCTCTTTAGTTCTGGGGCCGGTTGTTAAAAAAATGATTTGGATTCGCAAGTCCGATGTTTTGCTATCCAGGATCAGATAATCCATTTGACTTTTGTGCCAGTTTTTCAAAGCAAAACTGGATTGGATCACTTTGATCCAGATACACACTTTTTCAGATGACCAAATCTGGATTACTAGTGCTCTACGGAAGCCCTAAAGGGACACAGTGATGGAAAATATATGAGATTGGAAACATAATGTTCACAAACAGTGATCAAAACATTTTAAATTGGGATTATTTTATTAGTTTTTCCTTTACTGTCAGCTACTGAAAAGCTTAATAGGAAGCCTAATGTATATTTCGAATTTTTACTTTTTTATAGAAAAATAAATATAAAGTCTATGTGTGTATATTACATGATATAAATGTTGTATTTTCCTGCAGTTTTATTACATTTTCTGTTCCTGAAATCCACCCTTCTGCTAGGATCAGTATAATCCTGTTTTTTTTGGATCAAAGGTATCCCGATCTTACTAAAACGTTTTGAACAACACAAACTGACAATTTGATTGATTTTGTGATCTAATCAAATTCTCAATCCATTTTTTGCTTTTGAACAAGTTATTTTTAAGATTTGATCCAATCCGATAGCCGAAATCCAATCAGATTACTTTTGAACAACCGGCCCGTGGTGGCTCATTTCAACTCTCTCTCTCTCTTTCGTCAGCATCCAGTGTATTGTGTGAATGTGGTGGGCACTCAGAACGCTCACAACCTCATCAGCATCTCCACTGACGGGAAGATGTGCTCGTGGAGCCTAGACATGCTGTCCACACCACAGGTAAATACAAGTTGAAATGTAGTACTGGGGCGTTGCTTGAAAGTGAACATGAACTTGTTTTCTTTGCAGTATTTGAGGTCCTGAAAAAATACAGAGCATCTTTTCTGTTTTTTTCACGTGTTTCTTCATTTGCTGCAAATAAATTCAAATAGAAACAATATTTTTATTTGACATTTGAAGTATTGTTAGTAGTTTACAGAATGAAACAAACACATATCTATAAACAGTAAATTCAGAAAAACTGAAAATGACTTTGAATGTGGTTTTTTTTGTATCTTTAGGACAGTCTGGAGCTTGTCTTCAAACAGTCCAAATCAGTGGCGGTGACCTCCATGTCATTTCCTCTGGGCGACGTCAATAATTTTGTAGTGGGGAGTGAAGACGGCTCTGTTTATACATCCTGTAGACACGGCAGGTATGTGTGTGCATGTTAAATGTTTGGTCTTCTCACCTTCTACCCAGATGTCTGACGCTTGTGTCGCTGCACATGTGTGATGTAGTAAAGCAGGCATCAGTGAAATCTTTGAAGGTCATCATGGACCAATCACAGGGCTCGACTGTCACACTGCAGCAGGACCGGTCGACTTTTCTCACCTGTTTGTCACTTCCTCCTTTGACTGGACCGTCAAACTCTGGAGTACCAAGGTGCGGTGTGCTACTTTAATAGACGGCTTATAATTCTGCACTGTTGGTAACTGTGGCCTACTCGTATCTCTTTATAGAACAATAAGCCTTTGTACTCCTTCGAGGATAATTCGGACTATGTGTATGATGTCATGTGGTCACCCACACACCCGGCTCTGTTCGCTTGTGTTGACGGAGTGGGACACCTGGACCTGTGGAACCTCAACAATGAAACTGAGGTAGAAAAACACGCAAGAAAACCACAGAAACTTGGTAAAAACCAGCAAATCTTCAATGACTCTGTATTCCATCAGGTTCCCACCGCAGGCGTGACAGTTGAGGGAAACCCGGCTCTGAACCGTGTGCGCTGGACTCACTCGGGCAGAGAGGTGGCTGTCGGGGATTCAGATGGGCAGGTGCACATTTATGATGTTGGAGAGGTGAGGATGCGACAAGAAACCGCTTTCAGAAATAAAGTGTATTTTATGACAGTAAAGGTGAAATTTCAAAGTAAAAGTCACACCCACAGAACTGAGACGTGATGCAAATTACATAAAATAAAACGGCTGAAACGACTTTATTTAGTATGCATTGCCCTTTAGCTGTATTTTACTTTTTAATTTGAACATATTTTTGCTTAGTAATATATATATATTTTTTTCGTTTTATACAGCAAATTTCAGTGCCACGTCAGGACGAGTGGACTCGGTTTGTGCGCACGCTTTCTGAAATAAACGAAAATCGAGAGGATGTGGAGGAGCTGGCGGCTCAACGACTCGCCGCATGATCGCCATAGCAACCCTTGCCGACCAATGAAGTTTCCTCTTGAGTTTGCATATCTTCACCCTTTCTGAAGTTATCTAGTGTCATTGGATGACAATCTAGATCTTTCTTCCATTTTTTTCTATTTAATGCTAAAACACTTTATACGAGAACACAAAACTTGCTTTTAATTTTGCATCTTACAACATTTTGCACCACAAGATTATAATATTAGGAGAGATTTATGATGTTTTTATCTATTTACAGAATTTGAATCATAGGTGTTCACCAGGACTAATACATAAATATGCAAAACATTACAGTTTGTCTTTTTAACACTAAGATCATTTAACACTGACTTTAACCTACAGTTACAGGAAAATGTTTTTGGTGGAATATTTTATAAAGGTCATTTTAAATTTACTGGAATTATTTATATCTTTTAAACAATGCCTTTAGCTTTGAGCTCTATGGCTCCTAAAGACTGAACATGTATGTTTTTAATATCTCTGTTGTTCAATACGTAACTGGGGTCTCACTTCAGGATGCCCTCTAGAAAACCTTAGAAATGAACACACGTATCCACAATCTTCCAGCCCACAGATATAAAGATCATTGTATTCTCTCTTGGTGCTTGCACTTCGTTTTGTATTTAAAGATGGAAAGGAATAATGCGGTGTACCCATTTAACTTTTTAAAATTTAGACCTAAACATCTTCACTTGGGCACATGCAGTGTGATTCATTTACCTTGCTAGGATATTTTTAACAGATGAGAAGCTCATAAAATGGCTTATCCAAACCCACATACTGTATTTTCATGTCTGTACGTATCAAACGTTTACCTTGGTCTTTTCATTTCATAATTGAAATGGTGTTGAAATTTAGTAATCAAGCTAAAATGTAAATGTTTACATTTATTTATTCCTTTGTGTGGATTTATCCAATTCTATGATTTTATTGACTTTTTTGGGGTGATTGACAAAATATCAGTTGCTAAAAGACAAATTTTATATAAATGTAATCTAAAATCTTGATGTTTTAAAAAAGAAATGACAATAGATGCTGTTTGTCGGCTAACCTTGAAACAGATTTTATACCAGTCCAGAGAGTCATACCTGCCTTAATTTATAAACAGATTCTGCACCAAAGCCAGTTGGTCCGTATTTTTTCCCTTTTATTGTTTTTAATTGAAAGGCGGCTTATGTGAAGGTCTGAATACCTGCTTATGTTTTTGATGACCGATTTGGTTTACCGGGGTTCCCACTTATTGTGGAAAACCTGGAGGTATATGCCTCTAAAATCCAACGTAATAAAACTCAAGTCAAACAAATAATTATAATTACTAAATTAAATTGTTAAATTCACTTACAATGTAAGTTTAATACACACATTGTAAGAATCATTCACAATGAACTTGGAAAAATGTACGCTCTTCTTTAGAATTGTAAATATTAATGTTAATGTCTAGATATTAAAATTAAAGTAATTTTAAATTAAAGTATTTAAAATAATATTTTCATGGCATCCATACAATAAGTTAACTTCGATCAGATCACAGGGGATTATTGTACTTCTTTAAAAATCCAGTAAAGAATATCCAGTAAATATATCAAACAACTGGAGGCGTCAGAGAAATCATTGGTCAGAACGTGTGGGAACCCTGATTTCCATTTGACCAATACAAGAATGTTGAAACTCTCGCCCTCTCGTCATTTCATTCCTGCACTGTCCACCCATTTACCTTTTCTAACTTTTTATAAACTTGCTTCAATAACTCAATAAAACCTCCGCAAATGTAAAATTGAACTGCCTTGATTTATTCCCATAAAATACAAGAATGAAATGCATTTAAATATTTTCTACATTTCAACTCAAACGATGATTTCTTTGATCAACAGATCAAGTTTTGAAACCTTTGTACATCGGAGTGATGCAGAGAAATGTGTCTCTCCTCCATATCTCTGTGCATGAGATGTACACGTATGTACAGTACATGTGCAAGCTACGCAAAGCCAAAGAAGCAAACGAAGAGCGCTACAGCTACATGCTTCAGTAACATCAATATCAGCTATAATTCAAATAAAACCCAGTGTGAGTGTTTTAGGGATGGGAAACATAAAAGCATGAATGCGTGTTCCGGTTTCCTCTTGGGAGTGCGTTTCTTTCGTCACAACCACACAATCGCAGGTTCAGTATCAGCCAGGAGCAGAACGAGATATATGGAGCCCTTGTTAGATATTTCTCTGTATCTGTGGCTTTAGGTCTTGATCCGTGTGGCAAAGTTAATTGCTACCCTATGCTTTTGCGAACACACTACGACCTTGAACCAGTGGACTTCATTAAATAAGAGGCACTGATGACGATTAAACCGACAAAGTATTAAACTTCCACGCCCCCCACCTAAAATCTGAAAGAAACTAATAAAATAAAATAAAAAGAGTGTAAAATGATGTACGCAAGACTGGGAGGGAGGCATGCAGCCATTGGAGGACGAGGCCAGGAGTGGGCGGGACATGTTTTTAGGATGATGCTGCTTGATCCTTGGGCGATTGGGGATGAATGGTCACGACCCCAGAGGATTTGAACTTTGGCAGGTGCAGTCCGAACTTGTTCTCCACCCCAGCGAAAGTAGCAGCTGCCAGACGATATCCACCGATGTGCTCGGGACTGATAGGAGGAAGCTCAGAAATCCGTGATTTCGGGGTTGGTTCAGAGCCAGTTGGGCGACTAAAGGGGAAAAGGAAAAAAGAGAGAGGATTTAAGATTATCCAAACAAGCTAACTTTAAAGAACTCCACAAAAGTGCGAAAGCGATGTTAGCCGGTTTGCTAACTTTAGTCTCCAAAACACCCACATCCCCTGTCACTGTGTTCATCCAATCAGATTTAAAAGCAAATTTGAGAATCAAATCTTTTTTGTGTCGGATTAAATTCTTCTGACCTCATAAATAGTAAAACCAAGCGTAACACTTACTGTCCTCCAAAGTCGACATAGAACCAACGCTGTAGGAGCTCATAGGTCACCAGGGTCACGCCAAACTGAGGAGAAGACCTGAACACACGAGCTAGAGAGAAGACCACAGAAAGACTGTGAGTGAATGTGAAGATGACAATAATAAAGTCAGACAGTGTATTCACGTGTTTACCTCCAGCTCCTTTCCATAATGCCCGGAAGCCTTCCTCCTTTAAGATCTTTCTAAAGCAGTCAATCACTCCAGAATAAGTTGTCTGACCAGCACGGGCAGCCACCTGCAGTCGTGTTTTGATGACATCGGCAGGCGTGACGAGTGAAGCGGCTGGGACACCTGCAGATCAAAGAAAATCCAGATGTCAATACCAAACTGTAAAACAACGGATCACATTGGCAAATCAAAACTTGTCTTGAATGACAGATTTCTGATATATCTTTAAAAAATGCAGATATAAGGACAGAGAACTAAGCATCATAAAGCTCATCATGACCTGCAATGGCTCCAGCAGTCAAGAGGTGCAAAGGTCCCAGACGTCCGTCTTCATCAGCCATCGCTGCTTTTGTATGAGCATACACAGGGAAATAGATGGCAGAGAAGGGAATATCTCGCAGGAAACAAGCCTTGGCACCCTTTAAAGGACAAATACACATATTTTCATATTTACAGTTCTTGTTAAAGCTACATGAACTCTGAATTCAATATTCAACTGAATGCTATTTTAACAAGGCACATCCACTGATGTAATCTTTCTCTACCTTGTAGAGGCCAAAGAACCCAAGTTCTCTGACCACATTGAGCGCGCTCACTCTTGGCCCCGTGGTGATCTCACCAGCAACCTGAAGACGAATCTTAACGATTTCCAGAGGGTTGGTGAAAATGACCTGCGAGCCACCGGCCTGACAGAACGAGACCCGAGATTTTACTAAAGAAGCACGACAAAACCACAACATTTGAGTGAAATTCAAGCCTCTCATCCCAAGCCCCTTCGCTGAGGGCATTAACACTCACACATCCACCGGCGAGAATCTCAGCAAACAATGGTATCGTGTTATCTTTCGTGGTGAACTTGTCTCTCATAAAGTCATTGACCTGCCAACAAAACACACTTCAGACTGATCAGCCAATCACATTCATTTGTATTCCAGCAGCGTGACGTCCACACTCACAGTGAGCTTGATGGCTTTCTCCGGAGCCACTCCGATAAGCTGAGGTACGAGTCCTGGGAAACAAATGGGTCAAATGAGATTCAGATGTGACATTATGAAATGTGTGACATGTGTCTGTCCGAGTTGCATTTTACCTCTGTAAAAGCCGAAGAACCCCTCGTAGCGCAGGACCTTCTTGGCGCAGTCAAAGCTGTTCTTATACATCAGCTCTCCCACGAAGGAGCCGGTGGAGCGCTGGTTCTGCATACGGGTTTTGACCAGGTCTATGGGGTACACAGCTGTGGCACCCGTAGCTATAACACACACACACACAGGTTAAAATATGTACAAACATCCAGGATATAAACTGAGAAATGAGGTGTTAAATTAAACCTCCGGCGATGGAGCCCAAGGAAAACCTGTAGGCCGACTCCGCTGCCTGCAGCCACACGGGCCGAGATCCGTCCCCATGGGAATGCTGAGAAACCAAAGGACGGCAGATATTACATGTCAATGGTTTTAGTTTATAAATATTACAGTGATCTGAATAATGTGATCCGAAACATTTTCCGAAGAACATTATTATTAAGCTTTCTTTCTTTATTTTTTTATTAAGTATTCACTTTTTTTACCAAAGGTTTGTTATCTTAGAAACACCTGACCCTTAGCAAGAGTAATTCACTTTTACAGTAGCACACAAGATTCTGATATATGACCATAACAAATGTTTCAATTGCCCATAAAAGACTCTTATCTAACAGCTCGGACTGATAAACTCACCTGTCTCTGCACTTCAGCCAGGTTATATGGTAGAGATCCTTCCTCCAGGGGTGCTATCCTCTCAATATCAGCCAGGTTTAACCGACTGCGCCCGATAATACACACAAACAGCTCATAATTCTGTTCAAGTTTGTGGTTATGCACAGAAATGTAAATATAAAGAAAGAAAATTACCCAGTTTGGGAGTGCAGTGCTGACAGTTGAAAGAGGATGTCGATTTCCATAGGAGTGATCTGACCAAACTTATTAGCAGCGTTAACAAATTCCTCTACAGCCAGCAAAAGGAAACAAATCTGCGTTATTACAATATTTTTTACAAAACGTTTTACCGATGAACATAGATTTTGGTGCGGCCAGCACGCACCTTTAGTAACCAGCATATCCTTCCGAGTCCCAGCGAGAGTGCTATAGATTTTCCGGATTAGTTCCATGTTGTTTAGGAGAGAGTTAAAGGCATTGAAGAAGGAGAAGCTAACCATGTGAGAGGTTCCGCCCCCTGCCGCCTAGTAGGACGCAGCACACACATTAACACAATAACTTTATCTGAAACAAATAGAACAGGAGATGGACACTTACAGAGACGAGGTTTTCCTCCACGAAGGGTGTGAGCATGTGGTGTCTGATGGTGGACATGATATCGCTGAAGTCCAGGGATGAAATGACGCCGCTCTTGACCTTGTCTTTCTGTGCGAAGGCCTGCCGGGCATGTTCCAGCTGCAACTCCTGCAATGACGCATCACAAGCAGAAACAAGGAATCGGGTTTGGTCTGTTTAGTAATGCACAGGACAGAAATGCCACCCAAAAAATCCAGCATGGGCTTGATGTTTGGGAAAACTTTTAAATAATGATACTCTACAAAAGGTTTCGCAATAACACATTGTACTCTTCTTAACTTAAAATCCCAATTGATTTCATTCTGTGTGTAGATATGCATTACCTGTAAGAACTGGGTGAACTCCAGGTAGCTGAGGCGTTTTGTTTTGTCATTTCCAAAATGCAAACGGATGAACTCACATTCCCAGTTGAAGGGGATGTGATGGTGCACGGTTGTCTGACCGAAGATGTCACGCACATTCTCTGTAAACACGGACAAAAAAAAAAAAACTTCAGCTAAATCCATGTATAGGTTGAAAAACAATATTACAAGATGGCGCACAGCAGCTTCACAGAAAATAAAATGAGCACAGTTCCAGCATGAAGCTTCAAACCAAACAACTACATCTTGTATCAATCTAAGCTATATGGATCATGTGTATGGTGTTGTATGGTGGTGTACAACTGGTCCCAATATCTAAATGTGCACTACAAGTGCAGAAAGGACAAATAACATCCGTGTGACACTTTTTAAAGGTAATTCCTCTACTGATCCTTTACTAACTAACATAATTCCAGCATTCCTCTCCCAACAGCAAGAAACACACACACAGCATCTCTCTCACCAAAGGACACGTCGCCTGTGCCGGTCTTGTCAAACAGCTGGAAAGCCACAATGAAGAGGGCATCTGGCACACAAAGCACTGATTCAAAAGCCAGAAACTCTTGGAACGAGATTAGCCTGAACAAAGAGAAAAAGGTTTAACGTACATCTCGCTCTCACAAACGTCAAAAGAGAAGGAACACTGTGATCTATCACACCCACACTCCGCCTCAGTTGTAGTACAGAATATACTATTAGTTATTAGTTATCCAAACTTGTTTTAATATATTCTGTATGTGATGTGTTGGGACACGTTTTGACCTACACCTACAGTGTCGAAACAAGCCTAAATTCTACAAAGAATGACAGCAACAGAATATCCGTCTCACCCATCTTTCGTGGTGTCCGCGACTCCGGCGAGCAGCTGAACGGTTTTAGGGTTGTGGTGGAGCTGGGTGTGGAGACCCAAATAGTGCTGCACAAAATCAGTGGGTGTCATGTACCGCTCTCCATCCTTCTCCTGTACACTGGCATACTGAGAGAGAACAGAGGCATGATTATGAAGCACGTGATGTTATCGTCCTCATTTGTAAGTCACTTGTAGTACAAATGTCTGCAGTTTCTTCTGACACCTATGTGCACCTCAGCACATCTGTGTTCCCCCCATATAATGCATTGTGTCCTCTGACCCTCTATCTGTTTTACAATGCTAATTCACACATCATGTCAGGGTTGGGCCAAGTTTAGTATTTAAGGATCGGTCCCTTTTAAATCAGGAGTATGAATATGAATGGTATTGGCCACACCCCACAAAATGTTGAAATGGCATTTTAACTGGAATAGGGGTTTTATTAATGCGATTAATGCATCCAGAATAAAAGTTTGTGTTCACATCAGAGTTATTATAGTTTTAGTAATATTTTAAATTAAACTTTTACCAAAATTAACATTAAAATAAAAGCTAAGCAATTTTGGTATATGCTTTTGTCATTTTATTATTTCTTTATTTGTAATTTCTTTATTTATTTTGTTGCAATATAATATTAATTATGTATTTTAGTTTTATTTATTATTATTATTATATTGATATTATTATTTCCGTTTATTTTTGAGGCAACATTTCAAATTTTCCTTTAGTTAAGTTTTCCAATAATTTTAGGGCAATATTTGAATTGATTTCAATGAACAGAGGCGTTTTCAAAGTTTTAATTTTAGTAAACTAAAATAACCTTGGTTAACATAATATATATGTCTGTGTACTGTGCATATTTATTTTTCATTTATAAACACACACACACACATATATATATTTAAGAAAAGTATCAAATCAATAAATGCTTATATATCAATTAAATGACATTCACACACACACATATACATATATATATACGTGCAAATATTTCTAAAATATACACTAGTACGTGTTTATAAATACAAAATAAATATGCAAAAAAGTGCACATACATATATTATGTAAACACAAACTTTTATTCTGGATCATTAAACACCCCTAAACTGGAACGAAATGAGTGAGTTACAATTTATCAAAACAAGTAATGACATTCTAGAAAATGTATTTTTTTTCCTATAAAGTTTCATTTTCTTTAAAAATGTTCAACTCAAATTCAATACAAACTCAAGACCTGCATTGGAATTTAAATCGCATTCGCATTCTCATTCGCTTTCCTGCTCCAAAATTCTGTGTAAATTGCCATTCCCACTCACTTACATCTACATTTTACATTCATTGTAAACAATCCATACAACTGCTACCTGCCTCAGGCAATCCTTCTTGTGTTGTATGCGTAGGTGAAAGAATATCTTCAAAAATCCCGAATGACAACACAACAATACAATAAAGGTGAACCTTGAACATAACACTTTGTATAAGTGTTTGCTGAATAGTAAATCAATAAACATTTAAAATGTTCATTGGTGCTCATAAAGGGATGCAAGACTTAATATTTCTGAAACAATCAAAAAAACTTGCATCAAAGATTCTTTACATACTGACAAAATCAACCTCTCGCATACTAAAACCATCTCCATGTCTCTTCACAACAATTACATTCAAAGTGAACGGCAGCTTTTAAACCAGAAAGGTGCCGATGTCACACGGTCGTGAGGACAACAAACAAGCAGCAAGCAGCAATTCTTCCATGGCTAACACTTACAAGCTTCCCTTCCAGCAAATCCGGTAAGACTACGCCACATCATTGATATTCATGAGCCAAACTAGTATATATAATGCCCCATCCGGAGTCATCTCATTACCATAACACAACCCCTTATTTACACGAAAGTCACCTACAAAAGAAAAAGGTTAACAATTACGAAACATGTGCTACTATCATGTGATGATAATCCTCACACCTTGCTCTAAAAAGCAAGTCTCTTGACACAGCCAAGTTCATCTCCTTTATCCTCGTTCATTTGAGAAACAAGGACATAAGAGCAGCAAATAACAGGTCTAAACAGAGACGCCCTCTGACCTTATGTAACATTCATCACTCGTGCATCTATTGCCCTGACATTCATGTTTTCTTGCTTCCAAACACCCATCTTAAATGCTTTGGTCCTATTAATAGAGTCACATCGCACACAAGTCACCGTGTTACCAGACACCAAAGCGGCCCGGGACGCCATAGGAAACACCGGTTTTCAGCTGACCGTCACACAAGATCTCAACTACTGAATACACTACAAAACTATAAAACACGTAGAGGATTTCATGGACTGGATTATTTCCTTATTACTCCTTTTAGACACACAACAAACTTGTTTAGCCATACACACCAGCGTTTAAGCACAACTTCATTAGGTTTCGTACTTTCGTAGCAAAGGCAGATCAAATCTATCACGGTGTGTATGTTTTGGGCATTTTACAGGGCACTGGATGTTTTCTCGACAATGAGGAATTACTTGGAAACCGAGGATTGAATGACAGCAAACCACGTTTTGCTTGTAAAGTTACACCATAGTTTTCATGAGCAAGTTCAAGCTTGAGATACTACAAGTAAAACAAGGTAAACTCTTCCTGATATTTAACTCAAACAAGGCTTGAAATGGCTTATTTGTGCTGTTTTACCTTTTGAAAGATGACCTTCAGCTCATTGGGGTCGGCCCTTTTGGTTGACTGCACCTGTAAACGCACAACAACACAGAGGTGGATTATGAATAGAAACAGCTATGCACACAACAAGGGCAACCCTTACACAACATCTATTTTTTTGTAAATATGCAATGTGCAGCATGCTTTATCACGTCTGTATCTGTGCATTTTAAAGCAAGGATGATGTCCAAATTACATTTATTTTATCAAATGATCCTTGCATATTCAATATACTTGCCCTACACACAACAAAATATAACAAACAGAATCACAAGGTAACGTCTATAAAACGGACTAACTGTTAAACGGACTAACTGTTAAACTAAACAAGCCGGTTATGTTAACACACACATGAAAGCACAGTCACATCTTAAGGTCAGTCCCTAAAGCATAAAACGAGCTCACACAGCATGTCCCTCACACGCTTGACTACACTTTCTACACAAAAACACATGTCTGAAGACACACAAGGAAGATTAAAAGTTCAAACAGGCTCGTTAGCGCGCAATCCCGACGTTTTTATGGATTTACGATGCTCACAGACTGATTTCAGTCAGAGCCTCGGCGCGCGCCCAGTGATGCTCCGCGACGGTCCCGTTAAAGCACACGACCCTCATTTTTACGTCAGATTAGAATAACTACACGCTAACCACGACCTGTAATAACGAGTCAAATGCAGGAAAACAAATAACAGCACAGGTCTTTAGTCAAACGTTGCAACGCTGCTGGAGTCACCTTGGCCGCCATGCTCTCTGACGTCACGTGCGGTGATGATGAGAGCGCGCAGGCGCGTGGCCGAGGAGAGCGAGTGAAGAGCAAGGAGGTGCGCGCGCAACCGTCTGATGAAACAGGTTTGGATAAATCAGATTGGTCTTTAAAATAAAAATACAACTATTAAAGCTTATTAATAGTCTGAGTTCATCACCTAAACACATTATGTCCGTCTACATACTAACTGAAACACGGTCTATACCTAAAAGTAGAGTTCAAAAACTGAAAAGTTTCGTTTTTGTGGTATGAAAATAAATGAAGAGTTCAGTTGCAAAAACAGGTAACTCCATTTTTTTCGTTGTGCAAAATAACTGCAAGTAATATTAAAATGAAGTTGGGTTGTTTTGATTAAGTTATAATAACTAAAAAACACAGCTATAGCACAATAATAACACGGAAACATAAAACATGATTTTAATTTTAAACAGATTTTAAGTATTAATCTGTTTTTTCATAAACCCCTCAAATGCTTCTAAAGAATTTCTGGATTAGCTGCCCGTTTGGTGTAATGAAGATCTATGTTTCTTTATTTATATATCAGATGATGTATTTATTCTATGGAAAACATACAGACGTGGATATTTGTTGGTACAATTGAATTCGTATGTCTCCTAAAAAGTGATGAAATTGCAGTTGTGACATGTCTGCATGCCTTTGTTATAGATTGAAGCAAAGAAGAAATAGAGAGATCATTGCTATTTCTACAAATATATTTTAAAACAAACTGGTTAGATTTGTTGGAGCCTTTATAAAATATAATAAATAATAGAGTTTTAGTGATATTTCAACGGTTTCCTTTATTGTTATTAGTAATTGTAATTAGTATCTCAATGGTAGAGCAAAGTAACATTTTTAAAGAGAGAAAACTTTTAACAAGATGAACTCAATGGAAGATGACCTGTTTTCAAAAACGCATAATGATGCTTTTGAATAAAAGAACTCCACACCAACTATGATGTTTGAGGTGATTATACCTCTCAAGTCTGTGCAACAAAATATTTGACGCCCTCCAAAATGTATTATTTTCTGTATTATAATTTAATTTGTTTCATTATTTAAAACATGTTGTTTAAATAAAATTAAATATATATTTTTAATAAACAAATAACCAAAAAAGTTCTTAAGAAAAAAATTGTAGGTGCTTATTTCGTGGAAGGGTACCGACAAATTCTACATCTGTTTGTCATTCAACTATCACCATTTCACAGTAAAGTACTTCAGACCACAGTATCTAATACAGAATTAAATGTCTGTTTCTTTAAAAAAGTATTTTTTATTGTACGTGTTCTTACAAATAAAAAGACCTTCATCATAGCACTTAGCCCCATATTTTTTCATGAACCACTGCACGTTACATTTGAGTATCAAATAAAGGAATAAAGAAAGAAAACCTGTGACACCGTAAACAAATCATTTTTTTCTACTGCCTTTACAGCCAAAATGTTATTTACAGAGAATATACAAAAAAGTCAAGTCCAAAGAGTGTCAACACACTTTTATCTTTAAGATCACTGCACTGAAGCAGTCAGTGTCCCTTGAGTCCTGTACTTTAGCGTCCTCTACTGGACACGGTGTTTATAGAACCAGCAGAGACCTTTTGTAAAGTTCCAGCCTAGTGAGATAGAGAGAACATAAAGGAGTCCAAGCAAAGCGAAGGGGTAGAGAAGCACAACTGTGTTCTTTAAGAAGGGGAGTGCTAAAAGAAAGAAAAAGAGAAAGTAAAACACAATGTGTGGATCATATTATCGTAAACTAGTAACTTGGCAATATATATTATATCAACAAAGCTACTAATACAGTATGTATATAAATCGTATATAATGCACACACAATATTATGATCATCGATCACATTACTTACCACTATAGCCCAGAAATGTGATGTAAATATAATAACCAATAGCAATCAGCCACAAGGTGTTCCCCACGAAATAACCCAGGAACCAGTCTGCACTTATTACCACCACATCTGCTTAGAAAGAGCGAGACATTTTCAGTTATTCAGATGAATGCAGTTTATAACTACATCTTTAACCAGAACTCGACTCACGGTTGATGAAGAACAGCTGTAAAAAGTGCAGAATGACCAGGAGAGGGTAAAAAGCGTTAAGATGAACGTCAAAGGCGTAGCCCCATTCAACATCATAGTCTTTGTTGGGATGTTTCATCAGGTATCTATTTGTAATAAACCTGGAGGGGTAAGAACGTTTGGTGAAATATGAATAACAAAGTTTTATTTAAATAAGTGAGATCTACATAACTGGTGTCTTACCACATTAGAGTTGAAATGAGAAGTCCGACGGCAATGCAGTCGATGAACACGACCCAAAGTAACAGCTTCAACGTCTCCACAAATCCCATATCTAGGACCAGTCCAAAGCCCACTGTTGACACTGCCAAATAACAAATGACACCAGTCACTTATGCATCTTTCGTTAGAGGTTTCGTTTAGGTTCCAAAACTCCTTTTGTGTTTCTCTCACTCACCACACAACCAGATGCTGAGCAGCACCAGGAAAGCCGGGTCATCCCGGGCCCACTGGTCCTTAGTCTGTTTACGGTAATGAAAGTTACGGTACACTTTCTGGGGCGAGGTGAACAGGTACAACATTTGCCATACGGCAAACTCAAAATCCATCAGTTTGAAATGCAGGAGTCTCCGCAGGTATTTGTGGCGCTTGGCGCCGGCGGTGTGCCGCGCCGCATCATGCATGTTTAAGCTGCCATTGCGATGGATCTGCCCGGAGCTTGTCGGTAACATACTGTTGTGAGAGCATAGAAAAAAATACATTTTCACAGTTAAAACAGAAACCAAATATAAATGGTACCAAACAAACCTTCCGAGTCCATTTAATTATACACCTAGAACTGGTTTGAATACATGGGTAGTTGCCAAATACACCACATGTGTCCTATGGTGTGACATAGCAAAAATGTAGGAAAAAAACTAACAATAAAGATAAATCTCTCTTATAAATATTAATAAAATGAAACACTATATTATTAAAATTTTGTTTTCTAAATGTTTGCTGTCACACCATAGGACACATGATACGATTTATTTTATAAATACCCACATACACAGGCTTTCAAACGTAAAAATATAAAAAAAGAATATTTCTGTCATAAGGAATATAAATCACTAACAAAATATAAGCAGATATAACCACTTTAACTTCTCTTTGTACAAAAGGTCACATAATGTTATTGGGATTTTACTTAAAATTGTTCACCAAACATCACATATTGTGAAGACTACAAAATATTTTGAAATTTGTATAAATTTACTTATTTTAAGTCGACTTTCTACTTGACTGTTATGTATTATACTATTTGGACAGTGGACACCAATGCGTATATTAATTGTTGATATTGCTGTAATGACAGTATAAAAAGAGTTAATCACCTTAAAAAGTGATTAAAAAGTATATAATATTAGACTGGGGTGTTATCTGTAGTGGTAAACCCAAAAACATGATCATAAACCTTCCTTATATTTTATCCTCTTGTAAATGGTCATTACAGCAACTTATATCCTAAGGACCATCTTCTCCTTTTAGAATTTAGACTTATTAGAATTTTGAAGAACCACACAATGTATGTACATGAATATGAATGTGATCTACAATGTAAACACAGAGGGCAGATCCTACAAGAACTCACTTGCTTTACACAGATATACAGGCCATGACTGACAACAATCCCTATGCTACACCAGCACGAATACCTCTCTTTAAGTAAAGCGTTCAAAAAGCGTTGTTAAAAACTTTTAGTTAGCATTAATGGAACTGTGAATAGTCATGAGAATATCTAACGTTAACAGATATCGTGAGAGACAGCCACCATTAAAGTGTGTGTTGTTACAAACTAATGCCTCGGTGCTGGATATCAACCGTTTAAATAATCTTATAATGATTTTATTATTATATACATAAAACACTCACCTGCTCTTCCAGCAGTATCAGTACATTCACAAAATCAATTTGTGTTTATTCAGTGTGTTAAAAAACAACGCATCAACGGTGACATGTCAACTTCCTGGCTCAACTGTACACGTAGCTGCATATCCGGCACGGCGACGTCACATCCGTGAACAAAGAGTTTGGGGGAATGTAGTTTTTAATTGATGTAGGGAAATTAAAGTTTACATTTCCGTGATGTTGTGAAGAAAAAACGTTTTCATAACTAATTTACCGGAATTATTGTGTAAATAACGGGAACTTTAAACATGTTGCCGTTTCTAGGTTTTTAAACATCTTGCCGTTTCTAGGTTTTTTATTTAAATAGTATTGTGGACGATTACATTGCTGTTTGTCTTATTTTACAAATTGTTACATTTTTGTGAACATCTCATTAAAAAATTAATCTTATTTTAAAATTCAGCTAAAATAAACTAGCATTCATTTTCAAA
Source organism: Triplophysa siluroides (assembly GCA_006030095.1). Taxonomy (NCBI): domain Eukaryota; kingdom Metazoa; phylum Chordata; class Actinopteri; order Cypriniformes; family Nemacheilidae; genus Triplophysa; species Triplophysa siluroides. The sequence goes on along the minus strand of VCII01000203.1, from coordinate 2,186,265 downwards.
AGCAGCAGATGGCGCTAGTATATCCAGCTCAGAGATTCTGTGTGCAATTCCTAATATTTTAGGATTTTCTATTCTGTCAAGACTGATAACTGCAAGGAGTAAAGCCAAAGCTAAAACTTATAGTGAGCAGTGTGCCTACTTTTGCAAATATCTAGGCTTTATTTTAAGTATATGTTACACTGCAAACTTAAGAGTGGAGTTTTTATTTTTACATCCAATTTCCTTCCAGGTCAGCGGAGCAGAGCTTACCTGAGATTACGGGTAGCCTATACTGGGGTGCTTCTGTGCCATTTCACAGTTTAACGTTTGGCTCATATTTATTAACTACATATGATGTAATTGTTCCTTTATCTTTCTCATGACCACAGACTCCATAAATCACTCCACACTTTACCTTTAAATCTTTTTATATCTGCCCTTGTAGTGCCATGGTACACAGACTCTTCAGTTCTTATAGTGATATGTCAACACATATTAAACAGCGGTTTGATCACACAAATCCATTTGGAACGAGTGCCTTTCATAGTATTAGCCGTCTAAAGGAGTGAGAGGTATTAACCCATTTCTCACTTAAATCTCACGTTAACAGCAATATTGCTGTTGAACAGTAAAAGAGAGACTAACCAGGTTCACATTATAGAACGTTTTTGGCTCTTTTTATCTTACAAGATCTGAGTCCAGAAGATATTACATCCAGCAAACATTTAATATTTTAGTTTTTAATTAAAACCTCTCCACATTTTTCTCACTCAATATCATTATTACTACTTAAAGTAATAGTTCACCCAAATATATACATTTTGTCAATTTTCTTGCCCTTGTCAGTAAAACCTGTATGACTTTTTCTTCCGCAAAACACAAATGATATTCTAAAGAAAGCTGTTTAATGGCCCCCTTTCACTAGTATTGGTTTTGTGTCCACACAATAGAAGTGAATGGGGGCCAGTGCTGTTCGGTTACAATGTTTCTTCGAAATATCTTTTGTGTTTTGCGGAAGAAAAGAAAGTCATAAAGGTTTGAAATGACAAGAGGGTAAGTAGATGACAGAATTTTCCTTTTTGGGTGAACTATCACTTTAAGAAGTACACTCTTCTGAAAATTCTGTCTCAGGCCAAGCACCTCACATGAGCGAACACAAAATCCTGAAGTTGCCATACTCATTGCATAAGCTGGGATGGAAACAGTATGATCTTTAATTTTAAGATATAATTTTCTTCCAAGGGTATCATTTAACTGCTGTTGAGCTATAAAGAATCAAATTGTGAAAAAAAAGACAAACATGCTTAATTCCGTGCATATACATTTTATTCCACTTTTCCTTTGTAAAGAAAAGCTAGCAGTCATCTTTTACCCACAATTCACAAGCAAGGACCAAGGCACACAGCAAATGAGTTATCTCCTCTGAATGAAATACTGAAAACAAAGGGTTTGCATTAAGGGGAAATGAGAACGGATGACGACAGGTTGAATTGGGTCTGATGTTGGTGAACCAGAGAGACTCTGGATGGGTGCATCATCTCCGTTGTGGTCCTCCCATTTGATGTGAAAGGGAAGAAAGAGGGGATGTTAAGGGTGGTCACTGTCATGTTCAATAAACAAAATTAAGCATATCAAACGGTTTCTCAATTTGATGTACAAAGTTTTGGGGGAAAAAGTCCACTTACTGCACACTGTTCATTCACCTCTTGCTTGGGAACAGGTAAAAAAAAATGTTGTATTATCTGAAACTGGACAGAAGGGGAATGAAACTACACTGTAAAAAAATATAATCAATAAATCATATCAACATTTAAAACAGTTTGATATAAAATCATTTAAACAGTTTGAACTTTTTCTTTGATTTCATAAACAGACAAACAGTTTAACTTTTAAAAGTGTCCGAGATTAAAAAAGATTCCCATTTCGTAAAATATTCTTGTATTGTTCCAAAGTTAAATACAGGTTTAAATTTTAGGTTTGATTAAAAGTAAAAAAAAGGATTAAACTATACAAAACATACTGTAATAAGAAAAACATCCAACATGGTAAAAACTTACGGATTTGAAGCTGCCACGCTGCCAAATAATCAGAGATGGGTATCATTCGCTCTACCTGCCCCGTGTCTTGAATCCATGTGTTTTGGCAGGAAGCGGCTGGACAAAAATAATATTTTTTTTTTGCTCCCCGAATCACTCAAGGTGGTTGGGTTGGCAGAACCTGGGGGCACCGTGGAAGATCTGGAGCAGTATGGACTCGGAGAGCTGGCCCCCAAAATGAAGCTGCATTAATCAAAGGTTCTTCTTTGCAGTCTTTGAGGCGATCACGGTCCTCAGGTCAGATCTCCTCTTAGACTGCTGGGCTTGCATGTGCGGCCCTACTACACTCGTTTTGTGCGGAGGAGCACGAGCCGCCACACTAGCCTTCTGCTGCTGTACGTGTGCAGACGTGCCAGCCCGAGAAAAACTACCCGACGACACGGATGCCTGGCCCCAGCAGGGGAGGGGCGACTTGAATGACTCGGATTGTTTTTTAGCCTCCAGGTGTTTGTCCATGACAGCGTTGCGAGCCTCACCAAACAGCCCCTGGGGTGCAATCGGGGCATCCAATAGAAAGAGTTTATCATTTCCTCTGATGACAGTCAGGTCAAGCCACAGGAGCCTTTCGGTCAACACCAAATAAGCCATGGAATGACCGATGGCACGGGCTGTCTGCTTAGTGGTGCGCAGGGCGAGATCCGTAGCCCGGCGGAGCTCCTGAACAGCTTCTCCATCTAAACCCCCGCCTTGATCCAGGTCTTTAAGCAGGTCAGCCTTATACGCCTGCAATAAAGCCATAGTATGCAGAGATGCACCAGCCTGACCTGTTGCTGCGTATGCCCTGCCAACCAGACTAGATGTATTCCTACACGTTCTGGAAGGCAAGGCGGGTTTCCTCCCAGGAAATGCTGTAGAAGGGGAGAGAAGTCCAGCAAGTGTCTGTTCCACCTTGGGCATCGCCCCATATCCATGCTCTTGTAACCCAACAATCGATGAATAAATAGAAGTTGATGGCTTGAACACATGAGCAGAATATGGATTCTTCCACGTCTTTGACAGCTCAGTGTGAAGATCGGGGAAAAACGGGAGATTTCGGCATGGAGGCTGCACATGGTTTGCTGTGAAAAAGCGATCGTCCAGTTTGGATTTAACTACCTGTTCCTGCTCATCTGGCCAATCCAAGCTCAGCTTCGCAACAGCACGAGTGATCACCTGGACCAGATCCTCATAAGCGATGGAAGGAGTCTGACCTGCCTCAGCACCCACCTGGCTGCCCGCAGTCAAGTGGTCAACTGACGCAGACAGCACGGGCTCGCCATCCAAATTGGAAGAAACCGCTTCAAAATCTGCAGCGAGCTCCTCTGAACCGGTGGAAAGGGGGAGAGATAAGGAAACAGTCTCCTCACGACCCTCATCCACCGACTCAGGCTGCGATCGCAACGATCGAAGTTGATACGCTGTCTCAACAGATGCAGGACCTGAGATCCGGGCGGTTGTTGCGAGGCTCCTGTCAGCATAGAAAAGAGCGAGGCGGGAACGGACCATGTTTATCGGGAGGTGTTCACAGTGAGGGCAGTCAGTTTCCTCAAAAGCTGACCGTGCATGCTCCACACCCAAACAAAACACACAAAAATCGTGCGTGTCACTGCCCGTGATGTACCGTGGGCAAGGTGGCATGCACCTTCTAAATTCTTGCTTGCTCATATTTTCACAAACTGAGCAACTTTTTGCTTCTTAGGTTTTCCTGTTATTTGTCTATAGCTAACTTGCACACAGACAAACCTCAAGGTGAATGCAGGAGTCCTTTTAAGGTCTCTGTGGCGCGCATTGCTACGTCACATGATATTGAACGTGCCTATAAATAAGCGTGATTTCCCGCGCGCTGATTAACAAAGGGAACCGTGTGGATGTTTGATGCGAGAGGCTTAAGTCGCTTCAGGACGCGGTTTTCAGATGGAACAACTCGGGTTTATTCGTAAACAAGATTTTATCTCAGTAGTTTGTACACGAGGTAGCGCTGAAGTTTGCAAAACAGTGCAGTTCAGATGACGTTTTAGTCTACCCGTATTTAAGGTAATCGTGAGTCGGGTCAGCTTTGGTTTGCTCTTCAAATGCCCCCGTGATAGTTTACTTGTATTGTGTGTTTTAAATAAAAACTCAAATTTGACTTTCTCGTTTGAAATCTTACTAATGCGAGTCATACTTTCCATTTATTACGTTTATAAGTGAACACCTGACGCGAGTGTCACGTTACAATCGCATTTGACGTTTCTCAGACGTGACCATGCGCCATCGTCCTGTCTCATGGATGCTGCGTTTTGTTTGTTCTAGACTTCGGTTTTTGACAAACATGTGTCTGAATGCTTTTGGGCTGTTAAACATTTTCATATTGTGTAATTTAAATTTATAACCTAAACGCATCCAAACACATTTTTTACAAAATTAGAATAAATTTTAATACATGCAACAAAGGTGATTAGAGCCAGCTTTATTAATGCATTTGTTGAAACTTGTAACATGGAGATATTAGGCATAAAAGTGCTTTTACTGTTGCTGATGCTTGAGTATGTTTCCACTATTTTCCATACAAATTCTTTTGATAAATATTTTTTTTTAACTTTTATTTAATGTTCAGTTGTTTAGGAGTCATTTTGTGAATCACTATTAGACAACAAAGATAGAGCTTTTACACAAAGGGAAGTGTAGATGTCTTTGAGATCAACCTATTCAAATAAACCATAATGCACTACAATTTTTTTTAATGTTGTTACATTGACTTGGAAACGCACTACAAATGAACATGGTTTTGCAATAATCCTAATTCCTCAGAAAAATTTGAGTGTTGAATGGTGAACACAAAATGGTGTCACTTAAAGGTCATCAAAACTGTAGATTTGTTTTCTTTCAGAATGACTATCTTGCAACATGAAAAGATTGACTTGAGTATTTTGCACAATATCCATTTACACAAGTTTGCCAAATTAAATGAGACAGTTTTGATTGTGTGCTTTTAATAAACATGGCCTACTTGAATTAAAATCACCAAAAAGTTTATTCTTTTCAGTTTATTTACTGCCACAATAGGGAAAATAAATACTATGGCAGTAAATGGGGGTTGAGATATGTTTGATTACTGACGGTCTTCCAAATATCTTTCCTTGTGTTCAGCAGAACAAAGAAATGTATACAGATTTGGAACAACCTGCATATGAGGAACTATCCTTTTTAAGCAGTTGGTGAACATCAACAAACTTTAGTAACATTTCTAGAGCATAACCACCGCTTAGTTCAGACAAATGAATGAATATTATCAGCAGACTACGGGGCAATCTATCGTACTCATGTAAAATTTATAACTGTAAGTGGAGCGGAGGCCAGATGATGAGAGAAAGTATATTAACGTCCGCATGACCTCTGAAACGTTCTCTGCCCCACTTCTGCAAACTGTCAGACCCAATACCATCAAGTCCCGTCCAAACTCAACACAATGGTTTGATCAAATTCAGTCCTGCAGATGAATCAAAATCCAATTACAATCACATTTGAGAGCAGCAATTCAAATAATGAAGAAGGTGGGAACAAGACTAATGACATAATATCTCTTTAGTCGTGCGCGTGCATAAAACAGTGAGATCATGATATACTCGGGTAATTCTTTTTTTCTTTTCTTTAAACAGACACACCCCGACATTCACACGCACTCTTACATACTCCATCACTTCACTTATTCCAACATGCAGTCATTTGTACATCTCTCACTGGCTCTCAGAGTCTGCTCTGATTAAAGAGCTAATCACAGCGACCAAAAAAAGAACATTAGTGCTGCAGACGGCCATCCTATAATAATCATCCATCATAGTTCCTCTGCCAATGCACAACCAATTTTTTTCTGAATGTGGGTGTATGTGTGGTTTCTAGTCAATGAACTAAAAGAAATAACGTAAAACAAGTTCAGAATTGGTTCTGTTTCAGCATTGTTGATGATTTTGATTTCGGAGGCAAATATGTTTGGTACAGGCATCTGATAAAGGGAGCATCTGTGACTGTTTACATTCTTTTAGAAACATTCACATCCATAAACACACGTTCACACACACATCCCGAGTTTTATGCAAGATCACAAAACCAACAAGGGATTATCAAACAAACGTCAAAGAGCTTCAAAGCATTCTCCAAACTGAATTGTGATGAAATGTAAATATTGTAAGGAAAAAAGCTGTGGCTGTCAATCTATTTTTGATTGACTCATGCTCATGAAGATCTGTTTTTAATGAAGGCTCAGAGAATGCGTTTATTTTCCTGCCAGCATGTGTTCGCCAGCCATTTAAGCAAACTTCATCATGCAAGGATTTGGTGTAGAAATTAAAGGTCATCTACACCTGACGGCCCCGATTGACAGCTCAATCTGCAATGTCCACCAGCACTTACCAACATTTACTCCCTTCAAAATTCTCATTTCAAGCTAACATGTATTCTTATTGTGATGGACGGTTTCTGGCTTCCAAATTTCCTCCGGTTTCTCATATATCAGGATAGTAAATAGATATTGTAACGCTTACTTCCATCAAAAATATTAAGTTGTTATAGAAATAAATCTCCTCTCCCCCAACACTGCCAACAGATAGGTGACAAATTACATGGCACTAACATAGATATAAGTTAACTTAACTAAATATTAGGATTTACAAAATGTACATATAAAGTTTCTCTAAATCATTTTTATTTGTACCCTCTCACAAAGTAAAAAACACATTAATAAGTCCTATTTTGCAGAATATGTTCTAGATTGATTTTCAGGTAATGTCCATTAGAATTTGTCAGTTTTTGACAAATATGTTAGGAAAATTAATGTTATTTAATTTCGTAATTGTGAAATTATATTTACATTTACATTTAGGCATTTAGGCATTTGGCAGACGCTTTTATCCAAAGCGACTTACATGGCATTATCCTATACATTTTACATAGGTATTTGCAATCCCCTGGGATCGAACCCACAACCTTGCGTTGTTAATGCAATGCTCTTACCACTGAGCTACAGGAAAAAAATTATATCCTGTCGTTGTACATTCAATTATTTTTATTCATAATAAATACCATATAGGAAAGTTAAGAACCAACGTCAGCAAATTCATGTACATTTTTAAGAATAGCTCCTCTTCACAGGCAAATTAGGAATCTACCTGATTAATATTCATGAGGACAGCAGTTGCCGTGATAGGCTGGTTGGAAAGTAACGGCATGTCCTAATTAATATTCATGAGTCCAGCAACGGCAGTAATGTAGTCGCTCTGCGTCCTGGTGCGAGGCGGTGCTGTTGGCGAAGAGAGAGACAACTAACATCTAAAACACGGAATTACGAGGCTATCGACCTGACTTAAAGGTAGGGTCGCTATCTCTTATTTTTGCAGCACAACCTCTGTGCTTGTTGTGCATGACTTGCGGAGAAAGTTGTTCAAGTATGTTCAGTCAGGTGTGTTTAAAACATTGTGTGGAAAGATAGACAAGTTGAATCAAAAGCATTGATGGGAAACTTACCACAGGAGAGACATTCGTGTGAGTTTTGTGTAGAAATCAGGCATTTCAGTGCAGTCAGAAGCACCGAAGTAACGAATGACGCATGATTTTAGACGGTTATGCACAGATCATTTAAGGGAACGTAATGATGAGAAATGATTTGCATGTACCGTTAGCTAATACAGCTTTCGTGGTTAGGCTGTTTTAATGAAAAAAAAGACGTATTTATTATTACGCTTTATATTATTTCAAGTCATTTACGTGTAATGTCTCTTTAATAATGTCTGTGTGCTTATTTGATTGAAATCGAATAACACGGATTGTTTGTAAATGTAACTCCTGTGGCATGCGACAGTACGGTAAACGACCACTTGGAGGCGATAGCGAGTTCACGTTTATTAAAATTCTAGATATGACTATATCATTTATCCCCTGTCAAGGTTTACGAATAGACTGCAGATTATTTATTATACATAGTTTATCTTTGATTAACATTAGACCCATTTTATATGGAATATAAGAAGAAACTGACTTATTTTACATGCAACACTGTAACATGCAACTCTTATTAATAACAGCAATCCCTGCCTGGCCTTACAATACCTTTGTATTGATTTTGTTTTTGAGTTTTTAGGTCTGATTTGTTGTCATGTTTAGTGCTTGGAGTGTAGTAATAGTGAGTGGAAAGTGAATGTTTTATTTCTCATGGGATGCTCTTTCATAACACAAGAGACATAATTCATATAGACTTAAATTAGACAATTGTTGAAATACAGTAAGAATGTAGATTCTGACATTGTGACATTACAAGTGAAAAATATTTGACTCAGAAATAAAATCTTTTAAGAATCAAAGTTTTTCATGTGTAAGTCATTAGTCGAAGGTTTAAAAAAAGAATGAATAAATATATACATCTGGACTGATCAGCACTGGTTGTGATCTGGGTTAAGTGCAGAGCTTGAGCTTTTTGGAACATCACTGTTTTCATCTCTCCAATGGTCACCAGCACCATTTCGTTATCAAACATTTAAAGGTGCATTTTAAAAGTCTGTTCCATGAATTATTCCTGAAGCAAGAACAAAACAAGTTAATGATTCATGTTGTGTTGAACGACCAGAACTGACCCAATAGTCCGTCAGACCCGATTTACTCTGTCGACATTGTTGAGTGTTTCGATTATCGCAGAAAATGATTACAATAATGCCCATGTTTGTAAAAACAAACACATGCATTGATTTAGAAATCTATTCCGGCTATGAACGCAATATTGCCTCATAGACATCCATTATAAAACACATTTTAAAACTTTAAAAGGGTCATATGGCGCGACCACATGTTTTTCTGTGTCTTTGGTGTGTTTGAGTTGTCCATGCATGTATTAGACACGTTAAATTGCAAAAACAAAAGATGCATTCTATCTAAAAGCGAATGCTCACCCAGACCTGCCTGTAACGCCTAATGTAACCACACCCCCACAAATCCACGTCAGTTCGTGGTATGAGTTGACTAAGACCGCCCAAATGTATACGCAAGTCAGTACGGTCAGTACAACTGCTTTGGAACCTGATGTTCCAAATATGATAATTGCTACTGTCAAATAGCCCTTGTGGAGTCACAGTGATTTTGACAGGTCACCACTTGAAAACTGAAACCAAGGCAGCGACTTTACCTTGACAGCTCAATTAGTGTCCTCGACATGACCCCTAAACCCCGTTCTGTCAATCTCTCTCTCTCTCTCTCTCTCTCTCTCTCTCTCTCTCTCTCTCTCTCTCTGTCTCTATCTATCTCCTTCTCTCTAACATCAGTCAGTCACAATTCACTTCACCTTGCAGTTTGAACAAGGACTTTGTAGAAAACAGGACATGTGTTTCTTTATAAAATCTGTTAAGTTTAAATTAATATTTAAAATAAAACACACCCTAATTTTTATAACTATGTAAACATTATAAGACAGTAGAACACAGAACCCGTTATAATTTTACATTTTGTCCACACTGGATGGGATGCGGGAATCCTATTAGAACAAGCCGTTTGTCGTGTCGCGCAGCGTCCGGTGTAGACACGGTTTAAGAAAAGGATAAAGGATGTAATGAGGGCAATCAGGATAAAAAATTTAAGACAGATTCAGGATAATTAAGGGCTGCACGATAATGACTAAAATCGTAGCTGTTTATTATTTCAGTTGATATTGTAATTGCGATTAATAATTTGGTTAATAGAGATGGGTAGAGTAACTAAAAACTTTATTCAAGTTAAACTACTTATACAAATAATTGCGTAAATAAAAGCCATAATCTCAGTAATTACTTGAGTGAAAGTAATAAAACAGGCTGTGCATCAAAGTATTATTAAAATAAATATAATTTTTATGTTGTCTAAAATATTATTAAAGAGTTAATGTAGCATGTTACCACTGTTTGTTCACATCAAAATACTCTTTCTTTGATGCGGGGCTAAAAATATAAAATAATCTAAATTACTTTTGTGATGTTTATTATATAAGACCAGAGTTAAGGTTCACCCAAAAATGAAGATTCTGTCATCATTTCTCACCCACTTGTCATTTTAAACCTGTATGATTTCTAAAAAACGGAAAATAAGATATTTTTAAGAATGTAAGTAACCAAACAACAGCGTTAGCAAGCATTACCTATTAAATCCTAGGGAATGAACACAAACCAATGAATGCGTACCCCCGTTGTCCTTTTACTTCTGAGTAAATTATGAAAAATTTTCATTTTTGGGTAAACTATACCTTTAACTTCGTTTTGGTCCCTTAAGTCTGTGGAATACTTCTTTTTCTCATGTATGCTAGCCGAACGCACAGCCTTGCAAAGTATACTACTATTTGACTTGACGCATGCGCATTGGGACATATTGCAATACCTCTCCGGGCCTACAGGGGTAAGGTTTTCTTCTAATACTTTGAATCGATGCTCCCAGGACACAGTTGCCACCTGGTGGTTAAACAAATTACGGAAAGAAATGGAATGCGTATGTGTGACCTGCGCGTACTTTGTACGCAAGGTAACAAAATTCTGGCGGTGCGCGTACAGTATGTGCGTACTATTCTGATGACAAAATTTGTGTCACGCGTACGCGTAAATGGGGATCTATACTTCAGACTTTCACAGCATGAAAAACAAACCTTTTTTTTAACAAATGGAATGCTGTAATTGCTTCTTTTAATGAATCACAGCAGCTATAATTGTAATATGGATCATTCATTATTAATTGTGCAGTCGTAATGAGGAACATTTACAATCTTCACCAGCATATACTCCTATTACCACCCCATGAACTCAATTTTTACCTTGGGATCCTTTTACCGTAATCTTGACCATCGGCTTATAGTCTAACTGAAAACAAATCACACTACATGGTTCTCCACTTTCATCTACATCACTGGTGGTCAAGAAGTGGAAGACGTGTAGTAGACAGACAAGATGATGGATGAACTGGAAGAAAACCCACACCTGTAATGGGGAGTGGGTTTTCCATATCAGTTGACTGACATTGAGCGGGTGAATGGATGGATGGGGCGGGGGTGCCGCGTTTGGGGTTTATGGAGTGGGTTTGTGTAAGCCACAGGAACTGAAGGGGAATGCTGACAACACTGCCAGGCTTGTGCGAAATGGGTCAAGCTCAATGTTTTAAATATTAAAGAAAATATTGCTGTTCCCGAAGCTTGGGCCGAACAGTGACGTGCTCTGTCAGGCACAAGAGATTCATTGAGGCGTCTCGTTGAGGTGGGGTGTGTTGTGTTTTAACCCCTCGAGAATCTGTGCACCCTGAGGCTGGGTTAGTAAAACAAGCAGGTCTTTTGTAAGTGAAGGGTGTTTTCTTAAGGCGAGAAGACATGTAAACCCACGTTCTTCCTTTCTATCTATCTGAATCTGGTTAGCGGAAAACCTCAGCTTATGGAAACGTCAATAAACATTAAATTTGGGGGTACCTGTTGGTGTTTGCTTGTTTATTTATATTGTCATACATTTCTGAACAAGTTTTAGGTGTATAAAGACGTTTGTCCTCTAAACTGTATGTTTGAGAGTTTTAGTAGCATTTGCTAGTTGCTACTAAATGATGTACGATTCAGATATAGCTGCATGTGATGAGTTGCGCGTCAAATGTCTATGTTTGTGTCGATGGTACATAGTTTTATGTGGTCGATAGTTTTAATGCCATTTGTTGTGTGACGTTTAATTGTCACATTTCGATTTGTTACGAATGTCATCAATTGTCACCTGAATTGCTGCAACGCAGCGATCGAGATTTACACCTTTAATAAGGTAATTTCATAAAATAGATTGCCAGGTTGTATTCAGTTGTGACACATGCCATCAAACAGATTTTAAATAATTTTTGAAAAATGGTTAAAAACCGTCAAATTACAGTAAAAACTATATTTTTCAGGGAACAATTTTTTTACGCTATATTCGTTCAAAGGAACACTACGTTTAGTGTGAGGCAATGACCTTCTGAAAGTCTGTTTTTACAAGAATGGGGAAACAGAGCAGAATTCATTATGTTTAAATAGCCGCTCCTAAAAGTTGTCCATTTGATTCCTGGTCGGTGTGACCCAATAGTAAGTTTAGATTTACTGAGATTCCCAATTATCAGTTTGTTTTAATTAAGAAGACTTAGTCACATCGAGTTCTAAAAGCCATACGTTCAAACCCATGTGAGTTACTGAGACCCGCAGCTATCATTACGTCCTTGATTAAGACACTTGACCCCTGCTCGCCCCAGAGGGACTGACTCTTGTTAGACCTTGGATGAAATACATCTCCCAAACTTCTGTTGTTTTTGTTCCGCCGCGTTGTGCTCCTCACCGCACGTTCACCTTTCCTGTCCACATTCATCTCAATCCTTGCGTGTTGCTCAAATTGTTTTAACATGCATCTCTCTGGTGGAGCTTCCCACTGTTGTGTCTGTTTGTGTAGCGTTGCAGAAGAAGATGAATGGCGCTCTCGCTGATAGCTTTAAAGGTTAAGAAAATGTCAGAACTGCAGAGCTATTAGTCTCCTGTGCCCTTGAGGAGCCCATTGACTTGAGATGTGGGGTATGATCTATGTGTGCGGGTAATTGCTGTCTTGTTTGTAGTGTGCAATGGGTAAGACTGAGCCCTGTTGCTCCTTTCTCCCATCGGCCATCTGGTTTCGCGACTGACATTTAATTTGGTCACTTTGTTGGCCCAAGTCATGCTGGGATGTCATGGCGAAGCATATTGGCTGGTACTAATTGGGGAACTGTTTTATGTGTTTTTTGTAAAGCGTGTTTGGCAGCCTTAAACGAAGCCTTTCTCTTTGGATTTGTGTTAGATCATTGTTCTATACTTCATATATTATGTCAAATGTATTTTTAGAACACTTTTAGGTGTATTTCTTTAGAATAACACTGTGTCCACTAGGCAAGGGCCGAATACTGGTTTAAAGGTATACCGAGGTTTGAAAGAGTCAAGGTTTCAAAACTACTAACATTTTCTGTGATACCGTTTCTAAGGTATGCGCTGTGTTTACACAAAAATAAATAATTAATGTAAGTCATGTAAAGCAATGTTTTATATTGAGGCCCAACATACAGTCAATGACAAAATATATTTTTTGAAAGAGTATTATAATTTTAAGGCTTTATTTTTACCTGACATATGCGTATGTTCTATGAAAGATGGTTAAAAATCAAATGTATTTGTGTCCAGTTGAAAAGTTGTAAAAAGTTTGTATACGCACGCAGACATTTGAAAAGAACACATTTAGTGTTGTAATTGCAATACAGTGAAAGCTTGTCACTTTTGCCAAAGGTTATCATACCGTCAAAATCTCATTCCGGCCCATGCCTAGTCTAGACCGGACGCGACCGGCGCGATACGTCTCATCCAGTGTGGAAGAAATGTAAAATTATAATAATAGGTTCTAATAATGCGTTCTATTGTCTTTACGCTATGTCCGGTGTAGGCACGGTGTAAAACAATAGTTTTTTGCTACTGTACCTTTGAGACTTTCAATATTCATTAGCTCAGGTTTGTAATGTCATAACTGATATCTGAATTAACAGTTTTTTTATTTAATGTCAAATAGGGCTGCAAAATATATAAAATGATTGAAAAAGGGGTCTATACTAACTTTTTTACTAGGAGCACCTAAGACCTTGACTGAAAATTGTGGGAGCACAAGCAAAAAATTTAGGAGCACAACTTAAATCAGCCTCCAATGCAATTGTTAAAAACTTTCCCCCAAATAACTGTATTACTGATACTGACAAATAATTTACTTGATGACAGTAGATTTGGTTCTGTTTATTTAAAGAGGCAGAGCCTATAGAGAAGCTTTGTTATTGATTGGTGCTGAATAGAGAGACGGTTGTCTGAATTCGTTTGAACCAACAGAAATTGTGCTTGTCAAAAAGTATATATGTAATTGTTTACATTGTTACATTAAAGCAAAATGAAAGGTCTTGTGGTTTAACATTCTTACGATGATTTTATTGTCTGTTAAGGACACTTTTCCTCATGTTCACAACGCATGTAAATATAACATCAAATAAAGTTTAACAAGAGCTTTCGCCAGATTTTAAATGATCCAGGGCTGTCTCAAGTAATCCACAGACAAATTACGTTTCCTGAACTCCACCGCGGTAAGTTTCGTTTTAAACATCTCTGTATCAAATCGTTCGTCTCCGGGCCCAAAAAATATGTCACAGCAAACAGCGACTCGTAATGCACTCACGTTGTGTTTGTTAACTTGTCAATGACGACCTGGATTGTGCGCGTCCGCAGCGCAGCGGGCTGCTGGAAAGAAACATCAGGGACGTGAGTGACAAGCGGAGTTTACTATTATGGAGCGTTTCCACCAGACGCGAATAAAGCGTTAAGCGTGAGGGATTTACATGATAAGTCAATGCAAAGACGCGATAGACATCCTGCAGCGCGATTCGCGCCGAGTTAACCAATCAGAAGCTTGCTTTGTAGTGACGTGATTACCAGGTAGCGAGCGGAGGCAGAAATCCGAAACAACAATGGAGGACGAAATTATTGTCGCTGTATGTGGATACCTGGAGCTGTACGATAAATCTTCTTACTTTTATCGAAACAGGAATAAAAAGGATCTTGCTTGGAAGAAAGTGAGCGAGTAAGTCGGACAATCTGGTAAATTGCATTTCGCAGCGAGACTGGAGCCGCCTGGCAGAAGCCCCTCCCATTGCGCGAATGAAGGGAATTTCACGAGCGAATAAAGCGAGTAAACTCAAATCTTCAAGCGTCCCACTACGCGTGAATAGCGTGATTTATTCATGCAGATCCCTGGAAATATTGTTTATGTGCATTTTTAAATAGTTTGTAATAGCGAAACTATTTTAATACTTTAAAAGCTGTGTAGTCGTAGTCATATTATATTCAAAGTTGTGTTTGTCGTCACTTACTGAAGAGCTTGTATCTCCAAAAATGTAATATGTCGCACTACATATTCTCATTGTCTGTACTGTATGGATATTGACACTTGAAGCATATTCATCTCTAGGAAGCAAACTGCAGCATTTCCGAATGCCGACACTTCATATTATCAGCAGTTCAGTTGTATATTAATATATACTTACTCATGTTTAATATATTCTGCATAATGAATAAGCACCTATATATGTTTTGATAGCTAAGTTATGTGTCATGGAATGCGCAAATCCTTCATCCCATGTTAAGTGTTGTTTCAGATGTCTGCAAAGTCAATTACTTCACAGACACACAGAAAGTCCGGAAAAGTAACCAGGGCTTTAGTCTCTGTCGTGCCCTCTGTTTTCCACTCTCTCAGATGTTTGACAGACAGGGGAATCTTTATGCCATTTTCTTTCTGTTGTTATTTCTTTTATTTTCCTCGCTCGGTTGTGTGTTTTCTGTGCGAATATCTCAACATCTTGGGGGACTTTTTCTCTCCGGCAGTGAGCTTAAACCTGACAGGAGCCCACCTGAGGGTTCAAAAAGTCTTGAAATTGCACCATCATTCAGTCTCACCTCCTGTTTTTGTTTTGGTTCCTCCCTAGTGGAAAATATGATTGCTCTTTTATTGCTCCGGAGACTTGAAGATGTTTTATTCATGTATAGATGTTTCATCTATCTTCTTTTCAGTAAACTATGAGCGTGAGTAAATTATGAGAGAATTTAGATTTTTGGTTAAAGGATTCCTGTACTAAGAGTACATATAAAAATGAAAATAGCTATTATTATTATTTGATGAGACGTGTTTGAGTTCACGTTGAAATCTCTGGTGTTGTATTCAAGGTATACTCTTATCAGAATGTATGTGACATGGGAATTGAAAATTTGTGGTGGTCTGGTAACACAATGCTTGAGCAATTGAGCTGCATAAACAGTCATCATGACCTCAGGAGCTTGAAAAAATGACTGTAACCAAAAATAACAGCTCAGAATATGAAGCAAAAGACCTCTGTGCTGCTGTCCTTAAAATACTGAACCACTTCATGCCCAAACACTGAGGTGTTTTATTTAATAGGAAAAACATCATTTTATTTTTAAACATTTTGTGTTTTGCTTAGCCTTCCCAAGAAGCATTCTTTATTTGCCCTTAGAGAAAAGCAAAGTAAACGTCCACCATGTGTTTCTATAAGAAAGCTTTTTAAGAAGGAGTAAAGTGTTGAAAATCTGTGCTGAATTGAGGTTATGAATTACATCATGTATGTCACAATGACATCATGTTGGCAGAATCTGCCGTCTTTTTCTTCTTGACTTGTAGTGCTGGCACGTGTTCAGATCTCTTCAGATGTTCATAGTTAACCCCCCGAGAGAGAACACACCCGTGAAAACTAATTAACACCAGATACTGAGACCTAACACGTCATTTCATAGTGTTACGCTGATGTGTAGCAAGCAAGCTTTCCTTGTAGTCTCACTGGTTAGTGTGATTAGTTAGTTTGGTTAGTCTGGGGTTAGTTTAAAGTAGGTTATGGTTTTATGATAGTTTGTGTGGTTCTGCTGCTGGTTCAAGCAGGTGGTTTGGTGGTGATTTGGCTAGTTAAGTAGAGACCAAGATGGTCTTTAAGGATAATGCCTGGAATACACTACACAAATGTTAAAATCTGAGAAGATTTACACTACCAAACTGTTAAATCATTCACAAACACAACAAACTTGCGCAGTGTCACTTGCCTCATGGTCACATACAAACTGACTTTCAAGAGTCACAACCAACCAGATTAATATCCGAAATTATTGTTCTCTGGTTTCTCTGAAGGCTATGAGGGTTCAGAAAAAAGCATATAGAGAAAACAACCACAGCTCTTTACTAAAAGCTGCACCTGTTAAGAAACACAAAGTTGTGTAATTACTGCCTGTCAGTTGAGTTTGTGACGAAACATTTTGCAGTGTTTACCTATTGTTTATTACTGCATAATATAATTCATTAAAATAGAAGTTTAATTTGTTTAATAAAATACAAGTTGATTTTATAATTCCTACATTTTTGCATTTGTGTTTTTTAAGGTGAATAAGAGAGAGACTATTTTTCCCTGTATATTTCATCATTGAGGATTTCTAAAAAAAGTAAAAAAATATTGTCTTGTTCTTGTGAACTCTCGTGTCTCGTCTCGTCTCGTGGGATAAGTCTTGTCACACCCCTATGCAATCTACAACATTATTATACAAGGTGCAACTTTATGCTGTCTCATGTTAACCGTCCACTAAGTAGTTTAAGAGAAACAAAACATTTGTAAAACAACATATTTTGTTCAGTTAAAGGAACAGTTCACCCAAAAATTTAAATAGTTGGAAAAAATTGCTTTATAGGTTTCTTTGTTCTGTTGAACACAAAAGAAGATATTTTGAAGAATGTAAGAAAACAGCCTTGGGGAATTTTTGACTACGATTGTCATTTTTTCTACATTGAAAATGGTGGCCAAGAACTGTTTGGTTACAAGTATTCCTCCAAATATCTTTCTCTTTGTTCATCAGAGCAAAGACATTTTTACAGATTTGGAACATCTCGAGGGTGAGTCATTTATGTTAGAATTTTTATTTTTGGGTGAACTGTCCCTTTAAGGCACCACACAAAAAACATTTCTGTGTTATTTCTGGGACAACACACTTTGTGTTACTTACTTTTAACACAACTTGTGTTGTGCCTTTAATTTATTTAACACAACATCAACACAAAGTGACTTGTGTGTTAAAAAAAAAAACACAAAAAAGGCCACAAAAAATAGTGGGACTGTCTTATAGGGTTGTGTGTGTGTAGACTCGATATGTGATCTAAAATTGGCTCAAAATACAAAACATGTTTTCATATCCTCCAACTGAAAGGAATCATAGTCTGATGCCACCAAATTTGAGTCTGCAATTTTCTGTAAAATCTGTCAACTCCGCCTGCCAAAATCTGCAGACTGATGCAAACTTTTTGCAACAATTGTCGACTCGTCCAGACTACAAAATCGGGGGCTAAAATTTGAGCCAAACTGTTGAATTGGTTTGCTAAAAACCTTGTGAAGTTTATCACAGTGATATCCTGAGTTTAAAAGCCTGTTCACACCAAGATGTAAAATGTAAAAAATATAAATTTAAGACAACAGCAGTCCACACCACTACTATAATGATAATAGTACAGAGAAGCAATATTGTACGGATCACTTTCATAATGATTTTTTCCATCTGATGAATGAAAAAATATTGACATTTTTAAGCAAACTTAGATTAGACAGTATTCTATCGTCCGTTGGTGCGAACTCTAATATGCATATCGTTCTTTGTGTTAACAGGCCTCATTATACACAGTCAGTTCCTGCATGAGATATAATTCTTTCGCTCATTCATTTCATACAATGAATGAATGACTGAATACTTTCAGTTCACTGCATTAAGGGGTCCGACTGGAGGCCCAGATGAATGGATGAATAGCTGGATCAATGAATGAATGAGTGAATAGATTGATCTCAAGAGATGCAAGTACAAAAGTTGAACTTAGGATCGACCTCCTGATGTGCATTGTGTTTTTTGTCAGCCTGGTGCGTATGTGTGTGAGAGAGAAGGGGGGACTCAACATACTGGATAATGACAGAGTAGATCGAGAAGATGTTTCGTGATCTCTTTTCACCTGTTTAACTGTGAAATGTCAGATTTGAATTGATTGAAAAGAAAATTGCAGCTGAATTATGGGATAGTGTTGGGGAGGTGTGGCGTTGCCATAGAAACAAGACTATTCAAAGTGCTATTCTTTGGTAATGAGTAGGCAAAGGTCTCGTGTGGAGTATACACCAAAAGTATTCACACACTTAAACACACTTAAATCTCTCTGAATGTCATTGCGTTAGATTGTAAAATAGCAGCACAAATGGCGTTTATTGTACAGAAAAGAGACACAAGCACTTTTAATGTCACAGAAAGAGGTTTGTTAAGAATAAATTATAAATGATTGAGGTTGTAATGTGCAATTCAGTGAGTTGTTCTGGGTCATGTCTTTACGATTTTTTAACGTTCTTTTAAATTTTCGTATTATTCAATATACCCTATATTATTATTATTAAGTTTATTTTTATTAGTCAATACATTTGAATGGTTTTACAATAAATACTGGAACAATCATTTCAGAGCAAGTTTATATTGAGCTTTTAAAATGCAAAATTCTTTGGCAATTTCACCGAGCCAAATACTTTATATCACCCAACCAATATACTTTCATTTAAAGGCATGAAGTATCTTTATTGATGTGTAATGTTAGTATTTTCATAGTTGAAGGGAAATTAAAGGGTTTGTTCACTCAAAAAGAAAAATTATTTTATTATTTTTTCTCACCGTCATGTCTTTCCAAATCTGTAAGACTTACTTTCTTCTGCCGAACAAAAATAGAATATATTTTGAAGAATGTTTCTAACCAAACAATACGGTCCCCATTGACTGCCATTATATGGGCACAAACCACTGAAACATTTCTTTAAAATATCACAGACAAAAAAGTCATACAGGTTAAGAACGACATGAGAATGAATAAACTATTCAGATATTTTATTTTTGGGTGAATTATCCCTTAAATTCGATGAACTGCACCTGTATTTATTCTCCTAGGACACCTGTTTGAACTTTAAAGAAAAATTTGTCTTTAAGCGGCACTTGGTGTAATATTTTTATCTAACCAAATGGCATCCATACATATTCATGAGAAACTTAACCATCCAAATACTCTGGGTGTCTGCTGTATGCATCTTAAGTGCTCCTGCCGCATTTTGGGAACAGTCAGTGGAATTTTAACCCCGCATCCCCTGCCTCTGACACCACACACACACGGCCATCATGCCCCCAGCAGCCTCACTCCATTGAGAAAGTTAACAGTTTGTTTTTCACAGGACTGAATGCTTCACTGCACACATCACAGGAGCCCCTCCACCCCCCCTTCACGCTGGACCAGCCCGTCCGTGAGAGGCTCACTTAAATTATTTCTCTCTCCGTCTGTAAGGATTCAGTAAAACACATCCGAAGTCTGTGGGATGCCATCTCTCGGAATGAATTCTCGGTGACACCTCGGATCTGGTGAGTACGCCAGATCTAAACAAAACTATCCACTTTCTAAACCTTCATCCTGTTGCACTCTGATTTGTATCCTTTCATCCTGGATGCAGTTTTTGTGCATGTCTTTGTATTCTCCTGTATGGCTTGAAATTTCTTCATCTCTCCACTCTTGAATCTGACGGTCACTCTCCCTCCTGCTCGGTCTCCGCGTGTCTTTGTTGAGGTATTCTGATAAACAGTTTGGCCGTCATCTCCAGACCTCCCCCATTGTGTGTCCAATTCTCTTTGTTCTCTCAGCCTATGGCGCTGCTGTGTGTGTGTGTGTGTGTGTGTGTGTGTGTGTGACTGACCACCTCGAGTGTGTCTGTCTGGCTCTGAATAGAAGGAGCTACTATGCCGGAATTTAGCAATATTGTTCCTAGTGTCACATGTTTTGTTTAATTTTTATTAGTCTGTCTGTCTGTTTGTCTGTCTGTCAATCAATCTGGCTCCCTCTTCTTTGTCTACTTCTCACTTTAAATATTTTTGGATTCAATCCAATAAAATTCTAATTTGGTAATGTTCTTTTTTTAATGTATTATTTATGTCATTTTTGTCACAAGTCTCCCCATTTAATGTTCTTTCTTCAGTTAAATTGATATTAATTATCATTTTATATTAATTATTTTCATTTTATTTTGTGTTTATTTGTCAGAGGCAAGTTTTGTCCTTTAATTACTTCTGTTTGTTTCAAATCAGTTCAAAATGAGTTTAAATGAAATGAATCTGTTTTTAATGTCTTGACAGTACTTTGCATCGCAGAATTGGAGAAGCAACATTTTGTGTTAAAACATAAAAGGCAGAGTTTTTAAGAAAAATAAGTAAAAAACAGATAAGCTATCAACTATGATAGTTGTTAATATTATTTGCTTTGATCAATCAGATGTATAAACGGTTTCAGCGGCAACAACATAAACAAACGTTATGTGTCCCAAACGTAACTTCCGGTAGACTTAAACAAAGAATCACTAACTGTTAAGTAATTTTAATTTCATTTAATTTGAAACAATTAATATACAATAAAATATTATTATAAATTAAATAGAAAATTATAAAATTGATTGTTATATAACCAAACCGGAAGTTAACTTCGGGCCAGGCACTTGTCTTCGATGAAACCGTCTATATAAACAGACATGCACATACAAAGTTACATATACACACATGTTTTCTGTCTTTTTCATTAGCGGGAATGGAATTTAGTAAACATTTACAGGTAAAATACCGTACTACTCTATTACATTTTCTTTATAAGATTCTAGAAGTATAAGAATACATGATTTATTTCCATGCACACATTTATTTCTAAATGAAAACCCATCTATCATTATCACAATTCAAGATTCTCAGATCTTCGTCTAAGTGTGCATTGTCCATAATTCAAAAGCAGACGTTCATGTACAACGATTCATGAACAAATAGGCTATGCAAATATTATACAGCTGTGTCCTGTGTAATTTCAACCTTCCCTTGTTTCACCTGCTTTATTAAAACACAGATTAACAAAAGTGATCTTACGCTGTTTGAACAGATGCTTCCATTTGAAACCTGACTTTCTCAACGGCACAAAGGAACTAAAGATAGACAGAGAAAATGAGAAGATTGAGAAGAATGAGCGAAACGTGAAAAGAGTGAGGATGCACGTTGTGAAAGGCTCGTCTTGTTGCCGCGCTGTTTAAGATTCCGTCCGGTGCGCGAGTCCACGGTCAGGGATGAGCGAGAGCGCTCAGCTTTGGCGGACGACCACGTGCTCGCTCGGAACGGCTGTGGTGCTCAACGGACTTCATTCACGTGCTAAAGAGCCTCTGCTTTGGCATATAGTTGGCTGGTTGCACAGAGCAGTCTTTCACACGGAGACAGTGAAGAAGTGGAAGTCGTGTTAAGAAAAACATCAGAGAAAGAAACACTTTCAGAACTATCTGTGGAAGCAGTTCAATTTGCATGGTAATTCTGAGCTCGGGTGGCGTGGATGGTCGGGGTGGCGTGAGGGTCGGCTGGGTGGCTTTTGGTTGCAGAGGTCGCTGGTCCGTCTTGGTGCACGAAGCTCCTGCTGAGTGAATGGGACTACAGTTCATTGGCTCTGTGTTGTGGGGATAAAGGTTTCGGTTGTGTGACCCCTTTAGAGGGGTCAGGGGATTGAGAGTAGCCCGGCCAGAACAATATTTTTTCAGTGGGGGCAGTCAAGGGAAATGTTAAAGTTTGCCTCTTGTTTCAGACTGCTGGGGAGTATTTTACAGTACATCTTAATCGATAAGTCTACCTGGGCAAAGTCTTTGTTAGTCTTTGAAGCTGATGCACAATAAAGGACAAATATGTGTCATCCTGTGCACATTTCCTGTCTGACACTTGCTTAATTTGAAGTGCACACTACACGTCTTATCTCAGGCAGTGTGAATTTCAGTGTAAATCATTTTTGCGTACATTTCTATAAGATTGTTTTAAATGAACAATTTATGTTTGATGGATTAAGTAAATTTGTGCATTACAAGATCGTTCTTGTCCCTGTACACTCTTAGGGGTGGTTTCCCGGACAGGGATTAGTTTAAGCCAGGACTAGGCCTTAGTTAAATTAGGACATTTAAGCAGTTTTTACAATCATGCCTTACAAAAAAGCTTTACTGGTGTGCATTTTGAGAGGAAACAAGAGCACTTATGTATTTTAAAACATGTCACTGTAAGCTATTTTCAGTTTTGACAGCTCTAACATTTATTTTAGTCTAGGAATAGTCTTATACCCTGTCCAGGAAACCGCCCCTTAAACACAAAGAGGTCTTCGTAAAAGATTTTGGTTTCCCAGAACCTTTTAGTTACCTATTTATATTCTGTTAAACTTTTTTCCATTTCAAAAAACCCTTTGTGTAGTATTGATGTTGATGTTTAAAGGTCTTCATGGAACTCTACAGCCGACAAAGAACCTTTTAGGAACATTTATTATTGAGAGTGCAACTACGACATTGAAATCGTGGTCTCACAAACTGCACATAGCCACACAAGACCTGATTTATGTCAATAACATGGAGGAGTTTTAATGCTGTCAAACTTTTTAGTATTTAGATGGGATCATTCTGTAACATCTGGACTAAACTGAAGGCTCCAGCTGTCTGGACTTACACGAGTTCACCTTGCTACGTTTTTAGTCCCGGCTGCATATTTTCACTTTCCTTGTCTTTCTTTTTGAACTGACTATAAAAAGAAAATAATTTTCATATTATTGCATTTTAATAATTGTCACATTTATTTCTCTCAATAATTTTATGAAAAACATCAAGGACTAAGTTAACACTTAAATGAAACAGAATTAAGATGTCTGTAAAATCTCTTTAGCCCTGAAAGATCAATAACATTTTCCTCTGGGATTCTCTATCTCTCTCTCTCTCTCTCTCTCTCTCTCTCTCTTCTCTAATAGAGTCTGTATAACTCCCTGCTTCAGTGTCCTGATTTTACAGCGGTTGTAAAAAAGCGAGAGAATGTTTATCCGTGACCATGTACGACAGATTAACATTGGGTCTTGTGTTTATAGCAGACTGTTTGCATGGATTACTTCCCTCCGCTAAAGTGCTCAAGAAAAGCCCTTGAAATCAAGAAGTGAATTTTGGTGGAATTTAGCTCTACGCCCTTCATATTTTCCCTATTTATTCCTCTTACACGCGAATCGGGTTGAATTGTTTTTGCATTGCATAATCTACGCTTGGAACAGTAATGTACTGGGTAGCGTGGTCTGTTGTAGATTATTATTTTAACTCAACCCGCTGTTTGTCGCATTTACAGTAAAACATTTACAATGAAAGTCTATTGAGTAAGACAAATGCAGAAATGCAGTGATGACCGAGGTATGAAAAATGTATATATCCTTATCAATTACTTATAAACAGATCTTTAAAAATCGTTTAGACAGCTCACTATGACCCCATACTGAGATAAGAAATCAGAGTTGTTTGTGTGTCAACCATCTTTGACCTCATTTATTTACTTCTTTTCCATATCTCATCTATTAACCCAGAAGGAATCACCCCAGACGGGTCATCAGGGGCCCACCTAGTCTGGCCATTGTCTGACCCTGGACTCCCCTCCGGTGCATTTGTCATTGCCATCATTGGCTTTCACGCTCTCTCACTTTCTCTATCGGCTCTGATGAGTCTAAGACGATGGGCATGAATAGGATGAATGTGGGGTTCTGAGGGTTTTGGGGGATTTGGTGGATTAGAGGGTCTTTTGCTATTGAACTGCATTAGACACGGTTGACGTTGAATTGTCCTCTGCACCGCGGTGCAGCCAGAGCCAAAAAGAGCAACGGTGTGCCAAAAAATCTGCATCGGATAAATTCCACAGCATTTGCAATTAAGCTTGTGTTTTGCCATATAATTCCATTATGGAGGAGACTTGAGTAAATGTTGGTAAAAGTGCATCATACTGGTGCATATGGGCCTGTTCAAAAACATCAGGGCTCCTCTCTAAAGACTCGGCGATGTTTGACTAAAACCAAGACAGATGCGCCGGTGGTTTCACTGCGACGTCAGGAAGTGTATGTTTAAGTGTGATTAAGCATGTGTTTTTACATGTGTGCATGTGCGTGTTTACTGGAGAGCTAACAGTGAAGTTTGTGTTAACATGAAACAGTACGAGTGTTTGTGCATGTACTCCAGGTTTATATAACATCTCAGATGAGTGTTTACATGTAGAGTTTACCTGTGCCTTATGTGCTGTCACACACCTTAAGGAAAGATAAACCATGAGAGGTTTGTACGGTCCGGGCAGAATGCCACAGGGACTATTGATTCTCATAATAAGCTGTAGGTAGGTCGAGAAATCTCTGTCTTAACTTATAATTAAATAAAGTTTTATTGGACGGTCGTTTCATGGCCACATGCGCTTTAGCATTTGTCCTCGGCTGATGGTTATCGCAAAATCAATGTCATGTTTTAGAAACGCATCGATTGGATTAATGCGGCCGCAGGTCTTGGATGAGTTCCAGTCGTCTCCGCTATCATTTACACTGATGAAAGTACTGAAGGTTAATTACGTTAGAAACAACAGCAATAAAGTCCCGTTCACATCAACAGCGATCACCATAATGATATCTAGTGTTCACAACGATGGATGAAATCGTTTTGTTTATTCTAAAATATGATAAAATCTGAAACCGTTTTATCACTAAACTCACACATTATAAATTGAATGTCTTTAAATCATCTCTCTTCAGGACCCTCTCATCGTCTCGAAGGAGTGCCTGATGCGGTAACCATGACAACATTACCGCCAGTGACCAAACGACTGTCCCTCGCAGGACTTATCATATACCTTGTCTTGCTACATCTGGTCAAAGCACAGACTCCATCATTCTCAGCAACCTCTGACCCCGAGCCGGTGCCCTCTCTGTCTGAAGAGTGTCGGAGAAAAATGCACCCGGTTACCTCTTACACAGGTGGGTGTAAAATACCTCGTTCTTCAGTGCTCTTTCTATCGCTCGCATTCACAAAGGTTAAAATGGCCGTCTCGGCTTTTATTATCTTTTCTCCCAATTGGGGTCAAGCTAGTCAAAACTGCTTATTTGTCATGCAGATCTTTTACTACAAACAAAACTAACAAACCTTAACTGTTCTGACCCCGAGACTATTCAGCTAGCAGCCTTAAAGTTTTTTCGCAACCTGTGTTTTCAGCAGGTTTGAGCATCTGCTGCTCAGATGTTATGGTTTAACACAGCTGTGTCTTGTGTAATATCAGCACAGCAGCGTGAGATCGAATGTGCTTTTGATGTCTCTACTCGATGCAAGCTTGTTTTGCCACTGCAACCTGAACAGCTTTGCTAGTCTGTGTTGTGGACATGATAGTGTTTACTGTCATTTGTTTCTTATAATTCCACCTTAACGCAAGCATTGAACAACAGACACAGGTCTGTAGGCATAAGGAGAGTCTGGAGAGAATGATGACTCCTGTGTTTTGCCTACAGGGAGGTAAGATGTATGTCGGGATCTTAGGTGATAAGCACTCAGAAATGCATATGTACTTCTAATAATTGAACTTGGGTGAATTTTTTTAAATTTGGTAACAACAAGTCAATATTTCTGTTAATATTCTCCTATACTTTTAATGTCCGTGTGAAGTGACATTCAAATATGTGTCCTGAGTTTGTCACACAGAAAAATGCGTTATTAACCACCCAGCCAAATTTGAATGGAGAAAAACAGCCAAGTAAATAAAATAAGTTATGAAAACCTTGGAGAAATCTTGTTTTAGAAGTTGGCCTTTTTAAATGATGGACAAATAATAATATGGACGAATTACTACAAATAAAATCATAAAGTTGCTACATCACAGTAATCTGCTTCATACTTCACAACCAAGCTGGTGAATTAACAGTATATAACAGTGTACACATAAGCAATGGTTGCAATTTATTCTTAGTGTGTTTTCCTCATTGGTTACATCTGTCTAAACAGAAGAAAACTGATAAGTAAACAACATGCTGCCTCACAGCTAACTGTCTAAATGTCACCTGTGTTGTCTCTCTGATTCTCTATGCTGTAGCTCTGAGCCCGTGGATGTTCTCCTTCTCCCTGCCTGAAGTCAACGATTACTCGCCCCTCACACTTGACCTCACCAGAAACCAGCTGATAGTGGGAGCCAGGTAAAACACATGCACACACACACAAACTCAACTGTGCCTGCCAAACCTAAAACATGTTTTTCTGTGTAGAAACCATCTCTTCAGGCTGAGTCTGAGCAATGTGTCTCTCCTGCAGGTACGATCTCTGTCTCTACACATCTGTCCGTCCAATCATCCTGACACCTCTATAAATGCAGAACCAGCAGTATATTTAGATCTTCCCGTACCAGGCACACATAAACACAGTCTTCTTTAGTTATTATTTCACATTTAAAGGTGCTGACATTGTCCTACACACAGACATCTGTTATTGTGCCCATGCAGCTTTGAGCTCCCACAGCTTTCATAAGTATTTGTGTTCTGATTCTCTCCTTAAAGGTGCGTTTTTTTGGAGGATCTATTGACAGAAATGCAATATAATATACATACATAACTATGTCTTCAGAGGTGTATAAAGACCTTACATGATGAAGCGTTATGTTTTTATTACCTTAGAATGAGTTATTTCTATCTACGTACACCGCGGGTGCCCTTACATGGAATTTGCCATGTTGTTTCTACAGTAGCCCTAAATGGACAAACTGCTCTACAGAGAGCATTTCGTAAATACGTTAAGAAGCTAAAGTTCTGTTTCAGCCACCACAGGGCTTCGAGAGGGAGGGGAAATTCACCACTAAATGCCGATCAATTTCACAAACTGGACCTTTAAAACTGAGTATACCAGTATAATTCACTGTAAAAAAAAGGAAAAATATGGTAATAATCCGACAGCTGTGACGCCTGAAAAAACTTAAAATAATATCTACATGTAATAACATGCACATGTTTTTCATGTTATTTTACACATGTACATCTGCAGTCTATTTCTGTAATTCTTTTTGTGCATTTCAAAAATATGTAAAAATGCGGTCAAATAAAATGTTTAGTTTTTTTACATGCTAAGTGTATTGAGATTTATAATCTTGTGTCCTGCTACAGATGCTTTGGGGCTGGTTGCCTTTAGGCAGTAATCTTGTGTAAAATTGACCATCAATTATTTTAACTTTAAAGATTGATTTGAGACCACCTTTATATGGTGGGGATTGTGAGATACTTCTCTGTGTGCGTGACTGACCCGTTCGAAGGGTTTAAGATGTTGTGTGATATTTAAAAGTGACTTCAATGGACTTTGTGAAAGACACCGCTGGTAAACTGTCCAAACGTTCATGGCAAACATGAGAGGAGGTTAAAACCCTGGAGACAGATCTCACAAGAATCTGTAAGAATGCAGCGATTTAGTGTGACCTCGTGACCCTGTGTCCACAAGAGTGACCCACAGTCACCCTTTTGAGCACACACACGTCTTTTACACTGTATCTCTGTTCTGTGAAAGTTCCTTTGGATTTGATTCATCATTCATTGATACTGTGTGATATCAGATACTGTGTGATTTAGTAAATCTCACATAATATGAGAGAGATCTGTATCTGTTCATCAATAAGTCAAATCAAACGATTTATGATATATGCCCTGAAATCTTTAAGGTTAGATGATGGGTCTGGTTCAGAGAAGCAAGAACGGACCGCTGATCTGATTAGACACAGAGAGAGATAGAGAGGTCAGATAAGAGTGTTTTAGTTGAGGTGATATGGCCGTGCCTGGTAGTGAAGACAGGAGTGAGAAAATCTCGAGTGTGTTAGAGGAAAAACACAACCCCTCTCTCAGCATCCAGAGGTGAGCAGATTTGACCCTGACTCTTCTATTTGGGGGTGAAATTCGCTCTTCAAATGAAGCGTCTTTCACGTGTTGTTTAGTGAGTGACTGCAGAGACACGGCTAGATTGATTATTGCTTTCTGAATCCTCTCTCTCTCTCTCTCTCTCTCTCCGCTCTCTCTCCCTCCCTCTCTGTATCTCTCTCTGAAGCTTAGCTTGCAGAAAAGTAAACTGAGCAGATGTTAGTTTGTCAGAAAAGTGTTTATTCGGCTTCTTTTGTAGTTTGGTCTGATATTTGACCTCTTATCATATACCATCTAACTCACAGTCTCAATGGGACTCATTACCGTTACATGTCTGGACATTTCACTATTGAGTTTTCTTTTTTAAGTAACATTTTTTATCTCCAGTGAGAAGTCTCATTACTGCAATAATAACAATCAGTCTATCAATCAATATTTATTTCTAGCATGTTTAAATTGGCTTCACAATACCAAAATTAGAAAACGCCCATATATTTTCATGTTTCAAACACAGATGGTGATATTGAGGCTTTAATTAAAGCAAAAGTGTAGTTTTGGTGTTAAAAATAATACTACCATGATGTATAAATACGTCACAGTTTAAATATTATGTAGTTTAAATATTTACACAATTCAAATAATATATATGTAGTCTAAATATTTACACAATTTGAAAAATATATAGTTTAAACATTTTCACAATTAAGATATCATATAGTTAAAATATTTACAAAATTTAAATATTATATAGTTTAAACATTTACACCATTTAAATATTATATAGTTTAAACATTTACACAATTTAAATATTATATTGTTTAAACATTTACACAATTTAAATATTATATAGTTTAAACATTTACACAATTTAAATATTATATAGTGCCAAAGTAATGACAAGGGGGAAGTCACATAAATAAATACAAATTTGGGAATCCCAAAATAGGCTGTATATTCTTTTAGGAAAATCAAATTTCTTTTGTCTGTTTAGGGGTAATAGGGGTGTGCCGGATGTGTTGTTTTGTGAGCTGTGTTGTGTCATTCTGTGTGTATTGAGGAGCATCTGGCTCTAATTGTTTAAAACTTCCTCCAGCACTAATGTGGGAAGAGTGACCTCTCCATTCTTCATCTGTTTAGCGTCCATTGGGATCGTCACAATTGTTCAGCTGATGCCTTCAATAAGGGTCACAGTTAATACAAAATCACCGTCTCTCAATAGTGTGAGAGAGCGAGAGTCTGTGCAAGATCATTATTATGAGGCGATGACAACACAGATAAACATGACAAAGCAGCATGTCAGAAGAAGGAGGAACAGAACAAAACATTGTTGAAACAAGATGTTTGTTGATGCGATACAATAATGTTTCAAGTTTGTACAATATATTTGATTTTGTTTCGTTTTATTTCACATTTATAAATACAATACAACTGAAAATTATATATAACCAATATACGCAGTTTCACAATCCTGCTCCCTTATCTCCACCCATTGCTTTCCTGTAACCTATCATAAACTAGGTATAAAAAAAATAGTTAGTTTGAATTTTTGCTCAGGTCTGAGTTTGTCAAAAGTCCCTGTGTGACAATTTACATCTTCCTACATAAAAAATGTAAAATGCTGCTATTTATTCTTGTTTATCATGCTGTTGATGTTTCAGACTTGCCGCAGTTAGACTCCCAACCAAATATTAAAATAAGTAAACTTGACATTCTGTGTGTTCAGATTTGCATGTGTAATTTAGGCTTTTTTTCTATATATATGATATTAATGATGTGTTCACTGCAGGCCACTGAGTGGGGTGTTGATGAGACCACCAGGAGATCCTGCCAGAGCAAAGGAAAGACTGAGGTGAGAGGTGGGACGCGAGAGCTGTTTGTTTTTAAAGCTGCATGCGTGAATGTGTGGATCTAAACAGGTGCGTTCTTGAAGTAAATATCCTATTAAATTCATCACAGTGAAATTGGTTTTTGAGAGCATGTTAGAAAACTGAGGAAAAAGAGTGTCTATGAAATACTAAAGATTTTTTTTTTCTGTCTGTCCTCTCAGGATGAGTGTCAGAACTACGTCCGTGTCCTTCTGCTGAACGGCGGCCGTTTGTTCACCTGCGGAACAAACGCTTTTATGCCCGTCTGTACGACTCGCTCCGTCACTGACATCTCAAGCGTTTTGGATTCTGTCAGCGGAGTGGCTCGTTGTCCGTATGACCCACGGCACAACTCTACAGCTATGATAACTGAGAGCGGAGAGGTCTACGCGGCCACAGTGACTGATTTCTCCAGCAGGGATCCCATTATTTACCGCAGTCTGGGGAAAATGCCTCCGCTGCGGACCGCCCAGTACAACTCCAAATGGCTTAATGGTACAAAATCAGGTGTATCGATATTACATAAAAATAAAAATAAGCTATTTTAAATATGAGATTATATTTTACAAACCCTTATTTTGGATGAGATGTTTTTAGAATAATAAAGTACATTTGCCTTCTTCATTTCCATTGTCAACATGCAAAAAACATTTCCATTACTGTAAAAAAGAAAACAATCATCTAGTTTTTAATTTGCGATGGATAAATACATTGTTTCATTCATTCATTTCATTTATTTATTTATATAGCACATTTAAAACAACTCATGTTGACCAAAGTGCTTTCCAGCAAACAGCATATAAAGTAACAAGTCAACAATCTAGTTGCTGCATTTTGTAATCGTTGATGACGGTTAATGAGAACAACAGGAATTCCTAAGTACAAAGAATTTCAATAATCCAACCATGACATAATAAAAGCATGTATAACACGCTTCAAATCCTCAAACGCAATATTTTTTTGCAATATTGCTTAAATGGAAATATCCTGCCTTAACCACAGAGATTACCACAGAGATCAAATTTAAGCTCAGAGTCAAAGACCACTCCCAGGTTTCTAACTTGCTTGTGCAGATTTGAAGCAATAAGACCTAGATCAGATAACGCGTGTACAGACAGTGTGATAGAACCAAATATCATTCATTCTGTTTTAGCTTCATTTAATTGTAAAATTTTCGGAGCCATCCATAGCTTAATCTCTCGATAGCAGGTCAGTAGATCACCTAACTCATCATCATCACCTACTTTCAGTGGAAGATATAGATGTGCATCGTCTGCATAAAAAGGGTATGCAATATTGAATTTAGGACAGATAAACCCAAGTGGAATCATATATAAAGAAAATAAGATGGGCCCCAGAATTGATCCATGGGGAACCCCACAACAGGAAGAGTCAGAAAAGAATTACCCAGCTGAACTACAGAACTTCTGTTTTTTAAGTAAGCACAGAACCATTTAAGATATGACTAGTCGATTTAAAATAATATTTTGATCAATCGTATCGAAAACTGCCGTAAGGTTGAGGAGAA
This sequence comes from Triplophysa siluroides, assembly GCA_006030095.1. Taxonomy (NCBI): domain Eukaryota; kingdom Metazoa; phylum Chordata; class Actinopteri; order Cypriniformes; family Nemacheilidae; genus Triplophysa; species Triplophysa siluroides. The sequence goes on along the minus strand of VCII01000203.1, from coordinate 2,154,485 downwards.
TCAAAATAGCCCCCTTTCCTGAATCAGCAGCAAGCATTAAGTCATTATGTACTTTTAAAAGGGCAGTCTCTGTACTGTATTTTGATCTGAAACCAGACTGAAATTGATCAAAAACTGATTTTTTATTTAGAAATGAGATCAGCTGATGATAGACAGCCTTCTCTAAAATGTTTGATAGAAAAGGGAGCTTAGAAATGGGACGATAATTATTTAAAACCAAGGGACCCATTATGGAAAAACAGGAGGCTGTATTATGGCATTCTTTACGATGGAACTATACCATTTACTAGACTACTGTTGATAATGTTGACAATGTCTGGACCAATGACATCTAAAATGCTGAACTATGTTTACTAAATTAAATCGTGAGATTTTTTTGTTTTGTTTAGTTTAGTTATTTTATTCATAAAGCACATTTAAAAACAACCTTAAGGTTGACCAAAGTGCTGCACAGAATATTGGAAACAAAACGGAAAGAGAAATTAACAATCAGCAGAATAAAATACAATAAATTAAAACAACAACAACAAAAAACATAGTAAAAATACACATTCTTTTTTGTGCCGTAATATAGTAAAAATGTATTGTGATAGATGGATAAAACATTACATTTACATTATCAAAAAACAAGTAAGAAGTTGACAAGTTGAAAAAACAAGTTGAGAATACAAATAAATTGGAGTGAATAAAAACTCATAACGCAGGATGATTGTGATTAAACAATAAATTACAGTAATGGGAAAACCAGAGAGAATAATAGAAATGATATCTGGCCATGTTGCGGTAATGAGATTTGGGGGGAAATGTCACAAATCACAAAATAGGCCTTATTTTCTCTTCATGCGAGATGATATTATTGAATGCTACCCAGACATGTTTTTATAAAATTCACTAATCTATGACCTTGTCCTTTTTCTCAACTCTAAATGTTCAAAGTGTAAAAGATATTAGAAAGTAAAGCCGCAAATGCTATAAATCTGACACTGCAGACATGAATAGATTTTTTATCAGGTTATCATTTTAACACACTTTCTCTCTCTCTCTCTCTGCAGAGCCTCATTTTGTCTCGGCGTACGACGTAGGCCGCTTCACCTACTTCTTCCTGAGAGAGAACGCAGTCGAACAGGATTGTGGGAAGACTGTGTTCTCTCGCGTGGCCCGCGTGTGTCAGAATGATGTCGGAGGCCGTTTCCTACTTGAGGACACCTGGACCACCTTCATGAAGGCCCGACTGAACTGTTCTCGCTCTGGAGACGTTCCCTTCTACTACCACGAGCTTCAGAGTACATTCCACCTGCCCGAACAGGACCTCATCTATGGAGTCTTTACCACCAACATGTAAGTGATTTATGCATTTTCTCTTTCATATTTGGGAGAAGTTTAAAGTTGAATTCTCAGCATCCCTTACTTCTTCTGTCATTTCTCCTCAAGAAACAGCATTGCTGCATCAGCTGTGTGCGCATTTAACCTCAGCTCCATCACGCAGGCCTTTAACGGACCCTTCCGTTATCAGGAGAACCCACGGACCAGCTGGCTTTCCACTCCTAACCCCATCCCAAACTTTCAAGTGAACAAATTAGATTTTCTGATCACTGATAACCAAACAACGTTGGCCCCCATTGACTTCCATTGTATCTCAAAATGTCTTCTTTTTGAATGGCATGAGGGTGAATGATGACAGATTTATTATTTTCCGGTAAACTTTAAGACTTCTATATGTGTGTTCTGTTTCTACATGTTTCTTATCGTCTATACGTATGTTGACATGCTTATGACATCATAACTTCTGACATCATTAATCTCTGGCTTTAACCTCATCTTTGTTCTTCTCCCTGTCAGTGCGGGACAGTGAACGATTCGGGTCCGGGTAGTAATCTAACAGAACGTAGTCTTCAGGATGCTCAGCGACTCTTCCTCATGAGCGAGGTGGTTCAACCCGTTTCCACGGATCCTCTGGTGATGCAAGACAACATCCGTTTCTCCAGATTGGCTGTTGACATCGTGCAGGGGAGGGACACGCTATATCACATCATGTATATCGGCACAGGTTAGATACATTGTGTTTCAATACACGATTCTTTGGAATACATAATGCTGATTGGTCACTCATGGCATTCTGTGACATCGTAGCTAAACTGTGTAATCATCCTAGGCAATCTACTACATAGCTGAGCACCTCTGTGTTTGATTTCTTCTCACTCAAATCAATATTTAATGTATATTTATTTATTTATTTCTTTGGTCAGTTGCCATTTAATAAGAAGAAAAATGTAGAGTCAGCTGGTCAATATTGAAAAATATACCCCTTTGGGGGGATTCAAGCCCCGATTACCTTGTTGGGATTGATTTAGAGATAAAGACCGGCTGATTGTGCATTATCTTGCAATTTGTTGGCTCATGCAGGAGACATGCAGCACTGCGGTTCTAATCATAACCGTTTATCCTCCACCAATCAGAACACGGCACCATCATCAAAGCCCTCTCCACGACCAATAAGAGTCTACGCGGATGTTACCTAGAAGAGATGAAATCCTCCCGGAAGGCGTGCGGGAGCCAATCCTGAACCTGCAGATCCTGCAGAGCGACAGGTCTCTGTTCGTAGGGCTTCACAGCAGGGTGCTGAAAATTCCTCTGGAGAGATGCACCAACTACGAAAGCCAAGAGTGAGTCACGTTATGAAAGGGTTGCATAAGCACTAGAGATGAAACTCGAGTCTGCGACTTGGACTCGAGTCGCACTTAAGTCGCAAAAACAAAGACTTGCGACTTGACTTGGACTCGTGGACAGCTGACTCGAGACTTGACTTGAACTTGTGACTCATAAACTCGTAAAAAACGCAATTCATTTTGGTTAGAAAGAGTATAGAGTATAGTTCAAACAGTATAGTTATACAAACAAATAAAATGTAGCCATGTCTTACTTTAGTAGCTCCTGTCCAGACCATTTAAGTGGAGCAGATATGATAATGGATGATGAACTCTAAATAGTTCACATCAGTATTAATTTCGTTGACGAAAAAACAATGACGAAAATTATTCGTTAACGTCATATTTTTACTGACGAAAACGAGACGATAACAAGATAAAAATGAATGCATGATAATGAAAACTGTAATAAAAAATACTGATATGTTCGTCAACTAATAAAAGCGAAATGAAAATATTCTTACATTTACATATTTGGCAGACGCTTTTATCCAAAGCAAGTTACATTGCATTATGCTACACATTTGTTTCTAAGTATGTGTAATCCCTGGGATCGTACCCATGACCTTGGCGTTGCTAACGCCATACTATAACCACTGAGCTATAGGAATTCTTGTCTGACTGGGTGGAAATCAGCTTGCTAGCTATTTATCTCATATAAGTAGGGATGTAATGATTCACCGTGAGCCGGTTGAAATTCGATTATAATATGTGACGAATCAAGCGGTTGAGACGTTATAAAAATCGCAGTACATATTTTGAACAGCAGGGGCCACTGTTTTTCTGCAAACTTGGTAAACGTGGATATGCTGATAGTTCTTAAAAAGTAAAAGTTAGGAAAAGAACAGACAAAGTCTTTAGATTTACACTGCGCAAATCTTTAAGCGTATCTCTAAATCCTTATCGCTATCGCGGTAACATCATACGGTTATAGATTTGCACAGCGCCGCATTAAGTTGAACGCATCTATTCCTAAAGATGGCGATTAGCTTGTTCAGGTGTTTTATCAGAGTTGGGGCTAAACATGGCAGGAAAATGTATCTCGCGGGCCAGAGTTGAGAACCACTGATCTAGTGGAACATCCAATATTTTTTTCAGAATGTTTTAATTTTACTCTGTTTAAATTGCAACATAAAATTCTCTCAGACAATACGGGATGTTACGGTAATGAGAATTTCATCAGAAAAAGCAAGAAAATACATAAATAATTCTTTCCCATGTTAAAATTATGCTTTGGGCAAGGTGAGAACACAATGATGTTTATTATTGAGGTAATCTAGTTTGAGAGTAGTAGAGTTTGCATTCATTTAGTTATTTTAATATTTAAATGTTATTAAGAAAAGATGATCTTGTTAAAACCAATGAAAGTAATGAAACCAGTGACAAGTGGTATAATCATAATGCTGCTATTTAAATAATGCCATGAATACTTGATGTTATTTGTTGTGGAATACCACAGTTAGAGAGCTACGATAGCTAAATAAACGAGTAAACTTCAGGAATAATTGCTTCTTCAGAACCATGAAACTCTTTGTCAGCAGACGTCTGAGGTCAGTGCATAACCTTGGACGTGTGCAAACCTTTAATGTTACACTTTTATCCGCACACACGGTCAATAAGGAATTTTTCAAGCATTTTTCAAGCTCTTAAACCATTAAATTGCAGTAACTGATTAGCTGTCATTTTGACGGATCCCATCCGCACGTGTCCTCTAAAAGGAACAAAATGCTCTTAAATTATGGCAGACTTGTTGGCACACGTTTGACATGCCCTTCTCAGACGCTTCTGCCCTCGGATTCAGACAGAAAGTAAAGCCGAGAGAGATAAATTGAATGACAGTACTTATGAGAGATCATTATACCCGCTCATAAATCCTCTGCTTTTGGCCGAGAGGCAGACGAATGATGAATCTGTCATTTAAAAAATCACAGCATCTTTTTCACTGACGTTGATATAAATAGAACACATAAATTGTCTGAGATATATAACGTACGCTGTATTTGCATTACAAATGAAGTTTGATATCAGTACTGTAATGGAATCACTTACAAAACATATCTCTTGACTCTAAAAGGCTCAGTTAAGTATCTAAATAAAACCCAAAATAAAAAATTCTGTCATCATTTATACCCACTCATATCATTCAAAATCTGTATATGACTCTTTTGTGAAACGCAAAAGAAGACATTTTGAGAAATGTGTCTGTGGTTTCATGTCCATACTATGGAAGTCAAAAGGGGTCAGTGATGTTTGGTTATCAACGTTCTTCAAGATATCTTCTTTTGTGTTCTGCAGACGAAAGAAAGTCATATGGGTTGGAATGGCATGGGGGTTAATAAATGATATAAGGATTTTTGTTTTTGGGTGAACTGTCCCCTTCAGGGTGCTTTTTTGGTCTTAGCTGATCACCAAGCCATCAGCTGGGAAAAGCTGAGCAAATCCAAACTTTAAATTCAGTTATCTGGTAAGTATTTATTTGATCAAAGCAATTGTATATGAGGCTCAGATGTGTTAAATTTCAGATAGCTTTAGAAGGTAGTAAACAGACAGCAAGGCAGCTTGCAAGACTTTGGAACGCTGCTATTCTGTGGAAGAGGTTTTTCCTGAGATCTGTCAGGTTTAATAGCAGGAGTTATTATGCATGTGAGTGTGATGTTGACAGAAGACTGACAGTAATTGCTTTAGAAGGTCTGTATATGAGAAACGCAAGCCCCTCTGATTCTACACACAGGTATGTAAAGTGGATGCGTTTGACTCTAATGTAAGAGGTTTGTGAAAGCCGCTCTGCGTTTAGTAAAGCAACGTGATGGAAAGAAGCGCATTTAATTACAAATTCTCTCCCACATACACACAGGTGGCAAAAGGTCAAATCTTTAAAATGCATTAAGCGGGAACATTTTCACTTCTTTGGAGTTGATTTATGACCTGGCGTTGGGTTGAGCAAAAGCCAATCAAGCATTTGATTTCATTATAATCAGAAATATTGCACTAACTAAAAGTCTTGTTATTTAATTTCAGTGTTCATTTATTGTGTCTGATTAAACTGGAAGTGTGTAATCATAGGAATCACTCTCATGACCTCATTAATACATTTAATGTATGCAGATTGGACTCCGTGTCTGTGGAATTGCTTTATCGTGTGTGTGTGTGTGTGTGTATGGGTCAGTTTTTGCCTGCATTGTGTGGACCAGCCAACGGCCCTCACAAAAAACTCATGATATATATCAAATAATGTTTAATTGAAAGTCTAAATAGGTTTCTGAGAAGTTTGCAGAATAGAGGATAAAAAGTATCAATTCAATTCAAGTTTATTTATATAGCGCTTTTCACAATGTGCATTGTTCCAAAGCAGCTTTACAGGAGCAAATAAGAAAAACAGAAACACAGCACAGTGCATGGTGTTTATAGAACAAGCAAGATCATTCTAATAAATAATATCTCATAAATTAATAATTAAATAAATGCAGTCTCCCGCTGAGCAAGCCAACACGGATAAAAAGTATCATTAGCTGGTTTAACAAGAAGTCAATTATGTTAAAGTGATAGTTCACCCAAAAATAAAAATTCTGTCATCATTTACTCATCCTCTTGTCATTTCAAACCTGTATGACTTCCTTCCTTCCGAAGAACACAAAAGAAGATATTTTGAAAAATGATCTGGCCCCCATTCACTTGCATTGTTTTGGTGTCCATACAATAGAAGTGAATGAGGGGCAGTGCTGTTCGGTTACCAATATTCTTCAAAATATCTTCGTTTGTGTTCTTTTTTAACACAAAAGAAGATTTTTCTTTTTAATAGTTTATTTATACAATATCATTTAATATTTCTGCTTATGGAATACATTAAATGAATAAGTCACCCAAAATGAAAATTCTGTCATCATTTACTCATCCAAGAAAATATTTTGAAAAATATTAACCGGCACCTATTCAATTGCATTGGTTTGGTGTCCGTTCTATAGAAGTGAAAAGGTGCCAGCGCTGTTCACTGACCAACATTCTTCAAAATATCTTCTTTTGTGTTCTATGGAAGAAAGAAAATCATCAGGTTTGAAATGACAAAGATTATGACAGAATTACAATTTTGGGGTGAACTATCCCTTTAAGTGCATTAATGTACTTACAGTAGGTGCACTGATGTATGACCTGTGTTTGTGTGTTTGTAGAGACTGTCTGGGTGCCAGAGATCCATACTGCGGATGGGACAGAAAACAAAAACGATGTTCGACCATCGAGGACAGTTCCAACATGAGTCAATGGAGCCAGAACATTACAAAGTGCCCAGTGAGTGATAGAATGATGAAACACTTTCAGCCAACATCTCATTCATATCAAGCACTTGACAGCAGTGAGCAGAATGGAGACTTTGATTATTTTTTAAGCAAAAAATCCCCAAAATTTCACATATGTTCTTTTTAGAAAAGTGTTTCTCAACAAACTTTTAAGATTTCAATATTCATACACATTTTTGATTCGATTCCTCCACGAATCAAATGATCTGAGCAATGCTGTCTTTCGCATTCATACTGTTTTGTTTTACAGTCTGTTACATTAAACAGCAGAAATCGGAGTGAGTCAAAGTAGCAGAGAAAATCGAATCTCTTATGAACAAGCGTGAAACGGATCGTGGCGTCTGATCCGTCTGTATTGAAGTCTCCATCTGACAGTGTCAATTACACACGGATGTTCTGCCTGATGGATGCTCAATGTCACTCGTGTTCTCCAGTGACACTTCATTACATCCATAATTACACATCACTAATTTCCTATTATCTCTGAGAGTTGATATTCCCAAAGGGACAATAATAAACAAACATGGTTTTCTAATACCCTGGAAGCCTTTGCGTTCGCTTGCACACTTGGATGAGGAATATTTTATGCAGTGCCCCCATATAAAATTTCATCTAAAAACGTATACGTAACTTTAATTTTGATTTTGAAGGAACGGAACCTCACGCAAGACGGTGGCTTTGGCCATTGGTCATCTTGGCAGCCTTGTAACCATGACGACGGAGGGGAGAGCACCAGTACTTGTCAGTGTCGCACTCGATCCTGTGATAATCCATCACCGCAGTGCGGGGGCCAAAAGTGTGTCGGGGCAAACATAGAGGTGGCCAACTGTTCCAGGTACCTTTGCTCTATATACACATGACATAAAAGGCTTAATCCCTATTGCCAAGTTCAAATCCCCCCCGCAATATGTTTTGATGTTTCGTACGTGCGGATCTTGGAATGTAGCGCATAAGTCATATGGACTTCGATGCTTTGTTCCGTTTTGACTTTGTGAGCACAGTTTTGAATTTTGAGGGTGAATAAATGAGGACAGAATTTTTGGATACACTGTTGTCCTTTTGGGTATTAGTCTTGTAGTCAATTCCTCTGCCAGAGATGTCGGATTCAATTCTTCAATCATAAACAAGCAAAGTGCTTGTGCAATGGAAATGAAAACATCTTCAGGTCTTGCAGGAGAGAGATGCCGAGACCCCGAGTCCATCAGTCTTGTGTGTGCCGCGTGTAATCTTGACTCTATTTGTTTTCCGCTGATGCAGCGCATCTCCTGTTGCTGATTTTTTGCATGTGCTATTATCCTGCGGCCACTTTACGACACTGAATGATTGTTCCAATTATTTCTTTACCTCCAGATCTTGTGTTAACACACATCACTTGCTACGATGTTTAAACCTAACAGGATAGATGTTTCATGTAAACAGATGATAACAGCCGTGGCAAATCTAGAAGAAATAACACTCAGGTGTAGTCAATCAAGTTAGAAGTTGATAAAAATGTTGCAACACAGCAGTTAAAGTTACCGAGATCTTGTGAGAATGTAGTGGTTCAGTGTTTTAAGTTTTGGGATGATAAGAAAGCTCAATAGTTCAGAACAGAGTTTGATAGGGGTCAGTTTGACACGAGATTGTTTTTCTCTTTAAATATAGCGAACTTGGCAATAACAGAATTTCGCAACAGTTTGTGCTGATGTTAAAATGGTGTAAAATACTTCAGCTTCAAGACTGGAGAAAGTTTGTTAATAATACTGAAGAAGAACAGTCCCGCAAAATCGTTACTGGTCCCAAAATCCAAAGGTGAGAAAATGATCCAGCGTCTGGTCATTCTTGAAGGTGAATATTTATGTTAAAGGTATATACCGCTTTGAAAAAAAAAATATCAACCGTAGACTGTATAAAATATGGACGTAGTGTCCGTGACGTCAGCCGTAGGTTTGTGAAGAGTAAAAATGAAGCCTAAAAGTAGGCGGAGCCGTTCGTCGCCATCTTGGCATCGCGCATCACTCCCGGATAATCGAAAATGGGCAAAGAGGCAGGGCTGAAACAAACCACGCCCACCAAGCTCGACGTATTGGTGGTCGGCATTTAAACGTTTACAGCGGTTTACAGCTTACTCTTGAGGTAAATTACCTGAAACTACACAAAAAATGTGCATGTGACAGCTAAATGGACACCTGTCACTCAAATGGCCCCGACCTTAATTATGCAGAATTTGAAGGCTTAATATAATCTAAACGGGTGAGTTATTAAAAATTCACCCCCTCACAGTTGTCATGAAGGGCAAAATGACCTATATAGACCAACATATTTTTTTACGCTTATAAAGGCTGTAAACATGTTTTTTTGTGCTGTAAAGTTGGCCATTTTAACATGGGGCTCAATGAGATTCTGCTCTGTTTTGGAGCCAGCCTCTAGCGGCCAGTCGATGAATTGCAGTTGTAGTCACTTCTGTGTTGGTTTCACAAGGGAGACCGGAAGATTGCCCCTTGATATCAACCGCAACATATTTTTCTATTTGCATGCCATGGTATGTATATAAGTGGGCGTGGCTAACTTACAAGCGGCACTCCTACGTAAGAAGGCCTATAATAACGTTTATATGATGTTTATATAACATTATTAAAATGTTTTAAAGGTATGGGTCACCCCAAAACTAAAATTTGCTATCATTCCAACCCTGTATGAATTTCTTTCTTCTGCAGAATGCAAAAGATAATATTTTATAGAATGTTGGCAACCGAATAACATTGGCCCCCATTGACTTCCATTGTATGAACATTGAAGTATTTCACAGAAGAAAGAGTCATGTACAGGTTTTGAACAACATCGAATACTGTAAATTATAACAAATTATTTTATTTTTATTTAAGTATCCTTGTTTAGATGAAGTCGAGAGTAAACTTGTAAACTTTAGTTGCAGTCGTGCCTGAGAAAAAAATAATTTACGACTCTGTAACATTATTTTACTATGCGACATCTGTGAGTAATGCTGCTTCTGTCCATCCAGAAATGGAGGTTGGACTCCTTGGTCTTCCTGGGCCGAGTGCAGCACCAGCTGTGGCATCGGCTTTGAGGTTCGGCAGCGGTCCTGTAACAATCCGGCACCCCGACACGGAGGGCGAGTGTGTGTGGGCCAGGCCCGAGAGGAAAGGTGAGATTCAGAAACCTTTATCTGTGCGCTAGTGCTTGTTTGAGGCGACCGGTACATGATTCTGTTCCTTGTGTGTTTGTGATTCAGATTGTGTAATGAGAAAAACCTGTGTCCCGTTCCTGTGTCCTGGGTCTCGTGGAGCGCCTGGTCCAGGTGTAGCGTCGCCTGCGGAGGTGGAATCCAATCCAGGGTTCGCACCTGTGAGAACGGAAACGCCTGTCCGGGATGCCCGCTGGTAGGATCTTAAAATGGTCATATAACATCAATGCTAATTCTAATATCTATAGAAAAGCATATGGGAATTGAACAAGACATGTTTTAAGTGATGTGTGTAAAAAGCAATAACAAAAGACCCAAAAGTGTAAAACATGAGCTGTTTAATAAACCTTGCACACTTCACCTTCTGGTGTCAACCAAGAATTGGCCACTACATGCCGCCCATATTTCCCACTGTGTATGCGCATCTTTTCAGGAGTACAAGGCGTGTAATTTGGACGCGTGTGCAGAGGTCAGACGGAACACTCCTTGGACTCCCTGGCACGCTGTTAATGTGACCCAGACGGGGGCGAGACAGGAGCAGAGGGTCAGGTACACCTGCAGGGCTCTGCTCGCGGACCCTCACGACCTCCAGCTCGGCAAACGCAAGACAGAGACCGCGTTTGCCCCCCTTCTGACGGTGCTACCGTATGCGAGACTGATGGTAAACACGCTGGATGATTTCAGATTGATTTAATGTAGTTCAAGGGACTTATACCTATAGATATATCATTTAAGGCATTCTTTTTTATGTTACTCATTGAGCATCTTCCATATTTTAGGTTAAATAAAAGAATACAAAAATAGAGACCATAGGATACAAGCATTTGGATAACACACTACACATAAAATCGAGTTTAATGACTAATGGGATTTTACTTTGGTGACGTGACCACGAAACCAACAAAATGATTTACGTGTGATTTATAATGTGTCTTTCTGTCTCTAGGTCTGGTCGAGGACTTGCTGAGAATGGCTCGACCTGTCACACGAGTGCAAGGAGCCACGTGGTCGCCATGGGAAACGTGGTCCACGTGTTCTAAGGCGTGTTCCAAAGGTTTCCGCACGCGCAAGCGTTCGTGTGCCACGCCGGATGGGAGGAGCACTCCGTTTGCCTGCAGCGGAACGCCTGTCGAATATCAGGACTGCAACATTCAGCCCTGTCCAGGTGTGACGTCTAAACATACATCATGACATCATGCCATGACGTCATCAACATACATTTTGAATGGCAGGTTACAGGGAATCGTGTTACAGCTGGTGTTGTTTTTTAGTGAAGGGCGCGTGGTCATGCTGGTCCTCCTGGTCTCAGTGTTCTGCTTCCTGTGGTGGCGGTCACTATCAGCGTACCCGGACCTGCTCTGACCCCGCCCCTGCTCATTCGGGTGATATCTGCATCGGTCTGCACACAGAGGAAGCTTTGTGCAACACGCACGAGTGTGAAGGTCAGAATACCTTTATGTTCACACCCATCCTTAACGTCAGTCTGTCTTGCGATGATGTCATTTTTCAAAAATAAAAGCTTTACAGTTTTTCCTGTTTCAGTGCTTTTGTGTTGAAACAAAGATTCACACAATTATTCATTATCACACAATATCTAACGTTGTGTTACCTTATAAGCTTGCATTCTTTGTTTCTCACACATGTGTGATAGGTGGTTGGGGGGTGTGGTCAGAGTGGGCGGAGTGTAACGAGGAAGGGCTACAACTTCGTAGTCGCGTGTGTGAAATAAGCCCCGCCTCTTGTCAAGGAAACCGCACAGAACAAAGCGAGTGTCAGCCCAATGAGAGCTCAGGTTAGTTCCCCATCCTCCCCTTTCACACTACAGTTATAGTAAATATTGTAGTATTTTTCACATGAACATGTTTTTTTTATTTCAGTGTTTTCAGGAAAGAAAAGGAACACAAACTGTGGAGGTAAATCTAATCTATAAACCTATAATCTATAAAAGCAGCAAATGGCGCTTTGCATACATACATATTTTTTTGTAAATTTACCGTTGTAGCAACATAGATAGTCATGGCAGATAACAAATCCAGATCACCTAAAGTGATCTTTGCGATGTTCAATGTGTGACGTCTGTCTCTGTTTTTTTACCTGCAGGTTTCTCTCTCTTCCACATGGTGTTGACGGGCGTCTGCTGTTTTTTGGGAGCGGTTTTGCTATCTGTTCTGGTGTACGTGTACTGCCAGAAGCTCCGCAAACCTCCTCAGGAATCAGCAGTAATCCATCCCAGCACCCCTAACCATCTGCACTATAAAGACAACAGTTGTGCACCCCGGAACGACTTGTACACGCCAATGGAGTTTAAGGTATCCCATCATGCCTTAGTGCCAGGGTGTCTCTATGTATTGCTTTACAGAAGCGCTTCTCAACGGGTGGGTGAGTTGGTACTGATAGAGTCACCAACAAAAAAGCTAAAAACACATAATACTACTACTACTGATCTATAGCTTTGATAGCAAAGTTATTTGTTTCTTATTTATGTGTTTGACTTTTGACTTTAGTTTTATTTGTTCACTTATATAGGGAATAAACATTGACAGCCAATTAAAATCCGTTTGAATTTAAAGGGGTCGCATTTAAAATTAGATCCTGCTGGGTATGGATGCTAATATACCTTATATAGTTCATGTCATTTTAATTTCTTATAACACATTTCTTTTATTTTACATTTTTTGCTTTATAATAATGCCAACGGATTGACATCTTGAAGACATTTTTGTTTATTTTTGGACAATAAATAAAGTTGTTCCTGTGTACTGTGGCTCAGAAGCAAAACCACTAGAGAACCAGTCCACTACATAAATCTCTCCCGTTTATCTATTAGTCTTTGTTTTCCGGTACCCTCTCGTTCCTCCGAGCGACATCACAGAGAGGCGCGGGATGATGCAAATCACACCGTGGCCTTTGAAATTCCAGTTTCTGACACTCTTGTGTGTTTTCTCTGTTCCCCGCAGACCCTGAATAAGAACAACCTGCTTCAACCAGAAGAAAGCTGCAATTTCTTCCCTTCGCCCATGCCTCAGACGAACGTCTACGCCACCACGTATTACCCCACCCCTCTGGGCAAATACGACTACCCATCGCTGGATTCTCCTTGCAGTTACATGCACGGCTGATGGACACACTCGCAAACATCTCGTCTTTAATGCGTGTTTGTGTGACCGTGGTTACACATCTGCATCTCTCCATGCAGATGCATTTGAATAGGCACGGATATACAGGAAAGCCGAGCGCAAACGCAAAGTGACGTTCAGACCTGAAATAGAATTGACAAAAACACGAAACTGTTTCAGATGGAAAGTCACAGGTTTTAATGCTCAATACAAAAGATTGACGCTCACAGAGCATGCATGCTTCCTAAACACTGAGGAATCGGTGGAGGATCGACGCAAAGACATGCTACATGTATGCGCTGGCATCTTTAGATACTTCGGTTTAAGAAAGCAAGTATAACAGCAGAACCTGTTTGAGTTTTTCAAATGTGAAGGTTCTGGAACAATTGTGATGTCTCACAACCTGATCACGTTTCTCTTGTTTTCCGCTGGTTTATGTGCTTTTATCTGGATTACTGGTCATGTGACTGGTTAACGTCACGCCAGGAGAAACTGAACGAAAAACTGAGCAGGGTGCTAAAGTACAGTATAGAGGAGTTAACCCTGGACTTCTTAAATGTGGCTGTTCACCTCACGCCATTGTGAGACGGGCTTTTAAACTTCAAACTTTTTATAAAAACTTTCACATGAAAAGAAATATTCTGTCACTTAGTTTTTATGGGAATGAATGAACTGGTCTGATAAAACATGCAGTGACTGGGGCCTATCAAAAAGACAAAAAAGTGCACAAAAATATTAAATTGTCATCAGAGTTGAACTTGACTTGACACGTTCTTGACGCACAGATGCATGAATGAGATGTAAGCTACACAAGAAGGGACCGTTTCCATTAATAATAGGTCTGTTCCTCGCATGCGCTTTCATATTATACATTCTGAATATCACTGCCGTCCTTCTGAAACCTCTCCATATTTCGTGATTATTTTTTTTTGCCATAAATCATTATTATTAGTCACTCGGTTTTCAAATATCTAACCAATAAAAAGTATTAAAAAGTGCCTGTCAACTTTGACAACACAGTATGTATTCATATTGTATTTCCTGAAAAAACTGCGAATTTGGACATAAGAGGTTTCAGAAGGACAGCAACGATATATGATATTCTAATGTATAGTACACATGAACTATTTCAACTTTATGGTGTGTTTTTGTACTTCACTGAAGGACATTCCCAATTAAGGAGTAAAATCGTTTTTAATTGTGATGATAACTGGAGATCGATGCTACGAAACTGCGATGTGTTCGATTCACTGAACCTAAAGGGATCATTGTTTTTATGTATATTTGTAGTTAGCCTTATATATTTATGAGCAAATCATCATTTTTTATCGGAATCAGATTTTTTGATGTCCTGCTATTGACCCACAACATTAGACAAAATGCAATTTCTCTCGTGTTCATGAAGACTTTACACTCTCCACTATATGACAGTTATATTTTGCCCTTCGGCTTCTATGTGAATAGGCATCGTGTGTATACATTTTATAAGAAATATTATTTTCTATGAGATGAAGTTTCTCTTTATGTTTATGATGGCGTTATATTTTGAGGGTACATGAGCAGGTGGTCTGAATGCAGTGGATGATGTTTGAACTGCTCACTGATGTTGCATGGATCATGAAGCATTATTATTATGCAGATGGTTTCTATGCAATTAAAAAGAAAATGTGCATCACACGATCACTGCCTTCCACACTGTGAAACTTTGCTATGCTTTTGTATGTTGTACAATGTAAAAATAAATATCCAATGTAAAATTTGATGCAATTTACAGGGAAATCTGTCTGACAGTCAACCTGTCTGTCTATCTGTCTGATCTATTGGACAAATCTGTCTGTCTCTTATGTCTGTATGTCTTCTATTCTTCAGTCTCTCTGGCTATCTATGTATGTCTTTCTCTGTTGTTGAGTCTGTCTATCTTTCTGCCTTTCATCTCTGTGTCGGTCTGTCTGATCTGTTGGTCGAGTCTGTCTATCTGTCTTGTGAATATATGTCTGTCTTCTGTCTGGCTGTCTTCTAAATATCTATTTGTCTGTCTTATTTATGTCAGTCTGTCCACTATAAGTCTATCTATATGTCTGTCTGATCCATATCTATCTGTATGTCTGTCTGTCTAAGTTTCAGTCTCTCTATCTGTCTGTGTCTTTCATCTCTGTCCATGTCTTTGTCTGTCTGATCTGTTGGTGGAGTATATCTGTCTGTCTGTCTTGTATGTATGTCTATATTGTATTCGTCTGCATGTCTTTTAGATATCTATTTGTCTGTCTTCCTTTTGTCTGTCTGTCTGATTCATATCAATCTGTATGTGTCTGTCTTCTATATGTCTGTCTCATTTTCTGTCTGTCAATGTATGTCTTTCTCTGTCTATCTGATCTCTGTTGTTGAATCTGTCTATTTTCCTGTCTGTCTTTCATCTCTGTGTCGGTCTGTCTATGTTTGTCTGTCTGTTCTGTTGGTTGAGTCTGTGTGTCTGTCTTCTAAATATTTATTTGTCTGTCTTCTTTATGTTTTTCTGCTATATGCCTGTCTGTTTATCTTCTATCTATCTGTCTTCTGTATGTCTGTCTGTCTTCTATGTATCTCAAATTTTCTGTCTGAACTCTGTGGTTGAGTCTGTCTGTCTATCTGTCTGTCTTTCATCTTTGTGTCGGTCTGTCTGTCTTCTGTATGTTTGTCTTCTAAATGTCTCTTTGTCTGTCTTCTTTATGTCTGTCTGCTATATGCCTTTCTGTTTGCCTTCTATCTGTCAGTCTGTCTGTCGGCTTTATATATATCTGTATGTATGTCCGTCTCATTTTTGTCTGTCTATGTATGTCTTTCTCTGTCTATCTGAACTCTGTTGTTGAGTCTGTCTATTTTTTGTCTGTCTTTCATCTCCGTGTCGGTCTGTCTATGTCTTTCAGTGTCTGATCCGTCGGTGGAGTCTACAGTATGTATCCGTCTGTCTGTCTATCTATTCTTTATGGTCAGTCTCTCCTGTCTGTGTGCTGGTAAAAGCTGCATATCCAGCGACTTCTCAATACACTAATCAAATTCTTATCTAGTGTATTTACTATGAAGGATCCTCCAGACAGTGAAAAGTTAATGGTGGTTGTCTCAAGGGTTGCATCAGTGTTGCTGACAGTGAGCCATGAGCTCTTTCTCTCCTTCAGCCAAACATGCAGATGAGAATTAAGAGTGATTACGAGGTGAGTGCGTCCAGCATCTGTGTGATGAATGATGTTTGTGATGTTACCAGTCCACCAGTGATATGGCTTTTTAATGACCTGTTTGCTGTTTAGAGGTTTTCCCCACTAATGGGAGGAAACTAGTCATTTCCCAGCAGCTGGTGAGAGTTATAAGAGCAGAAGGTGTTTTTGAAACGAAGACCTGTTATGGCCTCCAAACACACTTCACTAATGAGACCTGTTCTGAAAAAAAGTACATCTCCTGAACAAACCCTGCTGATCAAAATCACCCTGCCCCTCCCAAATTTTCTTTGATTGAATTAATACAAATATGTATTTTTTGTATGTAGTTCTCATCACTTGTATTGTATAATATTATATATTAATTAATATAATGTACAGTTAATATAAATGCAATGCAATAATATTTATAATTATTTATAATATTTATATAATGTAATTTAAGTTTTGGATTTAGTAATTCGTTTTTTGTGCATTATAGTTAAAAGTAGGAGGAAAAGTTTTCAATAAAAAATGTTGTGCAGAAAATCCCAAAATCCTTGAGTTACACCCTCATTTGCTTCTTGCATTTGTAATGTTTAATAACTGCATTTAAAATTACAGTGGATGAGGCTTTTAGACTCATTACACTTCAAATAAACTCCATTATAATCCATTATTTTAATAGTAGTGTGATTAAGTTAGAAGTGATTTATGATAAAGCATTTGAATGTAATGACTTCACAATCACAAAGATTTGGAGGCCATCTTCTTATTAAAATATCACGAAGAAGCCTGCTCATCTAATCCTGTCCAACAAAAGGCAGGGGTATAAACAGCCGTTACTGACACTTCCATTGTGTTTTAACTTCAGTCTTAATTATTTGAAGGGATAGTTCAGAAAACATAACAATTTTGTCTTTTACTGATGATAGAGGCCATAGCATTCTGCCTTTTGCTTCATCCATGTAAGGAATACAAATGAAAAACATCAGTAAAGCGAACGATGATTTTTGGGTGAACTTTGTTTAACAAGTGTCTTGAATAACTTGATGTATTTATGAACATGGCTCAAATCACCTTGTACATTCCAGAGTCTTGACATAAAAGGCATACCAGCCTGTAATTCCTGTAAAACTGTGTTGGGTTTTTGAAGCCTGTATGTGCATTTTACATTATGTTGAAATAAACTGACACACGGTTACGGGTCACAGATGTGTTGAGGATAGAACACAGACGAGATTTGGAGCTCAAAGCCGTTGGTCTGAAACACGTGAAGTGGACAGCATTAAACAGAGTTGTCAAGAACATGCAGGTGGATTCCAAGAAATGGCAAAATGCGTGCCAAAATATTTAGATTGCCTTGATTTTTCCTTTACTGTGCAATGGGAAGGCATGTGAGGTTTAAATAAACAAAAACAACAATTATCAATGAGTCGAATAAATGCTGGCATGAGTAGAAAGAAGTTGAACGGAGGTCAAGGACAGGAATGATGTTGACATTAGTTAGATGTGATTACAACTTTCCAAACATATGCAGTAAACATAACCGTCCTGTTTTGAGAAGGAATTATCGTTCTGAAAAAACTAATGAGAACAAGAACTTCTGCCTCCCGTCATAAGCACAGCCTACATATAAAGAATCCATTAACATGACTGAATTTTATTTCTGTCTGATCGTTTATTCATTTACTGATGGACATTTTGTCCCGGTGATATCATCTGTGAGATGTATATACAATGCTTAGTTTATTCTGTAAAACAGTACGGTATTTATTTCCATTTGGAGCACTTTATGAATTGCCTAAGTGAAAAGATGAACATGGTTTGAATTTTATTACAAGCTCAATCAAAGCTGCTCCTTGTAATTCATCATCATGATACACACAAAGACAGGAAGGTCATTACATTTTATACTGTGCAGTTTAGGCTTTTAATCTGGAAAAGTGCAGCGTCAGTGCGGTTTATATCAAACCAACAATCAGCATGCAAATAAGTCCAAAAGCGAGGCCATGCTGGAGAATTCAGATCATTTGATGGAAAGCTCATTGGAAATAAACATAATTTACACTAAATTGTGATGTCTAAAGCTTTAAAGGTCCAGTTTGTGAAATTTAGCAGCATCTAGTGGTGAGGTGACGAATTGCAACCAATGGCTCACTCCACCCCTCCCCCTCCCTTGTAACGCACTATGGCAGCTGACACACAGGACGAAGATGTTGTCACATTTTTGCTTCTTTGCCAAATAGGAGATATAACGCATTTACGAAATGGCCCTCTGAACATTTCACTTTTTAAATTTATTTCACCTAAATTGAGAAAAGACGCTCAGAACAGCTGTATTGAATAAGTTATTAAATTACATAAGTGCACAAAATGATGTACTGTATGTTTTAATATTGTTAAGCTGCTATGCAACAATGCGAAGTGTGAAAAGCACTATAGAAATACATTTCCATTAAACTGAAAATAGTAGTAAATTGTAGTATACTGCTATAGTAAGTACTACACTTTGTTAGTGTACACTACAGTATTCTGTAATATAAACTACTGTAGCAACTACTGTAGTAGGCTAAACCTAAAATGTTACTTATTAATATTTACTATGGTAAACTATAGTTTCTAGAAATGTTACTACAGTGTACTAAATGCTAATATTTCGTAAATACTCAAGTATAGGCTGCTGCAACATTTGGATGGCATCCCATCCGAGTACGTGTACAACACTGCCCCCTGCTGTCCATGTAAATACATTAACCCAACGTACTTCAGAACACACACAAGGAATCTGTTCTGGTTACAGGAGCTCTGAAACACTCAGTATACACATAACAAGAGAAATAGGAAGGAGTATCAAATAAATACGAGGATAAAAATATAATTATATACAAAGTTGTGGTTTAGTTATGTGAAATCAATGTGAAAATGAATAAAGCAAGAAATAAAACTACAAAAATAAATAAATAATAGGGTGTCAAATGTTATTCAAAATGTGCATTATGTGTGTTTTGAAAGTGACTACTGCAGGTCTATTTTATTTTAATCTGTCGTTTTTTCTATTTCCTATTGTGATGTAGATTGAAAAGGAATTCACACGTGAAGCTGATTTTCTCCCCAAACCTGCTCAGTGAGTGTCTCAACCAGTCCCGGTTAAACCAGAGAGACAGACACCAGTACTCCAGTTAACACCCGGTGTGTGAGGAATAGAGAAGAGCGGATTAAAGTCAACTTTATTTAACTCATACCCGAGGGCATCAAAATCTAAACCCTTCTAAATTTACTCAGAGAAGCATGAGTCTGTGGACCGAAGAGCAGTTTAACTGCCCCGTCTGTCTGGATGTACCCACAGACCCCACGACCATCCCGTGCGGTCACAGTTACTGCGTGGCCTGCATCGAGGATTACTGGGACACCGAGGGTAGGAAAACCGGCACCTACAGCTGCCCGGAATGTCGGCAGGCCTTCAACCCCCGACCCACTGTCTGCCGGAACACCATGCTGGCCGAAGCCGTAGAGCAGCTCCGTCGGGGGACCCTCAGCACCTCCGGGCGCGAGTCCATCAAAAGCGCCGGGCGCGCGGCATCTTCTGCGTCCGAACGGGCGCGCGCGCGAAACGGAGGGCCCCACAAACCGCTGCCGGCGTGTGCCGTCCCCTGCGACCGCTGCGCGGAGCCCAGAGCCGCCGTCAAGACGTGTCTGGTGTGCATGGCGTCGTTCTGCGAGGCGCACCTGAAACCCCACGACACGCAACCTAAGCTGAAGAGCCACGAGCTGATCGCGCCCACCGGAGACCTCAGCCAGAAGATCTGTGCCGAGCACAAATACCTGCAGGAGTTTTTCTGCCGCACCTGTCAGATGTACGTGTGCTGGCTGTGCACCAGCAACCAGCACAAGGGTCACGAGAGCGCGTCCACGCAGACGGAGCGCAACGAGAAGCAGGGTGAGAGAGCGCGTTCGCGCAGACAGAGCGCACTGAGAGATTCTTTGGTGTTATTTGTAGGAAACAAGAGAGAGGAAGCTCAAGTAGCAGGTGAGAGAACTCGTGTCCTGCCAACACATTAATTAACTTTAATTGTCATGACGTCAAATTGGCAAGCACGGAAAACGCTCTAATTATAGCACGCGAGGCAGTGACGTCATCCAGAGTCGATGTTCATTCACTGCCGCTGTCTGAAAAGTTCAAATACAAGTCCATTGCGCATGACGTTATGTGTCATGTTAGTGTTGATGAAGTCCAGTCACATTCCAGTGTACCAAACACTTCACTGTGTGTTTTCTGATGATTTAGAAAGAGCTGGGCGCAGTCCTTTCTGAGAATCAACAGAGACTCCAGGACAGAGAACGAGAGCTCAAAGATATGAAGAAAGTTTTCGACACACTCACGGTAAATATCCTTTACGGTCTTACAACCAACTAGAGATTCACTTTAGTAACATTCAGTCCCTGCAGTGCATTCGTGTATAAAGCAAACGCACACGTCAGACTGGTTTTACAAAGATAAGTATAGAACTGAATACGCAGTCGATGATCTTGATCTGTGTGCAGCGCTCCTCAGACGGGGTGAAAGAGGAGGCAGATGCGGTCCTCTCTGAGCTCCAGGAGTCCGTGCAGAGGATGCTGGAGCTGCTCCGGGACGTGATGCTCTCTGCTGGACGGGAGAAGCTCAACGAGGCCCAGGACGTGGTCACCAAACTGGAGGCTGAAGTCAAACAGCTGAAGAAGAAAGATGCCGAGTTGAAAGAAATTATCAACTGTCAGGACAATATTTACTTCCTGAAGGTCAGATGATGGTTTAAAGTCTCCATAAAAATCAAACGTTTTTTTTTCTTTGAATTTTAATACGTTAACCTTTAGGATATCTGTCAACCAGTGGGCTCCAGAACAGTGACAAAATGTAAAAGCATTCGAAACTTACACTCAGTCACATGACTCTTATAAACGTTTTAGGTTCTTTGTAATTATATGTTTTATTAACAGTCAAACAATGGAGTAGCATTTGGGTAAAATAGGTATTTCCTCAGTCCTCATGATTTCTCATTTTTTCGGTCTCTATACAGACGTACCAGTCTCTGTGTTCCCCTCTGGAGGGGGGGGAGCTGGGGGCCGTAACCGCGAATCCAGAAGCCACGTTTGATCCTGTGAAAAACATTGTTGCGCAACTCAGAGAGAAAGTGGAGGAGATGTGTGACCAAGAGCTAGACAAGATCAACAAGACGGGTAACAACACACATGCATGTGCACGCACACACACACACACACACACGCACGCACGCACACACACACACAGAGCTGTCAGGTATCAGCAATGTGAAATGCCCATCTGTATCTCCTCAGTTTACAACACCACAGCGTTCACAGTGGCTGACCGACAAAAGACGGGAGGAATTATGAAACGTGAGTGAATTTACAGAATATAAGTATTTGAGCAGAAATGCAGAATTATTTAGAAATTGTGAATTTTGTCAATTTCAAAAGGCCCTCAAACTTATTGATGACATATGATCAGAATAAATTTCGTGTAAATGTCCCGTTACATCTTTTCTGTCTGCTCTTTTATTTCACAGTGTTCTCTGGAAAGGGGTCAAAAGCTACTCGCGCTCAAGGTATGCAAACAATCATTAAAAGCAGGGGATTGTGGGATTAAGAGTTTTCACGATTGTCATGTGAACGTGTTTCAGGACCCTCACCATTGCCGTCAGTAAGCACACGAGGACCAGGTACAGGTACGTCACAGATCCTCGCCATCCTCATTTCATCTCAATGTCAAACAGCGGTCATGTGATAATGATTTATATTCTTCAGGTGTAACCAAACGCACACAAGCCGTAAGAAACAATGAACCACAAGGTGAGATTTTTCCCTCACAATATGATCCGATTATATAATGTAATTATTATGATTTATGTATGAGTGTTTATCTTGAACATAAAAGTTAACCGAGCAGTCACAAGCTCTCAAAGACCAGAACGGCCCATGAGAGAGGATAGAGATGACCGTAAGACACACACTCCTCACACACACATTTATTCTTTATAATCTAAAGATGATGTGTAGTGATGAAGTTTGTTTGTTTTGTTCTTCAGCTGACAGAAGTCAAACTTCGATGAGACCAAGAGAGACACAGAGAAGAAATGAACAAGAACATAATGATGGTGAGAATGTGTGTGAGAGAGAGAGATTTAAAAAAGTATTATTTGCTATTATTAATTTGCTTCTTGATTTTTAGATGTAAAGCCTTATGCTTAATGCGTGAAATTTTTTTTTTTAAGTGTTTATTATTCCATACATTTGTATCATTTTATAGTTTGGAAAATGTTTCTATTAAATGTGGACTATTTGTCTCACAGATTTACTATTAGTCAAACATTTTCTAATGTGGTTTTCTCACTATTTTGCAGCAGACAGACGGAGTTTAAGTTCAGTGAGATCAAGAGGTCGACAGAGACCAGAACAGAAAGATCAGGGTAAGATTTCGTGAATACATAACCAGGTCACACTTCACTCCAAAATCAAAAAGAAAAAAAAGAAACAATAATTTAAAGTCCCCCTGTGGTCGATAATTCTATCCCTTAAAAATAATCGTTGACCATCAAAATTACATATTAAAAAAAAAATTCTGCCTTAGAATAGCTTGAATGTATCTTTACACCTCAGCTTCATTAAGTATACTCAGATACATGAAATGCAAATTAGCCCCGCCTCCACTCAATCAAACTGATGATGCACGGGGTAAAATGAGCTGATGTGATTGGTTACAGGTTTATGACGTCATTAACCAGAGCAGTTTCCAACCGCATTTTTTTCCTTTTCTTTGGTAAACCGCAGTTTTATGGAGAAAATACTCAGCAATGGTATAAAATTATACATTTGCACGTGGTTTGTCTTAAAGCATGTTATAACACCACATAAACATATCAACAACATTAAAAACTTGATTTGGGGTCTTCAAGGATTTCAAACCTTATCATTTCAACACATTCTCTTTTAAATGAATATTACTCAATTGTGTGACTGTATTCACATTGATTCTGTTTTTACAATAACATCAACACATGACTCTATTAATCACATGATTCTATTGTCTGTTTACAGAAAGAGAAAATCAGGCATCTCAAAGACGTCAAACCACCCAAAGTAGAGTCAACCGTGATGAAGAACAAGGTGAAACGCATACACACTATTACCTGCATACATAACCATATGTTTTTTTCACATCTTTTCTGTGACAATAATTTCCTCTTCCTGTGTGTCCTCAGCTGACAGCTGGAGTATCAGTTCATTCGGCAGTAGACAAGGACAGCCGGGAGAAGAGAAGGAACAAGGTGAGAAACATCGCATACAGGGTCCAAAGAACTGTTGAAAATGCTTGTATTTTGCTTTCTCCTGTAATTTGATAAGATATATGTGTAACAAACTGTCTTATGAGCCTAACAATTTGAGTAAAAACATACATAAATGTAATGATATTTGATATGTCACATTATCATATTGGTGATTTATGTATGAGAAAGAACATCTGGTGTGCGTCAATTAATGCAATTAAAATCTCACCTTTTGTACGAAGAAATTAAAGTGGTTGATATAACATATATTTATATGATGACTTTAAAGAAAGTAAATATTTCAAAATAAACAAATTCCACAATTTCAACTTTGAAAATCAGATACACATAATAGCACGTACATTCATTAAGCAAAGCTGTCGTTTACCTTTCCAGTCCCAGCGGACCGCTGGAGTTTAAGTTCACTCAGACCGAGACAAAGAAGAGACGACAGAGAACAAGGTGACGTCTGTTTCCTGTCTGATCATTTAAATCGAAAGGAATCTTGAAACAGTCGAGTGATGTTTGTGTATGTTTTTCTTCTGACAGTCAACGAAGAGACGCAGAACTCACAACACAAAACAAACACAACAGACAGACAACAACCCGCTAGACAATGTAAGTGACATATCTTATTTAGCCAATGAACGAGAGATGATTATATATTGTATATAAAGAAATGTCTTTATTCTGTTCCCATCAGCTGACAGATGGAGTCTGAGCTCTCTGCTACCTAAAAACAGGAAGAAGCGACAGGACACGGGTAAAAAAACACTTGATATACTGGTTTGTTTGTTTTATTATCTGACCAGTCTATCTCATGTCATGCACTGTAAAAAGTGTCAGATGTGGTTGTCAGAAAAGTTAAACGTCTGTTAAAATACAGTGCAGCACATTAACAACTTCAAAGTTTAAAACTGTACAACACACAGCGACCAAGTGTTCTGTTTACTATTCTTAATCGTATATTTAATGAACCAAAATATAGAAACTGAGCTGTGCAATAAATTTTGTTTTTGTTGATATGACTTTACCAAGTTGAAACACACATTTTTTCCCCCAGTGTGTGTGTAAAATAAGGGTATAAACATGAACAAAACAACATAGCAGGTAGCCTGTAACATCCTTTTATACATAATTTGTAACAAATATGAGAAGAAACATAATTATTTGGAATCAAATGAAATTTGATCAAATGTGAAGAATCACACAGGGACCTATAGGATTTCAACAGTTATTCACTGTAAATTGTAAACCTTTATTTTGACCTAATAAAATAAAAACATATTTGGTATTTCATACTTCATACCATATATTTTAATATTTTATTTAAATATTCATATTTTTATATTATTGAACAGTAAAATGATGTCATGTCTTCTTGAATCTATTACAGTTTTTCAACTGTATAAGTTAAGCTCAAGTTAATCAACTTAAAAAAATAATGTTTTTACATTATACATTACGTTAAAATTACGAACATTTTTACAGTGGGTAGCTGAAAACTGTGAATAAATTGCAAAAAGTGGCGTTATGATTTTTTACGTCATATGTAATATTTTCCAATAGTAAAAGAGGCCACACCCACTATAAAGGAGGAGACATCAATTCCTCGTAGACTCTCCTCTGCGAGCGCCTGTAAGTTATTCACCAGCACAGATTACACAGTACGACAAATTGTTGTTTCACCCGTCCGTTTTTATAGTTCTTGTACAATTCTGTGGTGCTAATTATTGCAGTAATATTTTTTTTTATAGCATCAATGTTTTAGTGTATATTTAGCTCAAGTAAATGTTGAGCTTATATCATTAATTAAGATATATCGGTATATTGCAAATAAACAAAAATTGTACAAGTTTTCACATATTTAAAAAATTATTTTCCAGTTGTCACGGTCAGAAAATTCTAGAAATTTGAAAAGTGATGATGGGTGACTACGTCTGGAATTTGGTTTGCGAGACAGTATTAGTCATAAAAGACAAAAACGATCAAATGTAGACTTCTGACGTTTAGGACGACTCATTTTTAGTCACTGTTTTGTTAAACTGTTGTTTTGAGCTCAGTGTTATGGCAGCACCTTGTAATTTCTGCATACGAGTAATAATACCCAAAGGTATAAATGTGTGAAAATATTTTGTTTATGTTTTTGTGAGTACTGTTGATGGTGAAAAAATGAGTGTGATTTTCGTATTCAGCATGTTATTGTCTAAATAATTTTTTTTAAAGTGAAACAACTTAAAAAACATTTTTTATTGTGTTATAAACAAATTCACTTTCTGCTGATATATTATCTTTATAAACTTTACCTCTCTCTCTGTTGTCTGTGTAGGGGGAGTGGCAACAGAAGGTAAAGTCTGAGGAAAAGGTTTAGCAGAAAATATGTAATGTATGACTAAAATCTGTCTCACGTTCTCCGTCTTTCTCCTTGCGAAGTGAATCCTGGTCTCTTCATG
Organism: Triplophysa siluroides; assembly: GCA_006030095.1. Classification (NCBI taxonomy): domain Eukaryota; kingdom Metazoa; phylum Chordata; class Actinopteri; order Cypriniformes; family Nemacheilidae; genus Triplophysa; species Triplophysa siluroides. Next base: position 2,128,246 of record VCII01000203.1, on the reverse strand, counting down.
GACTCGCCTAGTGAGGAACCAATGATGAATCCGGCTTTTCCCACACGTCAGCATCTCCAACATTATCTTTCACATCGCACAATAAATTCCATCATGTACAAAGCAAATCAATCTTAAAATGACTGTTGACTTTTATTGCAGTGAGAGAAATTAACATTGACAGCATTCAGGCTGCGGAGCCCAGAACCAGAGATGAGATCCTACAATGTGAGTTTATTCCCCATACGCTCAAAAATGCCGTTGTAAGCTCATGCTACCATTCCACGCTCACTTTCCCTTTTCTCCATCAGACGCGTGCGATTTGACGCTGGATCCAACCACGGCCCATCGGCGTCTAGTTCTCTCCGAAGGAGACACCGTAGCTACCCTACAGCAGACATCTCTGGGCTACCCTGACCTCCCCAAGCGCTTTGACGGCTGGACTCAGGTGCTCTGTCTCCAGCCCCTCTCTTTTGACCGCTGCTACTGGGAAGTGGAGTGGAGGGGGCGTGGCTCCTCTCTGGGAGTGGCCAGCAGCAGCATGGCTCGTAAAGGGGTGGATGCTGGGGCGGGCTTGGGATATAACAACCATTCGTGGAGCTTGGAACTGTCAGACATGTGCTGTGCAGCCATGCATGCCAATCAGAAAATAGAGGTGCCTGTGATCTATTCCCCCCGCGTGGGGGTGTTTCTGGACCGAACCGCAGGAACTCTGGGATTCTACAGCGTGGATGACAGTCTGGTTCCAATACACACGTTTCATGGCACATTTCCTCCCAAGCTGTTTGCTGCGTTCGGGGTGGGCTGCGGAGTCGGGGTGGGGCTGGATTTCGCAATGGGACAGTTTAGCTCGACATCAGACAGCATTAAAATCTGCGCATTGTGAATGACGGTTATATTAGCACAACAATGTAAAAAAGACTTCATTTGGGAAATATTGGGAACACTTTACAAAAAGTTTGTTCATGCAATATATGGGGCGCTATCCCGGACAGGGATTCATTTAGGTTTAAGGACATTAAAGGAGTTTTTACAAACATGCCTCACGAAAAAACATTACTTGTGTGCATTTAAAGACGAAACAATGTCACCGATGTATTTTACGTCAGTGCAAGTTGTTTTTATTTAAGACACCTCTGACATTTAGTTTTAGGACTAGTCTTGATCCCTGTCCGGGAAACCGCCCCATACTTTACAAGTATTTATTTTTTGTTTTCACTTTGAGATGAATAACAAATTGAATTCAGGGTTTAAAATGCATTTTAATGTTGTGGTAAATAACTTATTTTTAGGAATTAAGATTTTGATTTAATTTTATGAGAAAAAAGGTTGTCATCTGTCAGTATAATAATGAAACTTGACTTAAATAAAAGGTTGATTTTAAAATTCTCTGTAAATTGATCAACATCAAGAAACAAATGCTATGGACACACATGATATTTTTGTTCGTTTTATTATAAAAAACAACAACAACATAATGATGCTAATACGGGGTACTGACAGCAGGAAAATATGGTAACATAACATCAGACTTTATCCATCTAACTGTCATAAGCACAAAAGAGATCACTTGGTGTTTGACGTCACTCTTTGTGACCTCATCAAGCATTAACCTTTGACCTGAATGGCAGCAGAGAGCTTGATGACCTCAACAGTAGGAAGTAAATAAGGACACTTAAATACTTTTAATAATGCATAAAGTTGTACCATACAATTCAGCTCGCAAATAAAATTTCATCATGGGTATACGTATAATGTACTGTATAGAAGACAAAGCTGTTGAAGCAGAAAGCGTTCTTATGTAAAACTGTAATGATGGTTTAGTTTAAATAATGTTTAGTTTGGTTTGTATTCTTGTTCAATAGCATCTCAGCTCACAATCATCTCGTCCATGACAGAACTTCGAAACTAGACTGAGTTTAATACAAAACGAAAAAAAGGTCAGTTTACCACACAAACAAACAAACACAAAATTTTAGCTTATCAAATTACAATTCAGGTGCAAAAAAAGACGAATTATTTTGGTTTATACCCATTCGCGAGGTCTTTGAGTCCCAGCTTAAACGGCACCAAAAACTCATAGCACATATATTAAAACTCTACATCCTACATCAAATAGTTATTAATACCTCTTAAGTTACGACCTTAGTCTAGTTTGTTAGATGCTACGTAAGGTCTATTTACTAAAAAATACAAAGAGTTGAAAACCGAAAGTGCTTAAAATGAAAAGAAAAAAGAGGAAATTATGTCATTGAGGGGTCCGAAGTGCCAAAACCACTAAACAGCAATATTGACTAGTTTCTGTAATCATTGAAATTGTAATTTTTATAATAATTAAGAGATGTAAAAACAAATATATACCCGACAAAAGTATCTTTCCTGTGAGTTGAGCTCACAAGTAATACAATTTCCCTTTCGAATTGTGCCGTGAAATAGTCTTAACCAAATCAAACGTGTAAAATCTGTCACCGTCGCTTTAAATAATCCAAATCCAAAACAAAATCAAGTGCAAGTCCCTTAAACACGATACATCCCTCAATATTTTATTACAAAGGAACAACGATGTTCTAATAGCAGGACCGAACAAAACATACAACCTTACAGTCCTAAATCCTGAGCGATCCCGTTCTTCTGTGACCCATTTTTCAAAAACGACAGTATTCTGTGTGGAATAATGCCACATGACTGAGACAGGCGATGTCCAGGAGCATGCTGGGAGTCGAGACGTTTTTCAGTAGACGTCTATAAATGTTCCACCCTACCACCTACACTTAATGTAGAGTAAAGTTGCAAAGCATACTATGACACATGCAGACAGGTGTTCAGATGTTCGGGACACCCTCCGAACTACAACCTCAGAATGAAAACAAACCCCTCAGGTGAGGCTGTGGAGATGCGACCTCCTATTTCTCTTCCTAATGAGTTTCTCTTTATCTGTGACTATTTTCATCACATCAATCCTGTCAACATACTTCACCATCTCAAGAGTGACCCAAAGTGACCACACCTTTAAAATAAACTTACAGAAACCTTCATATTTCCCGTCTGTTATTGCATTCCTTTAGACTTTCATCCTTCCTTTCTGCTGGCCATCCAGACTACATTCAACAACCTTCTTCACATGCATTTGACTTTCTTGAACACTACTCGCATCTTAGAATCTCCACAGCTCCAACTAACACAGAAATTAAGTGCAATGATGCTTTAAAGAGAGAAATAAAAATGAAAAATGGTTATGATGGTAGAGAAAAGAATGAAAGGAAATGTTTGAGGGGAAAAGAAATGCCAAGTCTTCCTTCTTGAGTGCCATAAGGCCTTTAAATCTTCATATTTATGCAAAAAGATGCTATTACTTTATTACTGTGCTTTTAAAATATCTCCCTTTTCATATTCAAGTCTTATGGGAGGCGGAATAGACGGGTTAAAATCAACAAAGACAAAGTCAAGGTCATCCACTCCCTCATCTTCATGAATTATGTCGGTGGGGCGGGGCCTGAGAAAGGGAGGCGTGTCTACGTGTGGTTCGTCGTGACTCATTCGGGCTCCCCCAGTGCGGAGTGGGAAGGGCCAGGGAAGTAGGGTGTGGGGGCGGTATGGGATAGATGGGACTGGAGACCAACGCGCTGCGCCGACTGACCATGGCAGGCAGGCTTTGATTCCGCCGAAGGCCATCCAATAAACTCCCTCCTCCTGTTGCCAAGAAAGTGGCAGATTCTTGCGGCTGGTCGGACCCCTTGAGCACTTTCTTATCCAATCCCAGCCTACGCAGCTGCTCCACGAGTTTGACGCTATTCCGCTCGGGCTTGTTTGGCTGCTCATGAGGGGACCGATGATCCGGGCTCAGGAGGTCCGGTCTGGGAGAACGACCGAGTTTTAGCCCGTAAACGTCTTGTAGGAAGAGCTCGGCGGGGCGGGAGGCCAGGAAGTTGTCGGAAGAGGTGGAGCGTGAGTCGAAGGGCACGGGGGAGGGGCACGGAGAGTGGGAGGGGGAGTTGGGTGGGGTACTGGGAAGACGACGCAGGGAAAGGGGCTTTTTTGGCTCCGTTGCAGTTGGACCTTGAGCAGAGATGCCTTTTTCCAAAACTAGTTTGGCGAGGCCACCGGGGGGCGCTGCGGGACGGCGAATGGGGAAAGAGTCACCCAGACTCAGCCTGCAGGGTGTGACTGGAGTACTGGGACCGGTCCGAAGAGAACTTGGGGTGTTAGCGCAGATAGAAGGACTACAGACAGAGCTAACGGACAAAAGAGAAAACATTTGAATTCAGGTCTGCAGTAGAATACATTATAGAAGAATTATAGAACTGGATATTAGGTCTGATCAGGAACAAGTTCCATCAATTATTTTTTATCTAGTAGTCAAACAATATAGTTAACCACATTTCTTAAGTTGTTTTGCTAGCAATAGTTCATCAAATGACACTGTCTTACCTGGCTGTCACCTGTGTGCAGTCACTAGGGTGCATGATCCGACAGGTAGTAAAAGTGTACGTGGAAAAGGTTGAGCTTTGATATTTTCCAGGATTTACACCTAAACAAACAAAAACATGATACAAAACATGGTAAAACAGACATCTTTGACATTTTTTATGCCACTGACCCCTTGATGCAAACAAAGGAGGAATAAGGACCCATTGGTACATTTAGCATTTTAAAGTGATAGTTCACCCAAAAATGAAAATTCTGCCGTCATTAACTCGCCCTCTTGTCATTTCAAACCTTTATGACTTTCTTTCTTCCCCAGAACACAAAAGATAATATTTTGAAGAAATTTGGTCACTGGCCCCCATTCACTTATACTGTCTGGACACAAAACCAATGCAAGTGAATGGGTGCCACTTATCAACATTCTTCAAAATATCTTCTTTTGTGTTCTGCAGAAGAAAGAAAGTAATTCAGGTTCTTTCAAATTATGACAGAATTTTCATTTTTACGAGAACTATCACATATCACTACAAGTCTGGCGTATAATAACATGAACAAATAGGTTTATACTATTATGATGCTTAACTTACAAAATTAAATTAATCATTCATATACTGTTCACAAACTACATCACTTTTAATTTTTATTCAAACGTTTGTAACATAGGAACTTTATACCTTTCATTTGAAATAAGTTTTTATATTTATCGTTTATGCCTACACTGCAAAAAAATATAGTTTTGTTAGTTTTTTCAGGAGAAATGTCAAAAAATTCCTAAATCAAGAGAAATTCCTTTTTACATTTACATTTAGCAGACGCTTTTATCCAAAGCGACTTACAGATGAGGGAAAAACTGGGAGCAACATAAGGACAACAAAAGCATAAGTGCAATAAATAAACTGGTCTCATATAGCCTACCACAGCATACAGAGCTAATTTTAGAGAGTAGAAAAGAGATTGAAGTCAGAACTGAATGGTCAGGTGTGGACGGAAGAGATGTATTTTCAGACGATTCTTAAAGATGGCTACAGAATCTGCTGATCTTGTAGCAGCGGTCAGATCATTCCATAAATGTGGAACCGATCCCGAGAAGGTACGTGAGAGAGATTCTTTACCATTTTGGGATGGCACCACAAGACATCGTTTGTTTGCAGAGCGTAAGGATCTGGCGGGTATATAAGTCTGCATTAGCGAGTGAAGACATGGGGGTCAAATCACTGGTGGTCTTATAGGCCAGGAGCAGAGTCTTGAATTTGATTCGAGCGACTATAGGGAGCCAATGTAACTTTATGAAGAAAGGAGTGACGTGCGCTCTCTTCGGGTTCATTAAAGACTACTCTAGCCGCTGCATTCTGGATCATCTGTAGAGGTTTGGTTGTGCTAGCTGGAAGTCCAGCCAGGAGCGTATTGCAGTAGTCAAGTCTGGACAGAACAAGAGCCTGGACTAGGACTTAGTAGTATGCTCGGATAGGAAAGGTCTTTGCCACCTAAACACATTTTTATAGACCGTTTCCATAATAATAAAACGTTATGTGGCCCAGACTTAACTTCCGGTAGACATCAGCAAAGAATCAATAACTGCAGAGTAGTTCTAATTTAATTTAATAGAATAAATATATAATCATATATTAACAATTTAATATACAATAAAATATTAATATAAATTAACTATAAAATACATTTTTATATTATAACCAAAATAACTGAACACAGACTGGAAGTTAACTTCGGGCCAGCTTGTGAGTCCGATGAAGCTATATCCAATAATAATTGTAGGACTCCCTGCAGTACTGCAGTGGATGCCATATGACAACTTGCCATGACAGTAATTTACCTGTAGAGGGCGCTTTACTCCCAAGATTCACGTCAAGCGGGAGAAATGCTGTTCCAGAGATTCCAGAGGAACCTGCGGAACTGGCTGTCTGGTTGAGTGCTGTTGCTATAGAAACCACCGCCGCTATAGGCACAGGGAAATTCCTTAAGGACGCAGGAAGAGGCGGGACATTCGTTGGGTTGGGCACGACTTCTCTCTCTCTTTTCTTCGGGAGTGGACGACGACTGCACGTGAAACGTAATCCCTCCGTCATCCTCATCTTCCTCGGCGGTCTTTGAGCATCGTGTGGTTTCTTCCTTACTCTTACACTCCCATGATGGCTTTTCTTGGTTTTCATCTTCTTCGAGATCAGTGAGCTGATAGACTTTGTCCTGAGGAAGAGGACGGAAACCTTTGGTGACGACGCCCGGATGGGGGTCTAGAATAGTGGCCAGGTGGGGTTTAGCCAGCTGCTGCCAGTGATGAAGGGTCAGAGAACCTTAAGGAAAAGAAAATTGTAGCAGGTGAGCAATATTTCCTAAAAACACATTTGTAAACCCTTTTTCTGCTTGCATCCTTCGCATCTCACCTTCCATCGGTTTCACAATCTGCAGTTTTTCAGGCAGAAAGGTTTTGAAACAGCTGGAGGAGATGGAAAATTCTGATAGGTTGGTGGAAGAAGAAAACCCGCTTCCCATTGGTGAACTACAGCCGCTCCGGCCTCCTTCCGACTCGGCGGCCGCCAGCTCCTGCAGCTTACGGTCTCTCTCGGCCTGGAAAAACTGCCGCTCGCACAGGAAGTTCTGCCTGCGCAGAGACAACCGATGTACAGCCGACGTTAAGTCGTTTCCTCCAGGAAAGCCGGGCTGACCCAGGCGAGAACTTTCTCTGCAAAACAGATGATTATTATAAGTAAAAAATTTTTATACAGAAATAAACATAGAAACAAATTTGAACCCGTTTAAGATCACTTATACTACACACAAATAATAATGACTTTTAACATTTTTCCATGTTAATCAGTGTTCTACGAGAGACAGCAACACACCTCCAGAGGAAAAGCTCCGCCTACACACCCTTCCGATTGGCTGTCATTTTTTATGATTTTGTCACATCTTTTTTTTGCCTTCATTTATGCCTCGACTAGTAAATCACTCGCATTCCTTCTATAAACACTCACTTGGTGGCATCCAGATCTCTGTGGATCTCTTCCTCTGTGTGTGACTGATGGGGCTGCGCTGTCATGACAACACCGCCGTGGGCGGAGCCAGGGATGGCGGCTTTCATCGTGGACTGATTCACGGCCCTCACAGTCTGGAACACACGCTTGTGGGCCGACCTTCAATCCGAAAGCATGGCCAAAGGTCATTTGAGGTGAAAGACTGACTCAGGTGTGTAAAGATGTAAGAATGTGTCTCACCTTTGATCCTCATAGGCGATCTCTTCCTCTACACTCACTTCTCTCCTCATTGACCCTTCAATCTCAGCTGCCAAAGAATCCTGAACGACAAAACGACGATTATAACCAGATTCTAGTCTACAATCATTTTCACGACTGTGTGTGACGTTTCTCACCATAGGGTACAGTCCATAGGGCAGGTGTCTGCGCAGGCCTGCAGATGGCGTGTTCTTACTGCGCAGTTCCTTAATCTCCTCCTGAGTCTCATGTAACATTCCCACACATTCGGCGTTCCTGTCCACCATCTCCTTCAGCTAACACACACATACACAAACGTTTATATTGTGCAGGCTGTCGGAAGGTTCATAAAACCCCTGTATAGAGGCTTTAATTATTATTTGTATTTTTTATCAAAAAGTAAACATCAAAACAATGAAATAACAGAATTGTAACTAAGAAAAATAAAGGAAGACTATGTAACACCCTTGAAATTACAAAATGTGCTCTTGTCATATTATCAGTCAGCTTCTTGAGGTCTTACCCCGAGATGCTTTTAAACCGGGTTAAATAACTTCCTCTATATGGCTCATGATAAACATTTCAGTCAAGTGACCCTAAATCTTTGACCTATAGTGTATATTGTGCATGCTGTTGCAATGTGTCGTCATAAAACCATCATGGTTTACTAACCCAGCGTACAAGGAGTTAAACAACCATCTGTTCCAGTGAAATGGTCATGTCATTATTTATTAACTTACCCCTCCTGTGACCTTGTTATGACACTTCAACCTGTACTGTTTCATTTCATAAGTCTATCATTGAAGGCAACAAACATATAGTGGTTTTAGATAAGAGCCACTACCACAGAAATGACTTCATGGCTTTTCAGAGTCACAGTGACTAGGCAGATTGTTTTAAACACATGTAATACACAAAAGACTTGAGATCAAGTGGATAAATCCAACAAAGTTACATAACACCAGAGAAAACTAGAGGCTTTAATCCCACAGAATTATGATTGTAAACCCAGATTTGTAAATCTGAGTTTGTGAGTTAGTAAATCTGAGCACACTGTGTGTGTGTGTGTGTTTGCGCGCGAGTGTGTGTGAGGTTCACCTCAGCAGTGAGCTGGCGTTGTGCTTCCTTTGAGGCCTGAAGATGAACTCTCAACTCTTCTTTCTCTAATGCCACCTGAAGAACATAAACACACATAGCGATACCACATGTTTATACATTTCAGCACACAGATACACACAATAGTACACATCAACAACACGCGCACACACACAATAGTACACATCAACAACACACGCCCACACACACAATAAACATCAAAATGCACGCACGGATATAATAAATTGATACACAAAATCGATACACTTTATAAATGCACACACACACATACTGTATGCTATAACAAACCAACGCGGACATGCACCCTACAAAACAACACACAATATTACAAATCACACAAACACGATAGTACACATCAACAACACGCGCACACACACAATAGTACACGTCAACAACACGCGCACGCACACACACACACAATAAACATCAACATGCACGCACGGATATAATAAATTGATACACAAAATCGATACACTATATAAATGCACACACACACAGACTGTATGCTATAACACACCAACGCGCACATGCACCCTACTAAACAACACACAATATTACAAATCAACACACACGATAGTACACATCAACACACACACACTCCAGTACACATCAACACACGCGCACACTCAATAGTACACATTAACATACACGCACATACACCGCAATATAATAAATCGATACACATGATATTACAAATCAACAAACACACATGAACACATGCACACGATAGAACAAATCAACACGCACATACAATAGTGCACACACACACACACACGCACTGTATGACATAATAATCGATACACAGAAACAACACACACAGATTAATCAATACACAGAAACAATACACACAGACATGGATCTAATAAATCAACACAAACACAACATGATATATCAACACGAACACAAACAACACATGCACACACAATATTACACATTAACATGCACACACACACAGCGATATAATAAATCGATACAAACATGATATTACAAATCAACACACACACATGCACACAATAGTACACATCAACACGCACACACAATAGTAATCTTTTACTCTCTCTGACCTCTTTGATTCGGTGCTGGAGCTCAACGATCTGTGAGAGTAACTGTGCAATCTCCTCCTGGTGTCTCAGTAACGCCTCGTTCTTCTTAGAGAGTTCCTCTGTCAGCGTCACCATCTGACTGTTCGATTCACCTGAAATCAAGCCTCAAATAAGTGCTCCTAAAATGAACCAATGATTTAAACCGTAAGCCGCAAACAACCTTAATGCTTTATTCAGCATTGCGTGCATCAGTCGAGGCAATCCCAGAATGCACTGAAGTAAGCTTTGTCCAACATCTAGATACTCACGTAGTTCTTTCACGCAGTCCTTCACCAGCTGCTGTTCCTTCTCCTCATACGTCACGGTTTCTTTCTTCAAATGACAGGCCTGCAGAACATCAGTGCTCACCATCAGACACATCTTTTTCAGATAACACTCCTGATCTAACAGGTTAAATGCATTACACGCCTCTGATCTCAAAGAGAGGTTCTCCTCCTCCACCTCCTGCAGTTTGGCCTGCAGCACCTCCAGCTGGCTGAGGGCGAGAGCTGCACCTGCCGGGGTGGAGTAACGGAGCGGCGTGGAGCAGCTGGAGTCGGTCTCGCTCTCCTCGCTGGCGCTCGCCACCATACGCAAGAGTTCATCCTTCTTGCCCAACTCGTGCTGAAGCTGATGAACCTGAGAGAGTAAGATTAAAAAAAAAGTCACATGCTCTGCCTCTGAAGTGACTTTCTTTTTGGCTGAAATCATCAAACTCTCTTGGAAATCAGTCACATTATAAAAACAAATCGGGTGTATTTCTGCGTGTTGTACCTGATCTACAGCCTGTGCGAGCTGTTCCTCCAGAGACTCGTTTCGTTCCTGCAGCACATGATTCCTCTGTAGGAGAGACTGACCAATCCGAGCGGCCAATTCCAGATCCCGGTCCCTCTGAGATGACATCACATAACACAACCAATCAGAAACAACCTGAACAAAGCACTTTTTCCCATATAACCACTAACAGTTTTCACTCACTTCAGCCAGCAGATGTGTGACCACATCAATGTCATTGAACGTCTTGGTCATCTGCTCCACCCGGTCAGAGCTGAGAACTACAGGGTGAAGAGGAGGTGAAGTCTTAGAAATGAAAACATTCACACGTATACAGAAATGTATACTACAGGCATTAAGGTAACAGGTGTTTTCTTTGGATGGACCAAAACAGAAAGTGATCAAACGGCCATAGACCTAATTACATGCGAACATGCATGCACAATACAGCACCTAACACAAGAGGCGCGTGCATTCATAAAAACATGTCTATTTAGACATTTACTAGACATGATTTATTCTAAGCATCCTTGAGGCTGTCTATAGGGTTCAGTCTTTAAAGGAGTCATATTCTACACTTTCATACATTTTAATTCATCCATATATTTTTATTAGGGCTGTCAAACGATTAATCGTGATTAAATCTCATACAGAATAAAAGTTTGTGCTTACATAATATATGTCGGTGTACTGTGCATATTAATTTTGGTAAATATAAATTAATACATTTAAATATTTCCTTAATATATAGACAAGTATGTGTATGTTTTGTGTTTATAAATACAAAATTAATATGTATAGTACACAGATATATATTATTTAAACACAAACTTTTATTCTGGATGCGATTAATCACGATTAATCGTTTGACAGTCCTAATTTTTATACATAATTCAAGCTTTGGGTTGTGACTTCACCTAAAAAGACCTGTTTACTATGATATGACCCCTTTAACATGAGTTCTCTACAAAAGGCATCCATGTATGCTGAGGTGAGGTCTGGTACTAAAAGACGCTGACGCCATCATATACACAGGAAAGAAAAGCGTGCGAGTGAGACAGATAAAGGCAGTTTCAGAGAGAAAGACAGAATGTTACCTTTAGAGAGACTGTTAGAAGCATTATGAGCATATGAGGAGGAACCCACAGCTAGAAATGCTGCAGAATTTGTGGCGAGAGAGAGAGAGAGAGAGAGAGAGAGAGAGAGAGAGAGAGAGAGAGAGAGATAAAACAAGCCAATGATATTTTCGATCTCCCCTCACACAAACCTGTTAACATGAACAGATTTAAAGTGCATCACCAGTTAGCCATTTATATGTCTGGACTGACCACCTTAAATGTTACTGACATGTTTTATATTTTGATAACACACATGCGTCTTTACCTGGCGTAAAAATGTGGGTAGGAACATCATCAGAAACCTGTAGCATCCTGACAGACATGCTCTCCTTGACCAGAGATCTCGACCCAAAACACACACATTCACATTTCAACAGAACCTCCCTTAACGCACAAACAACAGGAACACAAAATCATCCTCCAAACATCATGACACAGCAGACGCAAAGACTCTGATCTTGTCTGTCTGCGTTCAAGGATTATCTAAACAAACATGAAGTCTTGAAGTCCAGCAGACATTACTTAACACAGACATGTGAGGACCTTTGATCGCTAGTAGAACATCACATCAGTCATTATGGGCGGCTCACACGTACTTCTACAGCTGACCTATCAAAAAACTTGATGTCATTTATGAGCATCAAACGTACAAAACCTTTTTGTTTGAGACATCGCAATAAAGGCAAACACCTACACCAGACCACAGAGCCAAATGGATTTTGATGACTCTTCTGAAAACAGCCCTTGGTTATTGCACTCAGTAAAAACTAAACTAAACTCTATTCAGTAACAGTAAAACCACAATAACCACAAATGTACAATGATCTCAACACATTAACCACAGTTTAACCATGGTATTTGTAGTTAAACTAATAGAAATCATCTATGGTAGTCAATCATATGTTTAATACACTTTACTATAATAAACCATGGTTACTTTTCCTGAGAGAAACAGGAAGACTGACCATCAACAATTACACTTGGAATTGATTTATTTGAAAAATGTATTATTTTATTGCATTTAAAATAACATTGGATTGAGATTTGACCGATTCCTCTTTATAAAAACACTATAGTAAATTAATTGTCCTATAGTACCACGATTTGCAAGAAATTTAGATTGAGCAACATAGTAAGCTGTACTATATTTTATAGAAACTAGAGGTGAACAAAGTATTTTTACTCATTTTTTTAATCTTTAATACTTAAATAAAATTGTATTGTATTTAAAGCAATAGTTCACCTTCAAAATGAAAATTCTGTTATCATTTACTTGTCATTTTAAACCAGTGTGATTTTCTTTCTTCTCCAAAACACAAAATAAGATATTTTGAAAAATATTGGTATTAACCAAAAACCGTTGGTCCCCATTGACGTCTATTGTGTGGATTGGGGACCAACGGGTTTTTCTGTTACCGCCATTTTTCTAAATATCTTTTGTGTTCTGAGAATAACTCACGTTTTTAAGGATCCTGGTACAAAACGTTGCTGCTTTCACACCAGTCTGTTGTTTTTTAAATTCTTTCTGTCCTTCTATAAATATGATATTTAGCTCACTGGTTAGAAACCTGTACCAATGAACACAGAAAGATATTTGAAAGAATGTTAGCAATTTTCAGATCTGGGACATCATCCACTACCATAGTAGGAAAAAATGAATATTGTATTTTTTTGTTCAGTTGAACACATAATGTGAAAACAAAAGACTTCTCGGGCACCTTTGACTACCATTTACTCCTACTATGGTAGTCAACGATGTCCCGGAACTGAAAATGACTGACATTCTTCCAAATACCTTTCTTTGTGTTCATCAGAACAAAGTAATTTATACTGGTATAAAATGACATAAGCTGGAGTAAATGATGAGCGAATTTTCTTTTTTAAATGAACTAACCCTTTAAATAGCCACCAACTGCCTCCCTGATTATTTTTACTCACTGGATCATCACCCAGCTGTAAGAAACTAGGGCAGAAAGTCTCGGCACGTCCCTGGCTGTGCTCCCTTCTCTTTAGAGTGACCCAAAGCCACCCCACCCCTCTTTAGACATTAGCTGACCCATGTGTAGATCATCATCCTGCTCACCCGGACCCCTTCTAACTACTTCCTGTTAGCCCCCGATTCGTCTCTGCTATACCCGGATCAAACCAGGAGATTGCTATTTATTCCCACCCCATTATCTGATTTATAATACTGATCGATGCAGGAATATGAACTCTAATGTTCCGAGACAAAGCATTCTTGTGGCTCTACAGGACAGCGGATAAACAATTGAATATTTTACCGGAGACAAAGAGTCTCGCAAGTTATCAATTTAACTCAGCCTAACTCATTAACTGCGTGTTTATTTTTGTTCACGTCTAGAGTTTTGCAGCACTGAACAGTATAACAATAAAAAAAAAGTTTGCACCAACACTGTGTGTGTGTTGTTAATACAGAATTCTGTAGGAAACAGCTCATGTCGGTCAGATACCTCGCATATCGACAGGCTCCTGATGACATCAGCACAACATGAGCGCTCACAGATGACATCATCGCAAGTAGCTGATCTCAGACGCAGAGAAACAGGAGCCTACACTTCCTGTGCACAATGCAGAGACAAGCACACGCCCCAAACAAAACTGCACAACTAGTCGAAGGAAATGCCCAAGCAACAATGCCAGCAAAATGCCACACACATACATTCAACAGCACACGAAACACACACACAGAGAAATCTCTGCCGTGAGTTCACCCTGAATGTCCTGTCTCTTATAGATGACCTTGCAGTGTCAGAAGTTCTGCCAGCCCACAAACGCTTCAAAACATAACACACACAAACGTATCCTCGCTGCATGTAGCAATCCCAGTTTACCTTCCGCAGCAAACTGATCACAGAGATCTTCATTCAGCATGTTTAAAACCGGCATGTCTGCTCTCTTCTTCACTTTACTCTCTATGTATCCATCTGCTTCCACCCCCCGCCTGCCCGACTCTGCTGTCAACTGCACTTAAGGGAGCTGCACACGGAATTCCTGTGCCCTTGCCATGGCCGGGCACACACACTCTCCTCAAGCATATAAACCTTAGTGTTAATGAATGACTAACTGAAATGAGCACTTCCTTTTTTAAGTCCTCCATAAAATCCCACTTATAGTCAAGTTTTGTCATCGTTTACTCACCTTCAGATTGTTCCAAACCTGTATAAATGTCTTTGTTCTGCTAAACACGAAGGAAGATATTTGGAAGAATGTCAGTAACCGAGCAGATCTCATCCCCCATTTACTGCCATAGTAGGGAAAACTAATACTATGGGAGTCAATGGGGGCGAGATCTGATCGGTAATTGACATTCTTCCAAATATCTTTCTTTGTGTTTAGCAGAACAAATACATTTATACAGGTTTGGAACCATCTGATTTTTATCTATGGGTGAACTATCCCTTTTATGTCAACTGTCAAATGTACAATGTTAGGTTTGTTTGGGTTGGCATGTGGTTCAAAACTTTACAATGTTTGACATTTAAAGGTGTGTGATATTAGGGAGATATGAGATATCGGATGAATGCGTCTCTAATTCTATAAATAAATGACAATCTAATCTCTTTAATAGATTATTTTTTATTTTAAATCCTTTTTAATATACTGTATCTCCAACACTGAACACCGTTCTTGACACCGTGTTATCTAAACAGAAACAGCAACTAAGCCGCGCACACGTGTTTGGCTAAACACACACACAGGGTGACTTACTCATGTAGCGGAAAGTTTCCTCGGCCAGCATGGGAGAGATTGCGCTGGGTTCTTCAGGAGAACAGGCGGGTGAGATGACCCAGTCCTGACCCTCATACAGATATAAAGAGTCCCCGCCGCAGCCACTGACACCCGCGTCACGCACCTTACTGCTCTCGTCTGCAGGAGACACGAAAATAAAGAAATTAAGCCAATGCACATTTTATGTTATAAACTGAGACTGGTTATAAATAAATGGTCACTCTATCATGCAGCAATGTAATGTCATCGGCTGTCAACAATCTTTTCTAGATGCTACAGTGTAGCACAGATTGTTGTATATCCTTCTGAAAGATCCTTATTTAAGAATGGCTACATTTATTTGTGAACAAGATCCGTCATAACAGTTTTAGAAAGTGTGAAAATTACTGTTAAAGGAATGAAAATTCTCTCAGAATTTCCTGTGTGAAAGTCCTTTTCACAAAAATTTGGTGAAATCAAGATTAATCATTTTTTTTATAAAATATAATTGATGTGAATATGCGGTAGATCAGGTTTCTGTAGTAAACTATGTTTTAAGTTTTACTTTCTCAGACTACACACACAAACACACCTGTTCCAGCAGCTGTTTCCTTCTTCTCCACGCTCATTGGCTTCACCTCAAACATTCTGATTGGTCAGCTGGGCGAATGAGGGCGGGGCTTCGCACTCATGCCCAAACAGCACAAACAGAAGATTTACGCCTTACATCCTGTTTTGCATCAAAACACGGCTGAGATGTAAAGACTCCAGTCTTCACCTGAAAGAAACCCACAACAGTTATCAAATTGACAGAATGTCCCTTTGCATGTTGTCTGAGGTCGGCAGGGACACACAATTCTGCAAAACAAGTCGTCTGTATAAAATGTCTTCTCTATGACAATCTCTCTCTCTCTCTGTTGATATTTCATCTTGGCAGGATTTGTCCCTCCAGCTGTTGGGCAGATTAACAGTTCATTGCACAAAGCTCTCAACATGGTATTTGATGGAAACTATTAATGCACATTCTTTTATAAACAGGCTTTAACAGTGTCACTGCATAAATATTTTTAAATCATTCACATTATAGAAACACAACATAGGCGTCATTTCCACGGTTGGTTTTAAAGATTTAACAACAGATGGGAGCTAGGCTGAATTGGGTTTTGGAGAGTCCACGTTGAAGCGGTCTTAAAGGGGGGAGCGAGGGGGACTTCCTGTTATTCGCAAACTCAAAGACGCCAGTGTGACTTTAAAGAGCCCACATGCACTTACTGTCTCAATGTCTAGAGGGAAGAATTCCCACAATGCCGCTCACCATAACGTTTACAGAACATAACATTGGCTGACTTCAAAACAAATCAAAGCGGAGTTTAGAAATGGTTAATCTAGAGTTATTGTGGCACATTTGTGGTTAATATGTTTTTTCTACAAATAAAACCCAAATACTATGGTCACTAATAGATAACCCGAAGTGATAATTTTCCTAAGGTTTCCTTCCTTTCACGTGTATGTAAAAGTGAAGATTTGTGGTGTGCGTTTGAGCACAGGGGAGAGATCAAAACAAACAAACGCTCCTCCTATTGTTCCTCACCGTAAACAAAAGTGAAAGTTAGAAATCAGCACTTTGTTTTGTGTTAAGATACCTTTAAACGTAACTCAAACTCTAACCGCAACACAGGTTATTTTCTGCCCTATTTATAAACTTCCAACTAACCTTTACCATAAAATGTAGCACATTCTACTTATTTATTTACAAAAATTGTGTGGCTGGCTGACTATATTATTGTTCCTATAAAAAATTGACAGGCTCATGTCACATAATTCACAATAATCTGCCACGGAAAAAGCAATACACATCTATTTTTACAGCCTTCCACTTTTTGTCTTTAAGGAAGTTTCTTTTTTTAGGAAGTAAAGATTGTGATGACAATTTCTGTACTAATATCAAATACTCTTACCCACAATGCAACGGACCAGCCCATGATAGGAAACAAGTAACCAATAGACAACCTGTCAATAATTGAAACTTTTCTAATCAGACTGATTTTAATCCCTAACAAACTTCATCTGTCCTGTCCTTGCTGGATGAGTATGTCTATGTGGACACGTCAAGCACAACTTATTGACATTATTCAAATGTAAAGCAGTATTTGTCAGGGTGCGGTTCTGCTGTTCAAATGCTTTCTGCCTCTTTAATGGCATAAATTCAAATTTCCTGATGAACACAAACAAGACGAAAAACATCCAAAAAATACTTAAAATCTTTCTCAAGGTCAGAATGGATATGTCCTTGTTGGTCTATGCCAATTTAAATTGCATTTCTTGAAAAACTTTTAATATATTTAATTGTGATTTCAAAGGGATTTAAATGAGTAAGACCCTCAATAACAGAATATATTGGCCTGAAGTGAACAGGTATACAATACTGTATAAAAAATAAATAATTTTGCTAACCACAAATTATCCTCAATGTTAAGACATGATAAATAAAAACCACTGTAATTGAATAGGCAACAGAAACAAAACAGATGAAACTAACGTTATCCCATCTAACAGCTGTTTGCAACATATTAATGGCAAACATGGGTGTTATTATGCATGATCCCAAATGCACTTCATTTAACACTCACAAAATCATGCAGCAAAATGCACGAATATGTTTAGATCTACATCTAAACTGGAGGATTCCTAATGGACAACAGCCACCCAACATAGAGACAACCGAAGCACACCCGTGATTCTCACCCACCGCGACCGTCAGATTCACCCAGTCACACCAACATCAGCTTGGATAAAGAGGAAATTTACCCTAATTCTTACCTCCTAGCGACTTTAAACCCGTTTTTCTGAGCGCTACTGGCGCATGTGGCTGCTGTCACCTCGTACGTTGAGACAATAGAGAAGCGCGCGGAGGGAGGGGTAGGGGCTGGCTGAGTTTTGGGCAGATCGTGGATGTAGACATTACGAAGCGTTTATTTCGTGATAAAAGTCCCACCAAAGCGATCTCACGTTGTTGCTTAAAACGTTTACTAAATGTAAAATGACGATAACAAATATTACATCATGTAATAAATAACATATATTTATGTATGCTTTTTATTATATTAAATATAAATATTATTGGTAATATTATTTACTATAATACATTTTGAATGGAAATTCGGAATGTTGTAAAGATATATATATATATATATAGATGTACATTTCAGTGTAGTTTCTTGAATTAATTACTTATTTGGGCAACAGTGTAAATTATCAGTTATAAAACGACGGAGCTGTGAATAATAAGTGAAGATGGCTTTTATTATGCATAAATTATACCCGAGTTTAGACTAATCTGGAGGGGCATCTCTAGTGTATTGTAATGATTTTATTAAGTGGGCTACAGTTTCCGTAAATTACTTTAAAATATTGTACGGGAAAATAATTAAAATGTTAGCGTTTTAATGTGTATAGATGGACTTTTAACATGCGGAAGCTCATTGGGTTGCAAGAGACTCTTACTATGTAAACTGCTCTGCTACGTCAAGCGTGACGTGAGATCAGCTGGGACCGTGAACAAAAGCTTTGGCAAGTCAAGTTAGAAATGTGATTTAATGTAAGTGGCACTGCGTGATTTTTTCACGCATAAAAGCTGTGACATATCCGTTGTGACTGTAACTGATGCTCACTGTGAAATCCATAAAGTGAAATCGTTTTTCCAGGTGAACCTTCATCCTCATGCATAACAATGGTAAGTTATTGCTATATCTTGTTTACATCGCACCTAACAATTTATAACTATTCAAAACACTATGAAATAGTCAAATTATTTAGCACGTGCAAATAGTGTAAATTCTGCAGTTGTAAATTGACGTTAGATCATGCTATAGGTCAGCCAAGAAATGCAAAAATGCATTAAAAGCAAATGTATACGAAGCAGTGTACATTTAATATCAAACTCCAGCTCATATTATATTATTACAATAAAACATTGCTACTTTAACAGATATTCTCGGTTGTACATGCAGCCACGGTCAAGGACTAGGAAGGGCACGTGCGGTCAGACGACGCAACGATTATAGTTACCTAATTTACAATATTAGTGTGAAATACCTGTTTGCCTCATGCTGTATGCCTACATGTGCATTTATATATTTATTTCTAAATCAATGTGGCTGTGGGCTTCTCTTAAACAATGACGTTATTTGTTTATATTTTATATTTCTCTCATTAATAAGCTTCCAGAGAGCTTGCAATAATGACCTCATTCTTATCTGACTAATGTATTCCTTACATAAAAAACACAACACCAGCAATGCTTTCCAATGTACCCGTGATGTCCGATCTTATGTGCCTCGGCAGAAGCGACAGTCCATCAACCAAGATAAAGTCTGTGATGATGTCTGGGAGGAGATCAGACCTCAAGACTTATTCAAGCGGTGCCAGACATAGACTCTGGCTGCTCTGTTCATGGACACAGGTTGTGATCCTGAGGGTTAAAAGACCGGAATAAATATACTGAGGATTTTCAGACACGATGCATTTAAAATCAACATTCATAAATCGATCAAATAAATCTGTGTAAGTTTATTTGATAATTGCGACTTGAAATAGTCTGATTGTTTTTTCAATGCTTGGTGTGTAGGACGCTAAAGGAAAATTGCATACAGGGATGAGATGAAGTCTGTATCATTTACCCAGTGGAATCCGACCAAAGCCAGGTAAGCAAAATACAGATTCTGCTTTTCGAGCAAAATTTTATTGCCGTTAGTAAATGCAGCTTGGTGTCTTTGTCATTGACTGGTTATGATATTTGTGTTCTTAGACACGTGCAGATAAATGCACTCCAGTGAAGCATTAATACAGCACAAAAGGACCTCATGTCATTTCTGGTAAGTTGTATCTGTTTTGTACAGCTTTTTGGTCTTTGTACAAACCCAAGGAGCCTAGTATACTACTAGTATTTTAGAAATCTTGTATTTGAGGATCCAGATAGCATTTCATGTTTAGTGTGATATTTATATGTTTTTGAGGGTTTGTCATTTCATGGGTTGAAGATGTTCTCTTAACAATATTCCTGCCTGATTGTTCTTTAGTCTCTAGATATCTGCACATTTAATAATAAATGTCCTCATTAATTTCCTCCAGTCACTCACCACACAATCCCCCTCCTCACCTCCACTGTCCTACAGAATGTGTTGATATCTCACATTCTTGATTGAAGGAATGTTCTGCGTTTAGTGTCTTGGTTATGTTTAGTATCTGTAACATACTGAATATACTTTCTATGTAATATTTTTTCCATATTTTTATAAAATTTCAAAACAGTATTTTAGCATTGTTCCAGTGCAGTGAACTGTATACTTATAGTAAGTGCATTACTGTTAACACCATTTTGGAAATCAAACAATTTCCTGGTGCATGTTATTATAATAAATAATATTACATCACAGCCACAATTTCATGATGGATAAAATCAAGACCCATCCTATATTTTTCCAATAAATAAAATGTGAAATGGCCTTTGCAGTCCATTTTAATATTAATGTCATATTACGCCCTGAACGTTCATTTAAATAGACCTTATTTAAAGATCTTAACATGCCATGGTACATGAGCATTTTCATCATCTCCTCCAGCCCACCCCTCCACTGTCATGCATAATCATATTATGCATATTCGTCATACCTCATCTGCATATTTAAATGTGGGTGGGGTGTGTCTCATATCTCCTCCCCTTTCTCCTCCCCTCAGGACTGCACCTGTATCTCTACTCACTCACAAGTCCAGTCCATCAGCATAGAGGAGCAGTATGAAGACATCAGCCACCAGGTCTCGGTCAGTATAGTCTCATAGCAGACGATAAATTTAGTTAAGAGCTTAAGGGTATCTTGCCTGCTAGCAGATCAAGTCAAATTCTGAAATTAAGAATTGGGTCCCAATTTCAGTTTTAATCATGTATGCCTATAATCTATATCAAATAAATACACATTTCTATAGGTGGCATTTCAAATTGTTTATTTTTTGTCATATTAGAATTTATTATAATTAAAAATTAGCACTTTCAACCGAATAAAAGTTTGTGTCTATAAAAAAGTTTGTATTTATAAACACTAACACATGCATGTATGTATTTTTAGAAAAATATAATGTTGATTAACTAACATTTATATATAATTTAAATGATTGGTAAATATAAAGAAATACATGTAAATATTTCCTAAATATGTATTGGTGTGTTTGTGTGTGTGTATATGTTTAGAAATACAAAATTAATATGCACAGTACACAGACATATATTATGTCAACACAAAGTTTTATTCTGGATGTGATTAATTGTTTGACAGCCCTATTTAAAATGTAGATTTGTATAGCGTATAGTATAGTATAAATAAAAAAATAGAATTGAATGTTTTAGTGAATACCTCAATAACGTTGTGTGTATGATAAAAAAATATATATATATATATATAAATGAAAATAAAGATAAATGAAATGTATTATTAAACAGTACTATTAAACATGTCATTTTAACTCCACTTCCTCACACTCAAATTGTACTGTTTCCTGTTTGCAATTCAGGAATTGAATTACAGTTGAAATGATACATTTCAATCTCAATTTATTTCTGAATGGTGCCCAACCCTGATGGCTAACAAAAATCACGTGACCTCTTTCCGCACTCCCATTGGACATTGCCACATCATGTTGCATCAAACTCATCTTCGTTTCCCATGTCGCCCCAGATCACCAACTCTTTCAGTCACCTTGTCGTTGCAAATCTTTGTCGTTGAGCGGCCCTTTAGCATTTTCCTTCAGAGACGTCAGTGGCTGTCTTACTCTGTTTTGTGAGGGACACAACAGTCCTCTCGGTGGATCACAAGTACTGTTGTCTGCAGCTTTGTTGAGTTGTTGTGATTTCAAACTCTGAGTGGATCCATTGTGTTGGTCATCACAACAGTTTTCCTGTTTCGTCCATCTGGAAGAAAGGTCACTTGTTTTCCTTTGGTTAAAAGATACATTTGTGGGCTTACTGTAGAAATTCTTGTCACGTGGCGTAGAGACACTGTGTTTGTCCTGCGTACCTGAGTAGTCCTTTGCTTTTCTAAGGGTTTCTGTAATGTAGTTTTATGTTGGTTTTTATGGCGTTTTATTTGAAATGTTTACCCATTATCTGTCACTTAGATCACTGTATTTGTATTCAGCTCTTGCGTGTCTGCTTTTAAATTCATGTTTGTCCCGTCTGTTAGCTTTCTGTGTGTGATATGTCTTTGTTCAGATGTGGATGTGAGTGTTTATGTGTTTGTGTGACAGAGGAGTGATGTCTCTCCGTGTTCTGTGTTGACGGCTGACGATGACGTCACAGGTCTTTCCATTGACCCCGCCCACTATCAGCTGCTGTCACATCTGGGTAGGGAGCCACATACTTTACAGTGTTACGTGTTAACCGTTCCCTAAAACGAATCTCAAACATCCCTGTTTACTGTGTTCCTATATAGCTTCCTCTGTAAGTGACATTTATGTGTATGTGTGAACAGGGCGGGGCTTCAATAACCTCAGTCAGGTGAGCGTGGCGCGTCACACTCCATCCGGTCGGCTGGTGGTGGTGAAAAACACAAATCTGGATGAGTGTACGGAAGATGAGCTCCTGCAGTTGATGGTGTGTACATTCACAGCTGAAAAGCGAATTACGGGTAGTGTTTTTGTTTTCCCTCACTCACACGCAGAGTCGACCAACAGGAGGGCACGTGGCTCCCAGTGGGGGGCACACAACCAGCATCATTGATACAAAAAAAGTCAAAGCTACCACATCTGTGTAAGGGCACACTCGTGCAGGATGCTATTTTCCGTACAAGTGAACAAGAATAACACAAATGAAACAATATTACCACACACAGTCACAACGAAAACAACAGGTTGACAATTATAACCTTTGCTGTGATATAATGCTCATTCGCACAAAGTAAATGAAACGTACCTTTTAAAAAAACTGAAGGCGGCGCGTGCGAGCGAACGTTAAACCTCAAAACTGTGTCTATCCATTCGGTTGTAAATTTTCCTTTTCCACAGCTGAACCAACTGAGCCTTCCATTTGTGAAGCATCGAGCGTCTGTAACTTTGCTTATTGCTAGCTTGTGCCCCCCCTTGGCGCCGGCCCTGCTCACAGGGTGTGTTCGCGTTTTATTTGCAGAACGAGGTTTTGTTGTCCAGGTTGTTTCGTCACCCAAATCTTCTGACGTCCAGACTGGTGTTCAGCTCGTGCTGTGAGCTCTGGGTTCTGTCTCCGCTCATGAGTTACGGTTCGTGTCCTGTATCATTCCAGCCTTAGACCTTTTGTAGATCACTGCTTCTTTACCCAATGTCCCTCCTGCTTTCAATCAGGTTCTGCAGACTCCCTGCTCAGGGCGTATTTTCCAGATGGAATGAGTGAGTCTCTGATAGCGTATTTGCTGTATGGGGTGTTGAAAGGCCTGGAGTACCTGCACCACATGGGATATGTGCACAGGTGAGAATCTGAACGCAGATATTCACCGATACCTCTCGGTCTTCTGGGCTCTTCTTGTTTTTGATCTTTTCTTCCCTTGTCTCATCTCATTATGAGACGCCTGGTGTCTTTTCTCATTTTTCTTTATTTAGCTCATCTTATTACGTTTGGGCTTTTACTTGTTTTCATTTAATCTTGTATCGATTTCTCGTCTGATCCTTTTCTCTCATCCCTTCTTAACCTTTCATTTCTCTTCCTGTCTTGTCTTATGGCTTCGATTCAAGGAAATTTGAGTCGATTCATATTTATTTGTATAGTGCATTTCACAGTACTGCAAAGAAACTTTAAAGCAGCTTTGAAACACAGTATCAGATTTTTACTGCACGATTATCGTGCCAGAAAGAATTCATGACAACAATATTATCGCAAAATCTTTTAATTTTCAACATATTTGTAATAAATAAATAATGTTATTAATCAAATTCATAATTAATTTGGTTTCTTCTTCTTTTTTTTGGCCAATGAATCACCCTCAAAATACAAGGGAGAGTTTGAAACCTCTTAAAGCAAAATGTAAAACACGTGCTGAATAATGACAATATTACAATGTGTAGTATTAACACAATGTCGAAAAGAATAGTTTTTTTTATCACGCGTATTGTCAATACCTGTATATAGTGGCACCACTATTTTCAATATTTAAAAATCGGAATAGTAATGTTGTGATGTAAAATTTGGGTGTTTGTGTATTGATTCTGACGGGGGTCCTTGCAGGGGTCTGAGTCATCACATCTCATCTTGTCTCTTCTGCAGGGGTGTGAAGGCAAGTCACGTGTTGTTGTCGGCAGAGGGACGTGTGGGTTTGTCAGGACTTCAGAGTGTGTACAGTCTAATGAAGGATGGCAAGAGGATGAGGGTGGTGTATGATATGCCTCAGCACAGTCCGTCTCTTCTGCCATGGTTGAGTCCTGAACTACTGCGACAGGTGAAGCACATCACGCAGACCCACAAGAACTCTTAAAATAGACCCAGGCTGCATACAAATTATGCAAGATTATGGTGGATTGTTGTTGTCTTTCCTCGTAAAGGATCTTCATGGCTATGGTGTGAAATCGGACATCTACAGTCTGGGAATCTTGGCTTGTGAGCTGGTAACAGGCCGGGTGCCCTTTCAAGACATGCCGCCTACTCTGGTACCGCACTTTTTTTCAACCCTTACACCATCTGCTGTTCCTTCCAGCAGCACACAAATTCCACACTGCTCTCCACTTCTCTTCTTGTCTCTCCTCTCCCCCCCCCTCTCCTCGGGGCGCTCAAAGTGTCCCGTTCCGGCGTGGATTCCGGTATCGGCGAGAGCGTCGCAACTGGAAGTCTGACTCGCACGGCCACCGCAGAGAGACCCCAGAGCCCCGCCCCCAAAAACCACTCGGCTACTCTGCACAACCTAGTCGAACTCTGCCTGCAACAACAGCCTGACAGCAGGTAGTGATACTGAGAGACTGTCCACATTGAATGAAATGAGTTCATGGTCCTTAGTGAATTCCGTGTGTGTTTTAGGCCCTCAGCAAGTGCTCTCCGCACCCACCCCTTCTTCAGACAGGTAGATCCTTATGTTACTTTTCAACGAAATTACCAAAGGATGAACTTTTCTCTACATTCCGTTTGAAGACAGTTCACCCAAATATTTAAGTTCTGTTAAGTTATCCACCCTCATGTCGTTCAAAACCATGACATGAAAATATTTAGAGAAATGTATGTGGTTTTGTGTCCATACAATGGAAGTCAATGGGGACCAATATTGGTTGGTTACCAACGCCCTCCAAAATATATTCTTTTGTGTCCTGCAGAAGAAAGTCATATAGGTTTAAATAGTCATGAGGGGGAGTAAATAATGAATCAGTTCTTTGTTTTGGATGATTTATCCCTTTAAATTCTTTTTTTTACTCTTTTCTTTTTATCAGACCCACTGTATCAGCATTGTTGTCTTTTGAAAAACCCATGCTGATCTCATGAAATGTTTCTAAAGTATGTTGTGGTCGAGTGTTTCTGATGCATTTCTGTGTGTCCTCCAGGTAAAGAAGCACACAAGAGACTCCTTCCTCAGTTTGATGTATCCAGCCGTGCCAATGTCCTGCCCTCCAGACACACCTCCATCTGAAACCCCAACAAAGATCTGTAACAGCCCCTCACCCACCAACAATGAGCCAGAAGATGAGATGTGGGACTTTTCCTAACCCCCCCTTTAATTCTCACTCCATCCCTAAATATAGCCTTATAATACAATTCCCTTTACTCTTCTAAGACATGGTCTCTTTAAAAATCGCACAGGTCATCTTAAAGGGATAGTTCATCTAAAAATGTAATATTCAGTCATCATTTAGCCATTGTTCATAACCAGTAAATTACTTTTTCTTATGTGGAACACAAAAAAATATATTTTGCTAAATGTGGTCATACAGTGGACGCAAAATTTCTTCAAAATATCTTCTATTGTGTTCTGTAGAAGACAGTAAGTTATACAGGTTTGAAATGACACAAGGGTCAGTAAAACATGAAATCATTTTTATTTTTGGGTGAAATATCCCTTTAATTGTCCGCAGAGCTTTTTATATATCTACAATTATGATTTGCTATCATTCTTATCTGCAAAATTTCAATGTGCAGTTGTAAGGTTGACCATGCCTTTACTGATTTAACCACGTATTCTATCATTTCTTGTTTAAAAATGCCTCTACATTTAGTATTTCAAGAATCGGATATGTATGTCTAATATAAGACTGTAGATCAGTGGTTCTCAGACATTTTCGTTATAAGGCCCCCTTTGTGTAGGGTGCATTACTGCTGCCCCCCCAATAAAGATTTATAATCTTGAATTAAACATTTTTTATACAATTTTAATTAAACCAAAAACATATTCACTTATAGAATTCTGTAACATCAATTTCGGCCATAAAATCTATGCCCCCCGGATCCATCTTGGGGCCCCCAGTTTGAGAACCACTGCTGTAGATCAATTATCGTCACAAACCTAATATACTGCGATGTATTTACTCTCTTTTAGCTGTGCCAAAACTTTCTCAAAAACTCGGACCGTTTTGGTTTGTTATACTCTGGGATTTAATTTGCTTTTACTGATGGTTTATATTCCTCCATCATTGGAATCTGTGTAGAGAATAGCACACTAACATTCTCTTACTACTGCTGCAATATATAGTATGCATACTGCGAACAGTATGTAATTCATCTGTATGCACACTGCATGGATCACAATGCAATATACTTGATCTTCCATTTTCAGTATGACAAGTGCCCCTGACATATATCTTTTTTTTTTTTGCATAATTACTTCATAAATCTGACAAACAATGTTTAGTTTATTAATTTTTAACCTCCAAGATGACAACTAGACACCATGTCCTGAATTAAACATACATAGCATACAAGACCATTGTTTATAACACAATGTAAAAAAAATTCTAAAGTTGTGTTTCGCTTTGATTTTTACTGTTCCTTTATGACGTTTAACATGCTGAATATGAAAATCACATTCTTTTTTTTACCGTCAACAGGACTCATAAAAAAACCAAAAATATTCTTCACACATTCATACCTTTGGGTATTATTACTCGTATGCAGAAATTACAAGGTACTGCCATAACACTGAGTTCAAAACAACAGTTTAACAATAACTTTCGAAGTGTACATTTGATCGTTTTTGTCTTTTATGACTAATGCTGTCCTCACGAACCAAGTTCCAGACGTAGTCACCCCTCATCACTTCATTCCCCCTTCCCTCTGCTAAAGAAATTTCTAGAATTGTCTGCCAGTGACAATTGGAAAAAGATTTTTTAAATATGTGAAAACTTGTACAGTTTTTTTTATTTGCCATATACTGATATATTATATCATAATTAATGATATAAGCTAAAAATGTACATGAGCTAAATATACACAAAAACATTAATGCTACATGAAATTAATTATTATTGCAGTAATTAGCACCACAGAATTGTACAATAACTATAAAAAGGTCGGCAGAAACAAAACATTTTTACACTGTGTATTTGCACTTTACATACTTTTTACATTCTGTTTTTCAAGAAATAGTATGCATCATATACTGCACAGTATACTATACTATAAGCAGCACTCTTGTATTCCATTCCAGGTATAACCTTATATTAGAAGTGTGATCAGACCTTTCTGTTTGATGTTCAGAAGTCCACAAGCAGCCTATCAGGTTATGACATCAAATCACTATATGTGAGTGAGGTCATCAAACTGAGCCATGAGTTTGCATGTGTGTCCCTGGTGTCTGTGAAGGACGTTCCCCTGTGCCAGTGAATTTTAAAGAGTGTCTGTGTACATATAATGTGTGTGACTGTGTGTATCTCTGTGTATTAACTGGCGTTCTGTGAAGAAACTGCACACGTTTTAATCCTGTGAAGAAAAGCAAACCATCAGTGCTGTGCTGTTCAACCCACCCATCAAAACTGCCTCAATATGCTGTATGCTCTGAATGGGATTTTAGTGAATCCTGGTTAAACTCATGAACCGAGCAGCTTTAATGGTGACTGATATCCTATTTGCTGAAGACATTTTATGTTTTTTTGTTATGTTACTTGTATGATACATTTAGATTTATGATAAATATATTCTTACCTTGTTTCTTAACTCTTTGGTGGCGTGTCATTTCTTTATATTCTACAGACTGTGGCATTTCTTAAGATTCAAAAGTGAATTTCTAAATTTAAAATTTAAGCCTCCTTACATGTCACAAAAAGTTACATGAAAGTTATGTATTTTTATGAACTTTGAGAATAAGGCAAATTATGTTAATTTTATGAAGATAAAAATGTATCAAATAAAATAATTAATTAATAAAATGTACATAAAATATATGAATTACAAATATTGTCATTTTACTGAAATGCTCTTATTAATTGATGATTAATACTATGATATACAATAATTATATTTTAAAGATTATATTTATGTAACTTTTTTAATTTATTTAACTCACATTTGAATTTATTTTTTATTTAATTTCACTCATTAAAGTTTGTAGAATGCAAGAATTGGCAGTGAAGAATGTTTATTAATGAAATTTAACAGTCTAATCTTGATCAGTGCTTTCTCATTTTAGTATCTCTAAAATGGAAGGTAGAATATTATATGCAGAAATTCAGTTTGTGAAACGATCATAATCATATTAATCATATTAAACAGAAGCTGTTTCATTCATAGTAAGAAATAAAAATATGTGATTTTTGGTTTGAAAGTTTTAAAATTATATTTAAGGGTTCTTTTCTGTGTTTTCGTTCTTTAGCCAGTAGAGGGCTGTCATTATTTACAGATATTTATTGAGCAAAATTAAAGAAGATCTTGAAATGTTTTATTTGAACAAAATGTTTATTTGTGTGCAGAATTATAAAATCACCTAATGACTTTGAATTATGAAAACATTGATAATTCGTACAAGTTGCAAACTGTTGTTTTATACACACAACATATATATATATATATATAATGGTAAAATATTGTTTTGTTTCATCTTTTGACTCCGTATGTTGCTAGTGTGCACGTTTTGATGAAAATACGATCTCTTGACAATGCCTGAACAAAACATTCATATTCATTTTGCCAAGACCTCACCACAACATCATTGGTCATTTCGACAGTTTCGACTACGCCCACTCGCACGAGCTCCACATAGGCAACGGAAAGGAGAGCGTACTGTCGTAAAACATAGGAAGCGTAAAAACAACACAACCAGCAGCACGTATATACGCACACACATAGTAAAGCGATCGGATCCTGTGCTGTCGGAGTCTAGTCCGATGATTCTCGTCATATGTATCCGGGCTGTCAGGCTGATCTGGTTAGAAAATAGGTTGAAAGCCAGTTTGGCTTGTTGACATCTGCGCTTTCAGCTCATGCAACATTCCTGGATCAAGCTTCGGGTCAGGACCGAGTTTCGACGAGCTGCTTTTGTCCAGTCAGGTGAGTTAAGAAACCAATGCATTCAAATTATTTATTGTTATCCGTGAATATGCTGTTGCCTTGTATTGTTATTTTGAATGTACTTTATGGCATAAATGTTCATCTTAAAGGCTTTCGCAAACGAAAATGTGGATCTCCAATCTATATTTTATTTACAGTAAAGTTAGACGCTACAGTAGCCTATAGCTGTTATAGCTCACAACACCATTCGCACCAAATGATTAAACTGTTCTTTAAGTTCAAAGGTTCAAAGTGAATAAACAGAAATAGTGTAATGTGAAAATGTCAAGTGCTCGAGTTTGTCATGTAGTTCATGTAACTTGACGTCTGACGTCAGGAATGTGATCAGGTTGGCTTTGGAAACGTGTTGAGTTGGTCTAGGATGACGTTTGTTTTAGGAATATTGTTCTTCCTTGTCTCAAGTCATGCACTGTGTCTTTAGTGTCAGTATCTAAATTCACGACCGTTTTCACCTCTGGTGTGTCTGTCGACAGGGCTTGGAGGAATATTTTCAAGATCAAAAAGCTGCTGGGGGAAAACTGCAGGAAACACGCAGATCACATGGGATTTGGATCATTCACATGGTGGATGGGATTTCACTGGGAATGACTCGACATGGGAATTAACACACTCGGGCTGGATCTGTCGTCCACGAATGAATGTGGCATTTGGACAAACTCCTTCTGGCCGGGTGTTGACACCATGAGCCATCTGGGATATTAACTGAATCGTTTACTGGAATATTGGTGCCTACATGCTCACGTCTTGCAGTGCGGAATGGCATCGACCGAGAGGCTGTATGAGGTTTGGATGCTGTACTGCAATAAGGTAAACACTAAACAGTGCATGCAGATGTGTGCACAGAGCATGTGACGCATGGATGTGGTCGTCCTGCATTATGTCATTGCACATCAATGATAAAATAAACTAGCATCTAGAATATGTTCTGTGGCTTTATTTTGCTATTTTGTAGTGCATGTGACCGGTTGGGTCTCCTGGTACACTGTGTTCTATGTAAGATAGGCCGTCATGTACACATGCTATAGAGATTCATTGAGTTTAAGTGGTTGCGAATGCCATGTCACATGGTTTAGTTTAAGTGAAGAAAATCATCCCAAGATAGCTTGACATAATTCATCGCTTACAAAAAGGATAGTCATGGTACTGGAATACATTGATTAAAATGGATGGTTAAAGCATGGTACTTTCATGCATACTATAATACTAAATGTGAACATTAAATATAAATACTAATTTACTATAAAGGAAACGGGCGGATTGTGTTTTTACCCTGGAAGATGGTAAATTATTTTTACTCAGAGTGGCATAAAACTTCCACATTTTGTTAACACGTCTCTTATACCATGCCCCATTAAGCTATACATGTGGGGTAAGTTGTCACAATGAGAACCTCCATTAAACTTGGACTTTGGAGTTCATTCCTTATACTGTACTTACTGAAATACACTGTTATTGTGACTACCTAACCGTTGGACAACTATCCCCATTTTTCACTTGTTTAATGGGCATCAATCGTCTGTTGCCATATTGCACATTAGCAGATGATCACACTGTGATGTTTTAGTATTAGTTCAGGTCACTAAACGCAATAATATTCTCAATAATTATTAGCCTTCAGAAATGCAATAAAACATTATTGGTTGCCACTGGTGAATCACTATCGCAAGTTTATAGTGTACTTCTAGAGCCCCTTCTAGAGACTTGTCGAAAGTCTACTCATAGGTTTCTACTGTAAGCAACAACTTTAGGCCTGTTTTATGAATGTAGATTAGATTGTGGAGTCCTCATGGCCACGACAGGGACACAGCACTTAAAGTGCTTTATTCATCAGGTCATTTGAATAAAACATCTGATGTGCAGTATGTATATCCAAATGCTTAACCTTAAATGCGCAAGATTAAGAACTGGAAATTTGAATGAGTCATTTGTGCTTATGGTGGATCATGCAGAAGGTTACAGCTCGGACGCTCCGAGCGAGTCTTAAAGGGATAGTTCATCCAAAAATAAAAATTCATCAAAATCTTTTACTTGTCATTTCAAACCTGTGTGTCCAGAACACAAAAGGAGATATTCTGAAGAAAGTTGGTAACTGAACAGCGCCGGCACCCATTCGCTTCTGTTGTTTGGACTCAAAACCAATGCAAGTCAGTGGGTGCCGGTTAACAATGTTCTTCAGAATATCTTCTTTTGTGTTCTGTAGAAGAAAGTCATACAGATTTGAAATGACAAGAGGGTGAGTAAATGTTGACAGAATTTTCATTTTACCACTTTAAACTGGTTTGTTGAAATCACCAGCTTGTCCGTGACATCTTTTCCGTCATAGAGCGACACTCTCAGTGTGGTTTAGCTTCAACTAAGTGCCGAGCTGCTGGAATGACCTTTGCTTTTGTTTATAGTTTCTGCATTCATACATTAACCAGGCTGTGATCTTGTTGATGCAGGGTGAGGTGATATTTCCTTTAACCACGCTCATGCGGCCTGTTTTTAACTGGCGACCTATCGACTTTAAAAAGAAAATCAAGTGTAGGCTGCCTTTCCTTTTCTCTTACTAAACAGATTAAATGTCTATCTGCATGTTTATAAAATGTAGAGATCAATGCCGCAAAGGGAGGTCAAACATCTAAACCAATCCTTTGGAATATAAATATTTGGGATGTTATTCTTTGGTTCCCACTGAGAGCCCTCGTACATGATTCTGACTATTTTCCTGTTGAACTTCCTGTGTAATGAAATGCAAATACATATTTGACCTCTGTTCACCTCCGTTTCTAGCTCATCAGTGTCTTTTGCGTTTTTGTTTGGTCCTTTGCTTTGTCAGGTCCAGAATCAGGCTCGATGTGTGTTGCCAACACAAGACCGCAGGTTATGTGTGGGCAATATGTCAGTCAAGGGTTTGAGAATGTTTGCAGACTTGTATCGAGCATTTTTGCCTGAAAACAGAAGCCCTGTATGCTGCGAGTTTAGTGTTATGAATAGCTTGCCTGTGTTGCTATTATAAAGGCCCTTTTAACAGGTTATTCAATTAAAGTCTGGAGAGAAAATGTGTGAGCTTGCATGTCAAAAGTCACCACCACAAAATTTGTGAGGCATGGATGATTACCTGGGCGGTCCTTGGGGGTTGCTAGGTGTTCTTTGTGGTTTTCAGTGCATTGACATGCTGCCTGCTAAAACCCTAAAGTATGGTCACCTAAAGGGCTAGTTCACCCAAAAATGAAAATCCTGTCAATGTTTGCTCATCCTCTCGTCATTTCAAACCTGTATGGCTTTCTTTCTTCTGCAGAAAACAGAAGATATTTTGAAGAATGTTGGGAAACGAACAACGGCCCACCCATTGACTTGCATTGGTTTTGTGTCCATACAATAGAAGTGAATGGTCATTGTGCTTTGCAGAAGAAAGAAAGAAAGTCATACAGGTTTGGAATTACAAGAAGGTGAATAAATGATGACAGAATTTTCATTCATTTTGCTCTTTTTCAAGAAAAAGTTCCTCGCCTCCAAAACCTGCATTATTAAAGGTATCACAAAAACTGCTGGACGGTTCATTCAATCCATTACAATTTCATGTTTAGAAAAAAGGGGAAAGAATCTTGAAATAAATTCAACTTTGGCCACATTTCTGAAATTAGATTACCACACAATTTGTGCTGGTGGTGGCAGAACCACATTGACAGTTTACTGTATTGCCTGTAAATGTTAAAATCATCTGATCTCTTTATAAAAACAATGACTATTTAAATGTGGCTAGAATCTCAATGATCCATGGTGGCGTTTTTCAAAAAATCTCTTTTTAATATGGAAAAACTGACCATCTTTGCTGCCCGAATGCCAGATGGGCACATGTCTAGCTGGCAGATGCGTGAATAAATGAGAGCTGTTGGGGAAATGTGAAAACAATTATAGGATGGACAGACCGAACGAGGCGTTAACAATGTTTTCCTTTTATATGATCTGTTTGCGCGAGCTGTTAAACAAAAGCTCGGCTGCGTGTTTCCTGGTTACGGTCGTGGCCCCATAAACACACAAACGCCTCATCTGTGTAGATGATAGACTCACTGTACACACATTCATCTGCAGTGACACCACAACTGTTGTTTTGTGAATGGGATGAAGCTGCTTGTGTGGTGACCTTTGACCCAGTTTAGACCTATACTTATCGTACTTAAGTGGTGGCTTTTAAATGCTCTGCACTATTTATACACGCATGTAGAACTCATCAAACAGACCTGCTTTAGAAAGCACAGGGAAAGTCATACTTTTTTTGGTTTGTTTCTTTCAGATAGAAATACTGTAAGGAATGCTTCATGATCAGTAACCCCTGAATTAACAAAAGCATTTAGTAGGATGTTGTAAAGCTCTAGGATTTCATGATTATGTATCAGACACCCCCAACCCATCTGAAGCCTATAAGTGGAATATTTTTTTCCGTAAAGGAATACTTCACTATTCCCTTCCCGCACTTACCCAAGATATGCAGAGCTATGTGGCGACACGTTAAAGGGGTCATATGGCGCAAATACATGTTTTTCTGTGTCTTTGGTGTGTTATAAGTTCCCCGAGCATGTATTAGACTCTTAAAATTGCAAAAATTCACTATAAAGATAAAAAATGAACAATTCTAAAAAGTATGCATGTAGCTAAAAAGAAGAGATAAACACGGGATAAATATAAACACTTCTAAGTAAAACTGTAATAATGCTCAGTACACTTGTAAAGTTTTTGCTTTGTCTTTTTATCTCTCTGAGATTTTCATGAGACCCCTAGAATCTTCTGGCGGCCCCCTGGGGGTCCGGTTAAATAACCTGCTGTAGACCATGACACTGCTAGCTGCATAAATCTTGCTTGGTTTCCACTGATTTGTTTTCATTTCTCTGCCCTAAAGGTTTTCTTGCCCAGGTGGGATGGCAGGTCATATAAGCGTATGGAATAAATGCATGAGCGCAAGCAAACGATGAGGACGGAA
This sequence comes from Triplophysa siluroides, assembly GCA_006030095.1. Lineage (NCBI taxonomy): Eukaryota > Metazoa > Chordata > Actinopteri > Cypriniformes > Nemacheilidae > Triplophysa > Triplophysa siluroides. The sequence goes on along the minus strand of VCII01000203.1, from coordinate 2,093,345 downwards.
GGATATTAAAAACAGTATGAGAAATTTAGAAACCCTAGATAGTGGCTCATGGGGTGTAAATACAGAGAGACCGAAAAATGTGTTAATGCAAGAGATTTAAAAGTGTAGACACTAGGCAGGCTTACGATAGCGTACAAATACTCCCTCTCATCACCATGGCAACAGTGCCTATCCGACCCGCATGGGAGCTTGACTTCATGGTGTGAGGGATTATAATGTTTGACATGTGAAACACAAACATGTTATAGACCTATTAAACACACGGCAGGACGTGCGAAAGCCGGCTGTCACCCGGTTTAAACCACGATTGAAAGTATGTTGAGCTATTATTAAACGTGATTTTTTTCCCCCATATTTTAAATGTTTTCTGCGGGTGCTTTCCACTTACATAGCTTGCAAATCTCAAGTTGTATTTCATCCTGACGGGTAAAGTCCAAGTGATCTATTCACTACACTGGTTTAGCATGACACAGTCTAGTCAGTCAAGTCAGGTCTCTGTATGATCATGCAATTCTCATCCAAGCATGCTGGAGAGAAAAATGGATTCCCCGGGCTAAGGACGTACAGTACGGCTTGAAGCAAACATCTACTTGAGGTCATTGTTCGTCTCTTTAGAAATCAGCCCTGATGGTTTAATTGTGAGGTTTGAGGCATGAGTTGATAAAAGTTTGACTGGTTTAAATCACCTCACACCCTCACAGCTGGCGAGGGCATCAGGGCGAGGCGGTGCCCGTTCTGAGCTCTAAATAAACAGGGTGTGCCCTCTCCGGCCAAATCCAGACCTCAGTAGACATCTGTGTGTTGCCGAATGAATGGGGCTTTTTATTTGCACCCAAACACAAAGACACAAGTTATGTTTAATGTGCTCTTTTGTGATTGGTCGAAAGTCGAAAACGAAAGCGCATTTTGGCGTTGTGTGGTTCTCATTCTCATGTCCCAATGGTCAGTTTATCAAGAGTTGTTTTTTAGACGTGGAGACGCTAACTGTGCTCCGATGATCTCATCAAGAGGAATTTTTAAGCACGATTTCCTGCTCGAGTTTTTTTTATTCGTGGCGTGCCAGTAACGCAGTTTAAACATTGACCACACAAACAGTCGCTTTCAGCCGGGTTGCTCTCTAGCCACGTCGCATGTCACACGCAACAAGCATTCTGTCTTCATAAACACACACGCATGCCGACTTTACAGAGTTGGATGTTCAATTCAGGAATGTTTCTGGAATCTCCAGCATAATAATCCCGATGAACGGGTTTGCTTGTTAGCATTTCTTTCTCGGACAAGATCACCTCTTTCTGGTATGCTGGAATGTCTCGCAGTTCCTGTCGGTATGCGGACCTGCCTGTTTGTCATGTGTCATGTAATTGTTATTATCTGACACAGTCAGCCTACACGGCTCAAACCTTTCAACACACCTTAGATAAGTGAATCATGCCTTTCAATAGATGACATCACTGTGAATAATTCTCTCCATGGTTAATGTTTTTCGTTTTCTTTGTCTCTGTTTTCTAAAACCTGTAGAAGGATCCAGACTACCTGAAGCTCTGGCTTGAGGTCTTCATCGGATCCTATGAGAGATGTCTGGATGTGGACTTCGAGAAACCGGCCTCAAGGTAAAGCCAAAAACTCTCCAGACTTGGAAGTTTGTTGAGGCCCCTTGTTGAGAAACTGCTACAGCAAACTCATTATTCTTATGACAACCCTTCGTCTTATTCAAGGTCCGCCCATTCAGACAGGGAGACATGCCCACTTAGACAGGAAGTAATGGTCTTCCATGCCAAGCATCGTTCCCTGTGTCAGAATCGTGCTGAACAAATTACGAACCATCTAATGCAGTTAATTCGTTATCTTCTTCAAATGTGGTAACCAGAAACAAAATAAATGTTTCTAGACCACCGGTCCAGAAGCACTTCCTGTTTCAGGTTTTATTTATCACTAGTATTTTTTATATAATTATTAAACATATATAATGAAATCTCAAAGATATTTGTTTAACATTTTAAATTGGTTATTTATATTATGTTGGTTGTATTTTGTTCAATGGTTTGTGTAATGAAAACAGGAAGTGCTTCCGGACCAGTGTTGAACCAGCATTGTTTAGAGGTCTACACATTTTTCAAAACGACATCTAACACATTGCAAAGACCTGCTGCATACAAACACAGACCAAAAATATCGAATTATTATATCATCAAATTGTGTGCGTCTGTTTGACATGAGCTGTAGTTAATGTCCCGCTGCGAAGGTCACATCTGATGCAAGACGAAGGAAATACAGAAAGAGAGAGAGTCTGAACGTGTGTGCGGGCCGAAGGATTTATGTGGCTGTGATGTAGTGTGTTGCCTGAAAAAAAGCACTCTCTCTCTCCCAGCTGTAGTCATGTGATCATGAAGTGCTTAGTCTGTCAGATGATATTACGTAATGTAGTGTGAGAGGAGAGCCAGGAACCGAGCGAGAGAGAGAGAGATCCATCTTTGCTCTTTCTCTTCCCAGCTGTGCCGTTTTCACACACAAAACACATTCATTCCAGTCCCAGAAGCCAGACGGGTCCTCACATCCCACAAGACCAACACATTTCTCTCTCGCTTTTTGGTGCTGAGAAAAACACACCGTACCTCTCAACCTGCTACTGTTCATTCTAGAATCGCCTTTTAACTCCGATAAATAGTTTCCCCTGTGATCTGTGGAATAAGGATAGATATGTAGATAAAGTTTGATGAACACTAGAATCTTTATCCCACCAAAGCCATGTGATAGATTTGTGACTGAACATCTGCTCCTCCACTTCAATCTCACTCTTCTATCCGGATTTTTGTTCTCACGTGCCACTTTCCGTTACGACACTTGCCTCGTGCTATTTTTAGTCACAGGAGTTCTGTCATGTCTGGCGAACTGTGATGTCAACCGCTTAATAGTTTAAATTAAAAGCTAGGACGCTTTCAATTGTGAACATTTTGTTTGATTATATGACCCCTTTGAGCATGAAGATGCCTCACAGAAGTAGGAACTCCTTTTTTCAAGTATTTTCAGTGTGTAAACTACTTTATTTGTTTGTGTATAACGTTCTTTTCATGTTATGTGTCATTTGCAAAGCAGGTTGGAGGACACGCCCCCTGTCTTGTCACTGCTCCCTGATAACATCCTGCAGGTCTTGCGACTGCAGCTCCTGCAGTGTGTGCAGAAAGCATCCGAGGGTCTGGAGGCCGAGCAGCAGACGCTGGCTCTACTGCTGCTCAAGTTCCTCATCGTCATTTGCAGGTCAGATATCACTTGTCCCCACATCACTCGCCTGTTGAGAGACATAGAGCTTTTTTTAGAGTATTTATCAGGCACAAGAACATTATAATGGTTAATTAGAATGATGACTTTAAACTTGAAAGTTACATAAAATACAGAACTTCGATGAATTATTTTCACTGAATAGTAGTGGTATGTACCTATACAAATATTTGGTATACACCACTTTGCAAGATGTAAACTTTATTTTATTATTACTATTTCTTAAATATTAAATGTATATTTTCATCGAACGCACACGCCTGGCTCGAAGTTAACTTCCGGTCTGTGTTTGTTAATCGGTTTGGCTATATTATATTCATATTAATTAATATTTTATTGTATGATAATCGTATTAAATAAACAATTTGTTATTTTTTGTTTAATTGTTAAATGGGTCGTATAACTCTCGCATTTAAGTTTAGCAAAGTAACGGTTCTTCTACTGGAAACGCAAAATAATACTGTCTAGACATACTTTTAACTTGCTAGCTAATGTCATGTACTTGTTATTTCTTTTGCTTGTTATCAGAAATATTCTGCAGGGACTTTATTATTTGCCGATGTGTACCGGAAGTTAATTTTGGGCCACAACACGTGCATGCGCAGTAACGTTTGTTTATATTGTTGCTTTGAAACTGTCTATAGTTAAATCTTAAAAATATAACATTTTGATTCGGTTATAAACGTTTGTGTAGCATTAAAAAACTGAATCAGGAAGTTGTTCTGGACCGGCGTTGGACCAGCTTTGTGTACATCTGTATATAGTGGTCTATACATTACCAGACATGCAATACCAGATTCATGTTCTTTTATTTCTGGAAACACTGATGGTTGATTCAAATAAAAAGACATTGATTTGCTTAAATAAATTGATTTGATCCGACTTGGGGGCCAATGAGAATGACTTTAATTCTGAGACATTCAAAGACAGCCTCTGTTTCTAGAATGAGATTGTGTGTGATCCTTTCATCACACTCGCACAGAAAAGTCACGTTACTCCTTGTCACTGGAAAGCTAAACAGTTCTATTCTACAGTCATGCTACTGAATTTTTTTTTGCTACTGTTAGTTAAGGGATAGTTCACCCAAACCCCCCCCGACCCACTTTGTCATTTTAAACCTGTATGGCTTTCTTTCTTCTGCAGAACACAAAAGAAGACATTTTGAAGAATATTGGAAAACAGAAAACCGTGGTCGCCATAGACTTGCATTGATTTTGTGTCCACACAATAGAAGTCAATGGGCACCAACGGTTTTTGGTTAGCAGTATTCTTCCAAACATTTTCTTTTGTGTTGTGCAGAAGAAAGACAGTCACACAGGTTTAAAATGACAAAATCGTGAGTAAGTAATGACAGAATTTTTAGGTGAACTATTGCTTTAGTTCTCTTGTACACTAGTAAGTTCAGGTGAGCGGTGTACAGGATAGAATATGGTTTGTGGTACAGGTCACGCTGGGGCAATATGTCAGCTATCAAGTGTTTAGCTTCAGTGTCGCCAGTTATGGAAATGTGAAGTCCATTTTTCTCTCAGTAACAGTAGAAACCAGACACTGTATCACTGCTCAATGTTTCATGAGTTCTGTGTGCAGCTGCTGTCGAGGGTTTGAGAGAGGTTTCCACTTTCAAGAGATCCTTTAAGAGTTCTCTGAGTGTCAGCTCATCACACAGCTGCTACCCCCCCAAACACACACTCAAATGTTTTGGTATCTTTGTGTGGACTTAAAATATATTTAGTTTTATTATTCAACTTTTTTCTTTTTTAAGATGTTCTGAATTTATTTAGAAAGCATGGCTAACTTTTGTGTAATCATAAATAATATTTATAATATTTATTTATAATAGCGACTAATATTATTATGTTTCACTTGGAAATCTGTTTGCAGTAAAATACGGACATGATTTATTTACACATACACACGCACTGTAGCATCAGTGTGTGAGTTATCATATTGGTGGCACTGGATCTCTGACAGCTAGAACTAATGCCGTCACACGGCAGTCAGTCCAGTCTTGCCAAAACACACACACACACTCTAGACTGACAGCTGTGTAATGTGTCTGGCAGGAACCTGTCAAACGTGGAGGAAATCAGTGCCTGTTCCTACATCAACCACATCGTCACCATGACAACGCTCTACATCCAACAGGTCTGCTATTTCCTTCCTTTTTCCCTTTCTTTTATTCTTTCTCTGGCACTGAGTTTCATGTGAACGCATATTGTGCCTTACTGACATGCTGAATAACTGGATTTGTATTGCCAGTATTTGTATCTCAACTGTATGCAGTAAATCCATGCCAAATCAATTAACTGAACATCTCCTTCTGTCTTTAGCTGAAGAGTAAGACTAAAGAGAAAGAGCTGGTTGACCAGACGCAAGCAGAGGAGTTTGTACGTCACGCTTTGGCCTTCTGCGAGAGTCTGTACGATCCCTATCACAACTGGAGGCATCGCATTCACGGGTGAGAAATGCCACCAATGCAAATCTCACAACTGAGTCTCTGATACACTGCCAGCATTTTCTCTTTTGTAACAGGTGATGCTCTTGCATCAACTTTCACCGTTTTGTGGTCCTGTGATGGCAAGATTTTTTCTATCATTGACAAAAAATTCATTGCATGTTTATATCACACGTGTGACGCATTAAATACCAGTCGTTCTTGAGGGTTGATGAGGGTTAAGCACACAGTGCTGCAGAATGGCCTTAATCTCTGTGCAAACACATTATTGACTCAGAAATGTTTTTCTTCGGGTGCTCCGAAGAGTTCATTCCAAGTTTGATAATCCACAGATTAAACTGGTTTACATAGCTTGTTGTTTATTATTAAATAAAAATGAATGATTTATTTTTTTAAAGATGCAATTCATAGCTTTTTAATCTGGTTAAAAATAAATTATGAATAATTAATATTTTAAATAGATAATACCAGTGAGTAGAGTCAAGTCATGTTTTACGTTATTTTGTGAAGTTAATGCATTAGGAACGTGGTTTCATGCTGTCTGGTTGAAGAAACCACAGGCTACTTAAAAGATGTGCGTGTGGATTTGTGTTTCATTTTCAATGTACATAATCAAACTCAAAACACACAACCATATGTAGTTTGCAGTTGTTCAGTAGTCTGACCTGTATGGACTCATATTCTGTAAACATACAGTGAGACACAGCTGTGTTTGACCTGTAAACATGTTGACTGGTTCTGAAAAGAGATTTTCGATCTATTTAATGTGCGCGTGTTTGTGTGTTTGAGAGGTTATTTGAGGGCAGTTAATTTTACTTCTGTGTTAATGTTTAAATACGGCTCAGAGAAGAAATGCCACCAATCCTGAATAAAATGATGCACATATTATAGTGTTTTTTCCTCTATTGAATCTGTTGTATCTAGTAAAATTGTAGTAGAAGTAATTCCAATCTTCAAACAGAAATGTACTCTCTCAAAATCAGCGCTGCACGATAATAAAGAAAAACGCAAACTGCATTAATATTAATTTATAGCAAAATAATGTAATGCATAATAATTGTGAACTATATTTACAAATGATTAAACCAAATTGCCTGTTTGTGACATTGCAGAAATAAGCCCCTTCAGTGTGATACAAGACCCTCCGCTTTGCGTCTTATTTCTGCGATAACAACCGGCTACCTGTGCATTATCCCTTACTTAATGCACACCTGCCAGCCAATCAGAATCGAGTATTCAAACAGACCATGGTATAATGTTAAATAAAGACCAATATAATATCTTTTTGCATTAGCCACTTGCCTGTATTTAGTGCTGCATAACTGCTGTTTTTACAGATGATCCATGACTGTAGGTTGTGACATTTACATGATGTGTTAAGTAATTGATCTTTTTGTTTGCTCTTACAGACAACAGGTCAGCACTGTAGAAAGAAGCAGACAGAAATTCAAAGCAGCACCGCTCACAGTAGAGTTTGTGCCCTTCTTTTACCGTAAGTCTCCCTCTCCGTCTCTCTATCTCTCTCTGAACACTGTTTTATTCTGTAGGCGGTGTTGTTTGTTTGTTTACGGATTAGATCTTCTGATAATGGTTCTATTATTCGACCTTCGGCGATTGCACATAACAGTAGCCTTCGTGTTCCTGTGGTTTATCTGATCATCGTGTTTGTAAGAGCCAGCGGCATGATCTGTCCCTCTCACACGGCCTGTATCTGTAAATGAACGATCTAAATACTTCACTTCATGTTGCCTGTGGCCATACATTTGATGAAAGTGTGTAAGTGAGATCAGATGAAGCGTAACTGTGGCGGTTTAAACATTAATGTTAAAAGATTTCGGCATGTTGTTGCTGTTTCTCCTCTGCATGTGAACAGATTCTTCTAGTGTCTGATTTCTTGTGTGTGTGTTTCAGAGTGTTTCCAAGAGAGCGAGCACCTGAAGGACAGTCTTAAATGTTGTCTTTTGCACCTATTTGGAGCCATCGTCGCAGGTGGACAGGTGAGCTCAGATCCACAGATGGTATCTATCCAAGCAAATGAACAGTTTGCTTAAAGTTTTAGGATTTTTAATAAAATAAGACAAGTGTTAAATAAATGGATTCATTTTTATAAACCAATCACAAATGTATGCATTTAGTATGCTATTAAATACAATGATGTCTTGGCCTGTGGGTTACATTCCGAATGCTGAACCTTGTAACACTGCCAACGGGAGATTTATAATCTTGTTTTTCTCAGCGTAACGCTCTGTTGGCCATCTCGCCGGCCACGATGGAGGTGCTGATGGGAGTTTTGAGTGGAGGTGAGTGTCTGACTGGTGATGGAGAGGACTGGGACAGCGATGCTCCGGATAGGAAAGCACTGCTGACGCTGGGCTGTTTGAGAGAGGTGGTGCACAGTCTCCTGGCCAGCAGCTCTGATCAGAGACAGGTGGAGATCAGCTCCGTGCTGGAGAGTTACTTTAAACTGCTCAACTCCGACCCTGCCGCCACGGCGGAGGTCAAAGGTCGACCCTCCCCGACCCACTCCCGACACTGGAGAGCCGCTTTGTGACGTTACAGGTGAACATGCTTGGTGAGTGTCTCACGTTCCTACAGATTTACTTTTTGGGTGTGGAATGGCTAGTGTCAGTTTATCCACATGAAGTTTTGAACCTTCTATTAAAACAGGACAGATTGTAACGTAAAGCAACCAATCACCATTCCTATTTTATGTGACACGTAGGGATGTATCATTTGGACATATCTCTGAAACAACAAAACAGAATAAACATTTGTGCTTGGGGGTCTCGTATTTATTTCCTACATGAAAAATGTTTTAATGTGATAATATACAGTACAGTTCTTTATAATCTCAATCTGAGATCTCTTTGCCCTTCAAAGATTTCATTGTTATTAAATGATAGTGTTTTCTAGAGCAAGCATTTCAAAAACTGCAGCCCTGGACTGAACTTGATTCTCTGTTGTCATAGAAACCATCCAGGACATGTTCGAGTGCACGGACCGCCCGGTTTTGCAGGCGATCTTCCTGAACAGTAACTGCTTTGAGCACCTGACCCGACTCCTGCAGAACAGCAAGGTGAGATCCAGTTACACCCAGTAACATTCCTGATGCTTGGCCGCTCTCTGAAAGACAGCCTCTTTTGTTAACAGCCTTTTAACAGTTTTTTCCACAAACCAACCAATTTACCAGCTCTGACAGAAAAAGGCAAAGAGAATTGCTAAACTTTTTCGCATTAATAAAATAGTTTACCCAAATATTAAATGAATACACACATAATGGACCCTTTTCACATGTCGCGAGGTGGAAAATCTAAAAGAGTTTACTTCTAGCTAGCCATTGGGACAATACAACTTGTGGCCCTACCTTTGTGTTTGTGCAGATAACCCTTAAAAAGCTCTTTTGTCATGTTTTGTCTTAACAGCTGATGAATTCATTTGTACAAGGTCGATCAACATCTCCAAACGTCAATCGTCACATCTTTGAGTGACTACAAAAACAGATTCATCTTTTCCTTGTGAACCGGAAGTTGCGATTGTTGTCACTTCGGTATTTTGAGGCATTTCTGAGTAATATGGAATTTCCAATGAGACAAAATTTGTGGCCGTGGCTTGCGTTTTTCGCTGCGATTTGATTGGATGGATAAAAACAGCCGTTGCATTTTGAAATGGAACTGGCAGCAGGCTGACATTTAAAGGGGAGGAGTTAACGGATGCTCCGTCCATGCGGTCTAACATACGTCGTTTAAGATTGATAGTCACTACAGGGCGGAAGTACATTTTCAGATTTTAACTGACGATTATGAGGGCACATGAATTTTAAAAAGAGAATGACCCACATTGATACGCTATTTACAATAAGTGCTGCAATATTTCATTGAAAAATAAGCATTGTAATTTTTTATTTCACTGGGACTGTAAACATTATAAAAAGGTGTTTAGATACACATTAAGCGTTACTATAAAAATGAAGCATCAAAGAAATTAAATTGTTTTGCTTTGTTATTATTACAAAATTTCACCACCTCATTAATATGCTGCAGTTCTAACAAAATAATCAGAAATTTGCTTTTTCTCGATCATTTTAAACAAAAACGTTTTAGATGCGAAATGTCAATCGTCCCTTACTCTCCCTCGTGCCATCCCAGATGTACCATTTCCTGTGTCATGCTATCTTCTTACACGGGACTCAAAATCTTCAAATCACATTGGTATATAGTACTTTGTAATAAGATGTGCAAGAACCAATGAGTTTTGAAGTCCCTGATAGATCGCCATATTTGAAATTAAGTGCTCGCATATTTTTGTTTGGGTTTATTTTCAAGCTCAAAATATTACTGACTGAAGAAAGGAAGTCATATACATAAATGGCATAAGTACATAAAGAGATCATTTTTATTTTCGGGTGAAATTTTCCTTTAACAACCTCTGGGCTCATTGTAGGTTTATCTCGAAAAAGTTTATGCAATATGTTTTAGCAAGATTTTGAGAAGCATTTTCACTTCCAGAATCCAACTGTTATGATTTGCTTATACAGGAAGCTCATGACCTGCAGGCCTCTGCCACAATGTGGTGATTAACCTGAACATCCGTGTGTTTGTTGTAGATCCTGTCTGAAATTTTTCTCTTTGTGTCTTTATGCACACAGGAGCATTTTTCTTGCCAATATGTTTTTTTTGTCAATATTTACAATCCTATGTTTGGTTTATTTGCCTTTGCGAACACTATAGTGCGTGCCTCATATCGTGTGCTTTTGCAGTTAAATCTCCCTCACTTCGCCTGTTTATTTATCACTTTTACAGCATGTACACCGTATCTAAACTGCTATTACCTCTGTCCATGCATGTGTCTGTCCTTTAGCGACGACACTTAGGGTCATGACCTTTGACCTCTTACCTTCTAACATTTAACCCTTTGCACTTTCCTCTCACCTGACCGTCTGTGCTCGTTGTGGTCTGCTCCGTCCGGCAGCTGGTTAACGCTAGGTGCACAGCTGCAGACAAGGACCAGAAAGATTTAACCAACAGGTTACTGACAGGAGAGAGTGAGATTCAGGTACCGCCCACCTGTTGCCCGTCGCTTCCACAAGCCACGCCCCCATCACCCACATGACCACTCCAGTACAAGTTCACCTGAGTAGGGTTATTGTGATCTAAATTTTAAAATGCAGAGATTTTAGAAATTATAAATGTTAAAAAACGGTAACAATTTTGAGTTGTTGGGGTTGTAGGGAATATTCTTTATATTAAATCTAATTTAAGGTCTAATTTCCTGAGAAATACCTGACAGGTATTTGTAAACATCATTTATTTGTAAAAAAAATTTTATATTTATTTAAAAAATTGTAATACGATTTTTTATTTTAGAAAATATTAAAAGAATGTTTTTCCGATTTTTTTTATTTTAACAAAAAATTATGAATTGCAGTTCTAAACCTAGAAAAAGTTAATGCTCATTCCTGCATTAAACCAGATGAATGTGAGATCTTGTAATGGAGTGGTCTTGAGTTTATGTTGCAATCATTTCATTATATTTATTTTGCTTGTTCTCTTCCTTTCCCTCTTCACTCCTCCTCTGGTGTTATGGTAACGGGGTTGGAATGCTGTGACATCAGCAGCTCTGTGTTGTTATGGAGATTATCGGTTATGGAGAATAGCTGTGTGCTCTACGCTGTAGAAGTGTTTTCCTGATTTCATGTATTTGGTCATTTTTTGGTGCTCTGTGTTTGTCCCTCTCCAGCCGGGCTTTGTTTTTTTTCGTCAGTGTAAACTAACCAATCAGGATAGCTTAAATATGATCATGTGATTTTTGCTATCATAAGTCTCGTGAAAGGCGTGGCTGGACGGAGATAGTATTTTGGGCTGTGGAGAAGACACTTTCTCTGTATTTATGTATGTGTGTGTTTGGTGTGGTGGAGGTGGGGAGAGTTTATAGTAGTTTCTTTATATTTTCTAGTCCTGAAATTGGCGATCTAAACTTTTAAAGGAACAGTTCACACAAATATTGAATTCTGTCATGTTTTTCCAGAAATTCAAAAGAAAAACATTCACAAGCAAACATGTCTTCCCATATAACACAGTACTATCTATCATTTTTATTTAGTTATTTAGAGTTTTAGCATTTTATTTTGATAAGTTTGACAGTCCCATTTAAACATCTTAAGGGTGGGAAAAAGATAACAGAGTGGCCTTTTTGGAGTGAACTATTCCTTTAACATGGATAATTATTTATATATAAGTCATTTAAAAAAGGTGATGTGAAATTGCTTGTCACAACTAGAGCCTCAAATAAAACAAACTATTTTATACTGATTCTCTACACACAGAACATTTCCTGATTCTATTCCTGCCTGTTCATGTAAGCATGAGTCTGTTTGATAAAGAAATCTCCTTATCATGGCCTTTCATTCATAATTTGCATGGCAAAGTGAGCAGACAAACAGCAGGAATAGAACAGGCCACATGCTGCCGTTGGATGCATCAGTTGAGTGAATGTATTTTCCTCCAATCAGGTGTTCCAAGGGAGGCTCGACTCTCTCGCCGTGGCGACCATCAAAACTCTCACGACAGTGATGCTCAAGTCTCCTGCTGCGAAGGTGCGTAAGCATTAAAGAATCCCTATAGTCACCACTTAGTTCATTTACCAAAGAAGTTGGAGTTGGATAAGATTCTTATTTAGTGCTTCAGAGTTTCAATCTCTATAATGATTCAGTACTTTCAAAATATTATTAAAATATAAATAGAGTTCTGATAAATTTTGCAACATCCATCCATCCATTCTGCGAACCTGGAGGATCTTGGGCAGCTATTCTTATTTGGCTATCTTTATTTATTCTTATTTGGATAATGAATTTGAGTAATGTTTTTTTTTCACATTATTTATGCAAATATATTTGAATAAAAATGTATATATAATTTACAAGTATTATTATTTTATCATTGAATATTCATTATATAATTAAATAATACAATCATATATATTATTGCTTTAAACCAAAACTATAATTTTCCTTTTCCTGTTTCCTTTAAAGCCGCATTTAATAATTGATGAACTTTAATGTAAAGATGCTTTGCAACAATTCTGTATTTATATTATGTAATTCAAAGTGACTTGAACTTTTCCATCCTAATTCTAGAAATCCTATACACAATCCTGTAGAAATTTGTATAAGGGAATTAAATGAGTTAAGTATAAAAGGATTTATAAGATAACTATTAAAACCTATTATTCACACAGGAAGTGTTTAAGGAGAGGATTGGCTACACGCACCTGTTTGAGGTGCTGGTGTCACTGGGCCAACCGTCAAGACACCTGCTGAAGGAACTCATGAATATGGTGAGCTAAATACTTGTTTTTTTGAGCCACTAGTTGATTCATAAATATTAACATAGATGCCTCATTAGCAGTAGTTAACACAACATTAAAAAGTCACATAGTTGACTGTTCCAAGATGGCGGACGTGTCGCATGTGTGGAGTCAAATGTGGCGTCTTTGTATACATTTCTATCGGCTGCGTCTGAATGCTAGACGTCTCATTATCTGTTCTCTCATCGTGGTCTTCTTGCAGGCAGTAGAAGGTGAACATTCCTCCGTCGGTCTTCTGGGCATCAGCAACGTGGACCCTCTTTTGCTGCTCATCCAGTGGCTTCCAGAGCTGGACTCTGCCGAGCTACAGATCTTCGCTGCCGACTGGGTCCGCCGCATCTGCGGTCTGAACCGGCGGACGCGTGCCACCTGCGTCAACTCCTCCATGACCCTCAGAGTTCTGACGGCTCTGGAGAGGCACGATCGACTACACCGGGTCTGTGCCGAGAGCCTGGTGGGTCTGCTGGGCTCGCTGGGCAGCCAATCGCTGAGCTCCACTGAACTCCAGCACCTGCTAAGGCTACTGCGTCAGGACGAATCATGCCACGCTCACCCGTATGTGGGTCCCGTTCTGAGGGCTCTCCTCGGCATGGTGCGCAAACAGGGCCTGGAGAGTGCCATGCAGTATTTTGACCTGTCTCCGCCTATGGCTGGCATAGCTGTGCCGACCATGCTGCGTTGGCCGGGCTCCGCCTTCAGCTTCTTTGCTTGGCTCTCATTGGACCAAGATCAGCTGGGCCCACCCAGTAAAGGAGAGAAGAGGAAACAGTTGTATAGGTATGTAATAATGGGGGTAGCACAGTAGTCACTGGTAGGGTTTCATTCTTTTTCGCAAACTGGCAAAATACATTTATGGAATACATTACCTTAACGTTTGTATATGCGTTTAGCTTTTTCACTCCAGGCGGAACCGGGTTCGAGGCCTTTATCAGTTCGGCTGGATTGCTTGTAGTTGCCGTGTGCACCAAGAAAGAATATGTCACCGTCATGCTGCCTGACTACTGCTTTTGTGATTCGCTGTGGGTAAGTCACGTGACCGAAAAAATTGCCACAGCATGAATTAATCGAGATTTGTTTGTCTTCTGGGAAAATTAATCTAATGGTATGTTTGTATTCAACCTTCAGCACAGTATAGGTGTAGTTCACGTACCCGGGAAGAGGCCATTTGGCCAAAGTTTGGTTTATATTTATGTGGATGGACAGCAGAAGTTATCAGCACCTCTAAAATACCCAACCATGACTGAGGTAAGAGGCACAACTGTTTCTAGATATCTATGTGCATTGAGTTTAACTTGCTTAAACTTGTCCTTGTTTGCTCTCTCTTTACCTCAGGCCTTCACGTCATGCTGCATCGGTTCCGCGGGTCACCGCACCACAACCCCTCCCCCCTCTCAAATCCCAGATCCTCCGTTCTCGGGGGGAAACCTCTCCGGCCGCTCATCGTTGGGCGGTTTCCTCCCGGGTTGGGGCGGATTGCTGGGGACCAAGCCTGAATCGGTCACCAAACTCATTTCCGCAGGTACTCAGGACAGCGAGTGGGGCAGCCCCACATCACTGCAGGGGCAGCTGGGAAATGTCATTGTGTTCCATGAGCCCCTTCAAGCCAGTCATGTCAAAGCTCTATGCAGCCCAGGACCAAACTGTATCTCTCCCCTTAAGAGCCAAGAGGCCGAGCTCGGAGACATGGCAAGCAAACTTTTGCTTCATTATTCTCCAAAGGTGAGTTGTCTTTATAAGTCTTTGTAAATTATGGCTGGGTAGTGGGGCGTCTTAATATTTTTCTCACCCCTTTGCCATCCCAAAATCTCTTTTTTATAAATATAGATATTATTTTATTAAATTAACATTGGCGTTATTGTAAAATATTTTTTAATAATATGAATGTTTAAATACATTTAATATTTATTAAAATAAATTATTATTATATTTTTAATTGTAGTATTGTATATTATTTTATAAAATCGCTTGATTTACATATATAACTGTCAAACATTTTTGCTGCCTTAAATTAAATATATACACATAGACTTAACATTTCAGCATTTCAACCATTTTAATTTCCACAGTTTAAGTTAGTGTAACTTGTAATTTCAAATAAGTTAAACATTTTATCATTTAATTCGCGGAGTTAAAGTAATGTTAAAGCTTTAGAAAAACACACATCTATTATAAATGTAAACATTTAAGTAACAACTTTTATAAATGTGAAGTTAATGCCATTTTCTCTGAAGTGAAACCATATACGCGTGTAAAAAACAATAAAGCTTTTAAAAATTATTTTTTTTATTTAGCTTATTATATCAGAAACCTCATTCAAAATGCCGACACGATAACGTTAATTTATTTTGAATGTTATTTTCAAGACTAGTTGTCAAATTATATATTGAAACGAATGCGTGAAATTGTTGCACAAATTCAGTGCTCAGATATGTTTAATTGGGTTTCGGTTTTGCTAAATAGGCTCAAAATATGAATAATTTTCTCACAAACATTTATTGTTTTGCTTAATAAAACATTTATAAACCCACGGGAGACATTTTGAATACTTTTATGGTGAATGTATGTGATTTTTTTGGACCTATGTATGGACATAAAGAGAAAAACGTTAAGTTCAGCAGAAGACAGGAAGTCATATAGGGATGACATTAAATGTAAATTTGTAAATTATGAAAGAATTTTAATTTTTTCAGTTAACTGTTGCATCTGACAAAATTTTACCCAATTTAAACACACATTGAAATGAACTAAGACTTATTTCTATGGTGAATTAGTAAAATAAATTCCCATTTATACTATTGCAATATATGTATATGTATATGTATATATATGTTTCCTAGCCCTAATGTAATCTTTGTGATATTTCTTTAACATGTACATCACTGATAGTACTCTCATTCATACAGGCTTGTAAGAAACCAATATGCCTGGACCTGTCCCCTAATATGCTGCATGGACGCCTGACGGGAAATAAAGTGGTTAACTGGGAAATCAAAGTATGTTTGCCATGTTTCCTCAGACCTCTCAGTTTCGCTCTTGTCTTGTATTCATATTTTTAGATCAAATGTGTTAAGCAGCTCTGAACAACTTTGACTGGAATTAACACGTCACATGATCCGTTTCAGGACATGATAAACTGTGTCGGAGGTCTTCCTGTGTTACTGCCTGTATTAGAACAGTTGACACTGTTGACCCCTGAGTTACATCACGTCGAACCCTCGGGGTCAGAGTTCATCAGCCCTGACTCTGCAACGCCCGCTGATGGAGACTGGGTCATACTTCCCTCAAACAGGGCGTCGGGTGAGACGTCATTATGATTACTCATTCTAGTTTTATAGAGCTCAGGTCTTCAGTGATAACGTCTTGATAATGTTGTGCTCTTCATGTGGACATTTATTATTCAGAAGCGAGACTGGAGAAGAATCTGGTAGCAACATTCTTGCTGGTGATCAAACATTTCCTGCAGAGGCACCCCATAAACCAGGAAACCCTTCTGCACTCGCATGCTGTGGCCACGTTAGGAGCTCTGCTTCAGAAGGTACCCACAATTCCTATCCGGTGTCCTTACTCCATGTTTCATGAGCTCTGTGTTTGATTATTCAACACACATCTGTCTGTGTATGTGTGTGCGTGTAGTTGCCTGCGTTCCTGGTGGATGTGAGCGTGCTGGTGGCCGTTCAGCTGCTGATCGAGCAGGTGACGTATGAGAAGAACTCGCAGCTTCTGCAGCAGCTGCACACACACCTGCTCTTCAACTTCAACATCTGGAACCAGGGAGATTTCCCGCTTCGCATTGGTCAGTGTGTGCGCGTGTGTGTGTGTTTTCTGCGTTTGCTTTTTTGTGAAAGTTTTGTGACGTGTGTGGTGTTTGTGTCATGGTGAAGGTCACATCCAATACATGTCCACCGTCATCAAAGACAACAGGAAGCACTTCAGGAAGAAATGCGGCGTTCAGTTCCTGCTAGATACCATCCGACTTTACTACGGGTAGGACTACATTTCCCACAATCCTTCACTCTCCTTTGTGACGCATGTGTTATTGCGGTATCACTCCCTCATGTTCTCATTCTTTTTCTCTCCGTCTGTTCTTTCTTCTTTCTCGATCTCTTCTAGTTGTGGAAGTAAAGATGGAGATTTGAGCGAAGACGACGCAAAGACAATCAGAGCCTCTCTCTGTGGCCTTCTCAAGTATTACATCAGCAAGGGCACCACCCAGGAGGAGATCCAGAGCATTCTGGGATACATTGCTGCCACTGGAGATGAGGAACAGGTGAGATTTTATTGGCAAAATCCCAGTTGGTATGTTATCTGTGTGATCAATGGCTCGGGCGTCTGTGGGCGGAGCATAGGGTTGTGATTGGCCCTTCAGAATTTGAATGCGAATTGAACAGATTAGATGATTTTTATATTTTTAAATCAAATTGAAGTTGATATTAAGTTATAGAGATTAGACGTGGTCGATTTAAAAAATGTGTAGTTTAGTCCGTTCCTGATGGCGACAAGTCTGACTCCTCTTCCGTGTGTGTGCGTCTCAGAAAGAAGCACTTTGCATTATTGCTATTGATCTGCCCTTTCTAATCAAACGTCCTGTCAGAATAAGCCCTCCTTTGTCTTTTTCAATCTTGATTATGGCTAAACTTCAATTCACTTAACCTCAAAGGGGATTTACAACCCCGCCAATTAATTTGCAGCGTTTGGAATCCACATCTCATCCTGTTTCTCCTACTTTTACCACTTGTTTGTAGCTCTAAGCATTTGACTGATGCACAGTTGCACACACAAAGAGCTTTATAACAAAATTGTTTTAGAAATCATTGGTCGCCCTTCATGCTGTTCGTTTCCATTCCCTGCAAAGTGGCGGTTTTGGGGATATGAGTTTTTAGTCAGACAGCGACGATATCTTGAAGTGATACATTGTCTATGTTGTGTTTTTGTTATTTTCTATGCTCTGTGTTTGACTGTTGTCCTGTACGTCCCCACGACTGTGCTGTTATTCTCTGTGTTGTAGCTGTGTGCGATATTGGGGCTGCTGTTGACTCTGCTGCAGACCAGCGCGTCACGTGTCCAACTCTTCCTGCTGCTGTTTGAACCCGGAGCGGCCGACACCTGCTACGCCCTGCTGCTCAACAACAAACACTCAGACCGCCTCAGAGAGCTCATCTTCAAGGTCCTTGTTACATATTAATATAGCTAAATTAAAAATCTGATGAACCTATATAAGTGCATAGTATATTGTGCTGGGTATTACATTTACATTTAGGCATTTGGCAGACGCTTTTATCCAAAGCGACTTACATTGCTTTATCCTATACATTTTACATAGGTATTTGCAATCCCCTGGGATCGAACCCACAACCTTGCGTTGTTAGCGCAATGCTCTTACCACTGAGCTACAGGAAAGCTATTATTATATTATTACATATCATGATGAGTTTTTGACGCCGCTAATAGAAAAGCGTGTGGAAGATAATGAGAGATATGCCTTAAAGGTCCAATGTGTACATTTTGGAGGATCTTTTGACAGAAATGCAATATAATATACATAGCTATGTCTTCAGAGGTGTATAAAGACCTTACATAATGAAGCGTTATGTTTTTATTACCTTAGCGTGAGCTGTTGGTTGCAATTCGAAACCTCACCGCTAGATGCTGCTAAATTTCATTCACTGGACCTTTAAAAATGTCTGTAAAACGTTTTTTTTTGTCTGTTTGCAGTTGTTTGAACGGATGCTAAAGTGCGATCGTGTGTATGAGAAGAGTAAACACAGGTTACGTCTGAGGGATGGAGGATATTCTGGGCTCAGTCTACTGTTCTCGGACGTGCAACTCACATCCACCCTGATCAAGTGCCTCCTTCACCAAGTGCTCAACACCGGTGAGCCTGATCAACTCTTTAATCCTCCAGTCACCTTACTCAGCATCTCCATACTAATCTCCATACTCTTGTGATCTCCATACTGACCACATACTGACACCAGTGCTTGTGATCTAAGCTGATATCCTTATGAAAATTAAGCAATGTGTTAAACGTTGTAATGAAGCATTTTCTGTTTTACTTTTAGATACTGTGGTGAACTATAAAGACCTGCTGGCTCTGGTCCAGCTGACCCACAAAGCTGGGCCCAGCGTTCGCCTGATCGTGTGCAGGAGGGTGAGAGCTCACCTCTTATTTTCTTTAAAGGGACAGTTCACCCAAAAATTTTAATGTTTTCTTCATTTACTCACCATCAAGTTGTTCCATATCTGTATTCATTTATTTGTTCTGATGATCACAGAGAAAGATATTTGGAAGAATGCTTGTAACCAAACAGTTCTTGACCACCATTGACTACCAGAAAAATGCCTTTTGTTTAAGTCTACATTCATTTTGCATTAAATACAATAGACTAAAACTGACAGTGGTCAATTATAGAAATTATTTATAAGGTTACCAGAGTTATTATCATTAAATAAAAGTCATGTAATAAAAAATAAATGCTCGTGTGGAGCTTTCAACTGCATTGAAGCTACTGTCAAACACCCTTTGTGGCTTAACTTTAGTAAATGGAAATTAATGTGCTAGTAAAATGATAAAAATAGTACTTTTTTTAAATATCACTTAATTAAAAATAGTACTTAAATTTAAGTAGATCTGAAAACAAAAGTAAAAGTAAATGTACCGGTAAGATGGTTTATTAACATAATTAGTTAAGTACATAAGACCCTGATTTACAGATTTCCCCCCAGTATAGTTCAAAGTATCCACTGTAGGTTTTTCATATAGTTTATAATTGAATACTATGGTTTACTTCAGTATTTTTTCATGTGGGCAAATATATTACTTACTATTGTATAGTAAAGACCTAAAACACGAAAAGGCCCTACTGTTTGCTGTGTTCAGATGGTACAAGATGGCGTTTACAAGTTGTAATCACAAGTTCTACAAGCACGTGTTGCTTTTTACAATATGCAATCTCGTAACGACAGTATTTCTAACGCATCTTTCTACTCCCCTCATGTGACTCATACATGCACATGACTCTCATCCTGCTCTCCATGGTAATGTTTTGTCTCTTCCTGCAGCTGTATGCATTGTTGCAGTCTCAGCAGGATGCCGCACTGCAGATCTCCAAGCAGATATGTTGGCAAGACACCCTCATGCGTTTGTTTGTCCGGAGCCCGGGGAGCGATGGAGGTTCCGGTTCGGGCCGTGGCGACGCCGCCAGCCTGGGGAGTTTCGAGCTGAGCCGCAGCAGCGGAGGAAACCGTCTCGAACCTCCGCTGGACCGCAGGCCGCTGTGTGACAGCATCGGGAGACTGAACGAAGAGCGAGACAACATCAGTGTCGGAGACAGTAGATCCGTAGACAGTCTGGATAATGGAGAGGTGATGTCCCTCTCAGACACGCCGGGGGACGCGGCGACACCCAAATCTTGGATTGGGAAGTCGGGGATTCTGAGTTTGGATCTTTCTCAGGTGCATCTGTTCGATCGCGGGGACAGCGGCAGTCAGACACCTGGAAGCATGCCCAGCACTCCATCTCCCATAGAGAACGCCAAAACTTTCCTTGGAACTTCCTCTTTGAACGATGACAGCTTCCTGTTTAGTGATAACATGTCTCTTGGAGAGTCTTTTAATTGTGTGGAGGTGAGGCTTGAGATTTGTTTTTCAGTCAGTAGATACATTTTTGCATCTAACTTTGCATCTCTTTGCTTTCAGCGCACAGAGGAGGAACTAGCTTCTTTGTTGCTGGAGATTGTGTTGTGTGTCATGTGGCGGGGCGTGGAGGGCTCGGACGACACTGCATGGGTGGAAAGGGGGCAAGTGTTCTCTTCCCTTACCAAACTAGCCACCGCCAATGAGCTGCTTCTGCCCGTCGATCACATCAAACTCAGGTGAGAGAAGACTTTGTCAGGTGATATTATTTCAAATGTCAAAATATGTTGTTTTATATATGGCCATTTTAATTTCTCACATTTGTTACTCCAGCCTCATGGAGAGGATGTTGGAATGGGCCGTGACGGACAACCATGATGCGACGACCGCCACGTTACCCCAACACACGGAGAACGCGGTGCGCCTTCTACACGTGGTGCAGGACTTCCTGCAGGCTGAAGGTCTGGTGAACCCCGCGCTGTGGACGGAGAAAGTTCTGGAGGGGACGGTTACTCTGATGGACGGGCTGATGGTGTGGTACACCTCGGGGACGCAGTGGCTCCAGCTGTCTCAGGTGGGACTACGGCTGCTGCTCGGCTTTATGGCGCAGGAAGATCCACAGGTGAGAAGCACATCACGTTGGATTTTTTATATTTGCATTACCAAATGCCTTCGGTACTGAAAAATACACATCCCTCGATCAGATAAAGATGTGTTCATATCGCTTCTTTATTCGATCAGGTGTGCGCCATGGCGACGGCTAAGCTGAACGGCATCCTACAAACAAAGACTGTGGACTCTCAGGACGAGGCCTGTTATCTTCTCGGTCGTGTGGAGGGGATCCTCAGACGCGCCGTGAGCGAGGAAAGGACGGAGGAGACGTACTCCTATTTAGTGCCACTCCTGCGAACTCTCCTGTCCAAAGTCCACAAGCTGCTGTACATGGAGCTGCACCTCCCCACTCTCCCCGACACCAACGGAAGCCCGTCTTTCTTCGAGGACTTTCAGCTCTACTGTAATTCTCCAGAGTGGAGGGTCTACCTGGATAAATACGTAAGAACCTTTGAAATCTACTGAAAGCCTCATTTGGGATCTAGTGTCTTGCTTAGTTAGAGATTTTATCTTTACTTGAAGTCTGTTTTACTGACTTAGTATTTTTGCTTGTTTGTTAGTCTACAAATTTTTTTATTGATTTGTTTATTCCTTTTTAATTTAATCTCAGCCCTCGGTATAGTTAAATAGTCAAGTATTTGTACAATAATTTTTCAAAACAATGTATATAAAAAAAATAATTAACACTGCAGGTCAGTTTAAGTGAATTGCAGCTTGATGTGAGTTTGTGTTGCCCCCCAGAGTTAAAAATAAACTTCAAATGAATCCGACCTTGTGGCCACATGATTCTAACACTATACCAACACAAAACAAGTTTAAAATTTGTATAAAGGTTTTACCCCTATTTACTCTGTTGTGTTTAAAGCAGGGCTTCTCAACCTTTTTGACTCCAAGGCCCCCCATTGTATTTAAAAATACCCCCTCCCACTCACGAATTTTACACATAAAATATTTTAGAGCTTGTCATTTACTGGAAAATGTTTATTCATTTTGAAAATAGCTAATAATTAGAAATATTTTTCTTGATGTATTTCAATGCTCATTTAGCCTTATTTAGAAATATTACTCATCTTGAGGCCCCCTTAAAAGTCAGCTTGGACCCCCTTGTGGGCCACGGCCCCCTGTTGAGAACCACTGGTTTAAAGGAGGAGGTCACCCAAAAATGCTGATAATTTGCCCTTATGCCATCCCAGATGTATATGCCTTCCTTTCTTCGGTTAATAACAAACGTTTACTTGACCATACGTCGCATATATTAAATGTAGCACTTTCTTTTTTTTTTCGGTTTCAGTTTTCTCAATATGCTCGAAATATGAATTGTTTGCTCTTTCAAACGTATTGTTTTGCTTAAGAAGACATTATTAACCTGGATTCATTTAAGATTATCTTTATGATTGGATGTATGTTCTTTTTGGACATTTTTGCCCATAGTTCTCTCATAACTCAAAATGTTCTTTTCATATTATCTTCTCGAAAGATAATTTTTATCAACATTATATGTCATTCCTAGACATTTTACAAACATTGATATGAAACCGTCATTCTTAAACTGTTAAAGTTTCTTTTCAACTTAATGGGAATGTTAGAAAAACTTTGTAAGAACATATTTTTGTCAGCTGGTTGTATGTACTTGATATTTTTATTAAAAAACTATCGTGAGTCAATCGTTTTTGGTTGAACTGTTCTATTAAAAATAGAGGCTAAACCCCATTTTTTAGCTATTGGCTGTATAACTGTAGCGTTTTTAATTGTGAGTTTATTTTACGCTTGTCAGATCATCCCCTACATGAAGCAGTATGAGATCGAGATGTTCAGTCAGGGTCATGAGAACATGGCTCTGTACTGGAAGGACTGCTACGAGGCCTTCATGCTCAACATGCACCGCAGAGATCGAGAGAGAGGAGAGAGCAAGATACGCTTTCAGGTACAAAAATACCTGCGAGTGTCAAAATTGTATTTGAATTCAGTATTCTTACCTACGTCAGTCACACATAATTGAGTTTTCTCTCGACCTCAGGAGCAGTTTGTAGAGCCGTTCAGCCGCCGAAGCCGACAGGAGAACCTGAGGTACAACAGCATGTTGAAACAAATCCACACACAAAACAGCGCCATCCTCAGGCAGTGGAGAGCAGCGCGCCGAGGGCTCTTCTGTGAAAGAGGGCCGTGGGTGGACAAGTGAGTGTTGTGGGGTCAGAATTCCTTCATTTGTCTGTGTGGACAATCTGCTACTGGTTTTGAAAGTCATGTAGAGCATTTAATATATATAAAGTTAATATTGAAACTTTTCCACAAATAACTTTGGCCTGCCAGTAACTAGTAATAAAACAGGAATAAAATCATTCTTGTAAAACTATGCTACAAGTCTTTAAACCAACTTTTTTTCTATTGACAGGCAGCAGAAAGATGTACACTGGAAGCTTTCCAGTGCCGAGAACTATTCTCGCATGCGGCTGAAACTGGTGAGGAACTACACCTTTGACCTTCACAAGGAAGCCAGCGCCTTGAGAGACAACCTCGGTGAGACACGCAAACGAACGTGACGTTTCCTGACACTGTTTTTTTTGTTGTTGTTGTGGAATTTAAACACTTTGTGTTTTTCGCCTCAGGTGTGCAGCATCGGCAGGTGACCGCTGAGTCGCTTTTGTTAGAAGCGGTAAAACAGGTGAAGGTCAGTGACCTTGAAGATGACGTCCTGGAGCTCCTGGAGGAGGACCCAGCATCAGCCAATCAGTAAGTTAGGAGGCGATAGACATGAGCAGCCAATCATTGCTTTACAATTCAGACACGTGATATATCCCAAAATTGACACCATTTTAGTTAGACCTACAGTTTTATTCTCTTCTTTCTTCAGGGCTGATTCAGAGGAAGCGAGTCAGAAGGAGAAGTTAGTGATCTCTGAGGACTGCCAGCTGGTCACGGGGGTGGACGTGTATCCAGGCCGCCTGGAGCTCACCACCCAACACATTTACTTCTACGACAGCAGCACAGAGAAAGAGGAAGGTGAGGAGGACGAAAACGAATCCGATATTGGGATATTTTAGACGTTTGTAACCGATTTTGGATACATTGTTGGTTTGTTTTCTCAGGTGTGGGTCAGGATTTTAAATGGCCTCTGTCTCAGATCAGAGAGATCCACCTGCGCAGGTACAACCTCCGGCGCTCCGCTCTGGAGATCTTCCTCATCGACCAGACCAACTACTTCCTCAACTTCACAAAGGAGGTGGGGAATCCATCAAACATCCAAACCATGTTCTTTCTGTATGTGTCATCTTTGACACCTTAAGCAAATAAGTTCAGTGCACGGTTTAACATGCTTTCTCGTCTCTTGTTCTTTTCTGGTGATTGGTCGTCTGTGGATTTGTTCGACAGGTGCGTAATAAAGTCTACAGTCGAATGCTTCTGCTGCGATATCTCTCTCTGAACGCCACACGCTCGCCTCAGGAACTGCTCAAAGCCTCTGGACTCACTCAGGTCACTAAACTCATTTAACTTGTAAACATTTAATTTATACTTTTAGCGTAAAGAGAAACGTTTGAAGTAGTCGTTTTGATTGTTTGCTCGCTCTCTTTCATCAGAAATGGGTGAACAGGGAGATCTCCAATTTTGACTACCTGATGCAACTGAACACCATTGCGGGAAGAACGTACAATGATCTCGCTCAGTATCCTGTGGTGAGGGACATTTCCACACATGTTTGAGGTCGCGTTTGAGTTTTCAGAATGATCTTATGTGGCTTGGTCTGGTGTTTGTACTGTAGTTTCCCTGGATCCTGTCTGATTATACATCTGAAGAGCTGGATCTGACAGACCCGCGGGTGTTCAGAGATCTTTCCAAACCTGTGGCGGTGCTGAACGAGAGGAACGCCAAAGCGGTCCGAGAGAAGTGTGTTTCTCTCTTTTCTTTATATCGCTCTCTCTTTCTCGGTTAAAAAACATAAAGGCTTTACCAAATTGTAGACATGAAAGGTTTTGTAAATAACTTGTTGCTCTATAGACTGTTTAAGCATTAACAATATAAACAAACATTATGTGGCCCAAACTTAATTTCCGGTAGACCTCCACAATGAATCAAGAACTGTTGAGTAGTTTTAATGTTATTTAACACGATTGATGTACAATCCAATATAAATTATTATCAATATAAATGAAATCTAAAATAAATTGTTATATTATAACCAAACACAGAGCGGAAGTTAACTTCGGACCGGCCACATGCATCCGATGAAACAGTCTATTAGAAGCTTGTCGAAATTGGTTGTCTTTCTCCATCACAGTTGTTATATTTTTGTCTTTAATTTGATTGTATTTTAATTTTTTGAAGTAGCTTTTATTATTTAATTTTTTATATTTTTAATTTTAATAAAATGTTATGTTAAAATATTTTTATTAAGGGATTCAATTAAACAATCCAATAGTCATTGTTTACATACCAGGATTTTGGTTCATTTAATTTGAATCATTTATAATTATTTTGTATATTTTTATATTGCTGTCATTTTTTTTTTTTTTTTAGTTTAGTTGTTTTTGTTTAGTTTTAGATTAGTTTTGAGTGAATAATTTAAGTGCCTCATCTTAAACTTATTTCAGTTTATTGCTGAGGCAGCATTTTTTTTGTTTTTCAAATAATATTTTGGCCGATATTTCAGAACAGAAATGTGAAAAAAAAACATTAAAAACGTTAAATTCCGCCATCTGTGGTGCCAGAAAAATACAGTAAAATAACAATGAAATTTTACAATTTTGTCTAATGTTATTGTCATGTTATTTTACACCTCTCTTGTAAATTTGCAGTCTATTTCTGTAATTTGACATTTTTACCGTATTTCAAACATATGTGAAAAATCTGGGAAATGTTATTTTTTACAGTATAGTTTTAGTTGAACTGAAATGACCTCGATTTGCATCTGTTAAAACATTTTCATATTCCAAATCAATCAAATCCCAAGCAATCCCTAAACAAAGCACTATTGAATTAAGTTGGATATGTGTATGTGGTTGGTTGTAACCAACGTTCGACTGGTCCTCTGATCTGTAGGTACGAGAATTTTGAAGACCCCACGGGCACCATCGACCGTTTTCACTACGGCACCCACTACTCAAACGCGGCTGGAGTCATGCATTACCTCATCAGGGTCGAACCCTTCACTTCCCTGCACATACAGCTCCAGAGCGGCAGGTAAATGACCTCTCTCTGCTCCGTTATTATATCTCTTCCCTTGTTGTGTACTTCCTTGGCTGTGTTTTCCTGGAGTCTGATAAGGGGGGTCTGACTGTGCAGGTTCGACTGCGCGGACCGACAGTTTCACTCAATTCCTGCCACCTGGCAGACGCTCATGGACAACCCCAATGACGTGAAAGAGCTCATCCCAGAATTCTTTTACTTCGCAGAGTTCTTGGAAAACCAGAACGGTAAGCCGATGGACAATTGATTATAATTGAGTATTTTTATCTTTAAGATTTTAACAAACCATCTTCGACTTTCACCTTAATATTGTATACGTTATCTTATCTCTCCCTGTGTTGTAGGTTTTGACCTGGGTCGTCTGCAGATCTCTAAGGAGTGGGTGAATGATGTCATCCTGCCTAAATGGGCCAAATCTCCGGAGGATTTCATCTACAAGCACCGCAAAGCCCTGGTGAGTCCGTTTCTAATGACCCATCACGGTTCTTCCCTACTAACCTCAATACAGAACCTGCTGAGGTGAGAGTGTATCTGTTCTGTTGGTATCTGTTCCTGTCTTTCATTTCAATTCTCTGGCCACTTCTGGCCTATTAAAAAAACTGACGAAGTAAAAATAGTCATAACAGTGAAAGGTTACAAAACTAGAGCAACAAAATATGTGGCAAAAGAAAATTCAGAATTTGGTTGGTGCAACTCAATTAGTAGAACATTGCATTTGCAGAGCAAAGGTTGTGGGTTTGATACTGATACATTTTAAGTTGCTTTGGATCCAAGCATCAATCCTACGGGTGCATCACTTCTTTTTGTAAATGATGTGTTTCTCTGTGCAGGAATCTGAGTATGTGTCTGCTCACCTGCATGAATGGATTGATCTGATCTTCGGCTTTAAACAGAGGGGTCCCGCTGCAGTCGAGGCCCTCAATGTCTTCTACTACTGTACATATGAAGGTATGACGTCATACATACAGTACTGCCATATACTGCCACATATACTACTGCCATATACTACTGTCAAACATACTACCGCACTGTAGTGGCGTTTAAAGGCGTCATATGGCGCGAATACTTTACATGTTTTTCTGTGTCTTTGGTTGCCCATGCATGTATTAGACACGTGAAATTGCAAAGATTAAAGTGTCGGAACAAAATATGCATTCTTCCTAAAAGCAAATGCTCACCCAGACCTGCCTGAAACGCCTCATGTAACCACACCCTCACAAATATACGTCAGTTCGTGGTATGAGTTGACTAAGACCGCCCAAATGTATTCACAAGTAAGGCGGGCGTACCTGTCAGCACAATTGCTTTGGAACCTGATGTTCCAAATATGGTAAGAGGCGTTACATTTCCGTCACACGCTTGCAGTATTTGACCAATCACTATGCACTGGTTAACTGGCCAATCATAGCACTCGCTTTTCCACAGTTGTTCCAAATCTGTATAAATTCCTTTGTTCAGATTTGGAGCAATTTGAGGGTGAGCTGACCCTTTAAAAAGCTTACAGTGTGATAGTTATGTTTTTTTGTGTGTAGCAAGAGATGAAGTGTTTCTTCATGTTTCAGGAGCTGTTGATTTAGACGCTATCACGGACGAAAAGGAGAGGAAAGCTCTGGAAGGCATGATCAATAACTTTGGACAGACACCTTGCCAGTTACTGAAGGTACTGGCAGGATTATTAGAATCTACGGAATCCATTTTGAATGGGGATTAGAATACATCTGTTAATCCAATACCTCAGATGACGTATTTTTGTAGGCCAACCAGGAAGTGCATTCTTCCCATAGATTTTTGGTAGATTGCAAAAAATAAGATCTTTGATTAACAAATGTTCATGATGTTTGCACCTTTTGTCTATCAAGATAATCTTTACAGATTAACACAATATTTGCTATTTTTGAAGCCTAAATACAATCGCCAGAAGTAAAAAGCTAACACGATGCTACAAACAAACTACACTAGTCGCTCAAAATCAACGTCACCACCACCAAGCCTCCGACAACTTTTTTAAACTTGACTAAAATTATGCTCCCTTGTAAGTAATTACTCCGTGAATAAATCCCCAACAATGTTTTTAGAGATTTATGCCCATGTTGTGAGCTTTATATGCGTGATGGCATCTAACGTCCCCGCCAAAGGAAGTGGACGCTTTTAGCAACTTGTTAGCAACCGCCGTTTTAAAGACACAATAAAGCTTTAAAAAAATCACTGGTTTGTTTTATGTCACAGATAAAAACATGAAAATATTTGTAGCTTTTGTTAACCACAGACCTTATTTCATGCAATTTACCAAAAACTAATATAAAACCCATAGACTTTGGGGCGATGGAACTGAAAGTCCTTAAATGCCAACTCGCTTCCGGGGTTTTGCATACAAACATTTCATTCAATACGTGACATCATCATACTGAGCATTTTGTGTGTGTGTTTAGGAGCCACATCCTGTACGTCTTTCTCTAGAGGATCTGGAGAAGAGGAGGTCTCGTGTGGACTCCTGTCCTCTCAACATCTTCGAGCATCTCACTGAACTCAAATCATTCTTTGTTGAGGTGCGTGTCCTCTAACTGTCAGTCGACAGATGTTGGTTTAACTGTCGCTTAACTGGTTGTCTCTCATCCCTGTTGAAAAAAACAGCATATGCTGGGCTAGGTATGTTTTGATGCTGATTTGCTAGTTTAAGCTGTTCACATGCTGGTTTAAGATGGCCATGTGCTGGTTTAAGATGGCCATGTGCTGGTTTAAGATGGTCATGTGCTGGTCCTTAGTTGGTCATGTGCTGGTTTTAGCTGGTAATGTGCTGGTTTAAGATGGTCATGTGCTGGTCCTTAGTTGGTCATGTGCTGGTCTTAGCTGGTCATGTGCTGGTTTAAGATGGTCATGTGCTGGTTCCTCACCAGTTTAAACCAGCTCAGGACCAGCTTAAACCAGCACATGACCGGCTAAGGAACAGCACATGACCATCTTAAACCAGCAAACCAGCATCAAAACATACCTAACCCAGCATATGCATTTTTTTTTCAACATGGATGCACAGTAACATACTGAGGTTTAAGGTGTCTGACGAGTTCTTAATCATCTTGTTTTAGGGCATCAGTGATAATGTTCCTCTGGTTAAAGCCGTGGTCCCCAAGAACCAATCACATTCCTTTATCTCACAGGGAAGTCCGGACACTCTGGTAGGTCTAAAATCAGACAGCATTTTTATCAACATCATGTGAAGTTTGTTTCATTTTTCATATCCTAAATGTGTTTTTGGTTACAAGGTAACATTGAGCCAGAATTGTTTGATGGGAATGCATGGTTGGCTGCCTTACGACAAAACCATATCCAACTATTTCACCTTCATCAAAGACCCCACAGTCGCCAGTCCGAAGTGAGTTTGTCTGACGTCATGTAGCACTAATGTTGTTTGTGCAAGGTTGTGGGTAGTGTGAAGGAGTAAGTCTCTTTGGATAAATGGATCTGCCAAATGCATAAATGCATAAATGCAAACGTATAAATAATAAATACTTGATTAAATATGATCTCACTCAGGACTCAGAGGTTCGTAGCGGGTCCGTTCTCTCCAGGGGTTGAGGTCTCCGCTCAGCTGTTTGTTGTATCTCACGATGGAAAGCTGCTCTTCAGCGGAGGCCACTGGGACAACAGCTTGAGAGTGACGTCACTCGTGAAGGGCAAAACAGTGGGGCAGCACATCCGTCACATGGGTAATGGGATCTCAGTGTCTGTGTTTTGATCACGTCACACTTTGTTCTAAATTAAATATGTGTTTGGTCTCACCCTGGCAGACATTGTGACGTGTTTGGCCACTGATCACTTTGGGATTCACCTGATCTCTGGCTCCAGAGACACCACCTGTATGGTGTGGCAGGTGCTTCAACAGGTACGTTCAGTTCTTCCAGGCAATTCACTCTGGATGGAACGGGTGGTACGTCATGAAGGAAGGAATAGGGTAAGGATAGTGCACTGTGGTTGCATTTTTTTCATCATCCATAGACTACTTCTCTGCTATGTGATTCACATTTTGTGATTCTGATATGCACAAATGAAACGTATGCTCTTTTGTCACACGAGGTCACACTTTTCTCAATTAAAAAAAAACAAGTTCTTCTGGACTAGTGTTGTTTATGTATTAGCGTTGTAATCTAACATTTACAACAATGAGGTCTTTTTATGCTAAATTAATATTTTAAAGTGCAGCCTGTAAGTTTGCCTCTCTATCCCCATCTCAGTTTAAAACAAAAAATAACAGAACATAAAACTTCTTTACGCGTGTTCAAGTCAAATGACGTCAAATTGACATTTTTCTGACCACTCAATGGATTAATCATGATGATAAATTTAGCGTTGTAAATTGGATTAAGGTAAGGAGAACATTTTGAACACAGATTTTTTTATGTAATAGAAATGTATGTATTGCACAATAACTGATTTTTTGGTTATTTTTATAAAAAAATCTTATGGATTGCAGCTTTAAAATCACCAGAAATTGGCCTATGACCTCCTTCATTAAATTTTCATATTCAGGAACTTCTTTTAGGATATGTCCAGTTACAACAAATTTAATTTACATGTAAAAGAATGAACATTTTCAATTAAAACATTTATATATTTATAGTATAGCAATTATTGTAACTATTTATAAGTGACATTGTAACAATTATATCTAGAGACCACCTCAGAAAACATAAACAACGCTAGTCCAGAAGAACTTCCTGTTTCGTGTTCTTTTATATAACACGAAATACAACCAACAAAACATTTATAACCAAATCAAAATGTTAAACAAATATCTTTAAAATTCTATTATTTATGGGATTCGGAAAAAAATCTAATGAAACCAGAGGTACTTCTGGACCAGTGTCTACATCTTGCGAACTGGTATTATTTCATATGAAGTGGACTTTTGAGGGGGCAAAAATCATACAGAAACTACAGAAACTGTAAAATATCACAAAATTGTGTGTAACAGGACGGAACGGTGATCATTCACTCTGTGAGGAGAGGTCAGTACATGCGCTCCCTGCGGCCGCCGTGCGAAAGCGCTCTGCCCATGTCCATCATGCACCTGGCTGTGTCCTGGGAGGGGCATTTAGTGGTGCACACCTGCATTGAAGGCAAAGCCACGTTAAAGGTATGAAACACAAGTCTATTACGCACACACTTTTGTACCGTACCCATGTAAACGGAACCACTCTGTGTTTTCAGGACAAGAACGCTCTGCACTTGTACTCTGTTAATGGAAAACCACCTGTGCAGAGCTTCTCTAAAGGAGCAGGTGACAGACCTCTGTGTTTCAGGAGAATATGTTGTGATCGGAAGTGAACAAGGTTTCCTGTCTGTCAGAGATCTCTACAGGTACGGCTTCTGTCTCAATTGTGTAGTTATTTGGCTCTGCCCGTTAAGCTCACATGTGAAGCCATGAGTAGGCCTATTGCAGAGTATTGCAAAAGACGCATACCCTCTGATTTAGGAAGTGACTTCACATGCATTCAAGACTACATGTATCTGAGGTCCCTGGCACCATGGTTCAATATTACGATGGTGTATTATCATAATATAAGAGCTTTTAGTAATTCTTTGCTAACAACTTTGCTCCCTCTCTCCTGGTTGCCATGACAGCCTGACTCTTTGCGTGTCGCCGATGGCGATGCGCGTGCCCATCCGGTGTGTGTCTGTGACTAAGGAACAGTCTCACGTGCTAGTGGGACTTGATGACGGCAAGCTGATCGTGGTGGGCGTCGGCAAGCCGGCGGAGGTAAAAAACTCCTTTAGGAACTACATCACTCAGAGGATGGAGGGCTCGCCCCTCATGAACACGCTGCGGGTTCGATCGCCCGCGCGCCTGCTGCATCTCAGAGACCAGAACACTTTCAGCCCTGACATCGTTTAAGAGCGACACACACATATACACATTATCAAGCTCTGAGGTGTTAAGAACACACACTGTATAAACACACACGTTTACCAACTTACCTACATAAAGAGTGACAGTACAGCTTCTCCTAAAAAAAATATGTATTTTTTTAATTACAACAATATTTAAAAACATTATTTATGAATCACTTTTATTTTAAAGATGTCTTTAACCCAAATGTAACGAAATATTTATTCGTCCCTAAACAATCAAAGTCGCTTCGAAGACAAGACACATGGACACGTTACAATACCAATATCGTAGCAATACATTAAAACTTTAGCCAGGGACTTTGAACTTTAGCGTTTGTTGTATAAACAATGTTGTGTAAAGTGTTGTTTGCTAAATTGTTGGTTGCATTTTTTTTTATAGCGGTTGGAGTCGTAATCTATTTGCACACATACTAATATAAAGCTAATAGTTGGGAGGATTAATAACTAGTGTAGCATCCGTTTTAAAACTGTGAAATTGTTAAGGGTTTTCGTGTGATGAAATGCATTCAAAGACAAGAGCTATTCTTTGATCATTTATATAATGCAGTTTAGATTTCCTTCCTTCGGAATATCAGCAGGTATAACGCCAGTGTTAGTGGTTCTGCATTGGATGAATTAACATGTTAAGAGCCAGATTTACTAAATGGGGCGAAATAGCGCAAAAGTGCAATTAAAAGAAAACGCAGATGGAAATTCCTGCGGGTGATTTACTAATAAGGCACACATTATAAAACGCAGGCGCAATATCTCATTCCCATAATGACCAGAGCAAATTAGCACAGGGATTTAGACATGCATTTTTGGGGACGTTAAATAAAGCAGCAAATACCAGTACAATGACAAGTGCAAACCTTTGTAAATCACGTTGCGTCATTCATTTAAAGAGTTGTGTCTAAAGAGGATCTCCTGCATATGCAATCATTTTCTGCGCTAATTTTCACCGCGTGTCTTTAGTAAAAGCCGACAGTAGTTTTTTAACGCCAAAAGAAATCTGTTCCAAAATTTCTGTTCCGAAATCTGGCCCTAGGATTGCCATGTAAGGAGTCAAACATACTGGAAGCATGTGAACACGAACGTGCATAATAGATTTCTGTGATTTTTTGGCAATTTAGAGATGCGCCGATACGAACTTTCTCCACCGATTCAGATTGGCGATTATTTAAAGTGACATCTGCCAAAACGATTCTAAATTAATATTTCTTAACTATATGTTTGGCCGATCAATGGTAAATGGATAGTTGTTCGAAAGGTTCTTGTAAGTATTTTCTAGTTCTGTGTGAACTGCGCCCCGAGTGTGTTTCTTTACTAAGATATCAGTTCTATGTACTGTATAAATTGTTTGTATACATAGTTCATACACTTCCATGTAATTATCCTTTTTTGGATAATAGTTTTTACTCGATTTTAAGTTACCCACACTCTAAAGGAACAGTTCACCCCAAAAACGAACGTTCTGTCTTCATTTACTCACTTCCAAGTTGTTCCAAATCTGTATAGATTTCTATTAACACTTTACAATAAGGTGCTAATAGTTAACATTAGTAAATACATTAGCTAAAAATGAACAATTGTTCACTTAAGATCATGTCAATACAGTTATTCATGTTAGTTCATGGTGCATTAACTAATGTTCACAGTGACAACATTTGCTTGTAATAATGTATTAGTAAATGCTGAAATGAACATGAATTAATATATATATAATTAATAATATATATATATATTATTAATAATAAATGCTGTAGAAGTGTTGTTCATTGTTACTTCATGTTAGCTAATGCATTAACTAATTGTTAACAAATAGCACATTATTGTAAAGTGTTACCAAATTTCTTTGTTCTGATGAAGACAGAGAAAGATATTTGGAAGAATGTTTGTAACCAAAACAGTTCTTGGCCACCATTGACTCCCATAGTAGTTGACAGAATTAAAATAATTTGGGTGAACTGTCACTTTAAAAATCTACCGTTTGATTTTTGCACTAACCTCAACGAATCAACCCCTTCACGTGCACTCATGAATCATTTTTATTTCCCCGTTCTTCACTTCCCCTTCTATCCTTTATCCTCCTCCTCTCCTCTCCTTCATTCCTCAGATGCGTTCTGGTCAGATCACGAGGAAACTCTGGGGCTCCAGTAAACGTCTCACAAAGATCTCGTCTGGAGAAACAGAGTATCACACCCAAGAGCAGCCCTGACCCCACCCCCAAATCACCTGATTGGCCCACTGTCCTGTCAATCACCACAGTGTCTCATTGTTTCAGTTTGAAGGATGACTCTTGCTGAAACAATACGAAGGACTTTTTAATAACAGTTTTTTGTGGCCGTGTTTCCTTTTGTATGTTGTGTGTTAAACCTGTGGTTGGACTGGTGCAGGCACCATCTTAACTATATGTGTCCTAATTCTGTGACGTGTCCCTCATGTTGACCCCCAGACCCCGCCTACCATGCCACAC
The DNA here is from genome assembly GCA_006030095.1 of Triplophysa siluroides. Taxonomy (NCBI): domain Eukaryota; kingdom Metazoa; phylum Chordata; class Actinopteri; order Cypriniformes; family Nemacheilidae; genus Triplophysa; species Triplophysa siluroides. Next base: position 2,058,465 of record VCII01000203.1, on the reverse strand, counting down.
CCGCACATGCCCTGCCCATTTGATGTTCATCATGTCAGTCACACAGTCATCTTAATCATCCTGGTTGTCATCATCAAAATTTTTGTTTTTTTTCCATTTTGAACTCTCATGTCTTCGTGCTGCATATGTTTTATGTATTTTTTATTCAATTGGTTTCAGTGGCCATGTTTTACGATCTCCACGACTGATCTCATGTAACCTTTTGGTGGTTTTGTAATATACAGACATTATTTATTTCCACACTGACATAAGGTGGACGAAATTTCACACGTGGATCATTTTAAGCATAAAAACTAGTCCAATAGATCAACACACTTTATTTTATAACAAACTGACGTCTAGTAAGCTCTTGCTTAACCGTTGAATGTGTTGTCACGAATTACTTGAATTGTGGTGTAGTTATTTCAATGAAGAATGAGAGATACATTTTAATGTTATGGATGTATGTGTGTGTAGCTGCAGTTTTATAAACTGTTTCATAAACAGATTATATTTCAGCAGGAACTTTTTTGTCTTGATAAACACTAAGATGGCAGAATGTTTCGAAGGGCTTTGTGAAAAATGACAGCAAGCAATATAGTTTGTCTAAGGTTTCTGAAGCATTCCACTGTAAATCGCCGGCTGATATCCTGCAGTCTTCCTAGTGTCCAAACAGAGCACTACAAAGGGGAGGGACGGTGCTCTGATACGGATGCTGTTTCCTCTCCGTTTTATATTTCTAAGCCATGCAGTCTTTGTTTACTATGCAGGTAAACGTCCAAGCCTTCAAGACAATTCCAAAAAACTGACCAGTTTGCACTTTATGCAGTTTTTTTCACTGTGTGTGTGTGTGGTGTGGTAATGTTGTTTTGCAAGAAAAATAAAAACAACACCCTTTTAAAAATAATGCCCAAAGACTATTTTCCATTTGCCACACTTCTTTTGGGATATCTGTAGTAACTATGGTATGTTGACAAAAACTATGTAATTTTACTGTGGTAACTTACTGTGACAAAATGTAATTCCTGTACAAAATGACAGCAAAGTTCAGAAATGCAAGTGATTCATGACATGTACATAAGATACTAATACCAAATTTTGGATGTTAATCAGGATCGTTTTGCAGATTGTGTTCTTCCATAAATCTGCTTTCAGTTTGCAATGGCGCTGACCTCCTGAAGATTAGATTTGAAGCTTCATAGCCAAGTGGTCCCACTGGTTGCCATGGAATGATACCAAAATCATTGCTTTGGTTTCTTTTATGAAGTCTTTCTTTTACACATGAAATCCCCCTAGATGGCTGTTTTATATTTGGATGTGTGTTTTATTTTTCTGATTAAACGAATGGAGTGCCTTTTTATTCTCTGTCGTCATGCGGTTTAGAGTCCACGATTGAAATTTCAGCATGACCTTACGTGACCCCTCGTGGACAGCCACGGTTTCCGGACAGACTTTAGCAGTGACACTTTTGTCACATCAGACCTGTCACTTACCAAGCTGCATCGATTTTAGCTGTCACTAATGCGTGTGTGTGTATTTCTGTGCTTATTTATGAATCTGGTATGATATGTACAGCATGATTTTTATTTCCGTGTCCATGAATTGTATTTTTTTTGCACTTTCAGGGTACGACGAATTTTAAGAAATTGTTTTAAATGTTTCCTTGATCTGTACAGAGAAATTGCTTTGTATAAGTGAAGATTTAACAATAAAGCCCAGTTGAAAAATCAGAGTGACATTCGTTTTTTTGTGTTTATTTGAAGTAACAGTTAATTTCTCTTAAACTGATCTGCAACTTTAACTCTATTCCCAATGATTTGGCTTTGCATTTTATTGTAAAGTAGTGACAATTTACATTTATGAATTAGAAAATTGACATTTTATCAGTATTTGTGTACCCATTTAGACTTTATAACTCAACACAACAAAGCTGAGATATCTGCAGAACATCCAAAAATCTCTCTCTCATTTATTTGTGACCCTGCCTGTAAAAAAACATCTTAAGGAATTAAGTTAATGTGTTATTTACTGTTTTGTACATAAAGTAATTAAACGTGACGCAGAATGTTGATATGCCTAATATTGATCTATGTCAGAGATTGATATCAATTTAGGATGCCAACTTTAGTCATTTTAAAATATATGGAAAAATGATCTATACATCATGTACAGCTATAATTTGATGCTTTACAGACAGGGTCACATTTTTTCAAACGTGCTGAATTTTGTGGCACTTTTAATGTGGAAAAGATCATAGATGTGATTTAAAAAGACTAAAATGTCACACGTGTCATGTGAAATAGAGCAAAACACTACATAACTGATGTCTGATTACTATTCTTTCTGTGTTACCGTTGCATAAAAACAGCATTGACAAACCCGTTAATTCCCCTAAAATTCAACATATTAAATAAAATATTATTAAACTAAATTTTTTTTTTAAGTTACTCTGATTTGTTCTCAGCAGACATGTCCAGTCCATCTCCTAGTGTGGTGTGTCTAAGGAAAGGAAAAGAAGAGGATTGCTCTCTTTTCCAATCTGCCCAACACTATCAATCCCTTTTTATTTTGATAGTTTTATTATCTGATATTATGTGAGTACACTGAGAGTGCAGAATTTATGGATCCAAAGACAGCAAAAATATATAAACACAAAGAAAATATACTATAATGCATGGCATGGGTGTCTTTTCATTACCATAGATTAGGCCACATTACATGTAACATGTAGTTTGTATAATGTATGTTAACACATTTCTGTATAATAGTAGAAAAGAAATACAGATACAACTAACAACAAATCAACTTTAGCAAAACCAAACAAATAATTCAACTACACCAATGAAAGGCATCTAATATGTCTATTCAAACTATCGCGGTCTTTTTTTTAAGAAGTTCTCCTTGACCGCTATCGCGAGATCTGCCACGAGAGTGAAACTCCCTGGAGCGCTGCGACCGCTATCGCGAGATCTGCAGCGAGAGTGTAAACAGTCGCCATTTCTCGAAAGTGGGAAAGAGAGCAGAAAGTGTGGCGAATACTTCGTGCACATTTACGCAGAAACCTGTCCCGATATTTCCTTAAATACCGGACAAAACAAAGCTTTCTGTCCGCGGCTGTCTTCCCCAGTGGGTGCGTCCTCAGATGCGATATTTCAGCGGCAATTTATAATTGAGTGGGATAAAGAGAAACTGAGGCCTGGCAGCACAGACACACACTGCACCCTGACTGGACTTCAAGAGGGGTAGAACCGCACGAAGAGACCCCTCGAGCGAAAAATGATCATTGAAGACCTCGAAGCATTGAAGACATGGCTCTCAAAGACTCTTGAACCAATGTAAGTGAAGCTATTGATGCGCCGTGCAGGGATGTCGTGGTATACATGTGCCTGCTACAATTAGTTTAGTTGCACTGTTTTGCCTTGTCGCACAGCTTTACAGAAATAAATACATTTAGGCGCAAACAGTAGAGATATAAGAGAAACAGTAAAGTATTACGTTCTGCAGAAAATGCTTTATGCACAAAAACCAATAGAGATGAAATAAAGAAACTGTAAAGAAAGTTTCACAATAATCGTCACGTGCATTCAGTTTCTTTCATATGATTTAATGGATCTGGATTATCAACACAGTATAACATATAGAAACGAGAGATTTCTTTTTATTGGTTTATTGGTTCTTTAGCTTTGTTGAGGTGGAAGGTGTCTGTATAGGTGCCTGAGGTAAAATGTGTTTCTTAACAGCAAATGTACAAACATCTGCCTCTGAATAAATCTACAGCCACTTTGTTTAGTCTTCTATGGCCAGCAGTCCTTGATAACACAGGATTGCTTACAAAACTAACTCCGAACATTATAGACAAGAACCAATGAACCAAAAAAATATCTATTGTAATGTAACATTCCTCTATGATGCATAACAAGCAATTCCTTAAACATCACTTTGTTCGACCTACAGATGTGATGCCGACCCTTCTGCACTTGCTAAGTATGTGGTTGCCTTGGTGAAGAAAGACAAATCGGAGAGGGAGTTGAAAGCACTATGCATTGACCAGTTGGATGTATTTCTCCAGAAAGGTAAATCCATTTGTACACTGGTTGTTCAAACCGGGTGAGGACCTCTTGATGTCAAGTGGGTTTTCATTGTCAATTTTGGTGGCATAAAGTTAGTTGACAGCGAATTGAATTTTCCAGTCCGGATTATATCTCTTTTTTTGACCGATTAAAACGCAAAGGACAGATATCAACATTGGCCCAAAAATGGAATGGTCCAAAACAGTTCTGTAGTTGCATCCCTAATTCCTTGTTTAAAGTGGTAAAAAAATCTTGGCCTTTAAGTTTCTGTAGCATCACTGACTAAATTTAGGCCCTGGCACTTCTGACACTCCATTTTAATCACACAGAAACACAGGAGTTTGTGGATAAACTTTTTGAAGCTGTGAACACGAAGAGTTACCTACCTCAAGCCGAGCAGTCAACTTCCACAAACCGAACCGAAACTCACCAGCGCACAGAAAAAGATGAACCAAAAAGAGAGGAGGTAGAGAAAAATGACCGTTTTTGTGTTTAAACCATTGTGAATGGTGCTGTGTACTGACATTTGACCTAAAATGTTTTGGCTTTGGTTTTTACACAAACAGCCCAATCGAGATGAAGACAGAGACAAGAAATTCTCAAGGAGAACAAACCACAGTCCTCAGTCTGGCTCCAGATACATCCGAGACAACAGGTGAGATCATTTGCAGTAGGTGTTGTTTCATAATATTATTCTAAAAATATTCTGTTGTTGACCCGGTTGATATTTTCTACTTGCAGGAGAGGAGATGACCGCAAGAAGGACGACCGCTCCAGGAAGCGAGACTTCGACCGCAACCTGCCTAGAAGGGACTCGTACAGAGACCGCTACAACCGCAGGAGAGATCGCAGCCGCAGTTACAGCCGCAGCCGTAGTCGCAGCTGGAGCAAAGAACACCCTCGCGACAGAGACCGGGACAGAGACAGAGACCGCAGCCGATCTCGCTCACGGAGTCGCACCAGAAGCAGAGGTAGTTTTTATTTCCCATCACCTCACTCGAGTGATGTCATTTATCATGCATATAATTTGTAGCATTTACGCATAAGAAAAGTCAGTTTACTGAAGTCGTGCCACTCGGTGGCCATGTTTGCAATGTGTCTGGGCAGTTATTTAAGTCATAGCAAGTCCACAGTCCTATCTATTTGGATGGTGGAAGGCCGATATTTCTAAAATCGCTGGCAAAAAAAAACATAATTAAACAGCATATTTCTGATCAATAATTAAACTGGATCATAACTTTGGTTTGCTAAGCTTAAATTGCGCTAAAATCACCTTTTTTGAGGTCTGCTCAGCTACTGTGCCTCTTTACTGAATGTCGATTGGCTCGTTTTTGCGGGACTTCTTTCGCTAGAGCGGCCATATTGAGCATTGCATTCCTCGCCATTCATTGTAACGGCAGTGGAGCATCTTGTTAATATTAATATCTTTGGCATAAATCTACAGAGGAAAATGTGTTGGGAGATGTTTGTTGACACGTTTTTGCACTTCTAGAGCGAGATTCTGCAAAGTCAAAATATGACCACAGTCGTCCGGAGCGTCAGGAGGATGCAGGCACTGATGGCTACAACGCAACGCCTGTTACGCCCGGGAACCCCTCGACTCACTTTCCTGTGCCCACCCTTAGCAGCACCATCACGGTTATTGCCCCCACCCACCACGGTAACAACACCACCGAGAGCTGGTCGGAGTTTCCGCCGGACCACGCGCTGTTCAACAGAGGTGGCCCACCGCGGAAACGCTGCCGTGACTATGATGGTAAACAGTGTTTTAACATTTGAAGCATTTCAGTTCCATCCAGTGATTTAAACGTGTAATTGTGACTATTATATATTATTAACTTCAGATGGTAGGAAAATGCTCTCTTGTTTGTGGAACAGAGCTTTTGAGCAGAGCAACTATTAATGTTCTCTCTATAACATCCTCGTTTTGATGTGTGACAGAAAAAGGGTTCTGCATGCGAGGAGACATGTGTCCTTTTGACCACGGAAGTGATCCAGTCGTGGTGGAGGACGTTAATCTCCCCAACATACTTCCCTTTCAACCGCCGCCACTCCCTGTGGTGGACGGCCCACCTCCACCTGGCCTGCCCCCCCCTCCGTCACTCCTGAACCCACCAGTGAACCTCAGGCCACCCGTACCTCCACCTGGCACCATGCCCCCTAGCTTACCACCTGTCGCTGGTAAGATCCTCTTTGTTTTAAACATTTGTTTTTTTATATAGTCTTTCTGACTTTAAACTCTGTGTCTCATTCAGGTCCTCCTCCTCCTCTTCCACCCCTGAAGCCGTCTGGTATGGATGCTCCTCCAAACTCCATCACCAGCACTGTGCCCACTATAGTCACTTCAGGCGTTCGGCCTCTGCCTCCTCCACCCCTCTACACCTCAGGTAGGTGCTCATAGATGCTGAGCAGGACTCGTCCCTAATTCTGTAATATTACACCTGCACTAAACCACATTCGGCCTTTAACACTTCACATCTGTCTGGGTTTATTTGGCTAACTGCACAATTTACTGCTTATTACACGGCCACTTACAGAATAAAGTCATGGACCTCCACATATCGATTTTAAAATTCTTCTCTCATTGTAAAAGTAGAGCTGTCTAATAAATATTCTTAAATGTTGCTTTAGAACTGTTACGAGGTTATGCCTATTGTTGCGATATTCTGCAGACTCGTTTGAGCCGGATGTGTATAACCCCTGAGGCCCCCAGCATGACCTCACGGCCCATGTACAGACACCGGGTCAACGCTCAGCGGCCCAATCTGATTGGCCTAACCATGGGGGAAGTGGATCTGCCCCCTAGAGGTAACATAGAGCATTGTCTTTTTTCAATGAGCGGTTGCTTTGTGAACTTTGTCTTCATTTGTCTTTGCTTTGCTTTCAGAGAAAATGTCAAACAACAACAACAGTGGGCGGATTGTTTTAGAATCAGACCCCAGGAAGAGAAGTGCTGGATTGCACGATGGAGCGATCCCGCCGAAGAGACCCTGGTTTGACAGGCAAGACATTATTCAGTCGTCATTATTATTAAAATAAACATCTGTATCCTATATTACAGCTTAAAATGTTGCTTTTGTTTTCATCTGTTGAGTCTATGTCTCCTGAGTCTCAGTCAAAAATGAATCAAAATTCATTATAATATTTCAGAGCTTTACATTTCATTTTAGTGATGACCTGAAATGACTCGCTTTAATGAGATTCTGTCATCATTTACTCACCCTCTTGTCATTTCAAACCTGTAGGATTTCTTTCTTCCTCAGATCACAAAAGAAAATATTTTGAAAAATGTTGTTGACCGACAGCGATGACCAAACAGCGATGGCAGCCATTGACTTGCATTGGTTTTGTGTTCATCCAATAGAAGTCAATAGGTGCCACCGCTGTTAGGTTATATACATTCTTCAAAATATCTTCTTTTTGTGTTCTGAAGAAGAAAGAAAGTCATGCAGGTTTAAAATGACAAGAGGGTGAGTAAATAATGACAGAAGTATATTTTTTTGGTGAACTATCCCTTTAAGTTAGTCATTTTAGCATTATACACGTTTTCAGTGGGTTAATGTGTTCTCACAGTTGGAGTCATCTGCTCCACAGGCCAAACTTCAAGCCCAACCATCACGGATTTCACAGAAAAGTTCCCTTCTCACCGAATACTAAACTGGCCATCAAACAGATTCCTCCAGAACTCAACAACATCAGCAAACTCAACGAGCACTTCAGCAAGTTTGGCACCATCGTCAACCTCCAGGTAATGGAACTAGATTTTTATAATTTTATATCAATTTGTATTATGGAGATAATGCTGACATGCACATGTCTTCTGTTTAAGGTGGCGTATAATAATGACCCAGAGGGGGCTCTGATCCAGTTTGCGTCCCCTGAGGAGGCCAGACGGGCCATACAGAGCACAGAGGCTGTGCTGAATAACCGCTTCATCAAAGTGTATTGGCACAGAGAGGACTCAGCGGAGCACGCACACGCCACACACCACCTGTGGTACGTAAACATGCTTACCCATCAAACAGATGAAACCCAGACAGGGTCCAAATTTATTGCCACATCACAAGTACTATAATAATATCAATGTAATGCACTGTAATGGTTTATTGCTAAATAAAGACACACCTCTAGCTGCTTTGTGCACACTGACTCAAGTGATTTTGTGCCTTGATTTCTCATTTGTGTAGAGAAATGTACACGAGCCTTTAGTAAACACAGTGAAACAGTCTGTCAAAGACCGGCTCGGACCCCTGCCCATGCCCCACGCTAATCCCGAACAGGACCCCAGTGTCTTTCCACAGGTGAATGTGTGACTCGCTCTGTTTTTGATACTGTGCGTTTGTTTATGAGACTGTAAACCAGTTAAACATGTGAATCTTAGATCTTGTGTTTCTGTTATCTGCAGAATGCAACCAAGTCTTCAGTGAAAGAGCGTCTGGGTTTCCCCAAACCAGCAGGAGGAAAGGTTAGTTTTCTTTGATTGACAGCATTAGGTTTGGTCCAAAGTCCACAGCATTTTGTAAAGTCAGCCTTCATACAGTCTATGGCTCACTGTTTTCATATTAAATACTATTCTGATCATTCTGAGACAATGTAAAGGCGTGTTGCTAAAATCTTGTACACGTTACAGGTGTTTTCCACATCTACTGGCCTGACTAAAACGGTTTATAATCCAGCAGCGCTCAAAGCTGGCCAGAAGGGGGCGCCGTTTGTTCACACTGTCAGTTCAGAAGATGCCTTAAAAGAGAAAACAGGTTTGTGTAGATAAGATATGCTGGTGAAAGCAGCTTATTTTCTGCCTCTTTTTTGCACAGCATTACTTCATGTTTAACCTACAGAAAGGAGGTGTTCTTCTTTTCATCTGTTGTGTTTTCTCAACACTTGTTTTTTGGTTCATGCACCAGGAGGCGCTAAAGCTTCAGCAGGATGTCAGAAAGAAGAAACAGGAGATCTTGGAGCAGCACATACAGACTCAGAAGGTGTGTTATGAAATGTTTTCTGTGTGACCTTTTTTAAGCATTAGCTTTATTTTTTTTATATATATTTTTTTTTATTTTCATTACACAAATAAAACTTACATGTGCAGTGCCTCTTGCTGGTACAAACATTGATAATAATACACTTTAATGACTGTATAATATTAACAAATAATGATATTAACATTTTACCGTATTGCATTACATTCCCACCCCCCACCTACTTTATTACAACATTTGTAAAAGGTTTAGCTTTAGCTTCAATAGGTCTGTCTCTAAAAAAACAAACAAATTTATTTTAACAAAAAAAATCAAATTTCTAGCTTTCTAAATTGCTTATTAAAAATAATGTATCAATATGTTTACTTTTAATGTTGAGACCCTTGAGACATTGTAGATGTAATAGTGTGATTTCCTATAATACCACTTTGAAACTGTGTATTGTTCTACAAACAATCTTGACTTGACATTTCAAAGCTAGACTGAAACATGTACCTGTGTGTTTATTTTCTGTAGTTGTTGATATCCAAGCTGGAGAAGAACAAAACCATGAAGGCTGAAGATAAAAGTCAGATCATGCAGACGCTGACTGCCCTCACCAACAGCATCACCAAACTCCAGGAGGAGATCAAATCACTTTCCAGTGCCAGCGTGCTCAAGACGGCAGTCAAGAGTAAAGCCCAGGTACACTCGCTCACACCCGTGCACGTGCCAATGATCCATATACACTAGAGGTCGACCGATTTTAGGGATATTTTAATTAATCGGCATCGGCCAATTGTTCCGCAAATTAGGCCGATGAACAGGCAGGTGCATCTGTGACACGCTTAGCATTGTTGTGGAACACGCTAACTTTTTAACTACCTGATAACTTCACGAGAAAACTGTAAAGATAAACCCTCGGAGAGAAAGGTTTTTTCTGCTCTGACAGCCGTGAGACAAGCTGAACACTGAAGTGTATATTAGAAATCTGAAATGGAGAGAAAACATTCTGCTCGCTTGGTACGTTTTTTGTCATTAAACCAAACTTTTAAGTATTCAGCCAAAGTGTAAATCCTGACTTGTTGTTTCCCCTCATTTAGACATTATGTCCGTTCATCCACAAGAGCGTCTACTTTCTTGTCAGGCTAGAAAAACGCTAAAAAGCTAAATATTACTAAAAATGCAGTTATGAGAAGCAGGCTGTGTAATACGAGTGATTTTTTTTATTTTGTTTTAACTTTGTCTGCCAACAAATATAACCAAAAAGCATGCTTCAGAACAGTTTGAGAAGGTGGTTAAAATTTTTAAGCAATGTATTTACTATGAATTAGCCTGCTATGTTGTACCCTGCAATGTTGTACCCTGCAATAAACAATCTTTCTCAATGAAGTGCACTGATTTGAAAAGACACATCTTCAATAAATGTTTAATTTAAGCAATATTCTGTATCACTTATTACTATTTTATGAAATGAAGGTGGAAAAAAGAAAATCGGCAAACATATCGGCCACCGGCTGGCATGATTTAAAAAAAATCGGCATCGGCCAGAGAAAATCCCACCTCTAATATACACTTAACAAGTAAACTTTCCCTTACATGTGTTTCTCTGTGTGTTCACAGGCTCAGAAGGAGCTTCTGGACACCGAGCTGGACCTTTATAAGAAAATGCAGGCGGGAGAGAAGACACATCCCAACTGAAGATTAAATACACTCAACTACAATTAGAGGTACTTCACAGAGTACAACTTCTTTTATATGTACTGTTTTCAGACAACAAGAATGTTTTTTTTTTTTTTTTTCAATGAAAGATGATGAAGCACTCTTGCTATTTTTGTTTACTTGTGCTCATTCTCAAACTTTCCACTGGGTGGCACCGTAATGCTTGTTAAACTATATTGCTTGTGTTAGAACGGTCTATTAGACATATGTGTTTTCCTCCAGGCTGCCAGAAGAGGCCTTCTAACTCCTGGACGTGGGAGGGGGGCTCACGGCAGGGGTCGGGGGTCCATAAGAAGCAGGGGCAGAGGCATTCGCGGGCGCGGGAGAGGAGTTCATGCTGTGGTGGACCATCGACCCAGAGCATTAGAGATCAGCGGCTTTACTGAGGCGGATAGAGTCGACCTCCTGCCGCACTTTGCAGTAAGTAGTGCTAAACAGTAGCAGAACGGTTATTAGATGATGTCATAACTGATTTTCCTTTTATCAACCAGCAATTCGGAGAGATTGAGGATTTCCAGATGGAGGATTCGTCTCTTAGTGCCATTATTACATATAGAAGTCGTGCAGAGGCAGAACAGGTACCGACACAATACTAATGCAACGATGACCTATACACTTTGCATGTCTCTAAATGTAAGTACTAAAATATTGTTTCGCAGGCGGCGATCCACGGCATCCGGTTGAATAGTCAGGGCCTGCGCTTGGCCTGGCACAAACCTGCGGCCTCCAACACAACAGACCTAGATGAGACTGAACCAGATGATGAGGAGGTACACATTCTTTAACACTTTTTCATATATTCTTGGCTCATTCTGCCCACATTTAGAGTAATTTGACATCATAGTAATATGCGTCACATTGTAGGTTATGTGTAAAAATATTTATTTGTTAATGTCTGTTTTACATAATTCAGTCAAACAAATGTTTTGGTGCTTCTTATTTGATTATTCTTTATACTTGAAGTTTGCTGAGGACTCGCTCGTCGACGATTCGCTGCTGCAGGACGATGATGAGGAAGAGGACGATAATGAGTCGCGCTCATGGCGCAGATGAAAACACCCGGCCGCTTCCCGCCGCCCGAGCACGTCCCACCGCGTGTTTTGTTTCAGAAATTATAGTTTTTAAAAGATTGATTTACATTTCATTTTTATTTGACTTATTAAACCTGAGCAGTAAAACTCATGTCAGGAGGCTGTGAAGATATAAAAGAAGATTTGCTTTTTATTCAGCGATTTTGTATTGTGCCAAGAACCAAAATGTTTGCTTTTGCCGGCTGCATTTTTTTTATTGGTCAAATATGTTGACCCAGATTTCTTTTCAGCAATTCTTACTGTTCGGTTAAAAAAAGCTAAATGTTTCACTTTCAAAAGAAAACTGCTGAACATTTTTGTTGAACACATGTTTATGCTTTTCCTAGTATAATCAGCCTGATGAGGAATTTGCTTTTGTGTACATATTTTATGTATGAATTTTAATGGTTTGTATGACTTTGCTTCTGGGTTTCTTTATGAGATGTAAAAAAAATAAAGAAGTGAAACGGTCTAGAAAAGATATCAGCTGAAACAAAAAAGAGAAAAATGACAGCTTTGCTGCATGAGCACTGTTATGAAAAAAAAAAAACAGAACAGCTGAATAAAGACCGTTTCATCCCCCCACCCCCCCAATCCTCACAAAAAGAGCAAATTTCCAAAACATTCCTTGTGTATCACGGTATCCGCAGGTAAGTATATTGCACAAACAGCACAAACCGAGGTAAGCAAGTGTTTTTTTTCTGTCATTTTTTTCCCTATTTTTATTTGTCGTCTTATCTAAACTTATTCTTTTTGTCCATTAGGTCATGTCGGACTGATCCCGGATGAAGCTTGAACTGCATCGGATCACCGCTGGGTACCAATCCAAACCGGCGGTAAATATTCCCATCAATCACGTTCTTGATGGTCTCTTTGGTTTTTCACTTCATTTCATTGTCACCTACCGGGAAACCCTTCACGTATTTTCCCGCAGGACACTAAAACCCGTTTTTACAATATTTGTCGACCCCCGATGCCCTTGCGCGCCATCCCGGGCTCCCCGCGTCTGGCCCCCCACAATCCCCGAGCATCCCATTTGCATAGCAGAGAACAAATTACCCAATCAGAGCCGTAGCAGTCGGTGATGTGGCTCTCCCACCTTGCCGCTTGTCACGCAAGCTCGGCTAATTGTGAGAAATTCGATTTGCTCTTGGAGTGTGTCGTGAAGCTCGGCTTTACCCCCGCCAGCTAAACCTCGCCCGGCCCAGCGTGGGGGCCCTTAAATGGACACGATCCCCACCCTCGTCCCCTCCTGCTGCACTCTTGCACCTGATCTCTCACCATCAGGCCTTCAGTGTGTGTGTTTGTGTGCCTCTAGTTAAAACCTGACCTTTGACCTCTATCCAAGTGTAATATAACATTTTAAATAAGCTACGTTGGCTTGGTTAGTGTGTGTCGTTACTATGGCGATTCACATACCGTTTGGATTTTTAGACTATCTCCAGTGTTAAATGGGGCTATTTAATCTGGGGGCCGGCATCCCGTGGACCCCCGTGGCCCGACTACTTTGTAATGAAGTGATGTATTTGTTAAGCCAAGGCTTGCCGTGAGCGGAGCGTCTATGAGTCAGCCGTGTTTCCAGCGGAATCAAACACGTAATGCATTTATGACAGAAAACATCAGCTAATGAGTTTAGAGGTGTCGGCGGGCTTGGGCTAACGTCTTTACACCGCTCCTGTCATTTGTAAAGACTCTGTAATCTCCGTAATTTGTGTCAGCAAGATAAATGTGTTTATTCCTTAACAAGTGAAGTAAAATGTGTGACTGAATGATAAGAGTCCAAAATAAAAATAAAATCAAGTACATAGTCACATTCTTACCGACTAGTATCATCTACAAATAACTTTGATTCAGTTGCAACGAATAAAGTTTCATTAAAACAATCTCGTAGCGTTCTCGTCCGTTGGTTATCTCTGTTAATGGTCTGGTGGGCCGGTCTCTCGTACCCTCCTGCCAGTGCTGAGAAAAACTCTTTAATATTTTATGCGATCACGGACCTCCATAAGCAAATTTCAGTCCCCGGCAAGTTCAGCCAAAACATGATTAATTTAGTGTTTATCCCTCCATCCTTTAAAAAACAAAACCCCCTCGGCCAGACACGCAGAGCTCAGTTTGAGACTAAATCTCCAACCCTCGATCATAATACGGGCCTGAAGAAAAAGCTTTGGGGCCGCAGTTTCTTATTTGTAAAGCAGGGAAGTGCAAGAAATTTGAAGGGGTAAAACGCTCCAGAAAAGGCAAAGACAGTTGATGACATCAGCAGTGACATTTTTTTGAGTGCATTTCCATTTAATCGGATCCCAGCATTAAAGGGATAGTTCAGCCAAAAATGAAAATTGACTATTGTAATGTTTATAACATGCAAAATATTTCTTAATGCACTGTACATTCATTGCCGAACATTAAAACAAAAAGAAAGAATGAGGGATTTTAATCAAACTTGTTATGACCGATTACTCTAGTTGTGTTTTGCGCTCGTTCGCAATATTTCCCCTCTCTGTGCGAGTTGTCGAGTCTATCCGTCTCACTTTGTAGCGTGGGTAAAGGTGCTGACCGAAGCTTTCTCTGTTTGAACTTTACAGTGGCCTCGTCGTGTAGACAACTGCCCTCAGCCGAACCACAAATCCCAGACTCCCCAGCAACACAGCAAAATTAGCTCCATAAATCAGTCAGGCTTCTGGGAATAGGCCCCGTGTTGCCGGGGGCAATGGATCATCCTATATACTGATGTCATGGGTGCATGAATCTCTGTGCCATACGACTGAAGACCGCCGGCATATCAAGTCATCACTTAGGTTAAAAATACTCAAAAGAACTGGATGCGAGACGTGCATTTGCTGAATATTTCCATTTGTATAAATGTATGGGCCTGCATATGTAAACGCAGAGCCTTGATTTTATTGGTTGCATGTATGCATTGTTTGTTTTGGCTGGTATATGTTATAGGTTTAGTTTATTCCTTAGAAGCAGATTGTTGTCCATAATTTGACTATTGACATGGTTATGTTATAAATGTGCAGTCTATGATGATTATATGTATTTCTGTCATTGCTCTGTTGTGTTTTCCTTGCATTCTCTTACAGTTCTGTGGTTGTTCACTGGATGGCAGTGTGCTTTAGTAGATTGTAGTCACTTTGAAGATTTTTAGCAACACATTTTTAGTTATTTTACTTTGTTTAGTTGTATTTATTTTTATGGATGTGTAACAGTGTATGTGACAAATAAAACGCCTTGAATCTTTCTCTATAGTATTGATGGGTTTACTCAAAGCTATTAGTTAGAGAATGGGATGGTCTTAAATGTTATGTACAGCATATGTGTGCTGAATACTATGGCAGAGCATTGATGCTGTATGTTAAGCACCTAATGAAACCCAATGACGTATTGACATTGTGATTTGTACAGATGTGATTTGACAGGCTGGAAGGAAGGTTAAAGATGTCAATTTAATTATAGGTCAAAGGTCACATTGCAAACACGTCTTAGAGGAAAACGACAGATTAGAATGATCTCCACTTATTTTCCCGTTTTACACTAACAACTGAGAGAGAAAAGGAAATGTAACGAATATGACATTTAAGGCAGTGACATCACACTTGACCGTCGGTTTCTAATAAAAAGCACCAGTAAAGAACATTTTTCTTCATCATATAACCATTACAATGCATATCATCCATAACCTCATGCTTTGATAACGATCTCAATCTGAAAGAAAACAGTCGTCTTTTCTTAAAGTCCTTCTACTCGGCACAACACAGTTCAAAAGATCAATCCTGCTGTACTCCTCTAAACTCCGAGCAGAAATAAAGACACTGTATCAGGCCTCCAGGGGCCATTCAACATCCCCCCGACCCCACCTCCAAACGCTGCTATCTGTAAATTAGCTGACTTTGTGACCCCGCCTGTAATTGCATTAGTTTATCAATGTAGCACACAATTTATTACCCGCCGCAATAACAGCACAGCGCTGGTGTGCACTCTCACACCTTACACAATAATTAGAAAAGATTTCAAGACACGCACTAATGTTTGTGCTGGGTATACATCTGTTAATGCTTCTCGGGGATATACTGCAAACCAGACCTGAGGGGTTTGTGGTGAGATACAACATGGACAATAAAGAAAGATTTATTTATTATTTACCCCAAAAATAAACGTTCTGTCATTATTTATGTACCCCGTGTCATTTAAAACCTGTATGCGAGCGTCTTATGTGGAAAAAAAACAAAAGAAGATATTTTGAGAAATGTGTTTGTGGGGGCCAATGTGGTTTGGTTACCGACGTTCTTCAAAATATCCTCTTTTGTGTTCTCCAAAAGAAAGTCAAACAAGTTTTGGAATGACACGAGGGTGAATAAACACGTATCGGGTGAACTTCAGATCAAAATGAGGGAGCCCAGCCAGATCTTCCAGATATCAGGGTTTCTTTGACCGCGCCGCATATGGACTCATCTGTTCGCATTCAATCTCGGCGTCCTCTCTCTCTTATACGCACCTTCAAGCCGTTTAATTAAAGCCTGTATTATTAATATGACTACACTTCCGTCGTTTCTCGTGTCCCTCTGCAGACATGAGTGTTACATTAAGCGTAAGTTGTTTTGCAGTAATTCCCGTTTAATGTTTCTCTCATAAGCAGAAGGTTTAGTGCGGCGGGAGGCACGGGACCGAGAGGAGAGCCGGGACGGAGGAGGCCGTTACCGTAGCTTAACGTCTGCTGAGAGAATCACATATTTGGGGCCTCTAATTAGGTCTGTTTTACAAGTCAAATGCAGCGCCGCTGACAGTCACAAAATATGAGCTTAATAAAAAGTGCCAGCTGAGACGATGCTTTCCGCCGTCTCTCTCCCTCCGACCTCGCTCAGAAATATCAGCTTCGGTCTAAAGTCAGCTCAAGGCCAGTAATGATTCTTTCTGACTTCACATGCCGCAATTGTTCATTTTAATATACGGCCAACCACATCTCCCAAGATATTAACATTATAAGACCACAAAGCTCATATATTCGGATGTGCCGGAAGCTGTATCGGTGCCAGACATTGGCACTTGATTACAATGCATTCATTATAACAGAATGGAAATTGAGCTGATACGGTTTGATTAGTTAGTTGATGCAGTTTGGGAATTTAAGAATTCTTCAACTTTTGAAAATCAATTAGGTAACTTAAAGGTCCAGTGTATGAAATTTAGCAGCGTTTAGTGGTGAGGTTGCGAATTGTGACCGACGACTCACTCCACCCCTGGTGTTGTCATGTTTTGACGAAACGCGCTCTGCAGAGTTTGTCCATTTAGGGCTACTGTAGAAACAACATGGTGAATTCTATGCGAGGGGACTCGCGGTGTACGTAGAAAGAAATAACTCATTTAAGAAACAATTTGTAAGGTCTTGATACACCTCTGAAAACATTATGTATATTATGTTGCATTTCTGTCAATAGATCCTCCAAAACATTACACACTGGACCTTTAACATTTTATGTAATAGGTCATGCCAGCTAACTATTTCATACTTTGTTTAATACGTGTTACACTAAGCGTGGATCATGCAAAATTTAGCAGTTCATACATTTAGAAAAAAAGCTTTGATTCATGCATTCCATGAGTCCAACAACAGGGATTCCTGAAATAAAGCTAGTGGTATATTACTGGTCATGTGACCTTAAATTGGAAGCCCCTTTAGGTGACCTAGTGTACGTTTTATTTTTAATTTCTGTAAAACATCTTATGCTTGTTCGTGGGATGGCGTGTGACATCACAGTACCGCTAGAGCCATTTGAAAGCATGAGGGTTGTCTACTGTGGAATCTCTCTTGTGGTACTGTGATGGCGGCGCCGCTTGAAGCCTTTTTCGGAAAAGCTCACAGACTTTGCTTTAACAGAAGTAAACTAGACTTTCAGAAATATGGTAATTATCAATGGTCATTTTTTTAAGTAATACATTTTATAGCGTTTACCCGACGAGCAAATTCTACATAATGTACAGGAAAGTGAAATGATGTGTCTGAATGTTTTTTTATTATTGTGTTGAAAAATACATTTTATCGAAAACTCTGAGACAGTAACATGTTCAATTATTTATTTAATTTTTCTTTCTTTGAAAACTTTATTGAAATTCATAAAAATGCATTGTTTTGTAGGGCATAAAGTTAAATCCTAACGTAATATGTGACCGTGGACCACAAAACCAGTCAAAGGGGTCAAACTGAGTATAGTTTGTTGAGTATAGGACAATATTTGGACGAAATGCAACTATTTGAAAATCTGAGGGTGCCAAAAATCTAATATTGAGAAAATCCCCTTTAGAGTTGTCCATCAGTAACTGTAGCAGGCCTTTGCTAAGAAGGAAACAGGTTTGTTTAATGCTCTCTATTGGTTTATCGCTGTAATGAAGTTGTGGAGAGTAGATGAACCCGAAAGCTGAAACTCTAAACTGTACATAGATACCAAACTTGAGTGGGTAATTCCCAAAGAGCGGTCAGCAGCGAGTGATTTCCGGCCATTTTTGTTAGCGATTTTGCTACATCCACTCACAAAAATTTAGTTGTGATATATTTACTGTAGGAAATGTACAAAATATCTTAATGGTCTCTTCTGTGAATACTTGACAGACAAATGAAAAAAAACACACTAACCCTTTCTCTCAACAGGTAGTGGTCTAGCTTTTGTTGAAACCAGTAACTTTGTATTGGCACGTAATGTATTATGGCTCCTGTATGACATATCGCTTATTGCTCCTAAACTCTTTGTGAGTCGCTTTGGATAAAAGCGTCTGCTAAATGTCTAAATGTAAATGTAATTTCCTATTGATTTTTGGTATAAAAGATAATTTGAACGTTTTAACCCATAGGCCTACAATGTTTTGTTGGCTATTACCCGTGCGACTTATGACTGGTTTTGTGGTCAAAGGTCACACATAGAAAATCTTGTAAGACTTTTTCTATTTTATTTGTATTAAAAGGGCTTTGAAAACAAATGCAGTTTATTCAAGGTATTTCAAACCAATATGGATACAGCATCCACATAAAAATAAGGAATAACTGAAACTAACACAAATACCACAAAGAGAATATTTAAAAGTGCACGGTAAGACTTGTTATCATCTCAGACATTTTTACTGATGTTGATCCAGACCCTGTTTGCATCCTCCTCTTGTCGCTCTTCAGATCGTTTTAAACCTGTTGAAAGACAAAGAGTGTTTGTGAAACACGGATAATTCATCTTTCATCTTCAACATTAAGCTCCGTTCCTAAACAACAAAAAGGCGGTAGGACTATTCTGACTGTCTAATGGCCAGACATTTTTAGCCCTCTCCTCCACAACAGACAGTGAACTGGGATTCAAATCTATAGATATATTTAACTAGATGACTCATTCAAGGGCTCCATGATACCCGTGTCGGCCATCTTGAAACGGTCCACTGACGTCACTCGCAGTTTCGAATGCCCAAACACTGAGCAGCCATAGCTGTGAAAACCACGCCGATTTAAATTCCCCAAAAATGGGATAACCCTTCGTTGTTGTCATGGGTTAGTATAGCAGGTATATCGAGTTTACACAACAACATTGCGCGGAATTGCGTTTCCTGATATTGTAACCATTCATTTTCTCCAGTGTTTTACCACTCAAGCAGGCGCGTTCCGGCGTGTTCACATGGGAAAGTGACGACACGTGCATACCCTCTATAGCGGCCCATAGAAACAGATCTAGTTATTTATTTCTATGTTCAAATCTGCCTCCATTTTGTTTGCGACACCCAATTTACACCAAACCAATCAAAACAGGAGGGCAAAATAAAGCCCCGCCCTATATATTTTCTAATTTCAGTTGCACGCGGATATACGTCGCAATACGCCAAATAAGTCAATCGCAACTTTCCTGGTGACTTTTAGGCTTTTACAACCTTAACCTTCCTCTCCGTAAGGTGTGTCTGTATTACCGTGTCGTTCTCCTCACATCTATCGATACTGTGTCCGGACACGACCGCCATATTGATTCTATAGAGGCAATTTAGAGTGAAATGGCTGTGAAACAGGATTTATTGGGCAGGCACTTCATTGTCAGATGATGGGTGTAAAATGTGATCGTAACGAGGGGAATGAGGTGGGCCGCACGGTCCTCGCCTCCCCGCCGTAAATAACCCAGGCCGTGTGGCGGGCGGTGCATTAGCGGCTCTCCAGCACCTCTATGGTGAGGATGGATGAGTATTTAAAGAGGCCCGAGAAGAGGAGAATCTATCTAACGTCACCTATTTCAGTTCTATCACAATCTACTGTAGATAGATATACTTGCGTTATCCCCGAGGGGTGATAGATTTGGAGTCCAGTGCTATATATTTCTTCACTAAAGCCACGTGAGGCAGTGCATCGCTGAGATTTGACCACGGTTAAGGGCTTTCTTTAGTTTAGTGTGACGCAGAACAAGTCCGACCGGAATGAACCAGGAACGTGTCCCGCATTGACACAACCGTATGTTAAAAGTTCCTCAAAACTCGCACGTACACATCACTGCACACGTCTCATTGAGCTTTTGCCCTTCCTTTGATGTTGTCTGATGTCTTCACGGTGACAGATGGACCGCGTGACTTATGGACGTCACATTACCTCGAACATGTCACTCGAACCGTCAGCCGTAATGGCTGTGAGCTCCGTGCCGGAGGTGAGAGAACAGATTCGATGATGATGATGATGGTGGCGGTGATGAGATCTCTCTGGTAATATCATAAAGCAGTGTTTAAATATTTTAATTTCATTTGTCAAACCGCCGCCTTCCCGCACTCCATTACTCGGCTAACCATCCCTCATCAGCTGAATTAGTGCATTATTCATCGGCACTAATTATTTTCACATAACGTCTGCCCCGATATATTTAACCCTCACATTATATCTCGCAGTAATGGCCTTGTAAAATTGAAGTGGAGTTGGAAAGCTCATTTAAAGAACATCAAAGAGCGGAGAATGAGTGAGACGGGAGGCTGCCGAGTTAAACACTTCGGGTCGAGGGTCCCCGCTGATTCGGGACATTTGTTCCTGTCTGATTTACATGGTGGAGGAGAGGTCGAGGGGAGAATAGTGAATGAGCGTGTGCTCGCGACCAACCTGCTTACCTACGGCCGTATCTGGATCGAGTCTAATAGGGTTTGAGTGTTTATTGTAGTCATTAGCAGACAGGGCTAATAAAGCAAAAGTGCTAAATTCATATTTGGTAAATAAATAAACACCACGTACCGCAGGCCCCTGAAGTTAGTCTAAGAAAGTGAGACTTTTGTCTTATGGCATAATATCTGGTCCTCCTAGCATGTTCAAGTGTATTTTAAGAGTACTCGTAGTAGGTGAACTACTTAAAAAGAGGCTTGCTTTACACTTTTAAGTAAACTTCAATCAAGGGTAACAAAAGTTTGCACCTACGTTTGTCATTTGTACTGCAACTACACTACGGGTTAACTTGGAAGTGTACAAGTAGTTTAATTCAATACTTGTAGTACGTTTTGAAGTATACTCTTAGTAGTTTAATAGTTTTTATAATGCAAGTTTAACATCATATAATATTTATATTGTCTATATGCGCAACCACGCCACATGTTGGAGCACTGCCCACACGGCTCTGTCAATACTTTATTATAATTTTAAGTATATCAGCAATTTTTTTCTGTCATTTTTCTTTGTCAAGTCAAGCAAACTTAAGTGTGAATCCGTCTCAGAAAAACTAAACGAAAAATTCTAATAGTACACTTGAAAAACTATTTTTTTGTGAGGAGAAAGAATCCTCCACCATTAGACATTAAAGGGACAGTTCTCTCCCCCCCAAAAAAAATTCTGTCATCATTTACTCTCCGTCGAGTTGTTCCAAAACTATAGATTTCTTTGTTCTGGTAAACACAAAGAAAGATATTTGTGGGAATCCTTGCAACTAAACAGTTCTTGGACCCTACTGACTGCCATAGTAGGAAAACTTACTTTTGACAAAAGATATTTTGAAGAATGTAGGACAGCAAACAGTTCTGGGGCACTGTTTCCTACTGTGGTAGTCAATGGGGTCCAGGAACTGTTTGGTTAAATATCTTTCTCTGTGTTCGACCAAACAAAGAAGGTTTGGAACAACTAGAGAGTTAGAAATTCATGAACTATCGTGAACTATTATTTTAAGTGAGCATTTGTGATGTATGATCATTTTTCATCTGGTATTTACTCAAGTTGTAGATTTCTGTTTTCATTCTTCGTTTTTTTATTTACCAGGTGAACACAAACATCTCTGACGGGGTAAATCCGGGTTAACGCACACGCACGCACGCACGCACGCACACACACACACACGCACACACTCACACACTGATATTTATGACAGATTTTAGTTTATACTCCAGGTGGTTTATTTGTGGTTCTCCGTGAGCTTTGACGGTGACATTTAAATCTCATTTATTCACTCAAACAAACTGAAAAACAATGCACAATGCACAATACACAATACACAAGAATACAGTTAACAGATAAAACATTACTTTATTACTCCTGCAAAATGATATTGACATTTAAGTACAATGGATTAAAAATTAAACAGTCTACGGGCCTGACGTTACATTTTCATCATAAAAATTCTAGCTTTCAACCTACCTATTCATAAAATATAATACTCATCTTAAAACATTCCTTGTGATTTTATGACAGAAACACTTTATTTGTTTATTAAAACACTTTATTTAGATTTCTGTAAAAATATGTAATTGTAATTGCAATGCATGACAGCTTATGTAGAAGAAAACACATCGGGCATAAAATAAATTTGAAAGCCATACATTTAATAACTTTCAAGTTTAACATTATTACACGAATCGATCCAGTCAGAGTGCTGCGAGACAGACATTACGGCAGTAATGGTCAAGTGAGATGTATAACAGTTTCCATGAACCTTTATCACATTAGACTGTGATGACAAAACTCATTAGAACAACTTCTTTTCCAGTTACTGTTTCTCACATCCCTCCATGCCTCCGTGAAGATATGTAATGAAAATTAGCTGCGTTTTCAAAATGATCTCTAATTTGAGAAGGACATACAGATGATGAAATATTCAGGTTTAATATTCCGCCGTCAGGCATCTGAAAGAGTCATAATTACAGCAGGATTCACATTGTGATTCACTGTGAGAACACAAGTCATGCTGGAGGTCTCTCGGACACTCAATTATTCAGGCGTGAGGTCCAGGGTCTGGAGTCTTTGTTGTTTTTATGGGAATTAGGAGAAAAATTGTTGTGATTTTTTAAAGGGATTTTTTAAGCTTTAAATTTTAGATGACAAAGTTGCCCAAAAATGATACATGTCATTACATTACAAAGTGGCTGTAAACAATGATGTTAAAGAACTTTACTGTAGCAAAGACTGATGATGATGTGACATTTAGAGGATGGCCATAGTTTTGGTCAGTTATTTAATATGACAGTCAAGTCAGGCTCTCAAGACCATCATCAGATTTTAAAAGCTCAACATCTGTCTGTTACGCGGTGTAAAACACACAGAGATTCTTTTAATGACACACGTGTGAAATGTGACCAGTGAGGTAATATAACATGACAGCGTAAAGGGCAACCCATCACGGATGAATCTGTGGCTTTATAGCCGCGCGTTAAAATGGAACAATGGAAAATTGAGTTTTCACGAACTCCAAAATGTTTGCTTAGCGCGTAACACCTCATAAAAAAGAAAAAAGATTATGTTCTCACAGTGGAAGATGATTCGACAACAGACTGACTTTAGTTAGTTAAGCTTAACTGAAACTGAGGACTCGTACTAGTGAAATATTTTAGACTCACATACTGTACTAATGCTTCACTTTATATAATTATATAATAGGAATTATAATTTAATATGAATATAATAAATATAATAATAATATTCAAAATAAAGTCGCATTATGTAATTATGTTATTATAAAATAGGTTATAATTTCACTCTTTGACTAGAAAGCAGGTCTGTCAACACTAAACTCGCATGAATTCGTAAATCGAAATCGTATTATTATCCACCTTTCATAGGAGTTGCTTTAGCGATGTTAGGTTTAGGGGCGGGGTTAGAGGAGGGGCTTCAATAATGCTTTTTTCTAATAATCCACAATTATCGGGCTTTGGATCATTGGTTTGTGTTCTGGGTATTCTTGTCATGTGGTGCATGCTGGGATGCCTTTATACAGTATTGGAGTTCCCATGTAAAAATGGCTCGTCCTTTTTTATTTTGTAAAGCACAATTCATATTGTATAAATTACAAGCATTTACGCTTTTACATCAAAATGGTTCGTAGGAACATGACAGATTATGTCAAGTGTATCCAAACCTTTAACCGCTAATGTAGAAGACTTTTTATTTATTTATAACACTGGTGCTTCAAAAGGTTCTTCGATGCCATAGAAGAACCTGTTGGTTCCACAAAGAACTCTTAAACATCTGAAGAGCCTTTCTGTTTTACAAAAGGTTCTTTGTGGTGAAAAAGGTTCTTCAGATTATAAAAAAGCAAGAAAGCGATGGTTCTTTAAAGAACCGAATGGTTCTTCTATGGCTTCGCTTCTTCAGATTATAAAAAAGCGATGGTTCTTGATGGGATAACAAAAGTGAAATGTGAATGAAAATCATTGTAATCGGACGATCAGATTGTGAGTCTCAGATGTGATTACTGTGTTTGATTTAGTTGGATTATGTTTAACGTTGGGTTTCCTGTAAATCCACAACAACACCCAAACTGATGTGTTATTTGTTTATAAACGTACACCTGACAGCTGATGCACAATGAAACAGATTTTTAAATCATCTTGAATTATGAAGCTGGTTTAATTGGCAGGCACAGACTCGTGTCTGTAATATTTCACACCCGCTCCTCATATCTGACAGTCGGTCGGACTCATTTTATGCAGGAGCGACGACGTTTCCCTCCTCGTAATAAAACCCTCATATGCTTCATTCTCCCACTATCACTGCATGATAAATCAAACTGGAGATATTTCAGAAGAATTTAGCCCAAGGAAAGGTAATTTAAATAATATCTCGCGCAGAGCTGCTTCCGAATAAAAATTATGTCCCAGGCAATATTTCATCCAATATGAAGGCGAGAAAATGATTTTCTTCCTAAATAACTAAACCGCAGTCATTCAAATAAGCAACCTTTCTATAAGCAAGGTTAATTACATCTGGAGATGAGAGCGAGATCACCACAGATGTTGCTGTTTTCTGCAGAAGCTTTAAAAACATGATGCGTTTCATTAGTCACGTCGCCTCGGAGCGGATCATCTCGTGTTAGGAAGCAATCATGGAACATTACGCTAAACATCCGGCTAATACTGAATCACTCATCACATCTGGCATTATTTCAGGAATCTTCTGTCCTTTTGGACTGATCTGTTCTCAGTAAAGGTTATGTAAGTCACTGGACCGCTGTCATTTTTGAGACTCCAGATGAAACTGTAATAAAGGATCATGAGGCTATTATTACAATTGAATTATTCATTCTGAAAAAGCCTATTGGTGAACTTTGATTATTAGAAAAAAATACAAATGCGTTTGTCACTGTAAAGTGATCGAATTTAGCTATAGATAGAGTTGATAGGCCTTTATTTGAAAACATCATTTAAGAGTAACTTTATGCATGCACTGGCTCCCATTCACTTCTGTTGTATGGACACAAAAGCAATGCAAGCGAATGGGTGCCGGTTACATTCTTCAAAATATCTTATTTTGTGTTCTGGCAAGAGAGTGAGTAAATGATGACAGATTTTTTTGGGGGGTAAACTATCACTTTACGTTTTTTTTTTTATTTTATATAATAAAGGCTTAGATATAAAGGACATATGACAAAAGTTACATTTGAAAATACTGTAAACATTTGAAAATGAAAGAAAGTAAAAAGGAGTAATGACACCCTAAAAAAATGCTGGGTTGTTTCAACTCACGATTGGTTCAAATATTGACACTTTCTGTGTTTATTTAAACCAGCACTTGGGTTTGTCCATATTTCACTTTTCAACATTTTCTCCATATTTTGAAACCCTTTAAAACGACTCGAGTCAGAGCTTTCGGTCAATAGGTCTAACCAATAGAAAAGTGCGTTAAATTCATTATAACCAGCATGTAGATTCTTTATAAAAAGGAGAAGAACATTAGGTTTTGTAACAGCATTGATCTTACCCATCAGTTTTCATCTCAGTTGATACAATGAACCTTAGTCACTCATTCACTGAAAGAAGGGGTCCGACTCCTTCTGAGTAGACTCCTGAAAACAGGACAGGTGTAGGAGAGAGACAGCGAGAGAGAGATCATCAGTAAGAGTAAGACTTATGAGAGAGAGATAAGGATTGAGAAGTGGTGTGATGGTGCCTGGGATGGTCTGAGGGGGCAGGAAGCTGTCAGTGGATGATATGAGGACACGATCTTTGATGGAGACCTCACAGAGACCTGCCGTTCACACACCGAATACAGAGCAAACTCATCTCTTATTTCTGAAACATTAATAACGGTTAATACTATTTGTTATTTTGTAAGAATAAACAGCATTCAAGGCTTAATAGAACCAGTGTGTAAATGAATAGAAATTGAATAGGTCTGTCACTGAAAAATAAAACAGATTTTTTTACACAAAATGAAAATAAATAAAGCTAAACCCTAAGAAAGGTCGAAATGAAATATAAATGAAACATTATAACATGCAAAGGTTACATATTAGCAGCTCGACCGAAAGAATCAAACAAATGTCATATTGTTAAACCATCGCAATAACTTTACATATCTTTAAGTTTTTGTATTGTGACATGTGGTACACCAATAAACCATTACACCTTTATTGTCTTCTATTTGTTTTTAATTACAGTGTAAAAACATGCAGTGTTATCATGTGTTACATTATTATTTTAGTTAGTCATTCAATTTGCATAATATCTGACTCATGACAAGACCTCCAATAGACAGTTTTGCGCGCATGGACTGCAGTTAACTCACGGTCTGTGTTATAACTATTTATATTTCATTTTATTTATGTTAATATTCACTTATATTATAATTATACTGCATAATATTTGTATTAAATAAACGATTTGTTGAATTTTGTTGTATGTTCATTTGATAAAATAAATAATTGGTTGATTGGGGCCTGTAGTTTTGTCGCATTTAAAGAAAGCGTTTGCGACATTGACATCTAGCGGTTGAGCTTGGTATCGCAGTCTAAATTCAAACTATTGGAGAGTCGAGTTTAGCAACAGTTCTTCTCAGTTTCTTTTTATCACAAACAATCTACAGGTACTCTAGTATTTGCGAATGTGTACCGGAAGTAAAGGGCAGTCCACGAACGCACGCATGCGCAGTAACTCTTGTTCATGTTGTTGCTTTGAAATTTGCTTTTAAAAATGATTTTATTTTTGATGATTTTGTGTGACCCAATGCATTCGCCAAAGGGTGCATTGTACAATAGAGCAAACTGAACAACGCATCCCACAATGCAATGCGCTCAACTTTCTTCCCTTTTCAATACGTCCTATATACTACAGTACAGTATGCTGGACATCGTTTGCAAATGTAAGATAAAAGTCATCTGCATGCAGGAAATGATGTTGTATGTAGTGTGCAGTATAATAAAAGTCTGACATTCTTGGTCTGTTTTCTTTTTTTAATGGTGTCCTCTCTCCCGCTTTGTCTCTCCACCGAGGGCGAGCGCATGTTTTCGTGGGCATATGCAGACAGGTCCTAAAAGAGATGTACTATTATGAGCGGAGAAGTGCTCCGGCCACCACACCACACCCAGCCCGAGCCCTGCAGGACTCATAAAAGAGACGCTCTGTGCTATTAAAGGGATAGTTCACCCAAAAAAGAACATTTTGACATTATTTACTCACTCTCGTGTCTTTCCAAACCCACAGAATCTCATGTGTTCCTCTGTTGAACATGAAAGGAGACGTTGGGCATAATGTTAGAGATCTGATGACTCCAGTCCCCATTCACTTCCATTGTATGGGAAACGGCAGCATTAACATTTTGTTAAATTTCATTTCTTGTGTTTCATGGATTCATATGGGCAAGACAATTATGTCAATTTTTGGGTGAACTATTACTTTAAAAATAATCTTGGCCTACAAGCTTTTTGCCACCTAATTTGTGTGAGACGATTCACAAAAACGTTTAAGTATTAGGTTTTGTCAGATTCCTACCCAGAAAGCCTTTTTTGGACCTAATGAGCATCTGAAAGCCCGGCGTGTGAGATTATACCTAAGAAAAGCACATCACACCACGCTGGTGACATTGTGTAACAAACGCACACTCATAATAACGGAAGGAAGGATTCAGTGCGAGAGGATTTTAGGTCTGGAGCAGGTGAGATGAAAGAGAGGTCTGTCGTGCGTGTGTTATCAGCGCAGAGGAAAGATGGGAAAGATTTGTCTCTGTTAAAGGGACACGCGGCTCCTTTATTAAAGCCATTTATCACCCTTTGAATATTCTCCTTTAATGGGCTCTCGGCCCTAATTACACAACTTTGTCAACAGAGGAACACAAGCGGACGGAGCAGAGCATCTCCCAGCTGCAACACCTCCTGTCCTCCATTCACACTCCTCTTCATTCCCACAGGCTCTCTCTCTCCTCTCTCTCTCTCTCTCTCTCTCTCTCAAACAGGCGGCATTTTTTCACGTTGTTATGATTAATTCAGATCTTTATGTGTATGTGTGTATGTAATTTGGTTCAATTTAATTCCAGATCTTTTATTCTCGGTTTAGATTTTGTAATGTTGAAAAGCATCTCATCTCAAAAAGTGATGTATACTAACGATATTCACAATATATAAACAATATAAGATTTTGCGCATTGAAAGCAATGGTTAACCCTTAAAATGAAAATTCACTCATAATTGATTCACCCTCGTGCCACTTCAGATGTTTATGACTTCCGTTATTTTGATGAACACAATGTTTTTTATCTTCATATGAAGAGTTAATTTGCAATTGTATTATGCATTAAGTAATAATTAATTAATTTAGTAATAATAAAAAATACAGGAAACTAACACAATAAAACATGGTAAAAATTTTTTAAATGTTTATTGAAATACAAAATCAATTTGGATTTACGACATTTGGATACATTTGTTGGATTTATGCGTTTTGGGACCTAAATATTTATGAAAAACTTATGTAAGAAAATTATATATAAGTATATATAATATACAGTAGGCATGAGAACTTTTATTTTGGTGTAAACTATGCTTTTAATACAAAATCCTTGTTTTATTGATCTATCAGTGCAGATAATCCATACTAAAAAACGACTTCCCATTTTGGATGACATCACAAACCCCTTTTACTTTTCATGAGACCCCCACATATTATTACATTTTTGACTTTATATCTAACCAGTTGTGAAACATCTGAGGTGGATTAATGTTTGATTTACAGCTCATCTGTTATTGTGGGTCAAGTAATGTTCATGTGTGTGGCTTACGGCTGTCAGGGGGCTTTGAGGGTCTCTCGCTCACGGGCGTCCTGTGACAGCTCTTATTGTGTTTGCTGTGTAATTAACCACTTAACAAGCTGACCTGAATGAAGCCTGCTCTGTTAAGAGTTTCCAAAGAGCTGAATAAGACCCACCAAAGCCTTTTGTTAGGCAATTACACGACACAAGAACAGACAAATACATTCACACAGAGAAGCATATATTGGATTTTACACATGTTCTTTTTTTTAATTGCATGCATCTTTTTTATACTGATAATCACACATATGTTTTTTAAAACATGATTAACATCTCAGTGTGTGTTTCTAGACAACATAAAGATATTTTATATCTTTAAAAAATGTTTACTAAAAACGATTGTTTACATTTACATAGTAATTTAGCAGACGCTTTAATCCAAAGCGTCATGTTTACCCAAAAACACAAATGAGTTAGTCTTTCCAAACCTGCATCACTTTCTTTCGTCTGCAGAACAGAAAAGAAGATATTTTAAAGAATGTTGGTAACCAAAACAACACTAACATTCATTGACTTCCATTGTGTATACACAAACTAACTGAGACATTTCTCAAAATATCTTCTTTTGTGTTCCACAGAAGAGTCATATATTTTTGAATGACATGAGGGCGAATAAATGATGACAGAATTCTGATTCCTTCAAGTTTCAAAAGGAAATAAGGCCACTGGTATTTTCACACGTCTTGAGATTCATTAGAAATTTCAAGAATGTCTTAAACAATGATCCGAATTTGCCATAGTTGTCAATGTGAACTCAACAACTGACTAATCTCTTCAATTTTTGAAAACATGTTGACACAGATGACAGCAATAACTTCTACAACGGGTCCCTGTTGAGAAACACAAAGCCTTATAAATAATGTCCACATCCAACACAATCCTGTCTGAACCTCACGAGACACGCACGCAAGCACTGATTGTTACTGTTACTAGCAGTCATCACGTGTTATAAATGTGGATCCTTAAAGTGTGTTTGAACAGTCGATCTGAGAGCCGTAAAGATCAGCTCCTGTGATGTCTGCAGCACTGGCGTTTACTTTATTTTACCCGCCACGCACGCACGCACACACACACATGTGATATGAGACCATTTAGCACTGAGTAACAGCCAGTCATTTCTTTCACTTGAGACTTTAGTGTAACTTAAGTGTCTGGAAAGATTCCCTGGCGTGTGATGTACAAGTTCTACTTGTGTGTGAGTGTTAGCGCAACGTTCTGAGTACAGTTATTAACTCCTATTTAGAGACAAAACACAACACCGCTCCGCTCCGCTTCAGCTCAATGCTGATTGGATAACGTGACCACAGAGAATGAATCA
Source organism: Triplophysa siluroides (assembly GCA_006030095.1). Lineage (NCBI taxonomy): Eukaryota > Metazoa > Chordata > Actinopteri > Cypriniformes > Nemacheilidae > Triplophysa > Triplophysa siluroides. The sequence goes on along the minus strand of VCII01000203.1, from coordinate 2,027,872 downwards.
AATAGATTGATTAGAAATACACTTTATGCCTCCCTGAGCAATATTGAGATGTGAAGAATCAAAGATCTTGTTAACCCGGTGGTTAAACAGTGTTGGGGCCACACAGAGAAACTACGATTTTTAAACAAACGTGTCAATAATGACCATTCGTCCCTTAAGCTGCTAATGAACCGGATTCATCTCATCCTGTGTGTGCGTGTGTTTCTTTCCATTGAGGACAATGTACAGTAATGTGTGTAATGAAACAGACATAAATCTTATCAAATCATCTTTTGTCTTTATGTAACTGCAATAGCAGATGATGTCCAACAGAGGCCAGCCTCTCTGTTTCACTGCAAATGAGTGCTACACATGGCACTATATTTAAATCAATGTATTTTTGTATTGTACACAGTTACATATATTTACATTACAGGATGTTCAAGTAAAAAACAATAGAATACGATTAAAATAGGAGAAAATAAAACAATCACAGATACTGAACATACTTCCAATAATCCCAAAGTGGAGACAATCAGTCAAAATGTGATATTAGGTATTTATATAGAAAATATATTATAAATCATCAATTAATTGTATTATTGTAAATTATATAATTGTTATTTATAGTGTCATATAATCAAACATTTATATGTATTGCATATTATATTTTTATATCTATATATTGTTTTTTGTGTGTTCAATTCAGTAAACACATTTTTCAGGGTAAGTAAAAATGAGCATAATATTACGTGGTAGATCACATCTCAAAATAAGAAGTGTCCCACAGTGTGTCTGCATTATATCTAGTTTATATTTTAATTTTGCATGACCATATCTATACGTGAATATGATTTAAGAGCTATAAACAATTATCCATAAATTCAAGCCTGTGTTTCACTGATTTTCACCTAATAGCTCTTAGATGTCATTTTCAGTATTGGCAGTAGATGGCAGGATCCATACATTGATTGAATGTGGTCATCTCATGAGAGCAGGTGTCATCCTGACCAGCACACACACACAGATCCTCCTAAACCTCCATGTGAAAGATTCTCTCATTTCTTTTTTTGTTTCTCACATCACAATGTGCTTTCTAATAAAGTCTGAACTGAGCATCCGGAAAATAGAATGAATCATTCCTATTACGCATCAGCATTTGAGCCCTGCAACCTTTACAAATCTAAATAATGTGTTGTTATTGAAGTTAGGAAACGGGTTACCATACTTGCATTTTATTATCAAATTACTCAATAAATGGGATGCATAATATGACATAAATAAAGAGCTGAAGTTGAAGCTACAGTAATGCATTGCTTAGAGGGAGCATACATAAAAACATAATCATTTTGATACATTTCACAATAGTTTTGATCATTTTAACCGATTTCTGTCATTTTTTAAACAGGATGGTTGAAAACGACACCGCAGCTAATGGCAGAAAACATCACAGAATGTTGAAAATCCACTGTTAATATTTAATGATGTTTGTGCTGTTGCTTTCCAACAACAGTGATGTCACTTCCAGGAAGATGACGTCATTGAGGAACTAAAGAAGTACAGAAGCAAACTGTGATACTGAGGACATGGATTGGATACAGTTAAAGACAAAACAGATAATTTTGGTAGCATTTTGATTCATTTTGAACACATTTTTTTATTAAATAAAATTATAAAAGTAAAACGAGGCCAGAAAACCCTGAATAAATCTTTTTCATATTAAGCACATCTGGTTATTATTTACAATTGACCATGTTTAGTTAATTGAGCTATTGTGATAAATAAAACTGATGATTTCCCATTTTTAAGACTGTAAGATCAATGTTTTGTCTAATGTATCAAGATATATGAGGCAATAAAAAACGAATGACTCATAAGAGAATTACAAACTAAATAAATAAATAACTTTTAAATAAATAATGTTATCATAATGAGAAAGCAACCAAGAAATGTGTGACTGCCGGCTGGTCGTTATTGTGTATTTAAAATTAAAAGTTATTAATGAATGAACATATTTATTTAAGATTATTGTGTATAATATTGCTGTCGCAGTTGTTGATTAAAGTCACTTGAGGTCACGCGTTACAGAGATTTGATCAGTTACAGTGGCTCTATTTAAATGGCCCTTTCATTTCTCAATTTTCTTCTGTCCTGTACAACAGAGGAATTGTGTTTGATTTTAAAGTTTTAACAGCCACATTATCTGATTTATATATCTGATAGCTTTTTTAGAAAACACAATTGTTGGGTGTGTATGTACAGTTTCCTATATGAGAATCTACTGTATATGTTAAGCAATTTTTCATGCAAGTATCCCACAGTCTTTGAGCTCAGAAATGCAAAGCACCATTTGTTTAACAATACCACCATGAGCCATAATGAGATATGGATGAAGGCACAGAAGACATTCTTCTGGACGGAGTATTGGCATCATATTTGTCCAAGGGGTCTACCCAGAATCACAGACAACAGCTTTACAACACCAGAGCTTCTGTTATACGCGCATTAAAACTAAAGAGGCTGGTTCTGAGGTAAAACTTACGAGACGCAAGTTTTGTCTGAAACACAGGCGCCATTGAGTTTTGCAAGGGATTCTGGGTAACTCAGCTGGCTTTTAGGAAACATATGAGTGACATTGTGTTAAAAATGGCAGGGAAACCATTATTGAGCTTATAAATGGTTTCAGCAGCAAGAACATAAACGTTATGCGGCCCAAACTTAACTTCCGGTAGACCTCCGCAAAGAATTAATAACTGTTGAGTAGTTTTAATGTAATTTAACACAATTAATATACAATATAATATTAATATAAATGAAATATAAAATAAATTGTTATATTACAGCCAAACGGACCGGAAGTTAACTTCGGGCCAGGCACATGTATCTGATGAAAATTACGACACAAAATCGCATTTCATTAATTCATAGTGTTTTTTATATATGATATTGTATATATGATTTTTTTTGTTATACTGTGTAACTCTATATGATATTGTTTTTATTTAAAATGATTTTGCTAAGCATTTTTTAATCTAAAACAATCATACTCTACACAGTACAGGATTGATAATGGTTTTGGAAAAATGTAACAACATTTATATAAATATACATTATTAGTTTTATAAAATTTAAACCCACTCCTAAAAGAGTAAATATGAATGTATATGAATCAATATATACTTGAATACTTGAAAGTTAAATAGATAAACTGTGAAAAGATAAATTGTGAAAAAGGTCATTCATAAATAAATAACCTAAAAAAGTATTTAGAAAGAAAACGGTTTGTGAAGTATTCCATTAATGCCTTGTTTAAACATCCTAACCAGTATTTAAAGTGTAAAACAAGTTATCCTTAATAAAACATACAAATTAAATGCACAGCATTGTGCTACATGCAAATATCTGAACGTATTTTTATTTGTCCAGTCTTTGCATATCTTAGTGTGTTGTGTCTGAGGTCTGTGCAAGTGTCCCTAACACACTGAAATATTGAAAAGCTTTTGTTTTGCCTAGTTAACCATGAGCTGGTGTGACACAAACTGTGAACAATGCCACGCTGCACGCACAGGACTCCTCAACTCTATTATTCATGACGGCAGGCCAGCAATCCAAACACACAGAGAACAGCTTCAGCGCTCATTTGAATTAAACAGTGAACCATCTGATTCACTGAACCAGTGCTTGCTAACATCTTCTGATACTAGACACAGAGTTTTCAAATGAAAAATATTTTTTCTAATATTCCTGAATTCAAAGTGGGTTTTAAGAACCGCATAGACTTACCAAATTGTGCGAAAATTACTATTCATAAACTACGTTATTAATAACATACATCATGAAATATTTAATGGCAATTTAATTTAGTGGCGTAACACAGAGGACAAACACTGACCTAAATATTTGATTAATATTAGCCACATTAGTGTTTGATGGGATGTACGGCCTTTGATGTCATCAAGAAATATTTATTTGATTGTTGGAAGCCCCTTTCCTCCCTTTATAACATAGATAAGCTTTTATTTTGTTTTCTGGATTGCACATGATTATATTCTTGTAGCTCAATTGGTAAAGCATTGTGTTGCCTGTGCAAAGGCCACGGGTTCAAATCCCGAATACACAAACTGATCAAATGTATGGAACTTTGGATTAAAAGCAAATGCATGAATGTATTGAAAATGTTAAAGGGTTAGTTGCAATGTAAGGAAAATCTTTTTTTTTAAAAGACCGGTGCATTTCTCCTGAACTCCTGCTCCAGTGCTGACCTAACTTTTGGCTGCATGTAAACTCAATCCGACGGGCGCGCAAAGCCAGTTGAAGCGTGTGGAGGAAAGAGGGATATCAGCAAATAACCCTCGGAACACCCGTATTGCGCACTTTCCCAGCCACTAAGCTAAGCCATGAATTATAAATGCCTCCTGAGAATTTTCTCCTTTCGTTTCTCCTTCCATCTTTCCTTTTTAAAAGACAGAAAGGATAGAAAAAAAAAAACAATACACAGATAAAACCAACACATACGCTACAAGCCTATTTGGACTGTTTTGCTAAAGTGCGACAAGCGACGGAAACCGTGTCGGGAGCGTTTGTGCGGTTTCGAGATCGTGTAAGATTTGTTAGTATTTACACACACAGGCAAGGTGGCGACATAAAAATTCTCAGTGATCGTCATCGTTTATTTAAAGATAACCAAAAAACTGCCTGCTTCCAAACAGCCCTATTAAAAGCCACAAAAACAATAAGACAAAAGGCAAAAGTGCCACTAAATCGTGAACATAGTGAGTGTGCGGTGATGTAATGCTTACGCCTTAATGAATAAATTATGCGCCTGAAATTTCATCGTCATAGTAACTGCCCCATTTCTGTTGACGGAACACGCTGATACAGGTCACAGATAAAACCTAAAACATCCACATAAACATCATCGACTGATTTACATTTGCATTTTTGATAGCAAAATAAGTAAGATGCATGCCTGTGTGTGAGAGAGAGAGAGAGAGAGAGAGAGAGAGAGAGAGGGGATTGGTTTGAGTTCTCATCCATGCGTAAGAGGCTGTGTGTCTCTGAAGGACATAAAACAAAGCGCATGGAGCGCTGGGGCCTGTCGCTCGTAATTGTGCAGGTGGCATTTTAGCCATTCTCGCCGCACGAGGGTCAATTTTTCCCCAGGTCACTGACAGTGACATCATCAAACCGCTATTAACTCCACAAACAATTTCAACTCCATCCAGAGCCCATATAGACAACAGACTGTATCAAACACATGCACAGACGCAGGGAACTGGTCAAAATGTGCCCTCAATCTAAACCCTTCACCTTATACACAAACACACACACAGCCAGGCCTCAGTAGAGTTATAAGAAACAAATGTCTTCCGTTGTAAAAAGAGAGAGAGTAAAAGGAGAGAAAATGGAGTAATGTAGATAAAGCGATTATTCATCTAAAGAGATCAGAGGAGATGGTTCTTCAGACATGGCTGAACACATGAGCAATACTGTATTGGCACCTAAACCACACATAAAAATCTATGAACTTTATTGCATAACATAAGAAAATATCAAACTGACATTTATAATCGCATTATTCAAGACCTTTTCTCAGAGCTATCTTCACATTTTTCCAATGACTTTAAACAGACCGACCATCTAATCTCACAAAAACACATCCGGGTCAAATTTCACTGCATTAAAGGTCCAATGTGTCATTTTTTAGATTATCTATTGAAATTTAAGGATGCACGATCAGACGATAAATGGTCATTTTTAATGATATCGGCGGATAATAAAATTTAGGCTGATAAATTATAGCACGCCGCTCACAGTTTAAACCCAGTACAGTGCTGTCTTTCTGTCATGATCATTCAATTTCTATTATTAGCAAAACATTGTTGATGTAGGTACAGTATGTAGATATTTATGAATGTGTCAATTATAGGAACAAAAGCATATTGTTTAAAGCTGATTGCTGTCTGAATGCTTTCTGTCTTGAGACCTGTTAGACTGGGTTGCTCTGGAAGAGCATCTTTATTTGTTTATTTAGTAAACATTATACCACAAAATACTTTGTGAATACATTATCTCCATCTTAGTGCCGTGTCAGGCAGCGTAGTGCTTCGAAAAGTAGGGGTAGAGTGAGCCATTGGTTGCAATTCACAACCTCACCACTAGATGTCGCTATGTTTCCCTCACTGGACCTTTAATAAAAATCTATTGGGACACGTATCCAACACAATCTTACGACAATTTAATTTTACTATTTCACAAAGTGGATAGTTTGGATAAATACATCCACATTTTTGTACGTTTTAGTACAATCTGCTTTAATGTCAGTAGGGGTGGGGCTTTATTATTGCTTTTTTATAATAATTGTTTGTGCAATTCACTTCGAACATCATAATTTGTACGATGTAACCACCTTGTAAAATAGTCATGAATTTAAGGTTTGTAATAATTCTGAGTATTAGCATTCAATGTTTTAATAATTGTTATTTGTGTTATATATACAGTATATTACTGTAATCCAATAATTATTTGCAAATTGTCATGTACATAATGTCCCAAACAAAAGATCACATTACTGTAGACATGCCAGAAATGGATCCTCCTTGTGATCGAAGTCTGCTGTCTTACTTTAAAGATGTCACCTAGTTTAAAATGGTTATATAATATCATTTTAACAATTCCTTTACCGATTTTCAGTGCATATGATTTCCTTTCTCTTAAAAACACAAAAACCATGAACAGCCTGCCTGCTAAAGACATTTCTCCAGTGAAATAAATGTTTGAGGCAAAACACGAGAAGCCACATTATTTAACCGAAAGGGTTTTTATTGGTTATACTCCATCAGCCCTCTTCATGGGAAACACTACTCAATGCCAGCTGTAAATCTCCCACACTTTTAATGGAAATCATTTTCGATATCTCCGTACTCCTTGTTATTGTAATATAAGCCAAAAAGTATGATTATATAATAATATCACTATTAGTATCACACTAAAAAAACAGTTTTACTACATCTAAAGCGAGACGTTTGTCACAGGTTCGAGAACGCTCTGTTCTGGTCTTACTGGGTGAACTGTTCTCTATTGACTTACAAGCGGGAGGCATGTGTCCAAGCGCACTGCACTATTTTTCTGAAATAATAGCCAGCAGCCATGCAGCTAAATTATTAATGGGCACTATTCAATACAAACAGGTAGACACGCGGCCTCCGCAGTCGCTCTGCTCCACTCCGGACGGGTTTTATTTCACGCCTTGTGAAGTTCCCACCCACACCTGTGCGCATCACAGCAAACGCCAATGAACGTTTAACATGACGGTTCGACAGATCCTGGACCGGCAGGTGATTTCGACTGCTGTGAGAAAAAGATACTGTGAGGAATGAGAGTAATATGACATCACTGTTGCCATTACAAAAGAATGTCAAATATATCAAGAAACGTCTTTTACGTTGACCAGCCACTAGGCCCACTTGAACTTAAAAACCTCACAAATATACGTCAAATTAGAGTTCAAAATAGCCCTGCTTCTTAAAGATTCAAATGTTTAGTATCCCTCTGCAGAATTGACAAAATCAGGCCACGTGCATTACGGTCAGATGAGATTATGGGGTTAAGGGTTGTGGGCCGTACCATTACGTGATCAATAACAGGGTACACAGGGAGCGAGTATACCGCCCCGCCCCTTATGGTGCAGAACACATACACCATCAACCTCTCGACCCCTCCGCCCGGCTCACCCTCTCCACATCCTCCTCATCTCGATCAATTAGCTGCTAAGTAAAGAGATCTGTGCTGTGCCGCCCGGGCCTCACTGTAAGAGATATGCCCCCCACCCCGGTCCCATCCGCAGAGAGAAATGAAATACTCCCTCGGTTACTGCGGGCTGCTGTGAGATGGGTCTAAATAAAGAGCGCTTACATCATCAGCCATGGCATCACCCGTCACCGGCAACACCGGAGGACGCAGGCCTAAATCTCACAAATCGCTCTGCCTGAAGACGTGGAGGCGAGCAGGACGCCTGTTAAACCATCACGTGATCATTGAAGCACATGAAAATAAAGAACAGTTCTTCATAAAAACAAGTATCGCTCTTCAGGAGATTTGAAATATAGCACAGAAATACTGATTTCTAAAACTCTTGAACAAACATCACTACTTGACTTTTTAAACTCATAAGTAGTTGCAGTAGAACATTGTGAACTGTCACTCAGGCTCAGCTGTGATGTGAGAAAACCTATCAAACTTTAAGGCATTCTACAGCTCGACCCCAACAGATGTGGACGTGTCATGTCCTCTTAGAGCCACACCATGATTCTCACTGAAGACAACCGACATAGATCTCAATCATTTATCCAACAGCAGTTACTCACAGTGATGGATTATTCTTCATTCTGCAAATCCCTGAATCACTCCACAGCTCCATGTCATGCTCAATTTCAAAAGATGTTTTGTGCTTAAGTTTTAGCTCACGATTTGAGGCTCTGGTGGATGAACGTTTATTAACAATTAAGTCATTTATTAAACAAAATTAAGCATTAGACTGTATTGCTCGTAACTGAAAATAACTATTTATAATATTTAGCAAAATTAGCAAAATTAAACCCTAAGTTAAATTCAAAACTGGAAATACTGAAAAACAGTCCCGCACAGACCTCTAGTCTGAACTGTTACCATGGCGAACATGGAGTCCAAACTCTATAGCGCCACCAACAGTCCAAATTTCCACGTACAATTTTGCCTATAACTTTTGAACCGTACATCCTAGAAACACAATTATGTTTTCCTCTGAACCCTTGGCTAATGCCGATTTTGAAATTCAGTATGCAACATCGAGATACACTGCAGACAACATTTCTTTGAATATTTTCGATAGGCCAACGCGTTCTCGTATAGCGCGTCTACGAATGTGATGACGAGCACGACAAAAATGGATTTGATGCTGTATCTTCGCCAAACTTTTGTGTATCGACATGACACTTGGTAAATGTCATCGCAGTCATGACATGAGGTAACATGCATAGTTTTCATAATATAAATTTATTTCCATTAGTATATTTGTTGGCTCGAGTCGAGTACTTTGATATCCAATTTTTATGAATAATCCATTTATAATTCAAAATTCATTAGTCATTATAGTTCCTTAAAATAAAATATACAAACAAACCAAAGTATTCACACTAAACACATTATATTTGAAAAGGAAACTACTATAAACTATATACAGCTGCGGAAAAAATTAAGAGACCATTTTAGATTTTTTTCAGTTTTTCTGAATTTACTATTTATGGGGGGGGGTGTTCAAAATAATCATTTCTGTTTCATACTGTGAACTACTTACAATATTACAAATTTCAAATAAAATATTTTTTCTGTTTGCATTTATATGCAGAAAATGAAAACTGGTGAAACAGGTTAAAATAACAGAAAAGATGCTCTGTGTTTTTTCAGACCACAAGTTCATATTTACTTTTAAGTAAATAAAACAGCAATATTTGTACATTTATTAAGGAAAAGTTCAAAAATTATTTATTTATGTAGTATATTACACACATACAGTATATATATATAATTGGATTTTTATCACAGTTTTCATGTGTCTTGTCATGCTGTCAGTCTTTCACCTTGCTGTTGGACGACTTTGAATGGACTGTATTTAATTTCAGCCAGCATAAATAAAAAACATATTTTTTCATATTTACTTTAATCTCTTGACGGCTACATTTAATTCACAAAAACCATAATGATAAACAGGAAAATGTTCTGATGAATGAATTCCCTTAACATTATCATAGTCTACTCCAACCCCCCCCATTAAATCCAAAACAAGCCCTAAATCTCTGTCTACAATTCCATATGTCATATTATCCGCTCTATTAATTTAACGCGATACCCGTTTGCCCGATCTAAACGCTATAAAATTTCACAGGTCTGGATCGCATTGCCACAGGGATTCTCGTAGCACACATCTGTTCCTATACCTGCTCGACATCACGAGCCGTAATTAAGACACGCTCTGAGGTGCGATGCGCTGGTGTTTCTTACAAGCGTCCGGTGAGAGTCTGAGGCCTAGAACGGCCCGCTCTGGGGCTGCTGGTCCTGGCCCCGGGCCACAGCTCCTCACAGCAGTATAATCAGATTTGGGCCGGTGAGATGCTGAATGAGCCTCTCAGGGCCGGTTGGCTGTTTGCGGAGGGAGTGAAGGACCATAATCCTGCAGATTAATAGAGTGTTATATGATCAGAGCGTGCGTGTCAGCAGCGATCCGGCTACGACGGCTTGCAAAGGCCATTTTTGTTGTTTTCCCAAAATGAATTTTGTGAAGTGACAGTTCTGCACCGAAGGTCCAGGTGGTTAGTTACGTTTCCTTATGATGTGCCCTGACATTCCTCCATCTGGACTGAATTATCATGAGCACTTATCGAATCACAGAATGACGGCTAGAAAGACTAAGGAAATTGTCCAGAGCAAAAGTGTTGACAACGTTTCAGACGGTTAGGATGTTGACTGTGTACTACGGAGTACAAACATTAAAAACACAACAGCCAGCTGTGGCCTAGAAATGGACCAGATGACACTACCAAACACAGCCTAAAAAATGTAAACATTTTCTTCAATTATTCACCCTCATGTCATTCCAAAACTCTGTGACTTTCTTCTGCAGAACACGGAAGAAAATACGTCCATTGCATTTGACATATTGACATTAAACCACTGATACATTTCTCAAAATATCTTCTTTCATGTTCTACAGAAGAACGAGTCATATACACGTTTGAGTGTGAATAAATAATAACAGATTTTTATTTTATTTTGAACTGTCTCTTTAAGATTAGGACACCCATGCTTTATTGACTGAGCTCGAACCACACTGACCTGCGGCTTTATATGTTTCTACTGCCTCTCTCTCTCTCCATACATCTGTATAATGATGCTGACTTCATTAGCAAGTCTTATCAAAGATGCAGAATACAGACTCTTTCTTGGATATGTATTTTGTTTACCCAAAGGAGAAATCCCAGCCGGTTTTCCTTGCTTAATACTATTTGTTAAGTCGATAAGCATAACTGCAAACACATTATCACTGAACTGCATTACCGAATAAACAATTAACATCTACTGCTGATACAAATTTGATAGGATAACCACAATTACACAGCAAAAAATATGCAACATTGTGCATGCAGGTACAATGGCTATATAATGCCATTATTATATATATTATATAAATTTAACTTCCGGTAGACCTCCGCAAAGAATCAATAACCGTTGAGTTGTTTTTTATTTCATTTAATACAATAAATAAATATAAAATAATGAATATAAATTAAATATAAAATAAATTGCTATATTACAAGCCCCTAGCCAGCCTGATAACCAAACACAGACCGGAAGTAAATTTCGGGTCAGGCGCGCGTGTCCGATTAAACTATTGCATGGGGTTCTCAACCTTGTTGACCCCAAGGCCCCCAACTGTATTCAACAATATTCAAAGGCCCTCCCTCAAGCTTCAAATTCTTCTAACTTGAAAAGGGTTTAATTATTATAAAAATGGACCAATTATAAGAAATATCTTGGTTTTTAGATGTTTTAAAATGTATGACAATGCTCAATTTGTTTAATTTAAAATTATTAGTCATCCTGAGGCCCCCTTGGAATCAGCCAGGACCCCCTTGTGGGGCACGGCCCCCCTGTCGAGAACCACTGGTCTACTGGCATCACATCCTCTTCATCTACTCCGACACAAACTGAGAAACGCTCTGGAAAAACCTCACTGCAACGTGGAATAAAGTGATGACAAAGTTACTACTTTAAAACCGCAGACAAGCTTTAATTTGAAAAAGTTAAAATACGGTCATCTACCAGAACACTGTTATGATACAACTATGAAATTGTATCATTTTAACGTTGTAGTAATCGTTGTTTCTCGAGTGTGGCAGCATCGGACATGAACAGATATATTACAGTAAGTATAATATATTTAAAACTTTCATTAAATATTTTGCTATAAAAGATGAAAAATGTCACACAGGGACTTGAATCATTTCCTTTTGAAGCAGTTAATTAACAAAACCCGTCTAAATGAATTTTCACAAAAAAGAATTTCACTAGAATAAAACAATACGACAATTTCACTTGGCTCTTAAGCTATGTGAGCGCAATGTGATGAGAAAAGTCTGTTTCTACTTGTTGTATAAAGTAGCTTTTCACTGGAAAAGCCATTTGTTTGAAACCGCTGAGCTACTGTCATACTACAGAAAAAAAATGTTTTTCTCATAATTTACTCACACTCATGGCATTCCAGACGCCTATTTTATTAATCCCCTGATATCGTTGAGTAAACTATAAAAGAATTTGGGAAAACAAATTACTTCAAAACATTCTGTCATCATTCTGTCAACACTCTGTGGAACACAAGAGTATATATTTTGAGAAATGTCTCAGTGGTTTTATGTCCATACAATGGAAGTCAATGGGGTCCGGTGTTGTTTCAAAATATTTTCTTTTGTGTTCTCCAGATGAAAGAAAGTCAAACAGATTTGGAAATGACATGAAGGTGAGTAAACGATAAAAACATCATTATTGGGTAAACTATCCCTTTATCTGGCTTTTAATCTTGCAATACAACACTGTGGCACAGAAGGCTAAAGCCACTTTTTCATTCTGAAGCCTTGATTTTAATTTCAACATCCATGTGCAAGCCACGCGCATGGGGTCTCATCTAACATCCACGAGCTGCCTGGAGGCCACAGATTCTGAGTGGACGAATTCATATCTCTCTTGGATATTGCCAGAGAGGCTGGAGTATTAACCCACTCAAGGGTATATCGCATGAATCAAAGTTAAAACAAAACAAAGAAAATGACACATTTTTCCAATTCTCCAAGTGAAATTCCGGTCTCGAGTCCATTTTGTTTGTTTAATATGTGAACGGTTACAGAATCCCAGCGGCTCATTAAAGGCGGCGACTTAACAGATGAGAATGCAGAGTGATAGATTTCTGCAGCGATAATGGAAATCTCTCAGAACAAAGGCTGCTTATTAATGAATGTTCCTCTGATAGCACGAGCATTTGAAACAGAAAGCGTGAGAAGGAACCGTGCATGTAATTGTGGCAGACTGGGAAATGAATGCCTCTGAGATATAAAACAAGCAAGTGTGAGTTATTAGATTAATCATACAGAGAGGAAAGACGCTGGTGAGAGATTGTGGGTTTGTCGAGATTCTATGCTGACACATTCACAAAGAAAGAAAGTGAATATCTGGTGAAAAATACTGTTTCTTGTGCAAATATCTGAAGTATTTAAAATTCGCTGAATGCAGTATTAATAGTAAGGATGTGATTGGAATTGATTCTGGTTCATCTGTCAAAATGGCAATGGAACGACAAATTGAGAGTGTTGCATTGTGGGATACAGGGTATTTTCTTGGTTATAAAGTAATTCACGAAGAAATGCATAACACCGTGCATACATACTACAGCCATCTCTGTTTGAAACATAGAATTTCAGGTGACATTACCACTAATCTTTACATCAAATGACAATAAACGGACATTTCCCCACAAAATGGCACTTACAGCTCAACTTAAAATCATTATTATACGCTTAACATCCTAAATCGGGGTAAGAAGACAGTGAACACTGATTTTTACAGGGATCACCCAAAAAACATATTTTTTCATCAATAACTCGCATTCGTGTCATTTTAAACCTGTATGACTTGCTTTCCTCTGCAGAGCAAAAAAGAAGATATTTTGAAGAACGTTGGTAACCAAACAACCTTGGACCCCATTGACTTCCATTGGTTGTTCCACAAAATAAAGAGGTTTTGAACCACATGATGGTGAATTAATGATGACAGACTTTTTTATTTCAGTGATCTATCCTTTCAAAGCATTCTCAATAACTGATTTATCTCTTTAATCCAAAAAGTTACGGATTGCAGCCTAAAAATGTCAAGTTCGTTCATTCTGATCATTCAGTTAATAAAATATACACTGCTCTACTTCAACTGAAACACACTTTGCATCCGTAGAGTTTTCCTCTGCTGCTATTAGCACATCAGCACAAGGTCAGGACTCTGTGTGTATCAGCTCATGGTAGACACACTGCCCTTACCAGACTGATACACATCTCAAGGACCCGCGTTTGCCCCAGCCGACCGCCAGATCAATAACGTGAAAGAGAGACAGCATTTAAATGACCCGTTAGAAGACTGGATTTCCTGTGGATATGCCAGAAACAGCAGGGAAAAGGCAGAAGAGAAAGAAGCAATTGCAAGAAAAAAAGGGCAGGAAGAAAAAACGCTGTTGGTGTGATTATCTGCAGATTACAGACGTCTGTGGATATCTCTCATAAAGGGGATGCATGCAGGGGGTCTCACTTAATATGACGGTAATGTTGGTGGATATACAGTCCTGGAAAGTTCATTCTATTCAGGAATTATATAATAGTTTGGGTGCTGCATGATGATCGGTTGATACAGACACATTTTCACCAGCTAGTGTATCACCACTAATTTTGTGTATATAATTGTGTATAGTGTATATACCTATTCACCTTTGGTTACATTAGGGCAATTCCATGAAAATGTCATGTTTTTACCAAAGGTTTATACTACACTAACAGCACAGATATCAACATGTGGTTGTTCAAATACCCACGTGAGGTCTCTCCTTAAGATTTGGAAAGCATTTGTTTGTTTTTAGTACTTGATTTTTCATAGTCAGGTAAGTGCCATTTTCAGTATTGTCACATCCATAATGGTACAAATTCCTCATAAATGGGCACATTTTGGGCAAAACTTTGCCATAAATGGGCAAATAAAGTAACTATTTTATATTCTATGAAGAGGCATCCTTACAAAGTTTTTGTCTATTTTCGTTTTTTGAAATAGAAAAGTAGTGCGTAAACTAATATTTTTCTGATGTTTAGACTCTATTAACAAGGATGTAGTAAAATATAAACCAATGGTTCAGTATATTGGTAACAAAAACATTCTCGGAGCGATTTTATGTCACACCCATAATGCTGGAATTGCCCATTTGTGGGACTATGTCTTGGAGAGAAATGATGACACTCAATTAATTTGCATAATGAGATGTAAGTAAGTTAATATTTATGTGTTATATATTTTGTTGAGCATGCTAAGGTACACATAAACAAAATAAATAGAGTAAATAAAATTAGTGTTATGGACTGGAACTAAGCTCTAATACTATGTGTTAAACTTCTGTGCATAGCTCGTCAAGAACCCACAACCCCCGACAAAACTCACAAAATCCCACATAAGGCCCTGACAACAACCTGAAAACCACCCACAACACCCTGCGAAGCATCCACAACCCCCTGACATCACAACCAATAACCCTCACATGCAAGCCTCTGAAAATCATCAACACCCTGACAAGCAAAAACAACACCCTCGCAACCCCCCAACAACAACCACACTCAAGCCCCTGACAACATCAACAACACGCTGACAACCACCAACAACAACCACATGCAGCCCCTGAAAATCATCAACAACACCCTGACAAACACAAAAACAAAATGAGGCGGAGATGATGCCATCCTGATCTTGTACATACACGCACCAAACACTTTACAAACAACATATACAAGTTCAAAAGATTAGATGAAAATGACAATTATTAAGTTATTTAAAAAATACAATTTATCAAACCAACAGAAAAGTTTCTTAAAATCAAATACTAAACTTTTTATCATTTCAACTAACTTATGGCCAACTGAATTCACCAGTTTTACTAAAAGCTCATTCACATCCTGTGTTCTCTTGTGGTTCACTGAGCTTAAAATGACTCACTGTTCTCTTATATTCGCTAGTGAATGAACAGTTTCAACTGTTCAAACAAATCGGTTCAAAGGAGTAAACTCTAAATACGCTGATTCAACAAGCCAACTGCACAGCTCAAAACATTACAGCGATGTACAGCAGATTAATTTAAGGAAACTTTTCAAGAAATTGAACGTACTTGGATGGAAAGAAACAATATTCGCCTGAACAGCCGTGAAATACAGCTAATACAGCTCCTAATAGCTCTTGTACTGCGACTCTTCAGTGTCTCACTGATGCTGATAACAAAGCCACCCACAACAACCACCACCCACACTGCCCTGACAACCCCCCCAATGTAAAAAGCTTGTCAAATATGTTTAAGTTACAGTTATACAGATATGAGATGATAAACTTCTCTGTTGCCCATTACATTAATGCTACACAGATTCACCATATCTGATAAAAGACTGTTCTGGCCACACAGCACACTATGGGCAGTGTGATTAGTCCTTTACAGACAGCATGAACAAGACACTTGCCAGAGGCAGAGAGTGTGTGTGAGAGAGAGAGAGAGAGAGAGAGAGAGAGGTGACGTGTTTTGTCTGCATTCTCCTCTGGAAACATCTGGAAAATTGCCCAAATGTCGTTCACAGCCATATGCTTACATCTTCACAATACAAGTATCCGTGCACATCTGCGTGCATTGTGGGATTTACATTTATAATTGTGTACCGTCCAAAAAACGTACCACATTCATAAGTGAGAAAACTCTTTCAATTGAATCTTTCATGTTTAGCCTTGAGCTCAGCGCGAGACTCTCCGCTGTCTCTTTAACAGCCCATTCATGCCCCGTGTTCTTCTCTCTTACAACATTACTGAATCAATAGCTTTAGATGTAGCTCCTGTAGTGCTTTTGTTTCAAACTGAGGCCCGTTACGGGAAGTAGGCCAGACTGTCGTTGGATAAAGAGCCTGACGCTTTAAAACGTCTCTCTTATCCTACTGCTAAAAAACTGCAGGTGGAGGTATTGTGTGTACGTTATTCAATGAGAAATGAAATTGATGGACAGCGAATTAAAATGCTCTTGATTCACAAATTGTTTTTCTAAAGAAAAGCCTCTGTAATCTTTCGCAAAGTCGTCAAAAAATCTGTGCTAAATTTGCAAACAAACCAAAGTTTGACATTCCTAAAATGCTATTTTTACAATGATCTTATACTAAGAATATAAAGATGTCGATATTTATCACTTGCTCACTTATAAGAACTTATTTGATTAAAAAAGAATACTGTTTTGAGTTCATAAACACAAGCAATTGAGCTTTTGCTGATTCATCGAATCATTTTCATTGAACATGAATTAGAACCATTCAACATTTTCTTGAATTGTATAAAAAAATGACACATGATAACCTTCAGAGATGATTATTTAGTAACTATATATTTGACTTGTTATTTAGATAATAGAAGTTTGTTACATTTGCCAATTGTTTTTTAATAAAAAATAGGCCAATACATTGTTGTGTTTCTATTTTACACCTCTACATTTACCTCAGCAAAATGTCTCTTTGAAATGGTCTATTTTTAGTTATCCTAAGGAATTTAAGGAGCCACATCTGAGACACCATATTAACTATATTGAATGAAACGGAGCTTTGAAAGAGTGACCTCTCAACATAACATTTTCCCCCCGCGAGCTGTAATATATCTCAACATGACAGAATTTCATCAAACGCTACTATTTCCTCGCTGCACGGAAGAAAAATCCCTTTCCTCGGACAGCTCAAATACACAAATCCCATGATTCACGTAGTTAACAAGCAATCAATAACCAATCTCACTGTGACTGAGCTCTTCTATTGTGTTTAAATGGGACATTAACATTGTCACCTACATCTCAATATTCGTTGTCATCCTGCAACGTCATACCACACGAGAAAGGTTAGAGACCGACAGGGGACATCATTTCCAGGTCGTGACCTTCGGCGATATCAATAGGGCATGTTTGATTTAGTCTTCTTTAGTGGCTTTGTGCATCTGCTTTAAACGCTCTTAAAGTGGATTAGAAATGAACACACTTGACGCTAATTGCTTGTTGAAAATCCTCCTTGATACAAGTCCATTCGTCCTCTAAATCCACAGCTACAATGGCCAACATTTATATGGATGACAGATCAAGAAGCTGAAGAACATTTTGAATATATTAAATGATAAAGAAAAACTTAATTGTACAAACTTGATTTTTTTCTTCATTTATACAATAACTTCATTCGATTCCTGTATAACCAAATGATTTGAGATGCAGCACACAAGTCGTCTTAACTTTTTATGATGCAATTTTTTGCTTGACATCTCCTCTCCCCTTCACTTTGCTATGTAAAAAAGGCAAGGATGCCCCTCAAAGATTCATCCTCAGTGTCCACCGAAGACAGCAAAATGAACTATTCCTTAAAGACCCGGCTGATGGATGCAGCTGAAGAGGCTAATAGAAACATATCGACAAGAAAACGTTGTGCTTATCTCACTCCTGCTGTACGGCCGCAGCCAACAGTCCCAAAAGCAGATGGGAGACACTTTAGGGAGTGAAGAGGGGGGGGAGAAAGATGTGCGGTTACAAATGAACAGTTTTATAGCTTTATTGCTGCTAATTCACAGGGCATTAATACTCTTGGGAAAAGGGCAGCAGGCCAGTCTCCAGATGCAGCGCTGATCAATGGGACGCTCTGAAAATGATTAACTTTCACAAAGCAGGTGTCTGAAATGTTCTCATCTTAGTTTTCTTTACAACGCAGTCATCCCGAGTGGAGCTTGAGCAGAAGAACAAGAAAATTGTCATTGCAGCTATTTCTCAATCTTTATTGTCACAGTTAATTTACTCATTAATATATAATTGCGTTTTCTGGCGGAGCATTATGTTAGTGGCTAAAGGTTATGGGTTCGATTCCCAGTGAACACAAATGCTAATAATAATCATTTGAATGCACTGTGAATCGCTTTGGATTAAAGTGTCAAACGCATAAGTGTACATTAAAGAGTTGCTCATTAAAAAAAATATGTATTTGCCCTCATGTCATGTAAACACTCAATGGCTTTCTTTGTTCAGTTATGATAAACAAATAAAAATGGTGTTTTTTGTTTACAATATGGTGACGGCCTCTTCAAACGTAAAAACGACTCAACTAGACAAGTGCTGTATATTTCAGGTGTCTTGAAGGCATACAAACAGGTTTGGCAAAAAGCAAACTAAAATATAAGCACTTTTCAATGAAAGTTTTGACCAGTTCCATTCTGTACCTGAACTGTTTTAAGGGCAGAGGCACAAACCAAACCCACATTCAGGACACCTGGAATATACAGAATCACTGTTTGAAACATAAAGGCAGTCATTATTCAATTATATTGTAAACCAAAACTTCTTAATAAATCTGTGTTTAGGTTTCAAAGTAGAAAGAAAGCTGGGTGGTTTTGAGCGACATGAGGGTTCAATAAATGACACATTTTTCGCATCTGGCCAAACTGTTGCTTCAAGGACCAAATTTGATAGCAATAAAAATCTTTTTTGATACTTGTGGTACAGACAGAAGGAAAACGATAATTAGCATAAATGTTAAAAATGTGGAAACGTGACATTATTTATTGGTTATTGATTTGATGTTAGGGGCTGAACATTTTAAGAGATTCATAATCCCAAAAGCGAAAGTGATTTCAGATGGGGAGGACATTTTTCGCCCACAAATAAACATGAGTCATCTAGAATACAAAATGAGCCTTAAAAAACTAGGGTTGGGTATCGTGTGAATTTGATCGATTCCGATTCTGCTTATCGATTCTGATTCTTATCGATTCCCAGTTACGATTCCACTGTTGAAGTAAAACATTTAGATATCAACCTGTATACGTTTAGCCTGCATTTTGACTGGTTTTGTGTATATATACACCTAGCAACCATGTTTTGTCTGATTTATTATAATTTGTAAGACCATAGCTTCCCCACATCATGGTTAAACTGTAGTTAATATAATGAAAATGTGGTCCATTTGTGGCTCCTGTGCTTTATCACAAGTTCTGAAAATATGCACACAGGAATTGATAAGAGGAATTGAAATTTTTGTTTCAGTATCCGATTCCTATCGATTCTGATCCGATTCCTCACCTTTCGATTCCGATTCTCAATCGATTCCCGTTTTCTACTTAAAACAGTAAAACTTGTAACTGTAACAATATACCGATGTGTAATAGCATAAAGCAAACACTACAATAGCAGAAAGTGTACTGAACAGTCCAGTGGACACTTTCCCTCCGTCTCAGTCTGTTTGTTAATTAAAATGTACGCGTATGTGTACGTGTGTTTGGGATGGTGGCATTACTCATCCATGACATCCCCCAATTGATCATGATGTAGGACTCAATCTCAGCGGGGAAACCTGTGATGTAGGAGTCAGCGGGTTATCAGCAGGAGGCCTGCACCTTGTCTTTATCGAGGTGAAGGTGTTGCTTCGGGCAGAGCTGGAGGAGGGGTGGCGGTTAGCCTGGCCTCGACCCGTCCCAAAACACAATCAATGAATGCTTTAACTCAAAGGGGAACATTCACCTGGCGGTTAGTATCGTTTTCCTACAATCTCCGGTTCCCAGTGGAACCATCGCGAGGCACGTGAAAAGCATGACTTGTATGCCGTGAATAAAACCATCGTGTCGTCAAACACACGAAAATGTGATAGGGTAATAAACTCATGACTATTTCAACATGTGCTGCTAATATACGTAGCGTTCACTGCTACTTTTGGCAGCCGTTAAAGTCTTGTGTAATTCTGGACTCATTGTGAAATGGGCTTTTAACGTTGACTCGGTAAGTGACCCTTATTATGAGAAAGACTCGGGATCGGACAGTACGACGAGGTCTGAGGTCTCTGAAGGGAAAGCAGGCAGTATTGCGGTATTATTGCTGAACTCTGATAGCGGCTTCTCAGCACTGGCTCGGCCTTTATTGACCCATTACTCAGTGGCCCTATCACTGGACAGTAACGGCCCGGTCAATGAATGAGGAAATGGTGAACATTCGGCGCGAAACTACGGTTTTATTTCACATTGATGAGAACTGAAATATAGTTTGGCAAGCGTTTTGTGTTTTACAGTCACAAATACAACTTACCCCTACATTTCTTTGTTACCTTTATAGACAGAACAGGACATGTTATGAGGAAATGACATGACCCAGACTCGAACCTGCGTCGCCTGCTTGAACTCTGCAGCTTAATGCACCACAGCACTGACAAACTGCAAGGCCACTGGTGTGTAAAAAACCAACAAAGTCATTTATTTATGAAGTACTATAAACTTCACACATGCAACAATATGCAAAATTATGAAAATAACATATAGACTAAATAGGAAATTGCACAAATTGTGTTTCTGTTATTTCTTTTTACTTTGTTTATTAAAGGCGGGGTGTCCGATTTCCGAATTACGCTTGTTTAGACAAAGTCGGGCCGAGTACCAAAACAACCTTGTAGCCAATCAGCAGTAAGGTGCACAGGACGGACATTAGTCGACCCGAGCGCTCGCGAAAGCGAAAGATGGGGCGAGGGGTGTGTTTGTTTTGGTGATTTAAACATCAACAACAGCTAAGAGAAATCGGACACCCCGCCTTTAAAGCGATAAAACATCCAAAGAATTCTGTGATCATTGACTCACCCTTAAGGTGTTCCAAAGCTATATAAAGTTCTTTGTTTTGTTGAACACCCAATTTTTTTTTTGAAGAATGCTTGAAACCAATCAGTTCTGGGGCACCATTGACTACCATAGTAGTTTTTTCCCTCTATAGTTGTCAATGGTGCCCAAGAATTGTGTGGTTACAAATATTCTTCCAATATCTTTCTTTATTTACCTAATTTATATAGGTTTGAAAAATCTTCTGGGTGAGCAAATAATGACACATTTTTATTTTTGGGTGAACTATTCTTTTAATATTTGTTTAGAATGAGGATAAATGAGACAATCTCTCCATGTTGGCATCTACCTAATTCGGATAAAGTCACAGCCCTGGGATGTCAAAAAACAAAAGATATAATGTTTTCATTTGAAAATTTCATGAGCTTTGTTCTGCCATCTAAACGGTGAGGGATGAAACAGCTAGATGCATCTTTTTAATTTTTCCACCAAAACACACCTGTGATCAGTTTTTGGATCGTGACCCACTAGTTGAAGACTTGCTCTGCTAGGAGCCAATAGCCGTGAGGGTTTGGGCAACCTGGGTTTGATTCTCCCATCCTCTACACTGGAGTTTATAAAACTGGGGTCCGGGGACCTCCTGGGGGCCTTAAGAATGTTCTAAGTAGTCCCCAGATAATTTTTGAGAAACAAACGACAGTAAAGTTGTAAAATACTACTCAAGGTTTATTCATTTATACCCGAGCAGACAACATGAAGTACAACATCTATTCACCTCCTAAAATCTGTGACAAAGTATGAATCATTAAAATGCTAAGGGGCAGATTTAAGGATGTTGGTTCTATCCTCACTATGTAAATGACTAAAAGTCTGTCCATCTCTAGCACACAACCTCTCAGGACTGACATTACAGCTGTCATCTTCCACTTCATGGGATCGCTCGCAATGTACCACGGTCCGTGGGATCTAGTTACCCGTACCCGCCAGGACACATTCAGCGGCGGAGAGTGGGGGAGGTTCCGAGACAAAGCCCAATGAGTAACATTCAAAAGAGGGAAACTGGACCCTGGCGGGCTGCGATATCAGAGTGTTGTGTTGAAATAATTAGCCTGCTTAACGCGCCATCTGGGCCCTCCTTCGCTGGCAGCCGACGGGTGCCAGATGCCACCTGGCAAATTTTGCCGCAGCGGTAGCGTCGGAACTGACAAACTCCACCGCGGGTGCTACGTCGCCTCTCGGCTGGGCCCTAAATACTGCAGTGAAACTCTGAAACTCTCCCTGAAGCCGTGGAGACGGCACATTATGTTTGGAGCACTTCATTATCCGAGAGCTTAGACACACTAAACAGCACCGCAGGAAGTGGACGGCAACTGTCAACAATGCCATTATCTTTAAAGTGCATTAAACTTCAACAAACCCGCTGTCAATTCTAAATCTTTCGTTTGGGAATTCGTGTTCCTGCGCAAATTAGCATCTTAAAAGTAATGACTCATTTACGAATTTCAGTAAAACAACTTCACTGTTTCGCTGTACGCCGGCAAGACAGCTAAAGTTTGGTACATCCACAATGCCTTCGCTTTTCCACAAGACGTAATTACGCAAACAAATCCACCGGCACGCGAACTTCCTCGGTTATCAATGAAAAACAGGTTCCCTGTAATGCGACCATTCCGGGTCTTTTAGCACCGACAATGACAACAGCCAGACATATTTGTTCGACTGCAACCGGCCTGCTTGGTAACTTGATAAGGGTCTGAATTTACTTGATGAGGTAAAAAGTTCCTGAGCTCAGCAGCCTAAGCTGACGGTCCCCAGAGAGGCGCTGAGAAACCGTATCTGCCCTGTAGGAGCTTCCCCTTTGGTAAGCACTTCTTATCGGGAGGCCATCACGACTGGCCGATAGCACTGGGTAATATCCAGTAACAGCAGTCTTATGTGAGATCCAATACGTGGATCAATCCTGGGGCCAGAGAGCTCTTGTTATCCTCCGGAGGATTTCTTATCCTCGGCGTCCGGGCACAAAACATCACATAGTAGGATTTTACGAACTAACACAGAAGCAAACCTTTTGGTTTGTGAGAATAATAATATAACTGTTTAGGAGTTGTTAACTATAGGACACTACAAAAAACACAATTGCCATCGTTTGAACAGCATTGCTTCTAGATGACTATGAGATTAAATGGAGACAAATTTGACTTTCTTTCTTAAAACCCCAACAATCTCATGCGTGTCTCAATAGATCTCCTGTGTTTATTAACCCTGCAATACAAAACTCAAAAGATTTTAATATAAACATTCTTTCAATTTTCATTTTGTTTATTTATACTCTCCACCATTTTACAGCTCTATTTACCGTATATCAACAAATTATTAAGTTGTGTCTATTTTATTCTAAGGAAACATTTGGGTCATTGTTGATACACAACATAAATCTTATGAGTTACAAAAGCTCGACCCCTGAGCAAGACCATTCTCCTCTGGGTAAAGACATCAGGTCTCATGCATGTTTACCATAGGACCTAATATTAGTTCGGAGAGTAAACTCATAATGCGACTCAATTGGGTGGCTTTACAAAGCAAGTGGTGCAAGAAATGTGTGTTAGCATGCGTGCGTGTTTGAGCCATGGTAGCAAGACACAAGAGATGGAGAAAACAGCCAAGAAAACAGAGACTTGAGAAAGAGATACCGGTAGGGAGAAAGACAGAGACACTGGGAGAGAAGTGGGATTCAGAAACTCCTTTGGGATCCCAGTTTGATGCTGCACATTTTCCCATGTGACCAAAGAAATGAATAACGACCAATTGTCATTCTTACACTCGTTTCCACGGCAGCGACTTATTCTAATTCGTGCTGAACAAGCGGTAAAAACAAATAATCCATAATGAAGGCACAATTTACAAAACATGCACGACTGGACGACAAATATTCGAGTGAGATTTCACGCAATACATTTTTTTAACTAAATATTTTACTTTTATATATTTTTAAAAGGTTTTACAGTATGATAATAACCTGTTTGATTATAAGAAATGTGACTTCATGCCATTGTACTTCAAATATAATTGTCTTTTCACATAAAGCATGTCAGTTTCATCTCAGAATAATAATGTACTATAAATTATTTATTATTATGACAGAAAGGATTTTTGATAACCGTGTATTTGAGTATATCTGAAATTCTTTCAATCAAAGCACTCATTAGAGTCATCACATTCTGTGGCCTTAGATGTGACCTTTCATTCCGTTATACTCCATCAAATAATTTTTCTTTAAGATTCTGAGGAACCACATGCTTTCCAAACATTTTTTGTAAACGTAAAAACATCCAAATCAAGCAACAAACACACAGACGCAAAGCAGCTTCATAAAGCTCTGAGCAAAAGTTTGTCCTCTGCAGTTCAGGAGAGTCATTATCCGGGACAGAAGGATCGGCACGCGCCGCACACTTATCACAGCAATTACAGTTTTAAAAGCCATCTCCCACGTCTACAAAGACAATTGTACAAACACCAAACTAAAGTCCAGCTGGGCAGCTGCACTCCGGCAAAACCCGTTTGTGTCTCTTACCTCCCGAGAGAAACTGACGTCTGGGGGGAAGGTCAGGACCTTTCGGCGCGCAAACGGTCGTAGATCTCTTCGGCTCCGGGGCATCGGACCGGCGTAGGCCACTGAGCCGGGAGAAGATAAATCAGAGGGTCGGGACACAGGAGTAGAGATGAGCTCCGTGCAGGGGCGAGAGAGGAGTGCCCGAGCCGGGCCGGGCGGACGGCTTCTACTGCGTCTCCCGGAATGAAAGCAATCCCTGGGACAGAATGGGTAATGAGATCTCGGCTCCTGAGATTTTAGCTTTCTTAATCATGTTCATAATTAATTCAAGAACATTGATAATTTCATTACATTCTTTTTGTCTTATCAATAAATGATGTGCCTGCACTTTTGGTCTTGTGTACGGGCGAGGGAGAGAGAGAGAGACGGAGAGAGAGGGAGATGCTGAGAGTAATACAGTACCACCGGCAAGCCGAGATGAATACGATACAAACAGCAAAGTGGTAATTATAATCTTTGACCAGGCCACCGGCAGCACAATATGAAGTCAAGCAGGCACTAATAATTAATAAGGCCTTATGTCGAGAGTGTGTGTTTGATTACAGGAGGCGTGTTCTCTGCGTGCCCACGCGTCTGCCGTGCGGCCGCAATTAAAGATGATTCGGTCTGACTTTTCCCGGTTTGGGGTTTTGTGTTTATGAACGCAGTGACAATCCATTTTCAATTGACGGGTTCGACGGATCACATCCTTGACTCAAAGATCCTGGATCCTACATGAATTACAATAAAAGGTCCAGAAAAAATCTTCATTTGGTCGCTCTTTCATAGCTCACAAGATTTTAGCAAGTTCTGTGATTCATTCAAGTATCAAATTGGTCTCAGATGTTTTTTCTAAAATTACTTTGGAGGAATAAAAAAAGAGGCAAATTATATTATTTTTTAAAATAATGTATATTGGTTAAAATGATCGTTATTTAGTTCAATTTGATGAGAAATGTTTGAGTTCATATTGAGATCTTCAATAATATTGACTTGTGATTACAGACTTGACAAATCTGTGCTTGGTTTGAGATATTGTTGACATCTCTTCTGGAACTCTTCTGCCCACCAGAAATATCTGATATGCACAATTTTCCATTTAATCTCACTGATGCCTGGTAGAAATAAATGAGACTAAACAGAGATCTCATCAGCGATTTGTCTTATAGGGAGGAAGTGATGTAAAAAGAAAGAGATAATAATAAAGAACGCTCTGGTTTAGCAAAAGTTAATGAGGTTTTATTCATATTTAATGGACCACTGTGACAAATTTCACGAGACATGTACCTGTCTTACACACGAGAATATGATATTCTAAAAATAGAACTACATCATGAAGTGAGATTTTATAACTTGGTTTTATTTACATGAATACGACGTTTGAACAGTTAAACTTAAACGAGTGAAAGCGATTGAGACAGAAGGCTCGAGTACAGTAATTTGACGGATGAGACTGACCCCGTTTATTGGGCAGTGAATGATAAGTCACAGTGGGGGGGTTAATCTGATAACAAGAATGGCAGAAATATCTCGTAAGGAACCAAACGCAATCACTCAGAGTCTGGTCAGCGCTCGGACCGGACACTGTGATTGATACTGTACATACACGCCATCCGTCCCTCTACAGGACCCAAACCGCTAACATTCACTACAGCACCGAAACACAACATTACACCATTAAACACCAGCGAAATAACTGATCCAATTCTTCCAAAGCGCAACACGCGGGTGGACATAAAATAGTTGAGATGGAAATGTATTTACAGTCTTATTTACACGTGTCCCATAAGATATACCTGCTCGCGAGCCGTAATAAAACCGGAGGCAAAATGTACAAAATTTATCGAGGTCATTTCGACACACAACTTGATATAGGGTGACCATACAAAGTTTTTTTGCATTTCACCCAGCGTCACATTTTAGTCATGTTGTGCCAATCTCATCTTTCCCGTGACGTAAATGTCGGCCCTACCCACGATGCCTAGCTGTGCTTCTTAGGGGCCTGTGGATGATAATATTTCCATAATAATCCACCCTCGGTTCCCAGGGGCCCCTAGAGAGAGAATGGTGGAAGAAGGGTCTCTCTCAGGCTGAGTGGAGCCTCATCTGCACCATGAAGGGGGGGGGGTGTAGAACGAGAGTATCGTGCGGCTGAACCAGCCTGTAGGCAATGCAATAAAATCGCTGCACGCTGCTCCGCTCTGCACCGCGACGCATGGCCCACCACTAAAACAGCACCCGTGGAGGCATATAAATATGAGAGAAAGAGAGAGAGGGAGGAAGTGGGTGGCGGCACAGCTAGAGAACAGACTTTGATACTAATAATTGGAGTGGCTTCCTTTCTCTCTCTCCATTATGAAGTGCATGTATTCATTTTGCATATGGCCCGTGGCAGAGCAACCACACTCGAATTAGGGGCCGTTCACACAGGACGTGGTCTTACGTTCTTTCTGCACGATTTTGGATATTGTATATAATTTCTATCCTACCGTATTTATATTTTTATATTCATCTCAATTTTAAAATCATAATAGATTTGTTAATAACTTAAAGGGGGCATGCAACGGTGTTTCATGCATTCTGACTTATTTACAATGTTAAACCCCCAGCACACCCCCAGGAGGTCGTATTTTTCCGGAAATAATCGTACAGCAGGTACTCAAGATTAATATGAGATTGGCAGAAACTGCGTGTGTAATGGCAGCTTTAATAACTTGTTGATAATTAAAATCTTTTTAAAACGCAAACAAACACTACAAACTGTTTGAGTTTAGTTAAGGACAACATACAAAACACAAACTGAACACATCTCTGTGTTATTTATGGACAACACATTTTGTGTTAGTTTAACTTAACTTGTGTTGTCCCTTTCATTTATGTCACGCAAAATAATCACGAAATGTGTACAAACAATGTGCTGTTTAAATGTTTAAATACTGTGGGGTCAAAGTTGACAAGCGCTTTTTAATGCATTTTATTGGTTAGATATTTGCAAAACCCAGTGACAAACATAAAGGGTGACTAATAATAATGATTTATGAAAGAAAATAAAAATCACGAAATATGAAGACATGACAGCAGTGATATATTTACTGTTAAGCTACTCTGCAACAAAACAAACACAAATTGTGAAAAACATTATTGAAATAAATTTGAAATAGAACTGAATAAACACAATCTTATCTTATCTTATCTTATCTCAATAGCACTTGTAGTACAAAAAACGACATTTTTTATCAAACAATGTTTGCACTTTCTGAGGAATCATCCTACGAGTGGCTCACTTATGACTGTCTCAAGTATAGGAGGAAATATTCCAACGTCTGAAAAATCACACACATCACCTTTATTGCACGACCCCTACAGGCCTTTTGTCTTCTTTGCGCGCCTTCAAACAGTTATTACCCAGCTGCCGTGAGCTTCAATCCACGAAACGTAAAGGACCGGATACCATTCCGACTTTTAAAGGGCAGGGTTGTGAAAGGGCAACGAGCGCGCGGCTGCGTGGTGGAGGGGGCATCTGGAGCTCTGCGGAGTTGCTTGACTGCAGAGAGAGAGCTGGGGCTTAGGAAAGACCCCCGCGGACACCGGGGGCCCCTCATCTCCATGACAGGCTCCCTCACACCGCGGCGATCGCGGTCAGGGGCCGCGCTAATCAATACATGAAGTCTGCGGGAGGGCGGAGGAAAGTGTCTTAATATGCTTAAGATGTGCTCATATCGCTCCGTTTAGCCAGCGAGGCAAAAGCCATTGCCATGACACTGGTGTGTGCGTCTGTGGGATCAGGTGGGCGGGAGGAAGAGAGCGAGAGAAGAGAGAGAGAGAGCAGGCTAATTAATGTAAGCATTTGTCAGTGATTAAGCTTTAAACAGTAAAGGTCAGCCGAACAGCGGAGCAAGGCCCGTCCCACCACCCTGCTCTTAGGGCAGTCTAAACCTTTCCTGGCTAAATGGTAAATATGCCATTTCACAATGGGGGAGCATGGGACACATGTAGGCCCGACACACGGGTCATTGGCTCTCCACCCTCCATTACCCAGCCAAGGCAAATGTGCCGATCTGTGTCATTTAGGGGATGATAAATAAGGCCTCCAACGAGATCAATAGACGCTGGAGTCCTCAACCAACTGTGATTAATTGACTGTCACCAATTAATGAGGGAAAGATTACAAACCATTGTCTGAAGCATATGTGGGCAAAATACGATCTTTAGAGCGATGGGAGGGGGAGCAGAACTGAATATAATTTGAACCACAGCTGTACATTTTCTAAAGAATATGTGAATATTTGCTCATGCTAAGCTGAACATGTGAAAAGTGGTTGATAGTACAGTATGTAGCGGTAAAGATGTGAGGTGAAGTTGTTTTAAGCGTGTTGCTTTTTGGTTGCAAGGGTGTTTTGGAGGGGAGTAAAAGTCTCATCTCGCCAATGAAAGTCTATGGGATTTATCTGGTCCGTTTTATCATTTGCCAGGTAATAAAATGAACACAATTACATGCCTTTGGCAGACGGTTTTATCTAAAGCATTTAAGGCATAGTTTTTTTATCAGTACCGCATGTGAAAGAAACCCACACAAATTACTCTGGGTTAGGTTTGGCTCGACCTGGTTTTGCCAAGTGGTTGATGTCCACAGGACAACATTTTTATAAATAAACCCACACCAAACCCTAACCATAACTTACCCCTGAAAAAATAAGTGAAAAACAATGGTCTAGAAGCACCTAATGGAAGATTAAACTTAAAATAAACTGTAAATGTATTTCTGAAAACTGATTGGTTGATTTAAATGTTGTCCAAGGGTCAACATGATGTTGTCCTAAGGATATCAACCACTTGGCAAAAACAGGAGAGCCATTTACATGGCTAACTTTAAGAATAAGCAATATTAATAGTAATCAAAATGTATTTACTTATCAAATACCATTAATGATGCATGATATGCATTTCCAATGGGCAACTGGATTGAAATATAAAGCCAAACATTACAAATGACTTAAATTGCTTAAACAGTACTTTATTAAAAAATGAAAATTCTGTCATCATTTACTCACCCTCAAGCTGTTTCAAACCTGGATACATTTAGTTTTTCTGTCAAACACAAAGAAAGCCATTTAGAGGAATTTTTGTTACCAAACAGTTCTGTGGCATTATTGACTTCCATTGTAAAAACTACTACTATGGAAGTCAATGGTGACCCAGAAATGTTTGGTTTCCTTCATTCTTCCAAATATCTTCTTTTGTGTTCAACAATAAACTGTGTATGGGGAAAAAAATACAAAAACAATTTTTTGGGCGAACTATCCCTTTAAATGAACAATATGTTATCCTGTAGCTCAGTTTTCGTAGAGCATTGTGCTAGGTTGTGGGTTTGATGCATACTTAAAATACAAGGAAGATACGTACTAATAAAAAGCATGCTTTGAATGCACTGTAAGTTGGTTTGGATAAGTGTCTACCAAATGTGCAAACTTCATATTGAAAGTCTTGAAAAATAATTCTTAACTAAAACAATCTATGCTGTTTTCTAAAAATAGAAGACATGATGCTACTTTTCTCATTTTAGTCTCATCAGTGATTCAATGCTTTTTGTAGATTCATGTGATGATGAGGTGATTCAGTCCACTGAATCATTTCACATGGGACTTTATGATGACATGGACGTGGCTTGTTGACAGCCCTAGTTTTACTTACGAATACAGTCAGCAGCAAGCAATTTCGTGGGTGCATTGTGTATGCTGATCTCCCTTACAGGAGACAAAAGGGATGTGGGGGCCTTTAAAATAAGAAAACGAGGCACATTTATATCAAAACTGTATGTAAAAGCACACTCAGCAGGATTTTCCCTGCTCACACTCACCACAAAATGCAGATGTTGTGTCTAATTTTGAGTCTCGGACCGAAAGCTAGAGGCCTACAGGTAGACTATTCATAGTCTAGACAAAGTCGAGTCTCCGTGGGGTGTGTTGACATGAAAGACTTGCAACAAATGACAGTAATGTAGTCGCAGCACCAATAGTCTGCTTGATGCAATCAATGTACAACATTGTTTTGCATCAGTTCGATGCTAATGAAGTTATGTCACAAGCGCCCGGCCGCTGGCTCTGCCATGGGATAATAAACCCATCATTTGGCAATGACCAATGAATTATGAGATTTAATAAAAATGAATAATAAAAAAAACGTTTACATTATTGTGATAAAATTATTGAAACAAACGGCAGACCTAAAGCCGAAAGAAGAGAAAGGACCAATGTAATGTCTTGTTTTTAACAGCTTGGCCGTATGCATATTGGCACATAAAACAATCTTACAAAAATATAATCATTGCTGTTATGACAAAAAAAACTGATTTAATATTTATTCAGTCTGACTGGTAGTTTGTGGTGTCCTGCTATTAAAATGATAATTTAAATGAAAACAAATGAAATTAAAGTAACTTGCCTTATAAAAACTAACCATGGTAATAATAATTGTATTATTTAAACAAGAGTAGCCACGAATTTACTATTATCGAACTGAAGGAACGATTATTTTTTAGTACGACCTATCGATCGAGTTGTTACTTCACTTGTATAAAACCATGGTGCTAAGGGTTTTAAACTACTGTATTACAGTTACAACTAACATGTTCTCACCTTGACTTGTTTTAGTGATATTTACCCATATAAAATGAAGTTTATTGAAATTAACAGGCGTCTTCGACCTCATCTGCGCTACGCTGAGGGCTCGACCTTTCCCATCAACGTCCCGCGAGAAGACAACAGCTTTCAAATCGCTCTCGCGGTATTTTGATGTCATACGCCGATTGGTTTGCGCAGTGCCGCAGGAAGTCTACTTTCGTACTCTACGCTTGCCGTAGTCGCGTGCTATTGTTTCTGCTGGAGGGAGTTTTGTATCATGGAGTTTCATATCTGATGGCTTTATTTATTTCACAGCTAAAACATGTCTCATCCATTTCAAAACGTGACTCTTTCTCTGACTCTACCCATTTCCTGCCAGATATGCCTAGGAAAGGTAACGGGCTTTTATTTTAAAACGCGTTTGTTGCATGTTGCATCTCAGTCTTGATCTCAAATGTAGTGTTTGGTCGCTTTGGTATTAAATGATCGATATAAGCTTGCAAGAGACTGTATATGCTTATTAAAGTTAATACGAGAAAGTTTTTAAGAGTGCAAGCTCAAGATCTCCCTCATAACTACTTTATTAAAAGTAACTAAGGGCGTACGTTAAGTTAATACGTCAAGATGACCATTTGAAATATTTCATAACAAAATACTATAACAATTTACATGATAAAGATTTAGTTTCAATGATATTCAATGAAAGTAAAAATTACTTTCTGCATGCCAGTCATACGCTTTATGATTAGCATTACCCTGATAAAAACCTAATGGTTCCAATACCAGTATGGTTTATTAGCTGTTTAGCATTAAAACCGTTACAGAATTCCTATATGTTGTGTATATTCGGTATTATTCCCGTAGGATTTAATGGTGTTCCATTGGTTTCTGCCAGACAACATCCCAAAAGAAACAAACACCAGTAGAAAACATTATAGTTTCCATTAAAACCAATACAACTCCCATTTTAACCAATACATATTTTTCCACTGTATTGTAATAATATCATGATGACGTTGCATTTACCTGTTGCTTTGCTCTATTGCATCAAAGGTGCGTCATCCGGTCATTTGTTGCAACAACCACGTGTTCTGCAACAACTGCATTAAAGTTTGGCTGGAGAAGAACAGCCAGTGCCCGACCTGCAGAGTGGCCATCACAGCAGAAAACCCCTGCAGAGAAATCATTGGTAATAAAACATCACTTGTACCTATTTACATTATACTTGTTAATATAAAAATACAGTGCTTTTGCAAATCTGAAGACTTGGGTTGTATTACTTTTTGGCATCTAGGATTATACTGTGGGATGTAAAGAGAGTAAATATTAATTGTGTGTGTTTGCGCTTACAGGAGCCACAGCTGACAGTGAGTCCAGCGAGAGCCGCTCTGTAAAGAGACGCCTCAGAAGGACTCGAGGAGAGCTGCTTTTTCGGGAATATGAGGTACTTGGACTTAATGGTTTGATAAAAGCAGTTTTTTTTTATGTGCTTATATAAACCAGAAGTTGGGCAAATCGAATGCATTTTCATTGAATAGACTTTAGTTTAGCCACAACTCATAAAAAACATGTTCAGAATAGCAAACTACCAGTAAATGTATATTATGCAAGGTAGACAAATGTTTTGTATACACAGAACACTGAGGTGACCTACAGCACTTGGCAAAATACTGTATGTAGTACAAGCAAAACACGCAAAGAAACACTGCCATTCAAGAACATTCTATTGGACAAAAATGTGTATATTGCCATGTGAACAAGTTCTCAGTATTTTGGCCAATTTCTCTGGAAGAGCAAGATCAAGCAAACATCTGAAAAAATATTGTCCACTTTCTGCAGTACACTGGAATATAGATGACCTCAACCAAAAGTTACGAAACTCAAAAGCAGAATCAAGTTTGAAATGTTTCAACTCATGTCTGTATAAAAGTCGCCAGCTACGCTTTGAAAGCCAGTAAGATTTCTTAGCGGAGGTTATGAATCATGTGTCCGACAGGATGAAATCGAAACCCTTCTGAAGGAGAACGAGGAGTTGAAAAGCCACACCTTGAGCCTTGAGCTGCAACTCAAGACCGCTCTGGAACCGGCCTCCGTCTTAGTTCCTCAGACGGAAACCAGCGGCGCTGTCGACCCGAGTGTTCTCGAAGAGTCGGCCAATAAGCTTAGAGCTGCCAATGACCTCTACAGGAAGGTCAACCAGGATCTCAACAGACTAAAAGAGGTACGATTGTGGGTTCTTTCTAAAATGATACTAGGAATTAACTTGGGTCAAGATGTTCAAAAACAAACTCCTAAATTGCATAAGGGCAGATTAAATATAATTAATATAACTATGCATGGGTTTACTTTTTTATTTAAAAGAAGTATTCTGTGTCATTTTAACAAAATATGCATATTTCTTATTTGTATCAGCTTTAATTTACAGTTTACTCTCTTTGTATTCAATGACTTTATGGATGGATAATACATTGTATATATTTATGGATAGATAAACATTGAAACTTTGATTTCTGAGGAGGAATGTGTAGTCCCAGAGTTTCTCTGTACAGTACATAAAGTTTCCCACACCCCAGAAAGTGTGGGAAATAGTGTTATTTGTGCTCTGTGCACAACACAGACTTCACGAGTTCCCTGAAAATACAAAGAAACCCGTTCTGAAAGCAACCTGCTTCTTTCCCCCAGGCTAACAGGACTCTACGGTCACAGAATTTTGACCTAATCCAAGAAAACATGCGTTTGAAAGCCGAAGTTGACAGCAGATCTCCACAAAAGTAAGTACTCCGTATGTGATGCGCTACGTAAGATTTGGAGGTGCTCAGAATCTTCCTCTTCATAGTATTTATGGATAGATGCATGTTTTTAAGGGGCTTGTTTGTGTTTTCCATCGAGATTCGGCAGGTATACTGTTGCAGCCCTGGAAGCTAAAATCCATCAGTATGAGCGGGACGTAGCCCAGCTGAGGAGAGCGCTAGAGCGCAGCGATAAGTACATCGAAGAACTCGAAGCCCAAAACCAGAGGGACGGACCTCAGTCTGAAGAGGCCGTGCACTCCAGCACTGCGTCTGGGGGAACACAAGATGGAGGAGTTGAAAGAATTACCCTGATGCGAAGGAGCTTGAGTCAAATGGAGGAGACTTCTGTTTATACAGATCTGGACCAAGAGCCTACACAGCTCCCCAACAACCACGCGCGCCTCCTGACAACATCCGATGTGTGCCAAAGGGTGGATATTTTAGAAGGGCCCTTGACTCCTCAGCAGGATGTTACAGTTCCCTCTACGCCTTCCTCGGCTCTCAGATCTCTGAGCTTAAAGAGTCCTGATGTTTGTAGTGACAGGAAGTTGGGTCTCAAGCCTCTCACGTACCTGAGAAGACTCAGCTTTGACGATTGTCAGAGCTCAACCAGCTCAGTCAACCAAAACCCCAGAACCTTCAAAGTGAGCACAGGTGCTTCTTTCGATCAGAAACCCTCTGTGAACTCGGACAATGAGGCCTCCTGTATGGGCTGGATGGACGGCGGACCTGAGCTTCCCCAGCCGGATGAAAACGGAGAGAAGTTCAAGCGGTCTGAAAACACTTCTTTGGCCAAGGACCCGACGGGAAACAGCGAAGCTTGTATGGATGCGGCGTATCTGGACAAGATCTCTGAGTTGGACTCTATGATGGCTGATGGTGAGAGCTCCAGCGGTCAGGTCTCTCACCTTCCCATAGCATCCTCTTCATCGCGCTCGCCGGCCTTTGATGCCACACAAATACCAGAGCTGGATTTCTGTAGCAACCTCTTAGCTGATCCTGGAACGGCAAGAGAGAACCAGGCCACATCAACGACGCAGGAGAACACTGATGCCGCTAACACTTCTGAGGAAAAAGTTTCATTTGTTGATTTTGCAGTTGAACATCCCGGGCAGTCCACCAAACGCAAGTGTCCCACAGGATCGGACATCTCCAGCCCCTCCAAACTTTCAAAACTAAAGTAGAAGCAGAAACATTGCAGATATGTTCTTGACCACCGTTGTTCTCTCGGGACTTTCTTACAGATTTACCTTGCTGTTCATTATTATGACAGCAGTCCTAAACATCTGTATCCTGAGGAAGGTGCTAATATCAAACACTCATTCTTATGAATTGAGTCCAGAGTAATGTGGCATTGAAGAGATCTAATTCATTGTATTTGAACTGTAAAAACAATAAATTCAATCGAAGCAACCAGTGTGAAATGAAACGTTTTATCAATTTTCATAAGGTGTTGATATTGGGTTTTAAATATGATACAATGTAAAAATGTGCGTAACTACACAGTCATAATTTTAATTGAATTTCATGTTTTTTGTCACAACAACAATCACAGTTGTTTTATTATTAGTCTCTCTGTTTAGTGAAGGTTTCTCCTTGTCATCACTAAACAAATCCATTTAATATCCACCCTGTGAACGGTCTCTTAAAGAATGAATTAATCCTAGTGTATCAACACTTCATTAGCTCCAACTAGAAAAAGGTTGGGCAATGAAAAATTAATACAGTGATTAGAGTTTAGTGAGATTTATATGATAGTTAAAGTTGTGTAATAACTCACAGCGTGACATCACGTCTTCAAAAAACATCAGTGATGTCTTATAAACTTAAATATTTGCAGTACTTTAATAAGTAGGCTAAAACGTATTAATAGATATGGCACATGACATGTCTTTTGATAAGCATGAACTATCGATTTAATGTACCATTTTTTTTATATATATTTTTTATTTTATTACATTTATTTTATATAATTTTATTTTTAGTCAATTATTAGATTACATATTTTGGTACAAATGTATAAAATATTGATTAAATACAGGAATTTTAAATATGTAATGTTTTGGTACATCATTTCTTTTGATATATCTAAAATGAAGAAAGGCCTAATGTACGATTTTTAATATGAACAATTTTTAGAAATAAAACGTATAAGCAGTTTTCAGTGACAAAAAATGGTAAAGATGTATTGTATACTTTTTTACCGCATTTAAATTGACCTGTACTCAAATATTGATTCTACTCTAATTTAGAATTGGTTTGTTAATACTATTTTAATAAATTAATTATATTCATACCTTTAAGAAAATAAAAAAACACAATATCTCTGATCATGTTAAATGCTTTCGTTCTATTTCTATGAGCACAACAACTTAATAAATCAAAATGAGCCCCGGTTAAACTAGTACAAAATTCATAAGCATTAAACAGCCACAAAGCCTCACAAACCCGTCAGTGCAGCACGCATGCGCGATGAATCCACAGGTGTGGACGCCTCCCTCTCTCGGCAGGCAAAACACGAGATGAGACGAGGGCAGAAAGAGGGAGAGGCAAAGACGAGAAAGTAGTCAATCGCGCTCGTCTCGCGAGAATAGGCGAGGCTGCCGGACGAGATGTGAGGGACTCAGGTGTAAGAACGCGCTCCTCATCCGCGCACAGCGCAGCAAAACAGAGACAGACGCACTACAGGCATCTCCGCTTTACCATCAAGCAGCCGGCGACTCCAGCATCCGCCCGACCGCTCGAAGACAGGGAACAAGAGGACAGGAAACCGGATCATTGTATATTTGTTTTGTTTTGTATTTTGCAAGCCTTTCGTGCACTTTATACGGACGGGATCACTCGCAAAGATGATGTCCATGAACAGCAAACAGCATCATTTCGCCATGCATCCCACCTTACCTGAGCACAAGTACACAACTCTGCACTCGAGCACGGAGGCGATCAGGAGAGCCTGTCTGCAAACTCCACAGGTAAACGAGCAGCAAACTTCTCTCGTTCTCGCCCGGTTTCTCCTCCGCGCGCCAGGAGCGCGTAATAATAAGGAGCGCTGCGAGGCACATACTGCCTTAATGTTTTTTTTAATGTATTCCACGGCAATCATCCGCACGTCTGTGATCTTTTCTGAAGGCATGCTCACCGAAGGCTTAGACTTCGCCCGTTTTTGTATAATTTTTATGACTGGAAGCTTCTAAAAAGGGATTTTCTGTGTGTTATGTGTTGACACTATTCCCCAGCTGACATATCTCCTTTCTTTTCTCTCTCTCTTTCCCCGACTGCAGCTACAGAGCAACATCTTCGCCAGTTTGGACGAGACGCTCCTGGCCCGCGCCGAAGCTCTGGCGGCCGTGGACATGGCTGTGTCCCAGAGCAAGAGTCACCCGTTCAAGCCCGACGCCACGTACCACACGATGAACACCGTGCCATGCTCGTCCTCCTCCACCGTGCCACTCGCCCACCACCATCACCATCATCATCACCACCACCACCAGAACCTCGAGCCGCCCGACCTCATGGACCATATCAGCTCCCCGTCGCTGGCCCTGATGCCCAGCGCGCACGAAGGAGCCGGCGGAGGCGGCGGTGGGGGCGGCGGAGGGGGTCTGATCTCCGCCTCGGCCCACACGCACTCTCACATGCACGGTTTGACCCACCTGTCTCACCAGGCTGCTATGAACATGAACTCGCCGCTCACCCACCACGGCCTCTTACCGGGCCACCACGGCGGTGCGCATCAGGGCGCACCGGGACTCTGTAACAACGGACTGTCCTCCATAAACGACTCGGACACGGACCCGAGGGAGCTGGAGGCGTTCGCGGAGCGCTTCAAACAGAGGAGGATCAAACTCGGTGTGACTCAGGCGGACGTGGGGGGTGCGCTGGCGAACCTCAAGATCCCGGGCGTGGGCTCGCTGAGCCAAAGTACCATTTGTCGGTTCGAGTCTCTAACTCTGTCTCACAACAACATGATCGCGCTCAAACCGATCCTCCAGGCGTGGTTGGAGGAGGCCGAGGGCGCGCAGCGAGAAAAAATGAACAAACCCGACATTTTCAACGGGAGCGAGAAGAAGCGCAAGCGGACCTCCATAGCGGCTCCGGAGAAACGATCTCTGGAGGCTTATTTTGCTGTTCAGCCTCGACCGTCTTCGGAGAAAATCGCGGCTATAGCTGAAAAATTGGACCTCAAAAAGAACGTGGTGCGAGTATGGTTTTGCAACCAGAGACAAAAGCAAAAGAGGTTGAAATTTTCTGCAGCCCACTGATGGACTACTTCTAAAATAAACTGAGTTGGACTGACTTTTTGGGGACCAAGGAACATCGCTTTGGCTGTGCTGGTTTTCAAATCCGTGTGCTCATGACAAATATGATTATTACAGTTTTATTTCAGAACTCACGTGCTCTCTTTCTTTTCACTGTACTGGTGAATGTAAAGTATGCAAATAACAGGTAATCCAGATGAACTACATTTCAGTTGTTCAATGCTTTTTATCGTCACGATAAAAATATCATTGCTAAATCGAGCTTTATTTTAGCCAGATTTTGTCAACAATGACGTTTAATTCAAATGATGAAAATAGCCATTTATGGATTACCTCATAGTTTAATTCTATACTTATTTATTTATTATTTATGAATTTATTTATTTTCAGCATATTTGTGTATTTATTCATGCGTAATAGGGAACTGCTCTATTTTTGATTATTAAATGTGTTAAAAGCAGACCCAGTGGATCACAGTCTTACTGATAATGTTATCGTTCAGTGTTTCAAATGTTTGCTCTTAATAATACGGAATTTAAAAGCAGAAAGGAAAAGAAAGTATTCGAAAGTCCCTTTTAATTG
Organism: Triplophysa siluroides; assembly: GCA_006030095.1. NCBI lineage: Eukaryota > Metazoa > Chordata > Actinopteri > Cypriniformes > Nemacheilidae > Triplophysa > Triplophysa siluroides. The sequence goes on along the minus strand of VCII01000203.1, from coordinate 1,988,592 downwards.
ATGAGTGCGACATTAAGGTGGCAGCCACCGCTCGTATTTCTTGAAATTGCACTGACATTTGTTGTTATTTAGATTGGTTAGATATATCACATGCTTTTGTATATATATATATATACGTACAAATGACACTTGCTCACCGTGCAAAACTCAATTTTCCCAACATTTATTTTGATTTTGTGGAAAATCAGAATTCCTACTCCGGCGTTAACTTTTCCTTTGAAAATGTTAGTGGCGGATATTAGTTCAATCGCATGATTAAGATAATATTACTTACAAAGAAATTGTCCTACAATATGAGTTCGTTGGTTTGTATACTTTGGTTTGCAGTGCAAACATTCTATGCATCGAAAGAAAAAAAATACCAAGCACTACATAGAGTATCTACTGGTAGACCTTTGTGGATGGTGTAAGTCACTGTTTAATGCCTGTGTTCACATAAAAACACAACGTTGTTTGTCGTGTTAATTGTTCGGGAAAAAAGAAGCTGTGTAAGTAATGATTTTATTTTGTGCACAAGTATGTTTACAAACAGCGGCCACGTGCGCATCACGAGACGTCTCACTCTTGTCATACCTGTCCAACAGTCTGCTGTCTTACCATCTGAACATCCAAACTTTTCTCCATTCTGTAAGCCAAATCCAGCTGCAGGGGCTCAAGTCCCGGCAAATCTTCTAAATAAACGATGGAAAACCAAAGTCAAGGCTGTCATTGGGGTGTTTCGGATGAAAATCTCATTCAACAGAATGGATAGACAGACCTTCAATTATCAGGCCTATTTCACACATTGAGCCACTGTATCCATACGGTTGTAGTCTAATTTAGTTACAGGTACACATCACGGAAAATAATAAAAAAGTAAATGTTATTTTGAAATTAATTATTTGACAATTTTTATAACTATCCTTATATGTTATTTTGTTAAATAGTACTCAGTGCACAATACAATTCGTAATATGTACAGTAACTTCCTATTACATGGAAAAAAAGTTCGGTGCCAAAATTAAAAGGCCAGACTGAAATGAAATACCCTTCTCCCAAAAGACTACTATGGGGTCACACTCGGGTAAATTTAATGGTGCAAAATGTAAGCCTCCCTTGTTTTCTGAGAGAGAAATTGACCCAATAAACTTTGTTCCCGGAGATCCATAAACCTTTTCTTTTCCTTTCTTTTGCTTACAAACGCAAACGTTTGATATGCAGTCATTACTAGAGAAATCATACATTATTTATACATTATTTCCCATCATTTTTATGTTCTGCAATCCAGACTATACAGACTTGTCTTTCACCATCACGTTTCGTATTTTTTACTGCTTTCAAAATAAAATCAGTATTTGCTTTCACGAAATATTTATTCAACGCATGTATTAATAAATAATATAGGCTTATTTATAAACTGCATAATAATAACAATAATAATAATAATAATAATTAACACATTTTCATAATTGTCACGCCATTTTCTGCCTTATTCTACTTGAACATTAATTTTAAATACCCTTACTAAGGTTTATTAAATAATTCATGCTCTGTGGTTTGGAAAATGAATAAACGAAATACAACAAGACACTAATTAAAAACCTCAGTGATTGTTATCGGCGTCTAATGGGATCTTAGTGTGTCAAACAAATGGTATTTTGGACATGTACGTGTCTGCTAAATGAGGTAACATAAGAATTACATTACAACTCCACCTAAATGTAATTCTGCCATTCAAAATCTTTCTGAATTCGAAGAGCATTACACCAGAACCACATGAGAGGCTCAAACTCACGATAAACATTTAATGAAGGTTGAGACCAGGCCGTCTCCAAACAACAGTGCCAACGTATGTTTAAAAAAAACAGCACATTAAAGAAGTCGCTTGATAAGACCTCACACTAAAGAAAGGTGTCTAATTTGTCTAATAAGTTCGTTTTTTCATAAACTACAACGACACTGCAAGTCTTTCGCGGTGTAAAATTGAGGAGAAAATATAAGAGGAAGGGGTGGGAGCTTTACATTTTGCTGCCTTTAAAAAAGATATGTTATATGTAGGTGATGCAATATTAATCGCGCTTTGCTGATATAAAATGCAATATTTTCAGACAGCTATCGGGGTTTTTCAGGGAAGCGCTTGATGAAAGCAGGTCGCAGCTGCAGTGCTACTGGAGAAAGACACATTTATTGTTTCTGTTTGGCTTTTGGCAACGAAGACAGGAACGCGGTTGCGTGAGTACCCTATATGGACATTTTCTTCAGAGTAAAAATGAATGCTTTCATTTGACTGGCACTTACTTTTTTAATTCAATCGTGCAGTCAAAATTCGATGCTCTCTTAAATTCGACAGCTTTTTAAGCAAGTGCACATTTTATTCTTCGTTTCCAGTTTTAGTTTAGAAGTCACATCGAGCGAGTTTGTGCTATACAACACGGCACTCACCAACGTAAACTACATTAAAAAGATGCTTTTCTATTATTTTGTCGTGTGATTTATTTTCTAACAGCAGCAACCTAAATTGTAGTATTTTTTATTTGACTGAAATTAGATTTTTATTTGCCTTGGTGACTTTTGGTGACTTAAATATTCAATAAAAAAGATACTGTATGTTTTGTAAATTAATCCAAAATAACTCAATAATCCTAATGTGGTAACATTTAAATTACTGGCTATATTAAAATAGACTAAATAAATTTTACTGCATCAATACGAATTCGTAAGTCAGAAAAACGAATAACTGCCCGTATTCACATTTACACAGCGCAATACATAAAGGTGTAGTCATTATCTTTTAGTTTTGAAATTGTGTACTAATTCCTTTTGGTCTGTGCATGCTCTCTTATGTTTAGCAAAATCCTCCTTTTTATATTCATACAAAACTTAGCAATAAACTACATTCTGGCTGCATTTTCCGAAAAGCGAGGACGCGCGCACGCACCATATTTCAGCACCACGAACAGCTCCCTCGCAGATTGAAGAATAATGCATTATTGAGAGTCTATATCAAACAGCTCTAGGGTGCTGCTGTCTTTCTGCCTGCTCTAAAGCCTCTAATATGTTAATGGCCGGAGGGGATGCCGCAGGTACAGATCCCAGCTGCTTCATGAGCCATATGTCAGCCGGGTTTGCCTCGTGGATCTATTAATCAAGAGATGCTTCATCAACACAACTCAACAGCATCCCACCCTCAAAGTTCAGCAAACAACAAAAAACAACAGGCAGCCCGTTTCAAGCAAAACACAAACGCACAAACGGATTTGAAAGAGTAAAGGCAAACGATGGGGAACAGTTAAAGGTATGAGATGTCAACAGCCGTTTCTGGTGCTCTTTACGCACAAATGCAAGAATAAACAGAAACGCGGTCTTTCTGCTCAAATGACGAACATCCTCGTTGTGATCACGTACGTTTGATAGGACGAAAAAACTTTCCAAATGAATTACGCGAAGCGTCGTTCATACGAATATGTGTTTTTTTACAGGAAAATTGAACTCCGAGTGAACTCATAGCCGAGCATTGGCCTTTTAGGATTTGTGTGTCATACATTTGAGTTATTTCCATCCAACGAATTTAAATACGATTACACACATTTTTCGTCAACATTGCTGTTATTCATGCGCACGCTGCCACCCAGTGATTGCATAACAAGTTATTGCAATACTATTTAACGCTTCTGTAATTTTATGATTATAATTATTTCTAAAATGAATATATCTATAGATATATTTAATAATTATACGAGCATGCAATTTCTTGTAGGCTACTTAAAAATCGAATTAATACAAAAGTGTATTATTATTATGTGTGCATTTTAATGGGCGTAATTAGTCATTTGGCCACCAGCATCCAACGCTTTGGTTAATGGGAAACACGTGCAGCACACGTGCAGCCAGGGCAAATTCAGGGCTCTATATTGGTTATAACAATGTCAATGAAGGATGGCCTGTGGACGGAAATGTCAAACAGGGGGTTGGAGAGCGAATCCTCGGGATCTGTGTTCATTTCCAACTTGTATTTATTCAGTGATCTTCCAGCGTCGAGAGGTGCCCGGCTGTTGACACAACGGCATATTTCAATCACATGGGGTTCAGAGTCAGACCAAAAACCTATTTGTTTAATAAATCCGTCATTTAAGTAGAAAAATATTTGATAAGGAAGGTTGACCCCCTCCCGCTTCCCAACCCAGAGCGTTCACCGCTGCCGCAGCAAGGAACGAAATAGAGGTTAAAGTATTTATGCAGATCAAAACATGCTCTGCTCCTTGCATTTCTCTGTGCATCAAATGCTGCTCTATCTCAGACACCTTGACTCCAAAAGCAAATGCATCCTTCAAGAACAAACTGACAGAAATTAAAGAGCCAGCAAGCTCTTTCTGCCAAACAATATCCTGCTCCGGGTTGAAGCGTGAGAATTGTGAGGTATTCCGAGTCTCTCATTGGATCGTTAGAGGAGCTGTCAGTCTGTTTCTTTATGAAGGGCCGTATAAATGTCAAGTGCCTTCTCTCATCCTGTCTCTTTAACGCTCTCATGGCCCCGGGCCCTGCACTTTTTGACCTTCTATTGAACACACTCGCCCCTCATCATTATCCTCATTTTGCCTCCGGAGTTCATCGTTTGTTCCCGAAATCCCTCTTCACCACAGCGTGAAGATATTTACAAACCAACTCTGGCTGACACTATTTACAAATGGGCCCTTTAAATGGAGTTTTGTTGCCCAAAGAATCCATGTAAAAGTTTTTCTTTTGGTATGGCAAGATCGTTTTTTAACAATGTGGAACATCTGTAAATAAATAAGAGTTATGGATTTTCACATTTCACGTGGATTTTATTCCCCATAATGCTTCAAGGCGTTGCAGTAAACAGCCTTCAGAGAAAACACATAAACAAACAGCATGGTTTCATCTCAATGGTTTCTCATTGACAGCGATGAGATTAAATAGAGACTTTTACTTCTCCTATTCGATTTTTATCCTGCAAAAACTTCAAAATTGCATCATTTAACCCTTTTTAAGACCAAATTTTATCGCTAATCTTGTAACATGCGAACTTTTGACTCATTTGTGTCTGTTTTTATTCCTCCTCTGGAATTTTAGGAGAAACATCTAAGTGTCCTAAATAATAAAAGAACAGCATCTCAATGAACAATGCAAATACAATTTAAAGATCTGACTTTAGGTTCTAATACCAATGCATCGAAATTGTCAAAAAATAAACCAACCACCGTCGGCCGTTGAGTGACAGGGAACATCTCCGCTAAGGTCCTCCACAGATCTTTACATGGGAAAAATAGGAAGCTGATCATTTATCCCAATGAATGGCTTATCGATCACAGATGTCTGCACGTAGAGGTAAAGATAGCCCTAATGCGATACATTATGCATGAAACACATCCCAAACAAGATCTGACAGCATGGGCCAACACTGTGTCACTATAAGCTCATGCAGTCGTCACATTTCAATCTGGATAAGCGTGATCTAGCGACGGACGCCTGGATACATTCATCAGCTCGAGTGTATAGTCGAAGTTTGAAACTTTGTGTGTGCGTGCTAACCGGTTTAAAGGCCGTTTGTGTGTGTGTTTAGATAATGAGAGAGCCGTCCTGGGCCACCCCTGTGCTCACCACCACACCATCAAATATTCATCAGTGTTGATTAAACAAGACACCGGCCCCAGATCTAGTGGCTCTAGAAGGCCAAACCATATGCAAAAAGGACGAATGAAACGGGATGGAGTGTCCCGCAGTCTGAGGTCTTCGGCAGCGCCCGGACGTGACGTCAGAAATTTCGCAGACGCGACCTCAGACGCGGAGATGATGATGGGAGAGAGGAACGAATGTTACAAACCTTCTGAAGTCATGTGTTGGACCATAATTTAATTGTTTTTCATTGATAAAATCTTTTTGATAAAAAAGAGTCAACGGCATAGATGACTATGTGAGCAAATGTCACGGATATGAAATATATAACACACTGTCTTAAAGGGACAGTTCAACCACAATAAAAAGTCTGTCATCATCGTTTCACCCTCATGTCGCACGAAACCTGTATCTGACTCTTTCTTCTGCGGAACACAAAAGAAGATATTTTGAGAAAGGTCTTGATGGCTTTGTGTGCATACAATGGAAGTCAATGAGGTTTAATGTTGTTTGGTTATAAACATTCTTTAAAACATCTTTGTTTGTGTAATGCAGAAAAAATAGAGTCATGCAGGTTTGGAAAGACATGATGGTGATTAAATCATGAACGAATCCCTGATCTGGCAACATTTTGACTTAAATTTGGGATGATGTTCTATAAAAAATTGTATGGTTTTACAATGACGTGTGGGTTAATAATGACGTCATATTCATTATTGTGGTAACCGTTTCTCTTTTAGAAGAACGCAGTGGGCGAGAGGATCAGGCCGAATACAAAGATGAACTTGACAGGACGGGAATCGTGAAATAGATGGGTGGAGAAAATGAATTGAAGGAAGAAGAGAGGAGAAAAGAGGAGAAGAGATGTCGGTCACTCCCGAGCACATTAAATATTTCATGAGATGTGTGGTTCAGCAGAGACAGGAAAGAGCGTGGTCAGAGAGGTTAGCCCAACTCATTTACAGCACCGGGACAGAGAGAGAGATGATTTAGATGTGTGTTTGGAGTATTGTCACTGAGTTGCTTGCTCTTACATTTCAAAAAATATTTAAAGGGATAGTTCACCCGAAAAATAATTGTTATCATTTACTCACCCTTGAGTTGTTACAAATATGTATACATTTCTTTAGAGAAAGATATTAGAAAGAATGCTTGCAAACAAACAGTTCTTGGCCACCATTGACTACCATAGTAGGAAAAATTACGATGGTGGTCAAAAGTGCCTCAAAACTGTTTGCTTCATTCTTCCAAATATCCTCTTTTGTGTTCAACAGAACAAAGACATTTTTCTTACTCTGGCATTCTTTCAAATATCTTTCACTGTGTTCATCAGAATAAAGACATTTGTACAGATTTGGAACAACTTTAGGGTGAGTAAATGACGACAGAATTTTCATTTTTGGATGAACTGTTCCTTTAAGGTATCATCGCAAATCATAGCTGACAAAACTCAAGAGTGTTTTTATGAATAACTGTACTTATAAGGGCAAGCGATGTGATCAAATAACCTAAAGTACCAAAGCCTGTCTTGTGCCTTTTCCCCGTTAAGCAATCACCTAACAACGCCCTAGCAACCAAAAAAGGACCACTCAAATTACTCTAGCAATGCCATGGTAACCACACATAGATTAGAATCTGAATAGGAAAGCGTGACTTATATTTTCTTATGAAAATGCAAAAGTCTAGTTTGAATCAGTGAGTTGAACTGTGTGACATCACTCATCAGTTTGTGCATAAATTCATATTCCGTGCATGAATTATTAAATGATATTTTAAATATTTGGTTGGTTATTAAAGAAGAACGCTATGAATAATTGACGACGTCGCCAATGCCCGGGACTGAATAACAGTGTTTGTTTTTGATCTGTGACAGTTTGTGTGTCAGCGCAATTCTACTGAATTGACCTACGAAAATGTTGCCATACTGTAACTGCATTGAATTCATATTCAAAATAAAAACAGAATGAATGGACAACTGTTTCCTTCCTCAATGGGTACTGCTTATTGTGTGTCTGTAATGTAATATATAAATACGCATATATTCTGTCAATCGTTATGCTATAATAAATATCTTTCCTGTGTCTTATGAAAGAAATTCACAAGTTTAGCTTCAAAAATCTGTAAATGTGTGCTCATATCCTGCTGCCAGACTGAAATATCATCCATTAGATCCAGTTACACACTTCATAGGTGTGGACACAAGCACACACACACACACACACACACGATCATGCTCTTAATATATTCAGATTCATTCCTTTACAAAGTAAAACACACATTAGTTGTGACAAACCCCTCAGACTGAACATGTGAATTAAATTTGGGGGTAAATATAGCATCATGGCAGGACTGAACCAGAGCAGTTGCAACACCCTGAAACACACACTGCAGTTCATTCCCAGTCATTTTCCTCTCGTCTTATCAGCCCGTCATCCTGACAGACCATCATTGATTAGCATGTCGGTTCTGTGTCTGGCTGAGACGGCCGCAGGTCATCAGGAGTGAGTTCTGTCTCTAACCAGAGCCCACCAGGGAAACCTTGAGCCCCCTGATGTTTGAGAGTGACAGGTGAGGCCGGAGCCCCGGCGAGCTGGATTTGCCCTCACGCTCCCGTTTCGCTGGCCGACCTGATCAAGCTGTCAGGGTGAGGGCAGGAAATGAAGGTGAATGAGAGGTCAGATCGACAGGAACAACATCATCATTGCTCTGTCTGACTCAACTACCCATATCTCTGACACACGCCTGAACAGATTCATTAAACACATGAACATTTCCTAAACTGGGTATTTTAGGTTAAAGGAATAGTTGCCCAAAAATGAAAATTCTGTCATTATTTAAAGGGATCAAATGACACGGCTAAAACGAATATTATTGTTTGTATAGGTAGTATTGCATGATTTCTGGTTAAAAAATGCTGTATTTTTCACATACAGTGCATGTTTTGGTCTCCTCTTTGCCCCGCCGCTCTGAAACGCGCAGATATTTTTCTAAGCTCATCGCTCTTAAAAGCGGTGTGCTATGATTGGCCAGTTAACCAGTGTGTGGTGATTGGTCGAATACTGAACGCTTATGGTGGAAATGTAACACTTCTTACCATATTTGGAACATCATGTTCCCAAGCAGTTGTACTAACACGTACGCCCACTTTACTTGCGTATACATTTGGGCGGTCTTAGTCAAATCATACCACGAACTGACGTGGAATTGTGGGGGTGTGGTTACACGAGACGTTTCAGGCAGGTCTGGGTGACCATTTGCTTTTAGATGGAATGCATCTTTTGTGCCGACACTTTAATTTTTGCAATTTTACGTGTCTAATACATGCATGGGCAACTTATAACACACCAAAGACACAGAAAAACATGTGTTCGCACCATATGACCCCTTTAAGCATTCTCAAGTTATTCCAAACCGGTATACATTTCTTTGTTTTGCTTAACTCACAGAAAGACATTTGGAAGAATATTAGCAATTTTTTGTTCTGGGACATCATTTACTACCATAGTAGGAAACATTAAAATGATAGTCAAAGGTGCCTAGAATTGTTTGCTCTTATACATTCTTAAAAATATCTCATTTTGTGTTGAACGGTCAAAAGGAAACATGCATGTTAGGATAATATTTTTATTAAAACACTAGGCCTATTTATTATTATTTGAGCTATGTATAGTTTAATACATTTTACTTTTTGAACTGGGACTATTTTTTTAACTTGTTATGCATTACAGATATTATTACGCGGAGTTTATTCTATATAAAAAGTGCTTTACACCACATATGGTATCAACTTAAGCTACCAGGATTACATTATAGCTGGTCATGACATGAACTGAAAGATTGGAAACGCAATAAGAAATATTGCAAAATATAAAAATTGACAGGTCATGGGGTTATTGTGCAAAAACTCCATACAAATGGTGCTCTGTATTCCAGATTTTCAGAAGCCAGAACAGACAGAACTCATCATTCTAAGAAACTTTTCTAAAATCTCATTCACACATTTGCTCAGTTAAAATAAGAATGTTAAAATTAAAATGTGTTGTGCCATGTTTGCCATTAATGAGATTAGATAGACACAATGGACGATTATTAGTGAATCATTTTCTGAACTTTCTATGTTTTTAATCCAAAATATCATATCACAGGAGTCTTTATAGTGCATTGTACGAACCAAATGTTTGCCAATTTCGTATGAATTTGCGCAATGTGAATCGCATTGAAACGTATGATTATTCAAAAAAAGCAAATCATACGACTTAGCCACCTCGTGAAGTTACGAATTCCTGTGTGATTGTGCTGGCAAATCTATTGATATAAATGAGGATGGAAACAACAAATTGTTGTCTTTGGTCATCAGATCAGACCACAAATGCTGTCATTATAGCTCAAGTTGAGTATCAATAAGTATATTCCTTTCAAATTTTGCATTCAATGAAGAGTCTTTGAGCACCACTTAAAACTCATTCACCTGACTGTCATCATCCTCTCCCTGCTCTCCGTCCATTATCCAGAGCTCAAACAGAGAAACCACTATTGATGTATGTCTTGATTGCTCTGATTGAGTGCGGTGCTGCGTCGTCTGTCTAAATTTACACAAGCCCTCCATATCACCGCCCCTGACCCCCCACCTCTAGGGGACAGAATCCACACCGCCGCACGTCAAAACCAGCCCCATCCGACATCATACACTTTTACCCCACTTATTGACCATTAAATGACTATAGAGGGAGAAGGTGGGGGGGCGAGGAATGTCACTGAATTATTTAGAGTGAAAACACAGAGAAAATCAATGGGGACAAAATCTGATATTAACTGCAAATTAAACAAAGACAGCTTCAGAGTCCCCGGTATGATTGCGGGACTGCATCTGGGTGTGTGTGGGGGATTTTCACTAGTGTGAATCAGGTGGTCCTCAATAGTTAATAATATAGGATAAATTGTCTAATATCGCAACATTACATTGTATTAAAAATGTAATTAAAACCAATAAAAGAAACACCTGATAAACAGGTGTTTTGCATCACATCTGTTACTATATTGTGAAATTTTCCATGCCTGGAATCTCACATTGGCCAATCAGCATCCAGCACATAAACTATATAATGAGTAATAAATAATTGAGCATGGCACGGTTTGAGTCATCAGATGCTGCGATGTAATTGACCAATAAAATCTGTGCAGTGATGGTCAATTAACCAGTCAAACAGTATGACTCAGCATAAAATGGAAACTTTATTACCTCTCGATTAATACAAATGCGCTCACGGTCTCTCCATCTCCCCGCGCTCTCAGTTTATCATCAGGTAATGAGTATTTTCATTAACTCCGGCCAGAGATGAGCCTCGATCCTTTCATTTTCCCACCACGAGTTCTTAATGCAGCGTTGCCTCCGTAATTAATATGATTTATGCATGGCGAGCCTAATGAACTGTGATGTGGGATTTCTCTCTCTCTCTTTCTCCAATTCAATTTCTCGTTTCATAACTATGCTATCTTTAACATTGATCATCTTGTAGACCACTAACACAAACTAATGCACTGCTCCAAAACTATTCACATAGACGGTATGGTATGTCCACCTCGGGTGTTCAATGTGTTTTTCACAATGCATTTTTGGACTCAGATCTTGGTAGACAAACACAATTTCATGGCAATTCATAACTATTTCGTAATCTCATTTGTACGTTTTAGTATAATGGGTTTAAGTTGGGTTTGGGGCTTCATGCATTGTTTTTTTTAGAATCATATCTCTGCTGTCCTACTGAAACCTTGTATCTCCATATTTTGAACCAATAAAAAGTGTTGAAAAGTCCTTATCAATTTGATAACACGGTTCATTTCATCATTTCCTTGCATTTGGACATGCACGGTTTCAGAAGGACGGCGACGATATGTTTGTGTACTCCTAAAAACGTGAGATATTTACATTTAGTCAGGTTTAGTATTCAGTGTAATGTTGTTGACTGCAAAATATCACCATGATGCCTTGAAATCTGTGTGACCCCGAAATTAACTTTCCAGCCCAAGCCATCAAACTGACATGATCAGAAAAGGATGGTAAATTCAGAGCACTAGCACACATTTTTTGATTTTGATCATAAAGATTTGTTTTTCTGTAGGTTGACTTGGATGATTTGTTCAGTGCAAACGGTCGATGGGGACTTAAATGCTGGAACAGAGAACACGCGTTTGTATTACGGTCACTTAATATTTTGTGCAACTCTCCAAGTATGATAATATGTTCAGAGGAGAGTGATTTGCTCCCCTGATATCAATAACATAATCCATTTCTCCCTTGCTACAAACCAAATGTCTCATGCTTTTGAGAGGAACCGGTGACCAGTCAATATAATCAAACATTTGCCTCACTCGTTTTCAGTTGACTGAGATTGAAACAAAGATACGTCCGTATAACAGTCGTCCTGCTGAATTCATTTGCCATCGAGCACATCCATATTTTCTGAAAGGTTGGATCAATCCGCCGCGCGCCTGAGCCGATCCGGATGCTCTGGACCTCTGTGCGCACTGCTGAAGAATCCGATACGGAGCACAGATCAAGCGCAAATGCTTCTCCAGCACTACAAAGTTGTACCGAGCCCTGCGGGAGGCGAGAACTGTGTACATAAATGACTTTTATCATTAATAACGGTCCATTGATTATTGTTGCGCTGTTTAAAGGTGAGCAGCGCGAGTTTATAGAACAGCGGGGGAGCGGACGAGCGCGCGTCCGCGGTTACACACATAAAGCGCGCGTTTCTTTTCCAAGGTGCGATTTACATTTTGGAAAGTGCACAGATTCCCCTGGGAGAGTGTATCATTTTCAGTCAATGCTGACCCTGAACTTTCATTTTGCCAAAGGAAGGCAAAACGATCCGCGAGCGCCTCTTGAAAGCGCGTGAAAGAGAGAGAGAGAGAGAGAGAGAGAGAGACGGGGGAGAAATGTCACAGCATATGAAACATTGCTTAGAACTTCTGCTCAAACAAAATGTACGAATTGAAGCTTCTTTAATTTAAATAACAAAAAAGACTGGGGAAACACAGCACAAGTCTTCACTTTTATGGAAATGACTCTCATATTAAAATATCTGATGTGCAACTGGTGGGTTTACACGGGAAAACAAAGCTTTCATGTTCTAGCCTACCTCTCTCTCTCTCTCTCTCTCTCTCTCTCTCTGGCACGACAATTTCTCAATTTCTCCAACACACACAAACAGACGCACACCGCCTCCAGCTAACACTTCTCTTAGGCAGCTAAAAAATGTGTATCTTTTGTCATAAAGGTCTTTGTCAGCACAATGTGTGCAGCAAGCTGGCAGAATGGCTCACGTTTTGCCGGAGCTGACTGGAAGCTCAGCACATCAGCGCGCGAGCCAACAAATCTCTTGACAGAAATCGGCCTCAAAAAACCCCCGGCGCTCACACCGTCTCGCGCACTAGGACTCCTCCTTTAGCACCGCTTTGCCTGAAAGCACCAAATAAACGCCTGCGTGTTCACAAAGAGAAACAACAAACCATTACAGCAGGCATCAAATGCGCTGCCACAGAACAAAACAAACACATGGGGTTGTTCCATAGCTCAAAACAGCCTGAAATCAGCAGCATCATCTTCTTAAACACAAATCAGGCCCGCTTTATTAGTCTATCGCTGCTGAATTAGTCTACTGCAAAAGAGGTGAAAAGACTGGGTTGTATATAAATAATAGTCGAAATGATCAACAGTATACTAAAAATATAAATACTATAAAACAGGATGTGAGGGACTAAACAGTAGATATCTGCATCAAACAGTATCAAATAGTGCTTCAATATCACAGTATTGATATACTATGGTTTCTCCAATTTAGTGCAATGATAATTTAGTTAATTTATTTTTAAGACATGTCCAAACATTTATTGTACTATCATGTTAAATATCTAAAAACCTGTCTAGCCGCATTGTGCCGGGTGTCCAAAATAACTTTAGTTAGTAATAAACAACAAAGAATATAAAACAAAATCAGAGGAAATGGAAGCAGAAAAAGAAGAACAGAACAAACCAAAACAGAGAAAGAGATTGAGAGAGAGAGAGAGAGGCTATAAGAGACAGGAAAAACTGCCTCTTTGCACAAAACTACAGCAGTGAAAAACAAGCACAGCAGACCCATATAGATAATGGTAGATGGCACATTAAAGTGAGGTAAATGAGCAGCAGCGGCCAGAGCGCAACTGCAGACAGCAAGCCCATTTAAAAACACCATCCACTGCACGCCTGCATAAATTATTGACGATAATTATCACAGGGTGGGTTACTGTGTGCGATAACAATCCATTCTGAAGCCGAGGAAGGAACACGGCTTTGAACTGAAATGTCACTGGAGTGTTTCTGACGCTCTGTGCTGTAGTGTGCGGCGATTCATAGCCACGGGACCGGTTTTAAAATCACCCACTGGAATAAAGACAGTTTCATATATTCAGAGCTTTGTGTTTACCAATGAAAGACAAATAGAAAGATAGATAGATAGATAGATGGATGGAAGGATGGACCGACAGATAATGGAAGGATAGACAGATAGACAGACGGATAAATGGAAGGATATACAGACAGATAGAAAGACAGACAGACAGATAAATGGAAGGATAAACAGACATAAAGACAGATGATAGAAAATATAGATAGACAGACAGACAGACAGAAACTTGGAAGGATAGACAGACAGATAGATAGACATACCGATAAATGGAAGGATAGAGAGACAGACAGACAGACGGAAGGATAAAGAGACAGACAGACGGAAGGATAAAGAGACAGACAGACAGACGGAAAGATAGATAGACAGACTGAAAGATAAATGGAAGGATAAATAGACATATAGACAGACAGACAGATGATAGGTAGATAGATAAATGGAAGGATAGACGAACAGACAGACAGATGATAAAAAAGAGAGACAGACAGACAGATAAATGGAAAGATATACAGACAGACAGACAGACAGAAACATAGATAGACAGACAGACAGATAAATGGAAGTATAGACAGACAAACAGACAGACAGACAGATGATAAAAAAGAGAGACAGACAGACAGATAAATGGAAGTATAGACCGACAAACAGACAGACAGATGATAAAAAAGAGAGACAGACAGACAGATAAATGGAAGGATAGACAGACAGACAGACGGAAACATAGATAGACAGACAGACATACAGATAAATGTAAGGATAGATGGTCAGACAGGTAAATGGAAGGATAGACAGACAGACGAAAGGATAGAGAGACAGACATATAAATGAAAGGATATATAGACCGACAGACAAATGTAAACAATGTAAATACATATTACATTATATCCTATAGACAGACAGACAGACAGATAAGTGAAAGGATAGATAGACAGACGGAAGGATAGACAGACTGACATACAGACAGATGAAAGGACAGACAGATAAATGTAAACAATATAAACACATATAACATTATATCCTATAGATAGACAGACAGACAGACAGACAGACAGACAGACAGACAGACAGATGAAAGGATAGACAGACAGCCAGACAGATAAATAAAGGACAGACAGATAAATGTAAACAATATAAACACATATAACATTATATCCTATAGATAGACAGACAGACAGACAGACAGACAGACAGATGAAAGGATAGACAGACAGCCAGACAGATAAATGAAAGGACAGACAGATAAATGTATAAACACATATAACATTATATCCTATAGATAGACAGACAGACAGACAGACAGACAGACAGACACAGACAGATAGATAGATAGATAGATAGATAGATAGATAGACAGACAGATAAATGGAAGGATAGACAAACAGACAGATAGATGGAAACATAGATCGACTCGAGAAACTACCTACTATCCTTTCTGAATGTTTGTTTTTAGGTGTATGTGTGTGTGGTGGGGGGTGATCCGGGGTCTCTGGCCGCAGGGCATAAAGAAGCCACGTATCATTAAGAGCAGGACAGTGCTGGGCTGGAGGTGAGGAGGGGTTAGATGCCAGGAGTGTGTATTGATCAGCTCGGAACTCCTGTCACACACACAGTAAGGACAGCCCGCTGATCTGAGCCGTCTACCAGAGACAGCACACACACACGCCACACACGCACGTCAAACACACACACCTGATGAGTCCTGTTGGTCTGTGTGCAATGTCAGAAAGCTTTACAGATGGAAATAAAGAAGCAGCTGATATGAGGCGTTCAGAAGAGAGGCTGCCAGGAATGAAGCGCACACAACTGACAGATGCTTGTTATGTTTTCTCTTTCCCTTACGTTTCTTTCTTGACCCCGTGAACCGGATTCCCTCCATTGCAGGCATGAACTTTTCAGCAGGGCATATATTAAAGTTGTATCGGAACAAACGAAAATGACAAAACGTGATCAATTATGCTGTGCTAAGTTGCGTTTATAGGCTGAGAGGCGTTGTTAAAGACTTCTAAATGTTGTCATACCAACATTCTTCAAAATAGCTTCTTTTGTGTTGTGCAGAAGAAAGAAAATCATACAGGTTGGAAATAACAAGAGGGTGAGTAAATGATAACAGAATCTTTGGATGAACCCTTAAAGACCCCTTTCCAAGCATGCAAAGGTCACACATCCATAACGTCTCGAATTCTCATCTCAACAAACTCTCTCTCTCTCACACACCTTTCCCACATTATTTCTCTTTGTCCAACTCGCTCTTCTCTTCTATACATAGACACACACACAGTGTATGTGACGTCTGTCTGTTTCTCTCCCCCACAGAAGCGGTTGTGACATCGCTGTGGAGAGGAACAGATTGGGAAGCTTGTTGAACTGGTATGTGTGTCACATCGGGCTGTTTAGGAATTCAGATGAGTATAGGAAGAATCGCTAATGTGCACAATTACACACCGAGGAGTGTGTGAGCTACAACAACAGCTCACTTCTGCATCATTTACAGCAATCAGAACACACGTCACTCTGGAGGCAGGCGATAGGAGAAACAGAACTAGAGATATACCACTGGTTTCCTGCTAAACAGCCGAGTGTGGATGAATATTAGTGTGTGAAATAGAATATAAGTGTCCTGCCAAGTCCATACTTATATACTGCCTACTATGTTTTCAAAAGCAGTGTTAAAAACAGTACTCAAGATACAAACAGAACGTTTCTAAGAGTAGTATAGTATACTGTGGTGATCCCACAGGGTTGCTTTAAATTTTGTCTCTGAAATAAAAACAACATTTATACTTTTCCTTTCATCTAATTTTGTCTGAGTTTAAGTAAATTGATCACATTGCTTTATGGGATACAACCAACTCAACTTGTATTCTTCACATTTAGACACATCTTTCATACTAAAATAGTCCTGACCACAACTATGACGACAACAATACAGAGAAACATTATTGGGATCTCATTTTTGGCCTTGTCCACACTAATGTTTCTGTATAAACGCATCTTTTCCTCTCAGTTTCGGCCTTCTGTCTACACCAAGACAGCGTTTCTGTCAATGAAGACAAAGCTCTTTGAAAACGCACTCAAAAGTCGCAATTTTTACGTTGTTGCCATACAATATAATTCTTAATTTCATTTTATTATATTACTTCTATTTATTACTTTAAAGAAGCCCAATATTTTGCCTCCCCCCATATTTGTTTGGGTACGATTCCCGGGCTACATTTTCATTCACTGTCTACTAATACTAAGTAAATAAACTCGCGCAATGCAACTAACATTTTAAAAAAATGGATGTTTTCAAATGTGTCTGGATAAGTGTTAAAATTGTGTTAATACAACCCATATGATAATATCGCAAAAATCCAGCACAAATTTAAAGTTTTGCCTTAAGAGCCCCGATGGTTACAAACTCTCTCTCTAATCCTTACACTTTAATTTCAAGTGCGATTTGTAGGCCAAAAAGGAGAAAACACAAAATTTTTAAAATTAAAGATAACTTTGAATGATACCGTTATTTGTTCATTAAAGAAATAGATAAATACCATGATAACGTTGATGATAACCGCAAACATTTTTTTTTGCCCACGATAACCATGACGCCAACAATTGACCTCTACTTTTGTTTTTAAATGTAATAACTTCTTTCTATTAAAGTGTACATTACGACTTTTTAAAGGGTAGCTTGACTGTAGTTTAACTGCTTTAAATTGTCAGTAGCTTGCAAACCGCAAAAAAACTTGCATGCTACTACGCCATTTCATAAAAGCCAAATGTTGCCTCACCCCATTATAAACAGACCGCCGGATGGTGTCACGCACTGCTGCCCAGTATGCATTTAATTGTTGGGAACATTTTCATTTCCCTATACCATGTTTCCATTCCTCTTGAACAATCTCCACTCATGTAAAGCAAAAGAGAGAGAGGGAGAACCCATCTGGGCCGGGGCAGCTCTTATTTGCAGCATAAGCGTGCTGTCATCTCCCAGAAACACCCTCTCCAAATTGAATGTGGAGCTTCAGTGCTCGGAGGGGCCAGGGGACGGCGAGGGAGGGGGGGCGTAATTGAGAGCAGAATTAGCAAAGCCTTAAATACGCCAGGCTGATATATCATTACCCATAAACTTGACCTCCGGTGACCGCTCCTGTCTCCCCTGGGGTCTGTTCTCCAGCGGGCCCCGAGAGGCAGACGGTCCCCGATCACGAGCGTGAACGCTGGGTACACGAGGCCCTGCATGACTGATTTCATAAAGATCTCATCATCTATTCATCACATAGATCAAACAGCACGGCCTTCTCCAATTATGAGAAAACGCAATCGGGTAAGCCGTGAAGAGGATAGCCATGCACAAATAATCATTTACAGGTCCAAACACACACACAGCCTATGACACACCAGCCTATGAGCATCCATCTCATTACCAGCACAAAGTTCACTTTTTTATTAGATTGTATGTGGCATTTTAGGAAAAAGCCACAAGTCTGAGATTTGTCCAACGCAACATCATTTGCAAAAGATACGCTATCGTGATCAACTTTGATCATTTACTCACACTTATCAAAGAAGATCATTACCACATTGTTCTCATAGGGTCAGACCCCTAACGCTCATCTTTTCTACCTCCGTCTCATTTAACTGCCAATGGACAATTCACATCAATGAGACACACGACCCGTCCTCGTACCTACGTTTCGGATACGCTCGGCCTGGCAAGTAATTAAAGCGACTGTCATTACCGGCGTCACATCTTCGACGCACAAACGTCAAACTTCCAAGAACAAGCAAGAACTTCTGTCGGTCCACATCATTACAGCAGAAGTCACATGGACAGGTAACATTGATGGAGTCGCTGTTGAGGTTGTAATTTAAAAACACTACAGAAGATGAATGATTTATTAATATCCAGTCCAAATGCAGACCTAAAACAATTACGCTCAGCGGGCTCCGTGTCACTTAAACGAATGAAGAAGAAATAAATAGCCGCTATGAGATGTTTGATATACTGCCGCACATAATAACATTTCTGGATTTCCACAAAGTGGATGGGAATGAAATTAGAAGGTCTCTGGTGTCCCTAATGAAATGTTCAGTCAGCTGACTAGGACGGTAATGGATTGCAGCGTCGCACGGACATGATAATGTGCTTTTTAAACTTCAAGAGCGCAATCGATGAGAAATATAAGAGAAAAACATTCACTTTACGTCAGATGAAGGAAGGAAACGCGAACGTGATTCCTATATGAGGAGAAAAAGAGTAACTTTATCATTTTATACCTAAAACTAATTACGAATGTCTGATAAATGATGGGAATAGATCAATCACCAGATATTACATTCAATTTAAAAGAATTGTAAGAGGTATTTGCAGTTTTTCTAGAATTTATAAGCCAAAATTCTATAAAAGCTTTTTTTCAGTGCAACTAGAATCTATGGTGCAGTAGCGCCGGATATTCAGAATTGTTTATGATAATTAAATGGTTGGAATGGTTGGGTTTGTCCATATTTGACCCGACCACATTGACATGAGCCTTTCGTAGGACATAGGTATTTAAAAGCTTGCACATTCTTGCAATTTCGCTGTAACCCTCCACTGTAATATCTCAATATATCTACGCAGAATGAATAATACGTTTCTATGTATCTTAAAGGGATAGTTTACCCGAAAATGAAAATTCTTTCATCATTTACTCTCGGTCATGTCATTCTAAACCTGTATGACTTTCTTTCTTCTGCAGAACACAGCAGAAGATATTTTGAAGAACATTGGTAACCAAACTACGTTGACCTCCATTGTATGGACACAAAACCACCGAGACATTTCTCAAAATATCTTCCACTAAAGAAAGAGTCATATACAGGATTTAAACAACATGATGGTAAATGGAAGATGGTTCAATGATGTGTAATTGTTGTATAATTCTGTGCTTGAAACTGATGGTACTGCTACTCATCTTGGCCAGGACACTGAAGTGAAAGAGATTTTTAGATAAAAATAATAAACTATGAAAGAATTTGTATTTTTGGGTGAACGATTTTTTAAAGCTCTATTTTGAATGTGGACTATTTTCACAGTTTGCTTTAAAAACGTTTTATGATTATTTTTTGTAATCTGTCTTTGTTTGTGTTATAGCTCTAACATGAATGTTCTCCATTGGCTGTGGCCAGATGGACCATGGGAGATGTTTGGCAATGTTGACATATAATACGGCCGGCCACAATAGAGCCAATAAAGTGTTTTCCCAAGGGCCCAAAATTAAAGCATCATTCCACACACAAGAGTCACAATACAAGAGACAGAACGGCGGGAATGAATGAAACCCGATGACACAACATCCTGCAATAAAAGGAAGTTAAACAAATGATGGTTTAATATTCATGGGCAAAATGTTCAGCCTTCAGTTTAATGAACTTTAAAAGAATGAGATGCTTACTGGAAGGCTCCGGAAAAAGAGCTCTCCATCTTGCGTGTTCTCGGTACAACATGTTACGTCTCTAATTCCATTGTCACTCCGACTGGGTTTTGTGGGGGTCATTAAGGGGTGAGAGGGAGGGGTCAGATAATCTGTGAATAATGTCGGGGGCGTGTGTGTGTGCGTCAGACACGGGTGGGGGGGACTCCTGGCAGCTTCATCAATTTTTTATTTGCCACTCACACAAATGAAACACCCGCCACCCAGAACAAGGGGAACCTTCTGACACTTCAAAGAGAACCCCTATGGGTGGTTCTTCTCTTGAAGCGGGGCAGCTCCTGGTCCCAAACCCCCCCCTTCTCGGCTGGGGGCAGCCTGGGCCTCATTAACCCTTAAACAGGCCTGGTGTGAGACACACTCTCCCAGTCTAATTACCCCCGCACGTTTGGCATAGACTGCCAGAGTCATACCCTGAGATGGGAACAGGGGGGCGAAAGACTTCTGGAGCGTTTCGAGCACGTGCCTTAATTGAAAAAACAGATCACACCTCTTTGCTCTAATTAGTCAGCGAGAAACGCCCCTTGCTAATGTACCAGCACGAGGCAGAGGGTGAAGAGTGTGCGTGTAGCGGGGTCGAGCCAAATCTAGAATTTAAGAATGGCCAGCATTACGATTCATGCCAGTACATTTGAATTGAATAAGCCACGCCCCTTAGAAGGAACTGGAATGATGGGAGTAGAAATTTAGTGAACAGCAAATTCAACAGCCACACAGAGGAATTTCATTAGTCCAACATGTGACAAAACCAATTAATTACCAGATTAATGATGCATACGTAAGATTCAATCATTTGCCTGTTTAATTAATTTCCAGGGAAGCAGAACATATATTTTTAATGATAACAATGTTTTCTTTGAACTAAGCTCAAAAAATAAAATAAAATAAATTACATTTCTACAGCTGACATTTCAAATGTTAAGTGTTAAGATCAACAATAAGGTTCTATTTATTGACAGTATTGCATTAGCTATCACAAACAAACAATAAACAATATATTTTAAAGCATTTATTAATCTACGCTAAAGTCCCCGTGAACCGGAAGTTTGCGATCGTTTTTACTTCCGAATTTTGACGCATCTCCGAGTGAAATAGAATTTCGAATGGGAAAAAAGTGGCCGTGGCTTACCTTTTTTTCTGCGATTTGATTGGATGTATAAAAAGCGCCATTGCATTTTGAAACAGAACTGGCAGCAGACTGACAGTTAAAGGGGAGGAGTTAACGGATGGTCCGCCCAAGTTGTCTAACATACCTCATTTATGACGGATAGTCACTACAGGGCGGAAGTACATTTTCAGATTTTAACTGGAGATTTTGAGGGCACATGAATTTTAAAAAGTGAAGGACCCACATTGATATTCTATTTACAATAAATGCTTCAATATTTCATAAAAAAGTAAGCATTGTAATTTTTTATTTCACTGGGACTTTAATATAAATACAACTGTTAAGCGTTTGTTCATGTTAGTTTAACAGGCATTAACTACTGTTACAACTTTTAAAAGCAAAAATGTATTAGTTAATGTTAATAATTACATTATAATTGGAACTCTGATGGAAATCAGAAAGCAGGTTATAAAGTGAGTGTGTACGTGGGTCTATGTACATCTGTGCCAGTGTGCGTGTGTGTGTTGGATTGATATTCCCTTGAAACGGACAAGCAGGTTTAATTGAGGCAAGCAGCAAATTGAGTGCAATTTACACAAACTCACGCGATGCTCTGTTAGCGCACTTCTACTGTTTCTAATGGCTCGGTAAATTAATTAGACTAATCAGACACACCCCACGGAGCACGGCAGCAGATTAAAAGCATTAAACAAACAGGGGACTGTTAATACACACCGAACCCAGAGGAACCCAACTGTCAGATGATCCCAGTAATAACATTTCTCTTCACGACCACAGACGTTTTCTTTGAGATCCATGCCAACTTACTTCTGTACATCTTAGAACCAGTGGTCAATGTGCTGTGACCAGTAACTATCCCATGGGAGCGAGGAGTGATGATGGTTTATCGAAAAAGATGTGACAATACAATCTCATAACAATTTGTAAGTATTTAACAAGGTGGCTAATTTGGTCTCATTCGTATGTCTTACTACGATCTTTTGAACTACAATTGTTAGATTTAGGAACAAGACTTTATTCTTGCTTTTTTCATTCTTGTGCTTTTAATAATCAAACATTTTTGTACAATGTACAAACGTACATAAAAAAGGCCATATTGGAATTTTTATTTGGTCAAAAACATACATCTTCGCCACTCTGTTCTTTTTTTCTTTGTTGATCTTTTCAGCAATATATATTTGGATTCATGTGTAGGCGATTTTTGGCTAGAGATGGCCCGCCATTACTAAAATATCTTCACCGAATTGATTGTTACCGGAGTTTAGGGAAGGTGCCAAGGAACGAGGCGCTAAGAAGGAAGAAGCTGGGCGGATACGGGTGGGATAGTGAGGCAGGCAGAAAGACAGAAGCGAGAGGAATATGGCACAAACTGAGGAAGGGGCGGAAGGGGGGGCGCTGAGTTACCGACCACATAGACTTCTTTTTTGTTTTTTTTTTTTCCTTTCCTTTTTCTTTTTCTCCCGTACTTCCCTGGCCCCTCCCCCTCATTCTTTTCCCCCTTTCCTCTCCCCCTTTCTCCCCCGTTTCCCTTTCATCTCTTCCCCCCCCCTCCTACTTTCTTCCCCCTCTTTTCCCCCTCTCTCCCCTTTGCCTTCCTTTCTCCCCTCTCCTCTCCCCCCCCCCCCCCCCCCCATCTCTTCTTCCTTTTTTTTTCCCTCCACCCCCTCCCTACATCTCCTTTTTTCCTTTTTTAGTCTTTCTTTCTTTTTTCCCCCCCACCCCCCCCCTTTCTTCCCTTTTCCTCCCCTTCTTTTTCCCCCTCTATTTCCTTTTCCTCCTTCCTCTTTTTTTCCTTTACCCTTTCTTTTCCCCCCCCCCTCTTTTTTTGCCTTTTTTCCTTCCTTTTTTTTTTTTTTTTCTTTTTTCTCTTTATCTTTTTCTTCTTTCCACTTTCCTTTCTTTTTTTTTTCCTTTTTCTTCTCCCCCCCCTTTTTTTTTTTTTTTAGGGACCAACATTCATTTGATTGAAGGATATATCGGCCCCTGATCAGTGGCTGTTGGTTTTAACAGATCGATTTTACGATCCTGAGTTAGTGGTTGTTTGTCCGATTATTTATCGGTTTGCATCTTCTAGTATATTCAGGTTTAAAAAAATCGCAACATTTACAGATTTCAATCGTGTATTCACAAACCGTATAAAGAAGAAACAGGGCTGCTTATCTTTATGATTGTAAATGTTGAAAATTGTCATAATCGATGATTGATGTAATACTCATTCTTTCCCCGTCTGAATATGTGCTTTTTTTTTTCTTCATTGCCAGATTTTCTAACAGCAGTAAGGAGTTCTTGTCAATGAAGTCAAAGGAAAGCAGACTGCTTTGTTCTTCCTCTCCAGCTTATTAACCGGCAAACATCCCGCCGCACCTCTGTCAGCACTGATTTACAAACCTCCTCACAATTTGTGATGCTACGGATACGCTCTAAAAGCATGACCCGGCAGTTTTTTCGTTGAGTTACGACACCACCCTGTGAGAATGGCCTGGTCTTTTGAGACAGTGGTGTCCAGTGTCACGCAATCTGAGAAGTCACCCTGGCGTAATTGAAAAGGTTGGCCACAATTATCCGATTTTTCCAGCAAAGACATCCTTGGACAATCCGAACCAATTCCTTCCCTTTAACCCCATCTCCAGGAGGATGGGGCTCTATATTACCCGATCATCTATATTGATACCCACAGATTTTTATGGCAAAGCGACAACAAAACATCAATACAACCTCGATTGCGCATTCACCACGTTGTGGCTCCAACCAGTGTCTGTATGCATTAATGTATTTTTATGTGCATCAGGAAACAATAAATGACTCCACGGTGAGTTTTGACGAAGATAGTTTATTATCCAATCACCAGTTCGTGTCAGTTGGTGATCAGTGTCGGAATATTTGTCAGTTTAATAATACAGTGAATATCCGGTTGGCCCTTCCGAGCCGACCAGGGGTCACCTTCCCCACGTGACTTTAAATATAGAAACCAACATGTTAACCGGTAATCCAACTCATTCCTTATTTCTTTAACCATTAATCAGGCATATCCGTTTTTTGCCCGGCTTCAAAGGACTGCAACTGACCGATTTTTTTAAGGCATTAGATAAAAGTAAGAGATCACGTTGGCTGTTTGTTGAACACATGAAAAGAGAATAGTTTACACAACAATAAAAATGATTAGAGATGCACTGATACTAAATTTCTCCACCGATATGATATCTGCGATAGGAATTTTTATTAATATTTTCTGTCCTTCTGTATTGTATTGTTAATTCCTTTTTATATAATGACTATTAATAGTGGAACAGACAAACCGGTGAGGTATAAAAATTTGTCTATATTACAGAGCACAACCTAATTTGATAGGGTGAATATGCTCTTTAACACAAGATAGTTGGCGCTACATCGGGTGTATTTCTTTCAAAATGTATGAGCTTATTTCATTTTATATTTCGTTTTCTTTCCATCGAAGAGTATAATTATTAAATATTAAACTATTATTTCTTAAAAAGTTTTTTGAGATAGGTTTTATTTAAAAGGTGATTCATACCACAATTCATTGATTGCATTGAATGGCGTGTATAATGATTATTTTCACAATTATTAAACAAAAAACCCCCCATAAATTTTAGTTGTTCGTTATTAAAGATTTTGCGTGCTTTACAAATGGATAGTTACACATTAGACCGTACTCTGTGTTCTATGGCGGTCCATATCAAATAAAAATATATATTATTTTCTAACGATGTTTAGTAGATATAACCTTAGCATTAGACGCAGTCTTTGTTTCCTTAATTGTTTGCGACTTTTTTTGTCTTCACTAATCATAGGTACACATGCTCTGTATATACTGAAATAACTGTCCATGTTTTTTTTAACATATTGCAAGTGGGTATTACTGGAGGCAACCACCATGGCATTGTTTGCCCTCCTACACAGGTCATAAATGTATTTTGCAATATAGGTCTTAAAAAATGCTAAACGTTATTGGGCTTTTTTCATCGAGAAAAATCTTAGTCATGCATTAGCCATGTTCTACTTTGATACGTGTAAAGACAGTCTTGACCTCTGTAATATGATGCACTGTTGGCATACAATTCAGCATCCAATGTGGCATCTATGCATGTCTCTGGTCCACCAAACTCCATTTGTCCTGTTTCGTTTTCAAGGCTGTGTGATTTCTAGTTCTAATACATTTCAGCATGTGTATGATGATTAAATCAGATGTGTGTGTGTGTAGGTGTGTTGTTGTGGTGGTGCGTTTGGTGTCAGAATATTTTAGTCCTTTATGTGCACCGTGTGGACTCTCCGCCGGAGCTGGAATTTGAATAGCTATGAGCAGTAGTAATTATTGAGTTCGTACCTGGAAATGCAATTTGTTCCTTATGGCACAGGGCTGTTTTGAGGCTATGATGAGCCGATGCATTGAGATCGTCCCTATCAGCGGTGGCCCTCAGCTAGCCCCTTGAGATCAGCACTGACAGGACCTGATCACCCCTACGAGTAGAGAGACTCACTAATGTGTTAATTATGCAACTTGGTTAAGCTGCCGTTATTCATGTTACAGTTTTCACTACATTTCGTTTCTTAGTACTTCCTAATTTCTATAAGTGGTCTCGGCTACCCAACCCGGTATTTAGTGTCAGTGTAAGGATGGGTTTTGTTTGAAAAACGTAATGGTTTGCGGTTTTGTGTATATGGAAATGGTAATGTCACTAGGTGTCTGTCAGAATCGACACGTGGAGATTGTTTATTGTTTGGTTTACCCTGTTCAAGTTCAAGTGGCGTTTATTGTCATTTCAACAATTTATAGACCGGAGGGGGCTTACGGGGTATAGTTGTACACAGTGAAACGAAACACCGTTCCCAGATCCCGGTTTTTGTATTATAACTTATTAAGACAAAATCACACCTGAAAGTGCAATTTTGTGCAAATCTTGTGCAAACTAATTAACATGTTAAACGTACGCCTGTTGTACTGTTGTTCTTTCTTCTTTCATAATCTATGCAATATTGAATTGGTTGGCTTCTATAAATAATCGCCACAAAGATGTGTTTCTGTTTGGTATTCCACAAAATTGAGAAGGATGCGTTATGGTTGTTAACTTACAGTGGAGTTCCATTATAGAAAAGCATTAACAACGCACAAATGAGCTCTCTTAATATAAAGTTCTATACTCGTTCTCTAATGGTCAGTGAGATCATTTTTTTTAGAACAACAAATGGAGAATACGTGTCTAGTATCCGCTGTCTTCGATGTTTTTCGCCTGCATTATAAGATGACAAAGCGCACTATCTCAACAAATGTCCTTTATTTAGAGTGTTGACAGGCCATAATGTCACATACTGAGCTCAGAGTGCGCCAAAAGTTAGTGTGCAATCCCCAAAAGTGTCAAACTTATTGAAGATTCAATTTATGAACGGCCAAACCACTTTCTCAATGCCATCGATAGAATTCGTTTGACATTTTTTGAATCTCGTTTAAGCTTCCTAAGCCATACACATGCATTTCAACACGTTCTTGATTCTTTCTTTACTTTATTTCCGATCAATTTACGCGGGCACATCTGGAGACCAAGTGTATATTGAATAATACTGTAGAATTTCCATGAAATTACTCTTGAGCGATGTATTAAAAGTCAACAATAAGGTTTTCCTCGTGGTCTATCTGTGAAAACTGTTATCTCTTAAAGCGCTCTAATTTTTAAAATGGTTCGTGTTTTGATCTTAAAATTGTGCACGGTTTTGCATTTGCTTTACAGCACATCCCATTCTGGTACATCTAATAAACCTGTGTAGTGGCTGGGTTCTATGTGCCTTTTAAAGATATTGGTAACAGGATTGAGGTTTTCTTAAGTTGTCCTGTACAGTGATATTTTTCCCCATTTCAATACAAAATACAGTTCTCTAGCATTGTACACTTGTGGATTGAAAAGCTGATGTTTGCATGTATTGACTGCGTAGCTGCATTTCGAAGTGCTATTTGTGGGCTGTGTGGGTAGGCCTTTGGTATGAATTTTTGGTGGTCGATGTTGGTTGGTATCTGTCCACCTGTTCCCTCTGGAGTCACCACACTTCATTTTCTGTCTTCAGTTCCATGGCCTGTGGCTTGCTGAACCCGGTCTGTGTTTTTTTATCCCGGGCCATGTAATGACAATTTCTATGAGAGTCTGTTCTGTGAGCAACTAGGATGGTTTAATCACAGCACTGCCCCACTTTTATCACCCACACACCACAGATTTTAAATTGATAACAAAAGAGCAATACAAAGGTGTTGTAAATTGGCTTTAATTCTTGGTGGATGCAAAACCCAAAGTCCTTCGGTTTAAACTGATTGAGATCTACAAGGTATGATTTACAGAAGTGTGTTTTTTTTGTCATAAAGG
Source organism: Triplophysa siluroides (assembly GCA_006030095.1). NCBI lineage: Eukaryota > Metazoa > Chordata > Actinopteri > Cypriniformes > Nemacheilidae > Triplophysa > Triplophysa siluroides. Next base: position 1,960,580 of record VCII01000203.1, on the reverse strand, counting down.
TATTGTGTGCTGATTTCAATACACAGCAGCTTGTATAGGTTTTCCTAGTTTCACTGCTTAGCCTCGACATGGATGTGTCGTTCACTGTATTGATTGATCTATGCTGTCTTATCATTGCTGTCCACAACCCCTAGCTTTTAGAATCTATTCACACATTGACATTCTTAGATACGTAACCTACCGTGCGCATGATAACCATTACCCATCATGGTAGGTTCACACCTACATGCCTTTTCCGACGCCGGTGCGATAAAACTTGCTAAAAATGAAATCACCCACCCTATCTATTATTAGTCCCTGTTTGTTGCCACCGCCTACTGCCCCACTGTTGTGAGACGCACGCACGTTTTTTTAGCATTATACATATTTATCGCATATGCATTTCTGTTAAAATATATATGTTATAAACCTGTAATTATTTTTAAACGATCCATCGTATGATCCGATTCGTAAGCTTTTAAATGGTTAGCTGGCTTTATGGTGTAAGGGATCTGTGGAACAGCTCTTATTAGTCATTTTTTGGTTTTGTGATTAGATTACGATAAAGCATTGAGGATCGACTCCTTTCCATTTTCTGTCGATGTTCACTCGCTGTTGATATTATGCATGCCATAATTGTACACCGGGACGCTGTGTACAAATGTACACCAGAACCTGGTTTGAATGCTTATTAACTCTTCCATGGGAAACCCGGAGAGTCTTTGTGTGAACAATGAATTCGGAAGATCTCTTTAAAGGTAATGACGTACCGGGAACCGCCCCTCCAGCCCTGTTGATTCTATGAGTTTCCATTATGTTAGATTTCTTTTCGGTTGTTGTTTTTGTAGACAGCAGCTATCCCCGAGATCTTAGTGTGTGCATAAGTTTTTTGGGGTGTATAACGTGAGTCTTTGGGTGGCGATAGGTGTAATTATAATGCATATACAGATTCATCACCAGCTGACTTTTGACACGGACCGCTGTATTGCTGACTTCTGGATGAGCCTGTTGATCTATAATGATTCTAAACCCACATGGGATCTGATTTGTATGGGAAAATTCACAGAAAATTGACTTTGTATTCATGTGGTAAGACATCACACAGTTTAAATATATGTAATAAATGAAAAAAAAAAATAATCGAATGTTAGAGGGCTGTAAAACTTTGCAAAAGATCACCTGTAAACAATGGATCCGCTGGTTTTATTATAGTAAAATTACAAAAAAAAAACAAACTCATGTTTTTTGGCCTGATTTTGTGCTTACCATTGTATGAACCAAAAATTTATCCTCTAGTTAATTATTTCTGTTCTGTTTAGGTCTAGTTTAGTCTAGCCTAATCTAATCTGTTCTAGTTTTTGTAATTTCTTTTCTATGCCTGGTTTGGTTGTGGTCTAGGTCTCAGTTTATCCAACCAATGTTTTAGTACAGTCATATAACACATCTAATGATGGTTTGAATGTTTTTGTTTATTCGGTTGGTCCGGTCCTGGTCTTTTGTTGGTCTGATTAGTCTAGTTAGTCTGTCTTAGTTTGTAGTCTAGTATAGTCTAGTCTAGTTTCTGGTAAGTTCAGGTCTTAGTCGTAAGTCTTTTAGTTCTGGTTGGGTCTAGTTATAGACTAGTCTTTTCTGGTCTGGTCTGGTCTGCTCTAGTCTACTTTAATCCAACCATAGTTTAAGTACAGTATAAATCCAGCTATTTAACCTAAAATTTGTATAGGTCTAATGTGTAATTCTTTGGAGGATCTTTAGACAGAAATGCAGTATAATGAATTGCTTTCCTACAGCATAATAAACAGATTCCCGATGTGTACATTACATCGATTCATGAATTATTTTGTACCAATAGCTGTGCATTTGTTTAACAAATGTTTATCTTAATTGTTTTTTGCTATTTTTTTTATTGTTGTTATATATTGTTTGTTAATATTTGTCTTTTGTTTGCAGCAACATGCAGTCCACGAAAAATTTCCTTTCGAGGACAATAAAGTATACTACTACTATAACTACTACTACTATAGTGACATGTTATGTTTTTTTAGACTTAGAATTAGTAGTATTTTCTTTTTTTTTTTTTTATCTATATGTATATAGCCGCCGGCGTAACCTGAGATGAAGTTCGCCCCATGTTGTTCTAAAGGGAGCCTAAAGGGATAATTAAAATAATTCTTTGCTATACAGAGCACGCTTGTTATTAAAAAAATAAAAAAAACATTTTACTTTTTGTTTTTTATCTCCTTCGGCAAAGAAGCGTAAACGTAACTACATCATAGCACTGTGTCAGTCACAGTAGGCTTTGTATTAAGGGAATGTGATGTGATTGTGAGATGTGGTTGCAATACGCAACCTCACCACTCGATGTCGCTATTACATAAAGTTCTATGACATAAATCCTAATAATACAATATATTTGTACAAACTTCACGATGCTTAAATGATATATCAAGATTCTGACTGCAAACTACATTTTACACTTAGTTCACCTATATTTGTATTGGTCTGTGTCTTTCTATACTATTGTAAACTCTCGTAGGGTTTATCTTAGCTACTGGATTTAGTCATTACACTACTATTAAGACATTTTAGGGTTTAATCAGCATGCCATAGGTTTATGAAGCTTTACTCTGAGCGCAGGTTGGTTTGCGTTCGTTTGTTGTGGTTCCCAGTGGGAGTTGTTTTTGATGTGTGTTGTGACTACGGATTTAGAGGTGCTGTGATAATGTTTTCTTGGTTCAGATCTGAAATGAAGAAAGGGCGACTCGGGTCCGCTGTAACAATCTGTTTCTTTTTGTTTTTTGTTGTTTTCGCCTGCTGAACGACATCAAAGGGAAAGCTCTCTCTCCCTCTCGCTCACAACCCTTTGGCATCTTCTCGTGCTACTGTTCTCTGTCAGCAGTGCTGCTAAAGAGCGAGAGAGAGAAAGAGAGAGGGAGAGAGAGAGAGGGAGATAAGGTGACAGGGCCATGAAAGGAAGATATTTTAACGTACTGAAACCATCTGAGCTGTTGCATTTGCGTGCGTGCTCTGAAACACTAGCTTTTTTCATTGTTCCTCTCCCAATACGACTTTAAAGTCAACAGGAGACGATTACCGGCTTTATCAGAAGCGTGGCGGCCAAAAGAGTTTCTCTGCTCTCATCTTCTATGTTTTGTTCGTCTAAACTGAGCTTCTCCAGGGCTTTGTTTAACACAGACACATGTCGGGGTGAATGAATTAAACACACAAACACCAAAGATAACTTGTTTTGACAGGAGCAAAAACGAATGGAGGTTCATTCAGATAAACACAGTACATCACAGCAAGGAAATAAACACACGCAATATGCATACACTCTCAGGAACTCGCATGCACACTGACATTGGCTTCAAGTCAAAGGCTTGGGCATACATATAGCCACGGAAAAAATTCTGACACTATTTCAAATTACTTTCAATTTTTCTGAATTTACAATTTTTGTTTGTTTCATTCACTGAAGTGGTCAAAATAACAGAAAAGAGGCTCTGTGTTTTTACAGACCTCAAATACTAGAAAGAAAACAAGTTCATATTCACTTTTAAGCAATACAACAGTAATATTTGTACATGTATTCAGGAAAAGTTAAAAGGTGATTATTTTTTATGTGATAACCTCGATTTTATCACAGTTTTCATGTGTCTTGTCGTGCTGTCAGATTGCTGTTGGATGACTTTGTCACTCCTGCGGTTTGATTTTGTCGAAATTCACTGAACACAGGACTAGAAAATGATACAATACATCTAGAAATTCTGATTACATAAAAAAATTATCTTACATTTTTTCAGTGGCTGTATATTGATCAAATTTATTTTACACATTCTAGAATAACATGAGCATAGAAACTACAAAATAACAATGGAAATATGTAGTGAACAAAAACATTTAAGAAGCCATTATTTTTCATCCAACTTGATAGGAATTTAAAATATAGTTTTTATTGTTGTGTGTGTTCACTCAAAACAATTGCTGGATTATTTTCAACCCAGTGTTGGGTCAAAAAGAGACAAAACCAGAGGTTGGATTAAATTGTCCAGAAATAGTCTACACATTTGACCAAACAATGGGTTAAATCAACCCAGCATGGGTTCCAGCTCCATCGAATCACCATGCTGTTTTTAGTATATTTTGTATAGTATGGGAAACAGTATGCATCTTCAAAATAATCAAATTGAAATTTATGTAAAAAAAACCTAGAAAACTTTTTTTAAGCAAATTAAGAGCATGTGTCAGGGGTTTAGGCCCAAGGACCATTCACAACATCAACGATGACTAACATTATCATAGACACAAATAAGGTTATCATTAGGTTATGTTTATTTTAAAGTTAAATATGCGAACCCGTTAAATTCAAATGGATTTTGATTGGCTGTTAAAGTTTTGTTGTTCATCAGCTGTAATAAAATCGCTTTGAAACTACTATTCTGTACCAACACAGTTCTAATGTGGACGTTGCTATTCTCTTAAATTCAATCATTTTTTTAAATGTTATTTTTATAGATGGTTTCATCGGACGCACACGCCTGGCTGTGTTTACTTTAACTTTAATTTATATTAATATTTAAGTTTATATTAATTGTAATAAAATAATCTACAGGGACTGTTGTTCTTGATTCTTTGCAGAGGTCTACCGGAAATTTGGGTCATATAACATTTGTTTATGTTGTTGCTGTTCAACCGTCTATAGTTATCATCCTTAGCGTGAGCAGACCTAAAGCCTTGGTTGATTATAACCTACAGCTGATGGAGAAAACACCAGTTTCTGTGGCATTTTTAAACGCTTCAGAATTGAGAAATTCATGAGAAATTACGAAATGGAGAAGAAAGCGAAGAATAGATCGAGAAAAAAACAAACCGGGATAAAGAGTCCACCCAATAAAAGACAAGAAATGAAAACACTGAAATATTGTACCATCCGAAAGCATCACGGGCCAAAGAGGAAAATGGATGCCAAGAGACATGGAGGGAGATTCGCAGGGTAAAAAGCCTGCTTCAATTAGCATCGTAAAATAAAATACTTTGTAAAAGGAAATAAATGGTGTAGCGAGAGGAAGATTCATGCTCAGAAATAAACTGCTGCTGTTGAATTTTTAATTGGAGAGGTCCTAATTACGGTCATCAGACCTCACTGCTAAACACATTCCACTTCTCTCTCTCTCCCTCGCAGTGGTGTAGGAGTCCGGGTGTACGCTTCCATTTCATTAATATTTGATGAAAATGGGTCCGGCTGGCTCAGCTGCGCACCACGGCCCAGAATGCAGCATCCATTACGCATGCCGCTGTCTTACGGCCGCGTACATTAGCCGGATGACAGGAGCGCGCGCGCGTGCGAGTGTGTGTGGTTCCGTCTCGTCAAATGGTCCTGTCGATTGATGCTACTCGCTGGTGGAAAAACACTTGGGTGTGAGCCATAATTGAACTGACACCAATAATGAAACCAGATAGTGTCTGAGAGCCTCCAGCAATATGCTAAAGATATTGATGCTCCTAATAATTCCTGGGGACTGGGACAGGATAAGTCGTAACAGAGGAACCCTTTACCAAATAGCAGCTTTAAATTACATCCCGAGCCAAGTTGCGAAAACTCCACATCGCTCAGGGCTGACAGTGAGAGGGGAGGTTTTTCTGAGCTGCTATGGTGCAGATGTGTCAAATCGAGCTTTGTTTTTGCTTGAACAATTGGGGAAAACAGATAATAACATGAGATTTTACTGGGAACTAAAACGCAAATGTTCTGATGTTGAGTAAACGTTGTGACAATGCCTAACTTTTTTATTTTGCTTTACATATTGTTGTGTTTTGTAGCCCATAGAGAAACGTTTTATTGCTCAGATGTTACTCTTTTATAGTTCAGGAGATTCAGGAGTTCTCTGTTGGGTTTCATTTAAATAAAAACTTATGTGTTATGTATAAATATATGTATAAACTGCTGTATATATATTGCTGTCAAATCGATTAAATCACAATTAATCGATCAAAAAAGTTTACTTGTATATTCATTAAATTAATATACATTTATGTATAAACATAAATACACATATTTCTTAAATATAAAGTGTTTGTGCATTTAAATATGCATATAATTTACAAGACACACATATCTTATATAAACCCAAACACTTATTTTGTAATCGATTAGTCACGATTAATCGATTTCACAGCATATTTACACTAAGTATAAACTTGGTCTACAATATAATTCATTTCTATAACAAATGTTTTAGTAGATTTTTAATGTCAACACACAATAAAGGCAAAAATGGAATATTCTGATCGACACATGAGATCTGATATACAGAGTACCTGCACCTGTTGCCTATGACAACTTCCAGTTTACTGAAGAGGAAGGTGTTTTCATAGAAAAAGCACGACACGGACGACTGGGACCACTGAACTGGTGAACATCTAAAGACTGAATGCATTTCCCACAAAATCTACATCTCTCCAGACGAAAAAAGCCCTGCTGCAGGAGACACATCTCTGCCACGACTGTCCCAATTCAACTTACCAAACAACCTTCCTACTTTCAAAAAAGCCACCGCGTTCTCTCCCTCTGCCTTTCTCTTCTTTGCCCCCAAGGGCCTTCCACTTATTACCCATGATGCTTCGAGAGAGCACACTGAACCCCCTACCCCCGTACCCTAATCTCAGACATGAAAGGAACCTTGGGGCCGGGCCGAGATGATTCTACTGCTCACAGGGGAATAGCAGGAAAGAAAACGAGAGCGAGGGAGACAAGCAAGAGATTTAATAATGACCAGCTCAACCTCGTCACTTCCAGCTGAAGGGTTCAGACCCAGGGGAGAGTCTGCTGTGCCTGAGGGGGTCGGGGGCAGCTGAGGGGACTTGGGGCTCTCGAGTCGCAGGGTGATTTACAGAGCCAACGCATGTCAGGGGTCGCGGTTCTGACACGAGATGTGGGTGTAAAACAGACGTGGGCTGTGTGGAACACTGGACGAAATATTATCACCACAGAGTTGGTGACCCTAAGGAAGGGCCTTGTGCTTTTATGATAAAAATAGATGGGTCAAAGACGTTACGATGTCCCCATTAAAATACATTTACATAAGTGATTTTATGTCCATAGAAAGCACATTAAATGCAAGTAAAATGCCTACTTTATGGTTTCAACAGTTTTTCTAAGTTTTTTGAGAATAAAAAGTCAAGATTTGGTTGAGATAATGTTACGTTGTCATTCAGTGGAACACAATATTTATGTACAAATTCAAACAACATGCTTACATATAAAAAATATATAAAAGGGAGCATAATACATTTTATTACTCTTTAAATGAGCAAAAAAATCTTATTGACTAATGGGCAAAACCTAGGATAGTGGCAAATAAAACAAAATAACAACTAATTAGCATTTGGGGTGAAAGTAATTAGTCTTTTTAATATGTCATAAATTGACTTTTGTTGGAAATATGCCTGACAAGATTGTTACACTGAATGAGATTTTAGTGGGCGTCTACTGTAAATAAGGGAACAATGTTTTTGCTTAGAAAAACCAAAATGCAATCAAATTAAATTTAATTAAACAGAAAACTCAAAAAAAAATGAACAACAACAATTTAAACAGTATTACACTTATTGTTTTTATGCTTAAACCCTTTTTCGTCTTTGACCAGATGCATATCAACAGAAAATTTGTTCAAACTATATAGAACTGTTTAACAATTAATCGCATCCAGAATAAAAGTTTGTGTTTACAAAATATATGTCTGTGTACTGTGTATATTAATACAAACATAAAAACAAGAAACGTTTATATAAACAAAGTGCACAGACATATATTATATAAACACAAACTTTAATTCTGGATGAGCTTAATCAAGATTAAATAGTCCTAAAACTAAATATAATATACATTTACTGACAAAACAAGTGCTAAATAATATGCATACCAAAATGTCCTTGTGCTATTTCTCCTGTAAGAAGCTGGTTTTGTCAGTCTCGTGAATATTGCAAAAGCAGGGCCATACTGTACACACACTGTAAAAAGTGTGTAAAAATATGTAGTCTAAAAATGGAAAGCATCTCATCTACGTGAAAATGTGACTAATTGAGTCAGACAGGGGGAAGTAGAGGAGAGTGGACCTGTCATCTCCAATCCAAAATCACCTTATTAACATCAAACTTTTATAGTGTGCTCTGAAATTCTGCCATGAAGTCTCTCTCTCTCCCCCCATTCTGTCCTCACATATTCTAAAATGGAGCACATCTACATCTAAGGTCACTAAATGCTGATATACTGAAGTCTCTAAACTATGTAACAAAAATCTTGAAAACTACACATTTGCATTTCCTAAGGAGAATATTACTGTATTAAGGCAGAAAAAGCATGGTAAACACGGTGAATTACATAACAGGATGACCCGACCAGTCGCAATTCAGTATACACAAAAACCCTGTAATAACTACATAAATATTACAATGATGTAATCACTGTAAAGAATTTGCAAATGTTTATCTCATTCAACATTAATCTTCTTACGTTTATAAGAAAACAACAATAAGTAGCATTACTAAAGTGAAAACGATCTACATCTTATTGCTTCGTACTTTATAATATTTCTGTAAGATATGTAGAAATATTATACAGTCAGTGGTGCAAGCGGAATGAATTACTGAAATACAGGATATAGAAGTAAAATAGATAAACACTGTAAGAAATAATATTCTCTTTAACAAGTTCAGTTGTTAACACTTCATTCCCTGCAGATCTGCTAAACCTTGTTAGAAATGCATGAAACATGAACTGACTTTACTTTCCTCCATAAGGGAAGCTTTAATATCTGTCAAGGGAACACACGCAACACAATAACTTCAAAGCAAATTAAAACTACACAACACAATGCTAAATGCACCCAACGCACAACAGCAAAACCCAAAATGGCTTTTATCTCAACGCAGTGGGCTCGTTCCAATTCTAAACGGTTACCAATTTCGCCGTTGTGAGGTCACACGCTTGCGTTATGACATCATCGCCGCATTCGCATATTCATTGAGATGTCAATAATTTAACACTCAGCCTGCAATTTTGAATCTGTTTACTAGAGGTTGGTAACCTGAACTCATTTACTCCGTCTGGATGTGATTGTTTGACTTTGGGGGAGGGAGGCGAATTTTAATCTGAATCTAATTTCTAGATTCAATCTGCATTCAAAGTCACATCAAAGATTGATTTAATATCAACACTTCATTTCAAATAAATGGATGATTACTTTTTTTAAAAACATGGTTGAATATCTAGATATTTTTTATTACAAACATCTAAGTAATAACCGTAATCAGTTTTCACTGGTTTTGATTGAATATCATTTATTTTATAATGTATATTTGTACAAGTATTTATTATACTTTTAAAAAACAAACATGAATATTACCAATTTTTGCCGAGTACTATATGCATAAAAATACAAGTAAAATATTATCACTTCCTAAATATTTTAAAATTTAGTGACATCCTTATTTAAAATGCTACATCTGCCTTAAGAGCAAGTTGAAAAAAATCATTTTAACACTATTTCATTGTGAAAAACAACACCTGACCCGTCTCACAAAGCTCTGAGACTGTGGCCTGCTCAACACAATGACACGCTCAGGCAGGTGTGAAGCAATCTACACGCACACGCGCCCGTCCACACGGGTCATAACACTGTAAGAGAACACCACTGAGTCTGAATCCAACTTTCTAGAGAGCGTGCAATCAGCCCCTTACCCACCCCACCCTCTCTCTCTATCGCTTGCATGCTCGCTCGCCCGCCTCAACGTGCCGCACGCGTGCTGACACACAACACCATCACCCTTCGCTGGAAAAAGCCACAGAACAGATGACCGCACTTACTGTGTATCAGGCGTCCCGTGAAGAAGTTCTTTCGCTGAATTTAACCCCCCTCCCCTCCACCAACACCCCTCTCCCCCCGCCTCTCTTATATTCCGCCTCTCCATCTCGGGCACGTTCCACTCGGTACGGAAAAAAGCCGGTGGGACCGCAGCGGTGCCCAGGCTCGGCTCTGGAGCGTGAGCCCCGGCTTCCACTGCTTTTGGGTGGGAGGAAGTCGTGTAACTCCTGCACAGAATCACACTCTCTCACGCACACATGGATGCTGCCCGTGTTGCTCTGCATCTGGTTGCCAAAGCAAAGCACAATCAATACGGAAGGGGAGCGGTATTTTATGATTGGAGAAGTTGTTGTGTTTTTGGTGGTGAAATTCATTATTTAGTAACTGAACCTTCAGCTATTCAGTATCATTTATTCATAAAGTCCCTTTTTGCCAGAAGGAAATGGATACAGCAGGAGAGATGGGGAGAGGGAGAGAGAGAGTGAGAGAACGAACGAACGAACGAAAGACAAGCGGAAAGAGAGAAACCGTGGGGAAGAAAACAAGGAGGGAGGCTTGGATTGATGATATTGATCACGAGCCATCTTGAAACGAATAGGGGGTGGTTGGTTATTTTTTCGTTTGATTGACAGATTGGCATGCCTTGGAGGAGAGGGAGGCCTTGAACATGAGAGGCTTTGTGTGGCGAGGAGCGTGCGCAGATTTTGATGCTATCTGCTTTAAAATCCATTGCAACAACCTAAGAAAGAGGCCCGAACGCACACAGCTCCATCTCACGAGTTGTTGTTTTTTAATGTGTCAGAATGCAATGCAAGTACGTACATTAAGTGGCCATCAGTTAAATCGGTCTTATTTTGACATCAACAGTTGAAAGCAATGTCCAAATGACAATGTCCAGACATTTGAGGTTATTTACTGCCCTAGTAACGCAGAGAAATATACTAGAAGGTGTACCTGTGTTACGTGTGTCAACAAGTACATCGCATGTCATCACTGTATTAAAGGGACAGTTCACCCAAAAATAAAACATTTGTCATCAATTACTTACCCTTGAGTTGTTCCCAATTTATATACATGTCTTTGTTCTGATGAACACAGAGAAAGATATTTGGAAGAATGCTTGTAACCAAACAGTTTTTGGCCACCGTTGACTACCATAGTAGAAAAAATGACCATGTTAGCCAAAAGTGCCCCGGAACTGTTTTCTTACATCATTCTTCAAAATATCTTCCTTTGTGTTCATCAGAACAAAGCCATTTCTAAAGCAATTTTACTATGGTAGTCAATGGTGGCCAAGAACTGTTTTGTTAAACGCATTCTTCCAAATGTTCATCAGAACTTTATACAGATATGGACCCACTTGAGGTTGAGTAAATCAAGACAGAATTTTCCTTTTTAGAGTGACCTGTTCCTTTAACTGATCAACTAGCATGTGCAATTCCTGCTGCATTCTCAGTACTGCCACAGGGGGCGCTGTGGCGAGTCTAAATGTAAACAGGTGGTAAAACTTGTTAAGGGAACTTTCAAGATCAGGACCAAAACTGCACATCCATAAGAAGTATGTATTGCAGGTGTTGGCAGTTGTTTTGAGTATTTTTCTGATCTTAAAGGGATAGTTCACCCAAAATAAAAAATCTTTCATCATTTACTCATTTACATTTATTTCATTCCAAACCTGTATGACTTTCTTTCTTATGCAGAACACAAAGGATATTTTGAAGTCAAAATATGGTAACCAAACAACACTGGGCCGCATTGACTTCCATTGGATGGACACAAAACCACAGAAATATTTATTTTTGTGTTTCACAGAGAAGTCAAATAAAGGTTTTGAACAACAAAAGGGTGAATAAATTATGGAAGAATTTTCATTTTTGGATAAACTATCCCTTTAAACATCATTTTTTGTAAGAACGTATGCTAATCAGCTAGCTGAGCTAATATAAAGTTAACAAAATACATGCCTCAAAAACTGAAAAATGTTACTTGGAAAATAACAACAACATGTCAATGTGAAAATAATAAAGGCCTTTATCCAATATAAACTGAAAATCTAGATTAAAAACTAAAATGCGACAAGACGCATCATATCACATCTTTATTCACAGCAAGATGTCGCACAAACCAATTCTGGACAGCAAACGGTGGCCAATTCTCAGCCACTCGCTCGCATTCGAATAAAATAAAGTAATCTGAAATATCTCTGGCCCCCTTTGAATTATTTAGATTCGACTTACTGCGACACCAGCGGCGCAGATTGGTAGAATCAATCTACGTCAGTCGGAGAGGAATGAGTTTCACCTGTAGCTGCTGCGTGGCCTTTGGCTTCCCAGCTCCCATTGACTTCCTGAGACTTCCTCTTCCAGACAGGACATTATTCTTCTGTTCAAAAGCCATTTATTTCTCGGCTCTGGACAGCTTCTTGCCTCACCTCCCGAGGAGGTGCACGTTAGCGGCATTTGTCTGCGTCTGTATAGCAAGAAAAGAAGGTTGATGTGGGTCCTCAAACTATCTTAAAATACGTTATATTTAAAAAAACACTTACAAAGATGATCACATCTGTCGATGAGCATCAGATCATGAAAGGTCGGAAGTGAGTATTCTCACGAGAGCAGGAAATTGCATCAGGATGCATGTGTACAGGGAACAGATGCTAAATGTATTGATTTCTGTGGACTACACAGTAATGTTTCTGGCCCTCTGAGATGGTGATCATTCTGTGGCTGCCTATTTGAACTCTTCACGTCCTCTTGAGGAAAATATCGATACTTTAGAAGAAAATAAGGTATTATAAACTTGCGAAGTGAAATGTGGGGTTTCACTCCCCGAGAGGCCATGTGTTAAAGTAATTTTACCATGGGTAAGGTGTGTCTTTGTAGGCAAAAACAAGCCTAGAATAATTTACTTACACACAGTGCGCACTATTTTAAAAGCTGGTCAGCTATTACGATCTTTCCGAAGAACCTGGTTAACCGAGGAAGGTTTGGCGGTTCACAAAAAGGATTTTGTATAACAGGGAATGGTTAAAGTAGGGCAGTCATTTTAATATTTCATTAACTGCGAATCACGCACGGGCACACACGCAACATAAACAAGAGTCCTAAAAGAATTTCTAGAATTACAAATAAGCTAGCACATCTCCATTCAAACTCTAAGTGTGTGTGAATGTGAAATGAAGGAGTGCCACATAAAATTTCCCCTCGTGTGTATCACTCTGACATACTTCCCTTCACACTCCGAGCCGAGCAATGAAACACACGTAAGGATGACAGCCAACCTCATCTTCATCTCCGCTCCAATACGGGCGGATCGAAGAACAGGAGACGGAGAATTAACAGACACGCTCGTATTAGCGTTTCCAAAGACCTTGCGTGTCCGTTTAACACCCTTCATTGGTGACGTCACAGCAGTCCGAACATCCTCGCCCGTATAACAGCAAAGCTGTGCGGGGATAGAGATGGACAATGAATTAAAGCTTGAAGAAAACAATAACAAGCACTGAAAACTGAATACTTAAAGAATGTCCTGCAAGCAGCAACACAAACAGGCCGTTCAACTGCATTTTGTTTGTCAAGCACATCTATGAAAGTGATCTTTTAAGAAAAGAAAAATATATAAATTATTAAGACTCGGGAGAAATGACCAGTCCAAAAGTTTTGTCTGATATAACAAATTGAAGTGCATTATGGGACGTGGCTGTATGAGGGACAGGAAATGGACTGATGTGCTTTGAACAACTCTGAATGCCCATTAGCGAATATTTCTCCCATAAACTTTTAAAGTGACTTTTTTTCAAAGTCTACCATCTCGCAGAGCCATCACAATCAGAGACGTTATCAATTATTGAATTATGAGTTAACTGTAATCTCATAGTCTGAGGTCTTCTCGCTGGTACCAATTTATCTCCGCAATTAATCAGTTTTAAGGCACAAATGTTGCCTCTAATGGAAAGATTAAAGCCCGTGTAATATATAACAGATAGACGTGCGACGCCACCCGAAAATACCTGAGCGAACGATACCGCAAAGTGGTTCTTTAAAAATGCTCTTACTTTGAGATCATTCATAACAACCTGCATATTCCTCCAACACCAGACAAGCCCATTTGAGTTGATGAATGATTATTGTTTTCTGAAAGCAAAACGTATTGATCCGAAATTGTCCGAGTCGTTCGGATGAATAAGTACACAGTCGAAAGCAGACCGACATCTTTGATGTTGTTTCACCTGAGGACATGTTGGCACCCGTTGGGGTGTTGTATGATGTCATGGTGATGTCACCAATCGAACAGTGCATTTGATGTTCTGTTTAAAGAGAGATGTCAAAATTTAGTGAGTTGTATGCAAAATATTTTTGATATGTCTAATGTTTTACTTACACGATTAACAAATTGAAAAATCTAGATATAAAATAGATACATTTGGATTAATGCACCAAAACCTGAAATTTGTTTTACATGACTATTCACTCTTTCTCTCTGAATCCTACAAGCGATCCGTTAACTTTTTTACGCATGAGGTAAAAAACAATAGCCTACAACTTTGATAACAGATATGAATGATATTTTAATTTTGAATTGAATTTTTCTAAAACATATTCATGGATGTTCTATAGAATTTATAAAAACAATTGAGATACACTTTCGCTGGTATGAGCTTTTTTCTTAACTTTCTTTTCTCCTATATCTAACCATACAGAATTTTTTTCCTCCAAGAAAGCCAAGGCTGAAAGTGGTTTCAAACGTCTTTCAGGGAGTAGTGAATGTAAGAAAACCTGTCAAGTGAATCTGGAGACAAATGAGTCAGTTGTCCATCAAACCTCCAAAGCTCTTGCCAGTCAAATGTCTGTCGTTTCTGCACCTGTGATCAAAGACACGTCCCCTGCCATCATTACTGGAAACAACATGTTGTGTGCAGTAAAGACGCAAGTACTCACATACTCATGTCTTTATTAAAATTATAATGCAAATATTCAGGTAGCACAAGGAACGCTTCAAATCACTCGGCCGGCATGCTGTTTTCCAGCTTCTGAGCTATATCACTGTATTTCATTTGTTGGTCTCAGTTGGGATTTAATACAGCAATAGCAGAGGCAGTTAGCATGGCAGCTGAATTTCACTTGAACACGTCTAACGGTTGGTTGGCCTGTGACCTCTGACACTCTCCTCTGAGAATGCTTTTTCTGCACCGCTGAACAGCAAGATTTGGGATATGTGTTGATATAGAAAATGATTATAAATCAGGCATCTCTGACAGTATCAATCTGACTAGACACATTTTTCGAAACTTTTAACATACCTATATGTGACCCTGGACCACAAAACCAGTCATGTAGCATGGGTATATTTGCAGCAATAGCCAACAATACATTTTATGGGTCAACATTATC
Source organism: Triplophysa siluroides (assembly GCA_006030095.1). Taxonomy (NCBI): domain Eukaryota; kingdom Metazoa; phylum Chordata; class Actinopteri; order Cypriniformes; family Nemacheilidae; genus Triplophysa; species Triplophysa siluroides. The sequence goes on along the minus strand of VCII01000203.1, from coordinate 1,945,354 downwards.
AATTTTCCTTGCAAAAAATCATTTGTATGTTAGGTAAAGATCCAGTGCCATGAAGATATTTTGTAAATTTCCTACCGTAAAAATATAAAAAACTTGAGTGGATGCCACAAAAGATGGCACGCCTTTCAGTTTCATCGACTCTCACTACGTCATTACAGCAGTCAGCCCATAGAGAGCGTTAAAACAAACCTGTTTTTTCTTAGCAACGGTCTGCTACAGTGGCTCTGATGGACAACTTTAAAGGCTATTTTCTCAATATTTAGATTTTCTTGCACCCTCAGATTCCAGATTTTCAAATAGTTATAGCTCGCCCAAATATTGTCCTTTGCTCACAAACCATACATCAATGGAAAGCGTATTTATTCAGCGTTCAGATGATGTATAAACCTCAATTTCGACAAATTGACCCTTATGACTGGTTTTGTGGCCCAGGATGACATGGGTAAAATTTGCTACCACTTTCCAGACAATATGAGTTTTGTCAGAGGCACTAGCGAGCAGACAATCACAAGCAGAACTATATGAAGCGCTTTTTTTTGCAAAAACCGGAGACAATTTTACCGACATCATGTTTTTTATTATGTTATCATATTTTTGTTGTTATGTTTTTTTTGTGTTCGTTGGCTGGATTTTTTGAGTTTTATTATTACTTAATCAAAACAACCCAACTGTAGTTTGAGTGATATTACTTGGTCTGCACAGTAATAAACATGATTTTTGACTGTCTGTTTTTGCAAATTAACTCTTCATATGGTGTACTAATTCGTGTCTACACACAATAGCGTTGTTTTCCCAAAGGTCTAAAACCCACCCCCAAAATGAACAAAAGCTGTGGTTGGCAGCTTAACATGATGGTCATATGGTCAGCGGGTGGCTCTCGCCCAAAACGAGGTGCAAAGTGAATCAGACTTCATGCTACAAGTCAAAAGTCGAGCTGTGTGAGACTAGCTACTCCTCAGCACATGCGTGTGAAGGAGGTGTGAGTGACAAACCAGTGTAGCCTCCTGTGAATTAACTGTGATTAAAGGCCTGCCGGCCACCTCTCTCTCTCTCTCTCTCTCTCTCTCTCTCACCCAGCGCTGCAGGGCTGTGGGACACTCATAAAGTATTGCAATAAGAGTGTGGGACACTCTTATTGCAGCCTGTCATTGTGTGTGTCTGTCAATAGTATGATTAATACAGCCGAGGGACAAGAGCGAGCGCTCTGAGCCACACTCTTCTTGCTAGTATACAGGCTGCCAATCAAACGCAGGAAGACAGAGAGGAAATGAGGTGAGCGAGTGGAGGGAGAGAGGCAGGACGTCTGGCCGCAGGTGGGCTCGGCTTTTCCTGAGGGGTCAGTGGTTATGGGGTAAAGTGTCCCATGCCTGTGTGTCTCTCTCTTTTTCTCGACTACATTGACAGTTTGAGGTTCTTACAGGCATAAATATCTGACTGGGCTGTCACACTTGTTGACCATGTGAGCTGGTGTAATTGGTGTACGTGGGTCAGGTTTTACCTACACAGTCCCCACAAGAACCTAACACTAAAACACCTTAGATATGAGAAGCATCTTCAGAAGATATATAAATCTGGCAATGCTTTTACAGTAGTAACAATAACTGTATTTTGTAATACTACCATATAAATATGCTGTACATTTTAAACATACTGTACATCAGAAAAAACAGGACTCGGTTGGCCACATGGGCATCCAAAGTCACAATAAACTGTAACTGAGTGTAATAGAGAGAAGGAGAGAGTGTTTCTTGAGGCGGCTGTCTGTGTAAGAGAAACTGTGATATGCGTATTATAGAACAGAGGTTTTCTCTTCACAGCTCAGAGAGAGAACAGCAGTATTCCCAGAGAGACTGATTAACCCGAGCCTGTCAAGAGTATGAAGGGGAAATGACGGGGGTCTCGCTGGGCCGCGTGTTACCGAACAAGGTGAAGGGCCACTGGCTATCCAGAGGCTCCACATACAGAATGCACTTCACCAGGAAGTCCACACTTCAGCACTAGATTTTGCATGAGCTTTATCATCATACACTAAATGCATTCTTAATTGACAAAAATGACTTTATAGAACTCACAGTTTGTTAATGGGAGACTGTTATTCAAGATAAAAGTTACGCTATCATTTATTCACCATAATGTCTCTTTCTTCTGTGGAACACAAAAGAAGATATTTTGAAAAATGGCTCAGTGGTTTTGTGTCCATACAATAGAAGTCAAATGTTGTTTGGTTAGCAATGCTCCTCAAAATATATTTTTTTGTGTTCTGCAGAAAAAAAGTCATAAAGGTTATGTTTTTATTACTTTAGGATGAGCTATTTCTATCTAAATACACAGCTGGTCCTCTTGCATGGAATTCGCCATGTTGTTTCTACAGTAGCCCTAAACGGACAAACAGCTCAAGAGAGCGTGTTTCGTAAATACGTTATCTCCTACGGCAAAGAAGCAGAAACGTGACGACATCTTAGTTCTGTGTCAGCCACCATAGTGCTTCGCCAGGGAGGGGTGGGATGAGCCGTTGGTTGCGACTTGCAACCTCACCACTTGATGCCATTAAATTACAAACACTGGACTTTTAATGTTGATGTTTTCAACCTCTTACACACACTCTGCAATTCCCTACATTTCAACTGGTGGGTCCAATATTGCATCATCAAATCAAAGACTAGACAAATGGTATATTTTGAAATCTTAGAACCTCAGCTTTCTTACTAGTCCCATAAGTTTCACATTTATGCTACATGAAACAACATAATACGGTCTGAATTTGCTTAAACCTGCTATAATCATACAAATATTTCATTTCATATTTTGTCTGCGCCAATATGCAGAGTTTAAAGATGAGGTAACACGCAGTTTCTGCAAATCTCATATTCATCTTGAGTACCTATACAGTAGTACTTCGTATCTTCGAAGAGCATTTTTTTGATCAAATTTATAAAAAACAGATACACGATTATTTCCGGAAAAAGCTGCTGGAGGCGGACAGGGGAGACGGATCTACAGCACGAGTCGAGCACACAATACATCATCGCAGAATCCCTTTATGTTGTTTACATTATACACACCGACTGCCAACAAAACACAGACATATGACTCTGTTTGATTTACCCCGTGCGGTTCATGTCCGGCATCTTTCAGCACTGGGACCGCGCCATCTATCAGTTTCAAACGATCTCCAAATCCAGGGTTATATCCACCGTTTATATACATTCATCCCCTAAATGCAGTGAGCAAACAAACACAGCTAAACTTCAGCAAGCCGAGTCATTGATGGGCGTGCTCTTTCTCTCACGCGTGCTCTTCCGCTCGGTGGATGACGCGTGGGCGTATTTGTCTGGGAGAATTGTCCAATAAGGGACTAAGAACCCTTGTTTAGAAATGGGAAACCATGTTCGAAAAAACCTTTACGAACCCTGCCGGAGTGAATCGAGCACAGAAATATTAAGTCATACATTCAACTCGTTTTTTTGAAAAGTTGACCATGTTATGCTCGAGAAGCCAGCACGTTTAACAGTGTAAAGCAGTCAGAATGCATGACATAGCTTGTTAGCCCACCTTTAAGAGGTTAAAAACTGTGTTATACTGTCTTTGTCTATATTTTAGTGTTTCAAAAGTAAGAGGTAAAAGTATACATATTAATAATAGATTTACTAATAATTTTAGATCACATATAACGTGACATGATATCACTAATTGTCACTACTCTCTTTATTCATTCCAAATGTGGTTGATCATGAACTGAACTGTGGGAATTCAGACCAGAATGGAGACAGATGATTGGAGGAAAGGGACTAAAAAGAAAGAGAAATTCATAACATCAGCCAAAAAGTCTTGGGCATAGGAAGTTATTACATTTTGAAAAAGTAAACAAAATTGGAAAATAATGCATGGATTAACTGTGGACAATAAAACAGAGAAGATTGAATTGACATTAAAAAGGGTCAATTTGGGTAATGTTGACTATTAGATTAACCCATCAAGGGCAGGGTGGGCAGAACTTTGTGAATAATAGGCACATGAATCTCAAAACCAGACCGTGAAATGTCAGTAACTGTTACAATGATCTGCAAGGGCAAAGTGACCTAAATGGAAACCTGAACCTTCCAGAGCTCCAACCGCCATACTGAAAAAAAACGTTTTCCACCCAAAAATAGCATGGCGTGTCAGCAAAGCCCACGCATCTGCACTGGAGACCTGTGATGGTGATCCACTCCAGCCACGGCCCTCCTGTAACCAAGAGACTTACTAGAAAGCCATCAGATACAGAGTAAAGCATTTACCCTAAGAGGTGGACAAAACACTGCTCAAGAGACAGACAACATCGCTACCGAGCATCATCGTGCCGCACCAATGGATCTTCATTAGAAATGATATGTTCCATCAGCAGCGTTTAAAATCAACTCGCTGGACCAGCTCAGGCCAAATCCCACCCCCATTGACTTTAATTATTTATACGTTTATAGCGCTGATTTTGGGCTTTCTCCTCGCTCCCCAGCGTGTGCTTGTAAGAGGGGTGTATTTGTCTGTTTTTTGCGCTCGCGGTGGTACGAAACGCGGCCTGCAGAGTGTCAAAATCGAGTGCGAGGTCTCCAGAGAGGTGTCCTCAGCATTTACTGCATCCAAACATCTGATATCTTTTTGCTCTGAGCATTAACGTGTGTGTATGACACCGGCACATTCGACCAGAGCTCAGCAATGCTCTTACTGTACAACCTCCACTGTAAGCTCCATCACAGTCAATGGGTTTCCGTTTTACTTCAAACATGGACACATACTGCATCAATCCAGACTGCCACATGCATATAAGTCTATGTGTTGTGCAGGCATGCAAACAAATATAAATCTAAGCTAAAAGATGTAAATGACACGCTTTTCAACAGAAAATCTTAATTTAGGACGCAAGTGTTAACTCGCCAAAGCATTTTTATAGTGGAGAGATGTTTTCAAATTCAATACTTAATAGACTTACTCAATTTAATGGACTAACAGATGGAAAGCTGTCCCCTCGATTCCAACTTTACTAAGGTGTAATGCTGCACTCTACTGGTCCATGCGTGATTTACATGTTTATTGTCAGCTACATAGTAGTGCAGGCAAAAGAAGCAGAAAAATCAAGACGAATGTTTACCTTTTAGGCAAGTATGAGCAGTGAAGCAAGAATATTGTTAGTGATTTAAAATCAGATTTTTAGAGAAAGGATTTTCCTGAATGTTTCAAACATCATTGTGTCAGGTCTGTCTAGAGATTGTCCTCTTGTGATAAAGTTTGTCTCTGCCTCCCTCTTGTGCTCAAACATGAGACACACAGACTCGCTTGTATTTGGCCATTTGACAGCTATATTTATAAATAAATATAATGTAAAATAAAAGTTGATTTGAGCCATTTTGTTACATATATCGTTTGTTACAAATATATTGGTATTATGATTGCATGAAGCTGTGAATTTTATGTAAGGTCTGACTTTTATTGCCAGTGAGAGAAACAGTACATTGTTTTACAAAATATGACAATTCTTTCATTATTTACTCACCTTCCTGTCAGTCTGTGGAATACATAAAGAGAAACATTTCCATATCAGAATAACACACCACGATTACACATGCAGCCCAGTGTAAAGGTGTCTTAAAGGTTCTTTTTCAGCCCGTTACTTCAACAGAACCTTTTGATTCCACAAGTAAGAAGCAAAAAAAAGGTTATTTTACGCAATGGTTCTTCTATGGCATCGCTGCAATGAACTCTCATTAGCACCTTTATTTAAGAGTGTAGACTCCTGAATTACATGTAAAAGTGAAAAACACAAAAAAGGGTTTTTATAGAACTGGTAGTTCTATGTTAGTAACACCAAGGTTATGGGATCAATTCCCACACGAAAACACACATAAGCAATTCTATGCAAATGTCAACTTTTAGGATAATAAAACAACTTTTTACCTAAACTTGCTGATGGCTCAGATGCCAATATTTGGTTGTTTAAATACCCATGTGAAGTCTCTTTTAAGTTTCTAAAGTATTTTTGTGGTTTTAAAGCCTTACTGTCCATAGTCAGGTGAATTGTCACATCCAAAAAGACCCATATTCCAAATAATCTGGCACATGAAAATAAAATAACTTTTTATTTTATCTTCCATGAAGAGCCATTCCTCCTCCATTCTCCATGTGTGGTTTGTGCATTTTAATTCACAGAAATCTGTCTCTTCAAAAGGTCGTTTTTTTCACATTCATAACTCATGTATATTTCCCTTCTGCATAGACTTATTTTATTTCTATTTTTTTCTCATCTCTGCACTCTATCATCAGGGGTTTGGTAAAATATAAACGGATGATTTAATTATTGCTTATAAATACATTCTCTGAGAATTTAAATTTCAAAGTTAAACTCAAACTCTCACATCCACAACGAATTTCCCACATACTAATAAAATGTCTGCTAAATGCATAAATGCACATGATATTCTCGTAAGTCACATATGCTAACAAACAAGAGTAGAATATACAAGAGTAAAAGAATAGGAAGTCCAAACCAGGGGATTACAGAGTGCACAAGGTGAATATTGACACTCGATCAATGTTCAATAATCCGCTCGACAGAGTGCAGGTGGATTTTATCGGATCCCAGACGGTTGCCACTTTTAATGGGCACATTGAGAAAGTAATACCCCATGAGGGGCAAATGTCAATCTCGCTTCCAGGAGCACAAGACGGTTCATCAAAACGAAAGATAAAACAGGCCGGTTCATTTAAAAAAAAGGCAAGTATCAAAATGAGCACATACGCTCAAAGCCTAAATGTCAAGACACAGATACACATCTGCAACAACAGGCTTTGCCTATAGGTGCGTTTCCACTCTTGGTACAGTATTAGCTCTATTGACTTGCCTAATGGGAGCCAAAGGTCCCATCCCAAAGGAGTTTCCCACTAATGGGAAAGTATTGAGTGCTGTCGAAGAGGATGCGTGACTTCATATGGCAGGCGCAGCACTAAAGCTCTTTAGCACTGTGACAGGATTTTTAACCATAAGAAGGATTAGAGCGTCAGTTTATGAAAGCTCTTTAATGAGGGTGAATGGTGACTGTAGAGACGGAAGCATCTCAGGAGGGTCCGGGGTCCTGGACTGCAGGGTATTAGATCCTTTTTAATTCTTCTGGCTTAATTACATTCACAATTTGTTAAATCAGCATTTTTATTTAGAATGAATTTAATTATGTTAGTAACTTTTACTTGGTTACTTTTAAGGCTGCACAATATTGAAGAAAATTTATTATTCAATAACTATGTGATTTGACGTACAATATTAAATTCTATTTGATTTATATAGCGCTTTTCAAAATGTTTATTGTTGCAAAGCAGCTTTAAATACATCATAATTTAAATAAAATAATAATAATAAAGGGGGAAAAATTAAAGACATTATATGGTATTTAGAATATATATGTTAAAGAGACAGTTCACCCAAAAATGAAAATTCTGTCATAATTTACTGTTCCTCAGGTTGTTCCATACCTGTATTTTTTCCTGCAAAACACAAAGGTAGATATTTGGAAGAATGTCAGAATACCAAACAGATCTCACCCCCCATTTACTGTAGGGAAAATAAATACTCAACATGAGTATTTATCATTTTACGTTAACTATACTGTAGGTATGTTAACGCGCATGTAAGTTGGTAAATGTAAATTGTTTATTTATGGTAAAAGCAAAGTCATCAGACTCCCAGTGAGTAAGCCAGTGGCAATGGTGGCAGGTAACCAAAACTGTATAAGAAAAAAAACTTTACCTTGGTTGTCAGGTCTGGTCAATTCAAATGAATATTTTATTGCAGTATTTATTGCAGGGACATGGTCGTCGGAAGCGTGAAAAATGTAGGTGGCTCCTCCCCCAGAAAAGAGTGTAAAAACAGTCCCACTTTATCAGCAGCTCTTCAGTGGTGTAGTGCGAAAGATGCGACATATAGTTTTGTTTTTGCCGCGGAAGCAAGTTTGAATCCACCGAACTCATTCTTCAAACAGAATTTAGGGTAAACTATTCTTTTAATAAGCATATTGCGATATACACATTAGTAATATTCTGATAATTGTGCAGCCTTAGTTACTTTAATGGAATAATTTTTAAATATAAATAATTTTCAATAATGCAATTTTATATATAATACTTTCTGAACTTTTCTACAAAATTTCCTATTTTCTGCACTTTTTATTGAAAACTGTACCTAACTTGGTCTATACCTTTAAGAATAGATGGATGGATTGATGTAGCCTCCATCAGTTTCTCATTTTAAAATAATCTTTGTGTCATTTATCCTCTAGCATACATCCTTGCCGTTCATCTTTATTTTGGCAGTGAAGACACCTCAGCGCACAGGTCACGGCCCCAGACAACAGGTGGATGACTATGATAACACAGACATCCTCAGAGGAAGAGAACCGGAGAAAGGGCAGGAGAGAAAACAACCGTGCAGAGGAGAAAGACTTCAGCGCAGCCAGTCTCCTGTTTCTATCTGTCGCTTTATATCGCTCTTGTGCAGGACATCAGTGAAACTGCGATGCGGGTGGCGCCAGGCGGCACAATGGAGCCATGGCAAACTGATAAGCTCGGAAGCCATTGTGTGAGGGACTGGGGGGCTGAACTGGAGAAACACAAAGACCACGCTGATACCCGCTTCAGTGATAAGACCAGTCACATCAGACGGACGAGGCTCAGTCTTTGGTGTTCAGGTGACTGGGCTTCCTTAACATTACATAGAGATGGAATTTTAAACCTATAAAATTTTAACATCGAAAAGAGATTACAGAAAAAAATCTTAAGCTTTATTATATATGCATGTGAACCAGCTTGTACACAATACAAGCTAGTAAGAATGCAAGCTAGTGATTCATTGTGAACATTGCACTTGACATGACATGTATGCAAAACATAGAGCTAAATATAATTAAAATTGTTGCCGAATTATTCTGTTTATTATAGAATTTTACATATTTCCCACAGTTAGATTTGAATTATTTTATAGTTTTGATGGGTGTACTATTACTATTAAATGTGACCCAAAATACAAATGGTAAATATACCTTATTGGGGTCACTTCAGACACAAAATAGCACGGCCAGTTCAGTATGTTTAAAAACAGAATTAAAAAGGACGACTTTGGAAGGATTTTCAAAACTTTGGAAAAGGTGAACGAAGGTTAATTGAGTTACAAATCTCTTCTTGTTCTCACCTGGCCTTTTTGGAGGACGGGCTCAAGGTGAGCTGGTGTTCTTCTTGTGGGCTCAGCGGTTTGAGCGACTTTGTTTTGGTCTGTTTTTTAGCTTTTTCCCTGAGCTGGCAGGTTTTAGATGAAGACCCCCCATTCCGCGTGCCAGCCGTTTAAAGAGTATTTACTCTGCGCCATATGGCGGACGATGCAGCTTGCCCCGCTCCTTAACGTCACAGTCAGTGATTAGCATGTTTGGGCTACCCAAAGAGAAGAGAGAAGGTGTGTGTGTTAATATTAATCATTGTGGTGCATCTGTGCGACCAGCGGAGGGATGGCAGGATGCCACGCCGCTGCCCTCGTTTTCTGCTCGGACGGCTGCGTAATGACTCGGCCTTTACCTGCACATCATGCGTAATGATCGCACACAATCGCTGACCGGCTGACCCATGTAATGTGACCAATAAAAAAAATAGGTCGATACACCCAGAATAATGCCACAAAAACAGACGAAAAAGGAGGCAGCTGTTAGATGTTCCTGTATGTCAGTTCATAGACTGTTGGGTTAGCAGCACAAATATCACAAGTTTAAACCCACGGATGAAATGTTGTAAAAACATCATCAAAAATGCATCAAAATGTAAATGTAAGTGATGTAATGTTTCTTTTGAAAGATTATTTGTCACTTTTCAGTGATGCTTTCAGCATATTTCTTTCGCTCAAAGATACAATGTTGCCTCTACAAATTAAAAGTAATGTGAGCCATAACTGTTTTATTAGAATAAGAAAATGTGTGGTACTATCTGAAAGATATGAGTGAAATTGTCCTGAGATCTCTCCTCTGTCTCTGTGCAAGATAAGATATGTTTATTATAAATATCATGGTAAACTTAACTACCAATACTACTATGCTTAATTTTCATAGGGGACTAAACAAAAATGGCAATCATTTACCAATGGTAACACATAGTAGGTTCATATATAATGTTATATATAAAACAAATATAAGAAATATTTTAAACATTTTGCTTCATCCAACCATGCCGATAAATAACATTATTTTTTGTTATTATAGCATCAATAAGTGAGATTAAAAGCGGACCCATATTTAATACACTGTAGGCTATTCTCTCCAATATTATTATTTTTTGGACGACACTATTAATTTACCTTTCAATTTTTCAGATGAGTAAAGTACTGTAATAAAAGCTGTTTTATTACAGTTAAGAGGTTTATAACACGCTCAGGACACGTACATTCATACTTAGGCCTACCTTTGGTAATGGTCGGTTGTGTCCTCTGCTGGTCTGTCTAAGCAGGTAAGTGGTCGGAGCCTCGGGTCGAAGCCGAAGGTCCACCAAAATATAACTAGTGATAAAGAAATACTCTTATTTTAGTCAATTCTACTACTTATATGCATAAATCAGATGTATATAATATAAAGAATGTTTTCATGGCAGCTCTGAGGAGTTTTTATTACGGATATCAATAACGTTAGCTTCTCTCAATGCTAGCAGAACGTTCATCAGAATAAATACATTCACGTTACCCAATGATGTGATGTCATTTACTTCTGCCGTTTGCCCTCCTATTTTAATTTCCTGTAAGTTGCTTCTTGCATAAAAACACGCAAAAAATTTTACAGATAAAAAATGGCCCTCTTCCGGATAAGCAACCAATGATTGCGAGAGGAAACTCAAAAGCCAATTAGCTTTAAGCAATTCTTCGCGTCGTCAACACGCGACCAGCGCGACAAGTGGAGCGAGACTTTTAAATCTACTGAAATTGAACTCAAACACGTGAAAAGCGGAACAACAGGATTATTTATACATCTGCGGCAATGGACGTGCGGTGGATGGAGTTGTGTGAGTATATGTTTAGATACGGGACTCTCCATTCATTTATAAATGTTTATAATGGCTAGAGTCTGTTAAATTGGTGCATTTTCGCGTCCGTGTTCTGTATTGAGTGCTTGAACAGCGATAGGTAAGATTTTGGCGTCAGATCTGTGCGCTTTGTTGTCAATATAAGTGCTCCGGTCTTCTTTTAATCAATATTTAATTATTGATTAAATATTGATTAAATATTTAATCAATCCACAGATCGCCACTGCTGCAGGTGTTGTTATACTCGCTAGTTGCACAAGATGGCAACGGTGAGCTTTTGGGATACCAGAGTAATTATTGGTCGTATGACACTATATGGGAAAAGGAGGATTTTTGGCCGGCAAATATGGGTGTTTTTTATAAAAAAAGAAGAAAGTAATATGTAAGTGATATGACAGATCCTCTTTACATCGGTGAGCGCTTCGTTAAGCCAGAACAACTCGATAGGGTTTTACGACCGGAAATGAACAGACGTCGCAAAGGCTCACCGGCGCCATCTTGTGCAACTAGCCCACTATGCTCTATGACTCTATACGCTTTATACATTAATAAGCCCTTTACAGGTTTTTGTACAGTTACAGTATTTGTGTAGTTCAGAAGCGTGATAATTACATGAGAGACACAAAGCCTGCAGTTCGTATAATCTAAGTTAGCCAGTGTGTTACAAGCGGTCATGTGAAGGATTTACGATATTGCGACATATGCTAAACCTTTATTTCTTTATGTGTTTTAATATGGCATCTACATTTAATTTAGTTTTAAAATAATAGTATTCTGTTCTTCTTACACTAGATTGTAAAAGTCACGTGACTCTTGATCAAATATGGCAGCCTCCGTGTGATTTAGAAAAAGATGATGGCACACTTTATTACTTTATACACTTGTTACTTTCGTCCCTTTGCTAATGTAGTTAGATTATGCGAACTTCATTTCACTCAATTTTCATATTGTTCATAGTGTTAAAACGTTTTATAACATGCATTGACATTGCCAATCATAAAATATTCGAAACAATTAAAGTTTGTACTTTCGGGTTATTTTTTAAATGTAATTTTTTTTTCCAGAGATTAAAGACATAAGGTGTTTGCAGTTACATATTAACAAGGTCATAGTCAGTTAAGTGAATAAAAACCAGAGTAACACAAAAATGTTTAACTTATATTGGTGTGTTACTTTCGTCCCTACTGATGGGTTACGGACCACAGCAAAAATATATCCCTTTCTGAAAAATTACCTTTTAAAATTAAATGTTTCTGGTACTTTCGTCCCTTATTTCCCCTATTCAATTCAAGTGTCAGTTTGAGGAGTAAATGGATATCTTAACTTAAAGTGTGATGTGTTTCTAGTAATAGCATGTTGAAGCTTTACGGTTTTGCATGTTTAAATTGCTTCATTAAGAGTGAATTAATTAATCGTTGTGTGGCAAGTTAAAGTGTGGTTAGTGATAGAGTTTATCATGCTTAACTTAACACGAACACAGGCATGCGGTATTCCTTCATTAAACTGCTTTAGAAATGAAAAGACATCAAATAAGACAATACACTGCTAATTACTCGCTCAGAGTACCTCGTAATTATTGATGATTGTCCTAGAACTGCAATTAAAAGGACAGCTTCAGCATGGTAACCGAGTGCTGTTGCCATCCCCCTTTTTGCAAGCGCATGTAAATCGCAGATGAAAGATTAAGATAACAGAACAAGCTAGAGCAGGAAATAAGAGAAAGACAAGCTCCGGGGGACGATAATGTGTATCAATGCAATGCGTAAAAAATGATATACAGTATTTGTAGTTTAAAGAGGCTCCTTTTTGACATTCCACAATAAACATCTTGACTCAATGTCCATATAGATGGTCTCAAAGCAACAGCATAAACAATGAAATGTTACAGCACAGAGGTTGGCGTTGAGACTTTAAAACGCGTTTCCAAATTCTACTGTATGTCTGGCGGAAATTTGAATAATGCTTGGCAGAAGCTAGCTGGCAAAAGCTACCATGTTGGCATATTTACAGATGCCAACATGGACAGGTTGCATGTCCCGGGTTTCTAGGAACCACAAACAAGTCTACACTAGGTAGTCATGTACAACGCAGACTGCATTTTACAAGGCTTTACTCGCAACAAAGTTATATTTTGTGCCAACGCAACAGCAAGAATGTGCTTTGTGCTGCAATAGGCTATTGGCAGTCAAGAAACCAGTGAAGTTCTATTTTGTGCAACATAAACTGTCTTGGTACCGTGTAGTTTAGTAGTATGTTATTCTAAAAATACTGTTGTCTTACAGACAATAATATCTGTTCTGTGTCTTTTGTGATTTCTTGTCCTAGACTGGTTAACTTACAGGATGTCCATAATTAACACTTCCAAACTGTACTGGTTAAACGGAGTCATGTTTGTCTGTTATAATGTTTCATTTGATTATCATCATTATAATGTTGTCATCTTGCTTTGTCTTCAGACATAATTCGCTTTGATTTGCTCTCGCCCTCTCGTGCGGCAATAAAAAGCCTGCGGTCTTTCCCCCAGGATTTGAGCCTCTTAATAAGATACAACCAAGGCCTCAGTTTCTCTGATGGTGTCATCTCCATAATTAGAATTCTCATTATTTGTGCGCCGACAAAACTGAATCTAAAGTTGCTATAAGATCAAATGCATCAAACTGCAAACCTTGTTTGAATGTTTCCTACTGTCTTTATGAAGGCAAAGAGCTGCGATGACGATGATACCTGTTGATATCAATTAAAACATCGGTGTATCATTTTGTATGTCTAATTGTACGTGATGTATAAAGTACCTTAAATCAATACTTGAGAAAAAGTAAAAATATCTTGCCAGAAAACTACTTTGGTAGAAGTTAGTCACCTTTTAAAAAAAATCGACTTAAGTACAATATTTAGCTTAATATTTAGTTCAAAGACTTTTACTCAAGTATGAAAAGTACTTTTTTGATATTAAATGTAGACACGTTTTGTTATCAACGATTTTTTTTTTTAACATGAAGACCAAAAATTCAACTTGCATAATTTACAACTCTCTCAAAACTTTAAACATGGCAGATGGGAGGAGGATTTCTGACAAATATGATATATTAGTTTTCCTGCAACAACTTAATTGTATTGTTGTATTTTTACAGCAAAAATAGCGTGTATTTCACCAATATTCCAGAATAGTAGTGCGGTAAAACTATACAGGATGTATGCGGTTAAAAACTATTACCATATATGATTTTCCCAAGACACACGCAAGAATGAAAATTATTTTTTTCTGACAACAAAGCACCTTCAGAAGTGGGAACTGACGAATATCCGAGAGCATAAAACACAACAGCAACGATTGGCTAGGTTGCTGGTTACATATCTGAACCGAAATAACGTAATAACTGCGAAGTACTGTTAAACTACCTTAATGTGTTTGAGATTGGATGGAGAGTTTTTAAATGCCAGTAATTCTGTATTTTTAGGTAAGCATCTTCATTCATCCGGATTGAAGAGTCTTTCATTCTAACGCAGAAAACATTTCTCGCAAATACGGCCATGTGTGTTTGTCCTCATTACAACCGCCGTTTACCTCGGGAGTAGGAGGTGGTGCTGCGTTCTCTGCTTCTCTTATAAAATGTGTGTCCTTATCGTCGAGTGAAACTGCGCCAAATGATCGCTTGCTACTTGCATCCGACATGTCCGCTCTTTTGTTGAAATTCTGGACTTACTCATTAAGATTTAACTAATGATTGGTTAAGCGCCGTCATGGTGACCGGATCGCTGATTGGTCTATGATCAGTTTCATTTTCAGTATTTCAGTATTTTAACTTTGTTACATTACAACACTGGACTTGGATTGTCTATTACATGAGGGCAAATAATGACAGAATTTTCATTTTTGAGTAACCTATCCATTTAAAACAAAAAATGGGGATTAATGCTTTTAAGACCAATGGACTAGTTTATTATAACATTTAATTGAATATTGTTGCGGTGTCTGTCTACTTTCTGGCTTGTATTGATTGTGGAAACCCTTTCGTGTGTATGGAAGCAGTCCGTGTAAATTAAATCACTGTGCATTGTGGGTATTCTCCAGTTGAGGTTTTCCAGCTCACTTTTGTAAGAAACTGAACATTGAATTAAAATAATCGAGCCACCCCATCTCCTGATCCAGTATTACCATGGCGATATGTAATAGAGCATTTGCGAACACGTGGCAGTTAGGTCCCAATTATCTCAGCGTGACCTTGCCGCTGTCATAGGAGCAGACATGTTCTTTTACTGCGTGAGGCAGAGAGCACAAAGATTACGAACTTTAAAAAATGATAAATGTTTTTTTTCACATTACATTTTGAGAAAGATATCATATTTTGTTAAACCATTAACCTTTGCAGAGATTTGTTGACAGGTAAACAAGATTAGTTATTATTGGATGTTGTTATCTACACAGTTTCAGTTTAAGATGAATTTGCCATGAATACGAACGTGTAAAGTCAACCTCTGCCATGCTCCAAAAATGTCATTTGTCAATGCCATTTACTCACCCTCAAGTTGTTCCAAATCTGTATAAATGTCTTTGTTCTGATGAACACAGAAATATATTTGGAAGAATGCTTGTAACCAAACAGTTCTTGGTCACCATTGACTACCATAGTAGGAAAATGACGATAGTAATCAAAAGTATCCCAGGCCAGAACTTCTTTTGTGTTTAACAAAGACATTTATGAAGCAATTTTTCATGTTTGCGTGAACTGTTCCTTTATGGGGATAAAAATTAAGCATATAGTTCAAAAGCAAGCTTGTTTATATACCTCTCTTTCACCTGTCGATATGAACTCTTTCTCCAGGGTGCAGCCATATTAATTGAATACCACAGTGACAATAACAAAACCACTTTACATGCTAAAATGAGAATCTCTACTTCCACTTAAAAATACTGGAATCCAGCATGTGTGTGGTTGCATTTTGTGTAGATATTGATGCTTAATAAATCTATTTTAATGCTATCCACAATTATGTCTCTATGTAGTCTATACATTAAAGATCAGAGATCAGTGGAAAACAAAAAAACATACACTGAAAATGCATTGACCACAAAAAACAATTCTTTTTTTAAAGCAATGACTCCCCCCCCTTGATTTCTTCTTTGCAACTCAAAAGGACATAATTAAATGAATAAAACTTGAGTCCATTTTATTCATTATAAATATGTAATGGGACTCTATTGGTGAAAGAAGCCTTGGTGTTGTTAAAAAAAATTATAAATAAGATTAACAATAAATATATATATTTTTATTACAGTATATGTAAAGGCCGAATGTGTGCGAGTACCTACACAGCATGTTTTTCCTTAACTCTTCTTCACGATCAGTAGATGGCAGTCTAACACTGCCACACTAATATCTCTTTCTCAACCCCCCGCTCACCCTGCCTATCTCTTTCTTTCTGTTTGCTTAGGGAGGTGGGACACTAGAGATTCATTAAATGTAACTACTACCTGGGCTTAGTGCACAGGGCTCAAATGAAGTGGCACTAATATGGGGATTACATCAACAAATCCACCTTAGCTTCTCACAGGTGAAGATGCAGCGAGGAAGACTCCGACGGCGGATACCATCTTCCGCACCACTCGTCACCTTTAATAATAAACACTAGCGTATTTTATATTCTGTCTTGTATTGTCACGACATTTACATTGAAATGAAAACTTGTGAAATTGAACTTCTTCTTTTGACAAACTCAAGGAATCTCAAGAATATCTGAAGGGTTCTTGAAAGAGGCCACTTTTAATATTAAACTGTACAAAGCACTATTCGCAGCATTATGAAGAAGGGGTTTGGATGGTGATGCTTTATTGGGTAATACGTTGAGTTTTACGCTGGAATGCTTTTGAAAGCAATAGTGACTTCTGCGTTTCAAGTCAAACCAAAAATACAAAAGTGTTCTGTAAGAAAACAGCCTAGCGCAAATTACTGATAAACACAACGCTGCAACGCTCCCACGTGTGCGACTCGAACAACACTAAATCGCTGTTATTTAAGCCTTACACAGGGGGTTATTTGAAGTTATTTGTACAACTTTGAAATAAGTTTAAAAATTCTCTCAAAATTGGCATTTCTACACTTGCGGCCAATCATGAGTAGCCTATTGTATTTTTTGCTGAAATCTTAACGTAGATGTGGCCAGTTTGTTGTAGAGGGCTTTATGTTTTTCTCGTCTGGTTTTTGATGTAACAGTTCTTTCACAAGGAGTATTTTTCTCTCCAGGTCCAGAGTAATCAGTCATGTTACATTTGCGGCTTGAGTTATTGGCCGAAAAATACTTTCCGAGTGACTGCCTTTGAGATGAATGGGAATCCTAATGGATGGCTCTCTCCAAGTGTTATTGACTCAATTGGATGTGTGTATCGATTAGTCTTATCAAAGGGAATTCCACAAATATGGGCATCTGAATTATTGACGGACATGAAACGCATTCCCCTAAGGCATGTGAACTTTCCCAATGTCGAATGAATCTTTCAGCTCGGCACAGCGGAAGGTAACAGAATAGGAATACAGTGTTCCCGAGATGCTATTCTTAACTTGACGTGTCATCTTAAAAAAGCAGTGCTTTGTAGCATAATGCTCACGTGGTTGTAAAAGACGCTGTAAAGACGTGAAAAATTCAGAGTGCATCACTTATCACTGATGTCATTCCAAACCTTTGTAATTTTCCATCTTTCTTAAATCTCAAAGAGACAACAGTGTAAGGGTCAATGATGTCAGAATTGTCATTTACGGGCGAACTGCCCCTTTAAGGGGAGAAGAACACAAGGAGACCTCATCAGATGGGAAGATAACATGGTTATGTATAATGAACCTGTGACTCAGAATATATGCCGCATATATGTTATCCTTAGACCTCTGCCTGTATCATTTAGTCATACATCTCAGACACAATACCACAGCGACAGGCATGAGCGTTTTTCCCGGTTGTGAAGAGCATACGGGCGTCAACCACACCCTGAGCTTTCAGGTGTAGAGGAATCTGACAGCCGTATTTCTTTGACGCTTCATTAATTTACATTAATTAACGGTCGCACGTTCTGGGCTTTTCGCCTCAGCCGACAGGAAATGTCGATGACAAACAGGCATCTGTGGAGCCTGTAACGCGGGGCCTAATGGAACACATAGATCTCTGTTGCCACACTCGTGTCAATTATCTGAGAATATTCAAAGGAAATGAGAACTAATGTCTCAATCAGGATGGCTTGATATACCTTAAGATCACAGAACTGTTAAATATAAGCACATTTCTTCACAAGTAATCATTTTGGTTGGATGAGATTACAGGAAAGCAGGCACAGACTGGCTCTTGCAGAAAAATCTTTCGTAAAAATGTTGTATGTGCTGGTGTGTAATATTCATGTAAACGCCCGAAAGAAGCAATCGCTGTCATAGTGTCATAGTTACTTGCTGTTGTAACCCTTTGTATTTCATTGGAAATGATTCTTTTTCATACCCCAAACTTTTCTGGGTTTATTTAATTGAATGCAGTATGTACATTCTATCTTCTTCAAGGCTATGTTTACTTTGATTCAATGAAAATAATAAAGCGTTTTACTGTTACATACTGTCCACAACAGTTATTTGCTTGCTTTCAGATATTAATTTAGTAAATGCGTTTCTTTAAAACCATGCTGCAATACAAACTTTCATTACTGGTTAAAACGAAAACATTTCATTGCTCAGGTGTTGCTCTTTCAAAATCTCTTGAAGGTTTTTTAAAGGGATCAAATGATACGGCTAAAACGAATATTATTGTTTGTTTTAGATGTAATGCACTATGAGTATAAACAAATTAAGGTTCAAAAAGGGCCTCTTTGCCCCGCAGATTTTTTACAAAGCTCATCGGTCTGAAAAGCACGGTGTGCTATGATTGGCCAGTTAACCGGTGCGTAGTGATTGGTCGAATACTTCAAGCGTGTGACGGAAATGTTACGCCTCTTACCATATTTGGAACATCAGGTTCCAAAGCAATTGTACTGACAGGTACGCCCACCTTACTTGAGTATACATTTGGGTGGTCTTGGTCAAGTCATACCACGAACTGACGCGGATTTGTGAGGCATTTCAGGGAGGTCTGGGTGAGCATTCGCTTTAAGATAGAATGCATCTTTTGTTCCGACACTTTAATATTTGCAATTGAACGTGTCTAATACATGCATGGGCAACACACCAAAGACACAGAAAAACACGTGTTCATGCCATATATGACCCCTTTAAGAGCGGAAATGGTTGTGCATGAGTTCTAATGCACAAATTGAGTCCCCAGATACTTCTTGAAGCAGTTTGAAAGATTATTTTACTACTAGGCAAAATAATTGTGTTCTCTGAAACCTCCAATGTGAAACCTCCAACCTTATGTATATATAAATACACACACATTCATATATAATTTTAATAAAAAATATATTTTTATATATTAAATATTTATATACAATTTAAATTATATATTAATTTAAAAATGTATATACATGTGTAAATATTTATTAAATATATACATGTATGTATTTATATATTCATAATCATTATATACAGTACACACACATATTTTATGTAAACAAAAACTTTTATCTTGCAAACGATTAGTCACGATTAATCGTGTGACAGCCCTAAAAAGCACACATGCTTTGTTTATAAAAAAACAGACAAGAGAAAATAAGTTTATTCATGTTCAAGGGACAGTTCTGTTATCAATTATTCGCCCTCGAGTTGTTCTAAATCTGTATATTACAGTATATACTGTATAGGATATTTGGAAGAATGCTTGTAACCAAACAGTTCTTCTTCCTTTGTGTTTAACAGAACAAAAAAAATGTATAAAGCAATTTTTCCTACTATCGAAGTCAACGGTGGCCAAGAACTGTTTGGTTACAAGCATTCTTCTAAATATCTTTTCTCTGTCTTCATCAGAGTTTATACAGATTTAGAACTCGAGATGATGACAGAATTTACATTTTCGGGGGAACTCTTCCTTTAATATGAGCCCTCTAAAAATTTTTTTTTTTTAATTGGTAAAGATGCTTTTTGCCCCTTAAGTGATGTGCAGTAAACGGATCATGCTAACTTGTCAAACCTTGACCCTTTCGAAACCTCACTAATTCGTTTTAATATGCATGCGTTTTGATTTAACCCAGTTTATTTGCCATCTCCTCAACTCTCCAGAAGTTCACGTGTGGAAACGCTGAAGGAAAAATAACATTGAGATCACTCGGCTTGGGGCTGATGGATTATTGAAGCCCGTTCAGATACTTTGGGGCTTCATGTGGAACGTGGGAGGTTAATAAGGAAATACATTTCGGATTCATCATGCAAATTTGGTCGCCGTGACCGTAGTGCATTTTTCAAATAGACACCTACCTCTGTCTCTCTTTCTTTTGTGTTTCTGTACCGGGCCAGCGTGTGAAGGAATCTTGACTTATTCTTAGTCGTGACTTCTAGCAATTACTCTACCATTCTCTCCTGTTCTGCTTGTCTACACTTTCCAAGCACACATTTAGGCTCCGTTCCAAACCCTGGTGAGCAGTCTTGCTGTCTATGTTTGTGTCATGCTGGAAGGAACCTCCAATTTGAAATGTACAAAGCCAGCAACTTGTACTTCACAGAAATAATGTCTCACCTGACTCAAAATTGATTGAAAAACTGTTTAAAGTTATCATGTAAATAGTTTAAATTATTAAACCTACTACTAATAATCCTTATTGTTTCAGGATGATTCTTTATTTAATAGTATTTCAATATTTATCATACATTTTTGTATTTTTCATAATCTACTTAAAAACTTATTTTAATATTAAATAATTATTTTATTATTATTTTATATGTATATTATGTATAATATTTTATAGTTTATATATTCATGTAGTTTATATAACTTATAAAAGCTTAAAATAATATAAGCAATAAAAAATTATTATGTCATGTCACCTGTTGCTGGATGCCATAAAATACAGCCTGCTTGAATCAAATCCATATCTGTAGACCAGTGGCTCTCAAACTTTTCAGATCAAGTACACCTTTAATAAAATGATTTGTTCTAAGTACCACCTTATGACCGCCATAGAAAACCACGTGAATAAACACTTAAACTACTAGTAGAGCTGTGAATCTTTCTCTTTACACCACTTTCCAATTCTAATGTATTATTAATAATACAAACACTTTATATACCAGCTGTTCTCAAACTAAAGAACATGTTTGCTTGTTCTATAAACTCCATGTACTGTGCTGTGTTTCTGTTTTTCTTATTTGCTCCTGTAAAGCTGCTTTGGAACAATGCACATTGTGAAAAGCGCAATATAAATAAACTTGAATTGAATGTTTGTTCCATTTTTCAAGTTAGTCAGCAGTAATAATTGACACATAACACTTTTCTGTAGTGCACTGTAAACAGGGCTCTGTGAACTCTTATGGGGGATTTATTTACTTTGTGGGGACCTACAAACTTATATTAAAGACAAACAATGTGGAAAGAATATTTAACACAGAAGATCAATTAATACGCGTATACTTAAACATCAGGAGAACAGCTGTATATAACAAACAGAGACTTACACTCTACTGCAGTGGCTTTTGTCAAAGTGGTGTGTCAAAATACATCGCAATGGGCTCATGCAGACGCGTCTTGAATTAGGACTTTATAGCAAAAACAACAGCTTTAAACAACGGTTCAAGTGCAGAAATACATAAGAAACTTAATTTGCACGCAGCTCGTCGGAAGAGAGCGAGTGAGGGACTCACAAGCGCCTGTCTGCTCCCGCTCTGCGTTTGAGCTGCCAGTCACACGCCTGAGTTACGTCATCGACCAATGATAAATAAACAATAATTCACACAACTATTTTAAAATTGCACATAGGCTGAGATGTATTCCGTATTTATCAATCATGAAGACTTATAAACATTTGAGATTTTATTTTTTTAAATACGAAATGTAAATGAATATATCGAGTTTTAAATTTTCTGTCGTGTCACCTCACGTACCACCGGGTCTCTTCAAGTACCACTGGTGGTACGCGTATGTTTGAGAACCACTGCTCTAGACAACCTAAACCTAAATTTTAGCTGTTTAAGATATGACCGTGAAGGTCATTTTCACCTTCGATGTGAACACCAGCCCAACAAACAGCTCACAATTGAACCGTTTTTCCCTCCATGCGGCCTGTGTTGTCCTCGTCACATTATGTTCTTGCTCGGTGGCACTCAATGTTCTCTCTTGATGTGTTTCTTGCACACTTTAACATTTTAACGTAAGAGATTGTCCAATCTTGGCAAGCAGACATTGTTTCAAAAAAATCGATTTCGCCACTATTTGGTAGAGGATTAATCTTGTCGAATGAAATGAGCCCAAACAAAACGCAAATAGAGAATTGCATATTTCAAAGTGATTATCGCCCGTGTTCAGCTGCGAAAGGGTAATTGCGATCTTGATTGCACCCCTCTGTGCCGTCCTCTTTCTCCGTTAACCTTTGACCCTGGCGATATTCCCCCGCACGAGCTTCTCCATCTCGGGCCTCTTTAAAAGATAATGTATTCAGATTTCCGACAAGGTGATAACAAAATTACCTGACGTTTTGTAGATTTATTGCTGTATTTTCTTATTATCGGCAAAGGAATGTAGGCAAATGCTTCTCCGTAAATCATTTTGAAAGAGAGATGCCTGGGTTACTTTATTGTCGTCTTTTTTTTTTTTTCTTGGGCTGTTCTTTTTTTACGATTGGGAAATAAATTGCATCCTCATTCAGACAGACTGAAATGAAGAAGTGGCATTTTGGGCCACGTGGCGCGTGTCTCTCACGAGCACACGTCGATGGAGAAATGTTTACGCTCAATACGGATTATTGCTCATTGGCTCAGACGGTTACTGCCCACTGTTTGTAATATTTGTTCTTTCTATGGAGGATGCACTGTTTTCCAGACAGACGCCGAGCCTGTCCGATTTTCATCTTCTGCCAATTTTCACTCTTCCGTGATGTTCTCCACAGAACCGAGTAAAGCGGAACACCGTGAACGGTTGAAGCCCGTTTTTCATGTGATATTGAACAAGAGCATCTTCAGAGGTTAAACTGGTTACATGTTATATTCAGTCTCTGTGTGGAAATGCATAAATGGATGTTGACTGCACATCGCGGTGACCTTTCGATATGCCCCCAGACTACCTTGGAGAGGACATGCCTGTAAATATTTATGGCTTGTTGATTCCATAGAAGGTCGTGACATGGAGCTCTGCTTCATCTTGTAGACAAATATGTACTTCCTCCCCAGAGCCCAAGAGCAGATTTATTTTACAGTGCGTCCTGCTTTAGCTACAAATGGGGTGAATATTTTGCGCATGCCGTAAAGAATCCCAAAGTACCTTATTCCTCTCAAGGAGAATGACTTGACTTGTATCTGCACCATCTTTAGAGAGAGTACTGTGGCAGAAACATGCAGAAACATACTCACCCTCATGCCGTCACAGATACATGACTTTGTCTTAAAGGATGTGATGGAAACCTGTAAAATACATTTTTTCTGTGGCAACCAAAAAATATATTTTGAAGAATGCTGGTAACCAAATTACTCATTGATTTATATTGTATGGGCACAAAACCACTGAGGAGTCAATGAGTGCCTCCGTTGTTTGTTTACCAACATTCTTCAAATTATCTTCTTTTATGGTCTGCAGAAAAGAGAAAGTCACACAGGTTTGTAATGACATGAGGGTTGGATAATGGATAATAACTGTTACTAATTTGTAACGATGAAAATTGTAAAAAGCGCTATATAAATAAAGTTGAGTTGAGTATTGTTTCACTTTGGAAGAGTTTTATAGCCCACTGGAGTTGTTAGCATTTATTTATTTAAGACGACGGATGTATGTGCTTTTTAGAGCTTTGAAAATTTGGAACCCATATATATAGTAATGGATCTTTTTAATAAATAAAAATATAAAATACTTCATCTAGTATGGTGGTATGTAAAAGGAGAGATTTTTCAGTTTTGTGTGAACGCTGAAAGGGCACGAGGCTCTAGTTTAACATTTTAACTTCTTGGCTATGCTGGTGACTTGACTGGACCAGCAGCAAACTGGCAATAACAAGCATAAACCAGCATTGAGATTTCTATTCACACCTCTTTACTACCATTTTGAGAATTATGTAAATAAACACGAGTCATGACTTCAGTAAAATTCTCTGCAACGTTTTTTGTTTTTAAAAGAGAGGGTTTTGTTGATGATGGAGCGAGACACTAAACTCAGTGTTTTCTAGGGTGCTTCCCATTTTGAAAACCGGTTTTGCTTTTGGGTTTTGCAGTGCAGGCTTTCAAAAGCTACACGAGTCCCATTATCATGGCCTAATGGAAAGAGGCTGACAAAGATATCAATGATAGAGCCAAATGACTCCCTCGCTATCTCTAAACTTACTTTCGAGTGACCTTCCCTCAGAGGACATGGAGTTTTAGACTTGATATTATGTTTTAATTCCCACAGCAATTAATCATGACGCAATACACCTGACTTGAAATATTCAGGGATCACTGACTTGGGAAAGTGTGTGTAAAGGTAACCGAATTTGTTGGAAATAAGCCATGATGTTATGGGGTGTTTTTTGCCATTTTGAAATGCTTCCAGGCCACTGTTGTGACTAAAATGGAAGAATATGAATTAATTGGTTGAATACATTTTTAATGATCTGTTGCATAAACTTAGTCTTAGGGTTTCAACAAACGCATAAAACTATGGCACGTAACTGTTCAATGTTTGTGAATATTACCTTAAGTCATGACTTCTGACTAACTGGACTTTTCAAGTTTCACAGATAAAATAAATGGTGAAAAGTTTATCTAGGGACTGGAGACTTGGCTTTTACAAATAAGCCTATACAAAGAATACCTTTGAAACCACACAGTGACTAAAAGCCCCTCAGAACAACTGCCTAGCAACACCCTGGCAACCGTCTACAGCATCATGGTGACGTCTTTTTCTCTCATGTTTTCTTATTTGTAAGTAAAAAATGATCAAGCATGTTGCAAAGGTAGCCAATAAATGTCCCATTCTTTTGAGCAAAGCATAAAACCGCCCTTCGTGTGTCGAAACGTGTGTACGCGTCGACGTGTTTCTGGTCATACTGTATCACAAACGGCGAACAGTAATTCATTTTTCCACTCATTTGGGGCTGTGTGTGTTTATGCAGCTCAAGGGCATTGGTTTGTACCAGACAGCAGATTATTATTTACTACACTGAGTCAGGGAGGACCTAATCCAATTAGCAAATTCCCCCTTTCCTCCTCCTCGCTTCAAGGAGAGAATCATCTTTCCTTTTTTCCTTCCCTTTCGCCGAAGCAGCTGACGCGTCCCGGGAAAGAAGAGCCGCGAAAGGCGCAATAAAAATGCATCTGTCTCCATTAAAGAGCGCGGGGAGGAGAGAGGGCGCTTACAGATACTGTGTCTTGGCCAGTCACTCGTGGAAACAGATTGCAGAGCAGGCGGCATCATTACTTTGTGTGTTAAAAACACATTAGGTGCCAATAAGGTGCCAGCGTACTTGAATGAAAATACCTGGAGATTAGAATATGCAGATGAGAGCTAGAGAGGCGACAGTGGAGATCCGTTCGCAGCTTTGCGGTTTGCAATTAAATGGGATTGTGTAATTTGTCTGTGGTTTATAGTCGGCGTTATATTTTTGTAGATTGTGTAATTATCTGACATTAGCATCCGGGCAAGGAATGACGCATCTTGCTTATTGTTTGTTAAGTGGTTTTGTTTCAAACTCTGCATATACCCGACTGCAATGAAGTAAAATGGAACACACAAGTTGTTGTTGCTCAGTGAATGCTTCTTTGGAGACCTAATGAAACTTTCTCAGGTGTTTCTCCTTAAGTTCACTTAAAGGTGCTGTGTGTAATTTTTAGGACAATCTATTGACAGAAATGCAATATAATCTACATAGCTATGTCTTCTCAGAGGTGTATAAAGACCTTACATAATGAACCGTTTTGTTTTATTACCTTGAGTTATTTCTATCTACATAAATCCAAGCTCAATTGCATGGAATTCGCCGATGTTGATTCTACAATAGCCCTAAACGGACAAACTGCTCTATAGAGCGCGTTTCGTAGTTACTTTATCATCTTTGACAAAGTAGCAAAAACGTGATGACATCTAGTGCACTGCAGTGCTTCGAAAGGGAGAGGTGGAGTGAGCCGTTGGTTGCAGTTTGCAACCTCACCACTAGATGCCGCTAAATTTCATACTTTGGACATTTAATGCAGCTTTTGAACTTTAGATTCCGTCTACACTAGTGTGTTTTTTGTTTTCAAAATGCACTTCGTCCACACTAGCGTTTTCAAACGTTTCCCAAACGCTGCCCATCCACACTGAAACGTCTGAAAACATGTACATCCATGTACTGCTCATGAGCAAAGACACAGATTTTATATAGACGGACAATGAGGTAGAGATGTTGCTGCGGGTAACACAAGACTATAAAGCTCCAGATCCACAAGGCGCTTTTACGCAGCTGAAAACACTAGGTGCTGGCTGAAAACACTGGTTGCTGGTGTTTGAAAGACGTATTTTTTTCAAGCGGAGGCACGTTGGTTACTACGCTGTGCATGAAAACCCTGTGGGGTTGCCAGCACTGAGCCTGCAGAAAAGAACGCCAGCTTCTAGCGTTTTCAAAAAAACGCTCCGTTTTCGTTGGAAACAATTGAAGAAACAACTGCGTCACATGACAAAAAACCTGTCAGTTACCCAGTGTTGCCAACTTAGCAATTTATG
Organism: Triplophysa siluroides; assembly: GCA_006030095.1. NCBI lineage: Eukaryota > Metazoa > Chordata > Actinopteri > Cypriniformes > Nemacheilidae > Triplophysa > Triplophysa siluroides. The sequence continues at coordinate 1,918,510 of VCII01000203.1, read as the reverse complement.
GCAGAAATACACTTTAAGACTTCTAACATCTGAACAGATCTAACTGATAAAATCTGCAGAATGGCACAGACTTTCCGCAATAAATCCAGACCGAAAATCTGGGCAAAATCTGAGCAAACGTCTTGTAGTGTATTTGAGCCTTTAGTTGCTAGATTTAGCAACTTTTCAGACTGCCTTGGCAACTGTATTTTCAAAAAGCACCTAGCAAAATGTTTGACCACTTTCTAAATTTATTTGGCAAAAAAAAATATTTTCTCTCAAAATTACACAAAACAATGATATTCTCTTTAAGCACACATTAGGTGCCAATAAGGTGCCAGCGTACTTGAATGAAAATACCTGGAGATTAGAATATGCAGATGAGAGCCAGAGAGGCGACAGTGGAGATCCGTTCGCAGCTTTGTGGTTTGCAATTAAATGGGATTGTGTAATTAGTCTGTGGTTTATAGTCGGCGTTATATTTTTGTAGATTGTGTAATTATCTGACATTAGCATCCAGGCAAGGAATGACGCATCTTGCTTATTGTTTGTTAAGTGGTTTTGTTTCAAACTCTGCGTATACCCGACTGCAATGAAGTAAAATGGAACACACAAGTTGTTGTTGCTCAGTGAATGCTTCTTTGGAGACCTAATGAAACTTTCTCAGGTGTTTCTCTTGAAGACTTTTAAAAGTTTCAGATAGAAACACACTAACTGATCAAATCTGCAGACTGGCACAGACTTTCTGCAACAAGTCCAGACTGAAAATCAGGGCAAAATCTGAGCAAAAGTCTTGTAGTGTATTTGAGCCTTTAGTTGCTAGATTTAGCAACTTTTCAGACTGCCTTAGCAACTGTATTTTCAAAAAGCACCTAGCAAAATGTTTGACTATTTTCTAAATTTATTTGGCAACTTCTGTCAACTTTTGAAAAGTCACTCAAATAATAAAACCAAGCGTTTTCTCTTAAAATTACACAAAACAATGATATTCTCTTTCACACACTCAGTCTCTTGTATGTTTGGCTGCAAACGTCTATAGACAAGTGGTCCCAAACCAGTCCTGGAGGACCCCAGTACTGCACATTTTGTATGTTTCTATCATATATGTTTCCCTCATGTTTTGTATAATGCAATTTAAGTCGTTTTGGATAAAACCGTCTGCCAAAAATGCCACATCCAATTCAGGTCTTTTAGTCTCTACTAATGAACTGATGAGTTGGCTCAAGTGCGTCAGACACACATTGTGCAGTACTGGGGTCCACCAGGACAGATTTGGAAACGGTCCCTTTTTTGAGGGGGTGAAAGAACATCTGCTATTGATCTTTACGAGCTGTAAGGCTGTCAGAGTGTCTAGCTAAATGGAGAAGAGCTTTAAAGTATACAGTATGTTTAAAGATTCATTAAGGTATAATAATTATAATGTGATTTTACGCCATTTAATGCTAATAAATATAACTATAGAGTAGACATGTGCACGGTTAACCGCGGTTACCACAAAATCCTGCTGAAACCGAGCTGGCTGCGATAACGCAAGGTATCCATTATTTTATTGATGCGTAGCTTGTCTGTGAAGCACAGCTCTGGGATCAGTAGGAAATGCTGCTCGATCTTAAAGCAGTGCGAGTTTGAGTCTTTTAAAACGTGCATTTAAAAAAGCAACACTCGTCAAACATGATCATTACAAATATACTTTATTATCATGAAAATACCTGATGAGGCTTGAGGAACAGTGATAAAAACATGTACTTAGGCATTTCCTACAGCTACGTGTGTTATGGTCTTCTTCTGCAGTGAGTATTTGGAGTTTCTGCACGAGAGCGCCCTCTGGCTTTCAGGTGCAGTAGGATTTTACCGTACTTCACTCACAAGTTGTGCATAAATCACGTGATGTATATTTTCAGTTAATAGGGCAGATGTCACCTATAGAGGTAACATTACATGAATCAATGAATATATAAATACTTAAATGGAAAGAAGAGCTGTATTTTTAAAAGCTGTATTAGCAATAAAGCTCTTTCTGATTTTGATTTGTGTGACAGTTAATGGCCACTATGTTGTCTAGGCAACAACGGCCACTTCCGTTTCCTGTTAGTATGTCCAAGTGCGTGTATATTTTTTGCTACATACTAAAATGTAAATACTTTTATCATAACAAAAACAGTAGTATATACTTTTAGTGCATAGTATAAGTAGGAGAATTGGGAGCAGAAAATGTGAATTTTCTCAGTTTCGCAAAGTGTATCGGAAGTGCCATTAGCAATTTTTCCTGAAAATGAGTTGGCAAGAGTGCGTTTTCCTCATCCACACTACAACACGAAAATTGCATTTTCAAATGTATCCAGTGCGTTTTTACGAAAAGCTCTCGCCGTCTCTGTGTGGACGGAAGGCCAAAACTGAGAGTAAAAGTTGCTTTTTCAAACAAAAACGCATTAGTGTGGATAAGGTCATAGTTTGTGACTTCTTTTACATTGTATTGTATAATATCGTCATTGTTGTTCTTGATGACGTTTTTGTTACTTTTTTAACACCAGCAGATATTTGAAAACGATGAATATTTAAATAAAAAAAGAAAAGTATCCTTAGCATTTAAAAAACTACAGTAAACAGCATTTTTTGCAAATACATATGTAATGAAGTAATGTGTATGTTTTCCACTTAGTACTGTGTAAGCTACTGTGCTTTCATTGAAATTTCCAATTGTCTAGTACTGTATATGTTTTCAATTACTACCGCAATTTTTATTGCCCACGGTAACGGTTTTGTTCGAATTAATTATTACGGTAAACTGTTTTTTTAATACTCCCACAAGTCTAACAAGCACTCTATACTGTAGTTTCCACATTTCTATTAATTTTAACACTGGCCTTTAGTTTTCTAACTTCAAGAACTGTTTGGCAATGGATGCATGTAATAACAGCCGTTACCTCACAGTTTTTATGGGTCACCCCTGGGGCTCACTAGGTAAGACGCATCATAGATTACATTAAAAGGGCCTCCTTGTTACGGGGCCCAGGACAGTGTTCGCAGCTGTACAGTAGGCACGCTACATGGGGTCTTTGAGTCAAGCTATTAACAATTGGTAAAAACAGATCTTCTCCCTTATAAGCAAGAGGCAAATTATTCTCCAGCTGTTGGGCTCTGTTCAACAGAAGGAAGAACTGAGGGAGGTATGGAGAAAGAAATAAAGAAGAGTGTGTGATAAACAGTGCACAGTGTCAAAAGTACTTTTCTGCTAATGGTTACTTTTTAACAGCAACGACCAAGATGGAAAATAGTCAAAACAAATAATACCAGATGGATTTGGGTAATTGTGTTATAAAGCAGCGTTCTTTATCAAATACTCGACACGTTTTAACATGACATTTAATCAGATTGGAGATAGTCGAGTCACCAGCGTCTCAATGTTGAGTACATCAAGGTCTTCGATAGAGCACAAATTTATATCAAATGAGAAACGGCTTAAGACACATTGCCTTACGCCATTAGTTAGATGATGTTAAACAGCCAATACAACGTTTGATCATGCGAGATGTACAAACACGCATCGCTTGCAAAATCTCGTTAGAGATGAAGTTATAAAACAGACACTTAAAGGTACAGTACTTCATGCGTCTGGTAAAAGGAGAGAAAGAAATGAGTGTGTGAATGTGGAGATGTAATCATTTATTTCTTCGCTCAGCTTCGCTCCTTAGGTTTCCAGTAAGACTTCATTAGTAATCTGTGGAGGTATTGATACCCGCTGCTACATTCAATTAGCTGGGAACAATTTTTTTATTTGAGCCCGGTATGATTTCACTTTCAATTCGTGACAGTCTCCCACGGCCTTCTGGCTCTTTCTGTGTAAGCCACTGCTTGATATCAAAGAGTTTTTTCTTTATTTCAGAAATGAGACTTGTGTGGTCAAGCTTGCTTCATACAGAATTAATTTGCTGTGCAATTGAACCCCAACAGCTCTGTAAGTTTAGTCGGTATACGCTTGTACATTTAAGAAGTCGTTGCTGTGAGCATAATAATGATACTAATAGTAATAATATTAGTAGTGTTATTAGTGTATTATTAATATTTATTAATAGTTGTATTAGTATTATTAATAATAATGAATAATTCTGTAAAGCTGACTATCCGTAATTAAAAAACATTTTTACTTGTCGAAATAAAAGTGTTTTGATATTTATTATTGATCCAGTGTAATCTCTTTGAAAGACATACAAAATATTATATTATTAATTTTTTTGTTTAATGTTTATCTCTTTTAGTTGTAAAATAAAACTCAATCAAGTTTCCAATCATGCGAGGGAATTAGAAGGCGTACTTTAATCTCCAAAAGACAACCTCCCTTGGAAGTTAATCATATTTCATCGTTTATTATATTTCTCTTTCTCTCCCATTGTCTGGTCTATTGTGACAGTGAGTGAGTCATGTTTGACTTGAACTTCGTTTGCCTCTCCGTCTGTCTCTTCATATTTGCTTAATATTCCATCATGCGATTGCCTCGGGCATTACCTCAGTCCATTTTACATGACCGCGAGCCTTTGAATCTACAAGTGCTCTGTCGTTTACTTGCATTCACTCTTTCTTACTCTGGTCCTCCCTCCTTATATCCTGCCTCCTGTCTCTCTCTCCATCTCTCTTTGGCTTTATATCAATGATGGAATTTCCATGGCACAGTTATAATCCTTAACAGGGTTATCTGCAATCAACTCGGGGAGTAATGAAATCAGTTTTGTACAATGGGTAACTAGTGTGTGGCTGGGGATCTCATTTGGAACGGGAAGAGAACTTTCGGCGTATTGCCTGTCCCTAAAAGGGCCACATGTGGAGATATGAGAATGTCTCCTTATGACTTGGAGATTGAATTAGGTTGATTTTAATGGAGTCATTATGTAGAGACATGACATGATGCATTAGTTGTCTTGGAGAGCGTTCATATGACACATCCAAGCGAGCTGTACTATGTGTCCTTTGGGCTTGTATTTGTATCTCACTTCCTGTTACTGTTGTACGTGTTTGCGCGTTCTACCGTGAGGTAGGGTTGGACGATATTGAATACACGCAATATATTTGCAATTACTTTTCCTAAAAAGGAAATCCTTCCTTGTAGGGATGGGAACCGAGAACCGGTTCTTCTTTAGAACCGGTGCCAAGTGAATCGATTCCTTGGAACCGTTAGCGTACCTGCTTAACGATTCCGCTTATCGGTTCCGCTCGTTGCAAATGTGTCAACGCGCTGCGTTGTTTTGGTTACGCAGCAAACATGTCATCGAGGCAGAAGCGATCTAAAGTGTGGTTATATTTCACTATAAAAGACGCCAATGCGGTCATTTGCAACAACTGTAAAGTTTAATTTCTGCAAAGGGGGGGAACTACCTCCAATATGCAGAAACATTTGGCCACACAGCACGCAATTCATTTGCAGGACTGTGGCGTGTTTGATACACTACTACTTAGCGACACAGCAACAACAAGAGAGTCAAGCAGCAGCGGAGCTAACGAGACGTCATCTGCTATTAATGCCGAAGGTAACTTCTCTATTTAGTTCATGTGAGCGCCATTTCATTGTGTAAACTTTTACTATATGAATAATAATCTCCATTGTCATTGTCAATCAAATTTAGATGATGATGACCTTGACTGTTTAGTCTGTGTTTTTAGTTTTTATGGCACTTAAATGGCACTTAAATGGCAGTTTTATTTTATTTTTTGTCTGGGCCAATGATGACTTTACTTTGTAGCCTACTTTTAGGTTTGTTCTGAGGTAGCTACACATAATTTGTGTATACTCTGAGTATGTGCTATGTTCTTATCAGATATTAAAGCGAGTTAATACAAACAAACAAATTTGTACTTATTCCCTCACCCAATGAGAATCGATAAGAGAATCGATAAAGAATCGGATCGATAAGCAATATCGATAATGGAATCGGAATCGTTAAATTCTTATCAATTCCCATCCCTACTTCCTTGTCTTTTGACTCACGGGTATATTAAAGGGATACAGTAGTTCACCCAAAAATGAAAAATCTTCATGAACGACTCTATTCTAATGATTTGATTCCCCTTTTATGAATTGATTCATATATCTGATTCTACTTTTTGTTTGTGTCATCGCCAACAATATCTCATGGCAATTCGTAACTATTTTACGAGGTGGATCATTTGCATGAATTTGTGCGATCTTATTTATACCTCTTTGTACTAGAGTTGCACGATAATACATTTCTCCAGCGATACCGAAAGCCGATTCTTTATAGTGATATCTGGCGATACCGATTCTGAAGATTAAATTTATATTTCTTAACTTTCTGAATGTTATTCATATATTGACAGAGAAAATATTGAACATCAAAGTGGTGATGTTTCTTAAAAAAATTGTATATACAAAGCACATTACAGTCATTACATTTTCCCCTCCTCTTTTTAATGACTGGATACATTGGCCGTGATCATCGGCTGTTTTTAAACTACCGAGCAAAAATGACCGATACAATTATTGGCCGATATTTCCAGTAACTCCTCACTGCAGACCGCGACATCCAGGGGGAAAGGTTTGATCCAGATCCAGTCTCCTCCTATTGCAATTTAATTGGTCGGCACTGGATTCAGTCTCTTTCCACTGCGTTTTGATTGGTCGACAGATTTCTGCAGCAGTTACAACACACGTCATATTCGTTTTGCTGCTCTACCATTTCCGCATTGATTTATAACTAAAGTTAATCTTTTGACGACAAAAAGACTTGAAGGCAAACTTTATTTATCAACATATTTTTAATAACATATTTTATTAGATTTAGGTTGAGGGTAAGGGTTTGGGTTACCAAATATTTAAAGGGGTCATATGGTGCGAACACATGTTTTTCTGTGTCTTTGGTGTGTTATAAGTTGCCCATGCATGTATTAGACATGTAAAATTACTAAAATGTAAGTGTCGGAACAAAAGATGCATTCTATCTAAAAGCGAATGCTCACCCAGACCTGTCTGAAACGCCTCGTGTAACCACACCCCCACAAATATACGTCAGTTCATGGTCTGATTTGACTAAGACCGCCCAAATGTATACGCAAGTAAGTTGGGTGTACCTGTCAGTACAATTGTTTTGGAACCTGATGTTCCAAATATGGTGGGCCGTTACATTTCCGTTACACGCTTGCAGTATTCGACCAATCATAGCACACCTAGCTTTTCAGAGAAGTGGGGCAAAGAGGAGATACAAACATGCACGGTATGTCGAAAAACTTAAATCGTGTATACACATTGCCTTACATCTAAAACAAACGTTAATATTCATTTGAGCCGTGTCATATGACCCCTTTAACTGTGATCATTACTTACAGGCGCACACTAAATGATGACATTGATAAGCGCAAACGTTTGCAACCATGAATTGCAACTTACTCTCCATATTGTGGCAAAGTATATAAAGTGGGAGGAGTTGAATCTGGATCCAACCTCGCCCCCTGGATCTTGTGTTCTGAAGTGAGGAACATCTTGATATATCTGTGCATCTCTTCTTGGTACGATTTGCTCCATTATTGCTTTTTCACTATAAATTGTATGCTTTTTTTGATTCCCAATATGTAAGTTCATACAAATTAGCCACTTCATAAAATTACAAATTCCTGTGAGATCAGGCTGGTCATCACTCAAAAAAATAGTTTTTTTATGTAAAGTGACATATGAATAGATACATATTATTTGATCTAGTCTTATTTCATTATAATTAAATTTTAATGTGTCTTGTGCCTCATGCATCCCCTACATATTTGAGCTGTTACACATACTCTTTATGTCTAACAATAGTTCTTTAATAGGAGACAGTGTTTAGGAAAAAGGGTCTTTACAGTGTCGCTGAAGTTATAGAGACATCCAAGGCAAAAAATTTGACATGAATTCAGCTGTGGCTCAATCCTCCAAAGTATTAAATAATGATGTTTGAGATTTCAACATCCTCCAGTGGCAGCTCACAGCTAAAACTGCCTCAGTCAGTCACCGCACAGTACGACCGCCATCCTGAAAAGCTTTTGCTTGCCATGTAGCATACCAGCTTTTTTCTTATACATTCATATTTGACGGTATCTCATTTTAGAAAGATGTCGAGCAGTAGCTATGGTAACAAGAGAACAAAATAGGGAAGGAAGGGAATTTGAGAAGGTAAAGGGATGCTTTCATTAGGTGGGCGGCAAGATAGTCGGCGTTGCATCTAATGGTGGTGTGCCGTAAGGACGCTTGTCTTTTTAGCATAAATATGCAATTGTAGCTGTGGGTGTTGGAGTCGGTGTACGACACAGATGTCATCCGTCGATGACGATGGTGACGGTTCAGTTAGTAGGTGGATGGAGATGGCGGAGTATCGACAGTGAAAGTGTGTTAACGAACTTAATTAACCACAAAGTTTGCGAATTTCGAGTCTAGATCGCTGTTGCGCAAGCGTGATGTAGCCTCACTCTGTTTAATGGGCTCAGCGCTACACACCTGCCGTCGACTTTTCCACCGGTGACTTCATTAGCCTGTAAAATGCAGAAGCTTGTTGCCCTTTCTTCCATGTTTTAGGGCGAGCAAAGCAACAGCCTACATGACTCAGAGGGAATAATGAGTTTATCAGTTTTCTCTTCGGGCCTTCGATTGAGATCTCCCATCCTACCTGAAGATTAATGTCTAGTGTTTTGAGGTTCTAGTTCCCGTCCTGATGAAGCGTGACGGTGCATCATTCTTGTTGCCAGAGACGCCCGTGGCCTTCTTGAACTGAATGTGTATGAGTGTGTATGTACATTTAAGGAAAATTGACTGCAATCGTCCCTTCCGGCTTCTTTACTAACTAGGAGAGTTTTAGATCCATCCTTCGTCAACAAAAAAATCAATGCATTCATGTTTTTTTTTAGGTGAGGAGAAAAATGAGAGAAGCTTCATTTTTGAAAACGTCTGTTGTGAATTTTAGGAGTTGTACAAATTAGCGTTATTATAAGCGATTCGTCAATAGTTAAATGTGTGTAAATAAACATGCTTTATGCGCCCGTGTCTGTTCTCTCTCGGCAGATCGTGCAGTAATGTCCCTGTGGCGGGAGCTCATGGTCTGGGTTTTAATTGTCAGGTCTGGACTGAAGTGCTGTTAGTGAGCTGGGCCCTCAGGTGGGACGCTTTAAGTGTTGCATTCAGCATGTCTGGGCCTGCACACAGATGGGCTCTACACTTAAGGATATGCCTCTTGATAGAGAACTTAACTTAATGAAATTCAGTACACATCATTTTAATGGCCTGCTGCACTCATAAACCGGTGACGCTGTGATAAGCGGAGCATGAAACGGATTTGAGGGCAGATTCTGGACTAGGAAAAGTTGTCTGCGCTTTGAAATGAATATATATTTTGAAGTTGACCACCCATAAGAAAGAAAAATAGCAGATGAAATATCTTTAATATCTCAGTTATTTCTCTTAGACATCAGTGAGTTTAAATGGAGAGGAGATGGAAACTTTTGCTTAAAGGGATACTTCAGCCAAGAAACACAATTTCCCCATGATTTACTCGCCCTCAGGGCATCCTAACTGAATATGACTTTCTGCTTGAAGAAAAATGCAGTCGGAGTTATAATACCACGTATCGTTTTTCTTCCAAGCGGTAGAATGGGAGGGAATGGGGGGCAAGCATTTGAAGCTGCAAAAAGTACATCCATCGATCATAGAACTGCTCGACACGGCTCCGTGGTCTTAAAAAAGGTCTTCTGAAGCGTATCGATGCGTTTGTTTAAGAGAAATATCCATATTGACAATTCTATTAACGGTAATGTCTACCTTTAGTTATCTGTCGGCTGCGCGTGAACCAGAGGCTTGTTTTTCTGGCAAGTGACGGTGACGAAAGCTCCCACACAGAGGAGACGGCATCCTATGGGAATAATAAAACGAAAAATGCTGCATTCGTCACCCGAATTTACGACACGCCTGCGCCATTTGCCGGAAAAACAAGCCTCTGGTTCACTCGCAGCCGAGAATAACGGAAGTTAAACATTATCGTTACCCGTTGTGTTTTCAAGACTTCTTGAAAATAAGTTTTATTATTGCACATCGCAGAAGGGACGAAAGAGCAGTTACATGCATATGCCTTGCATTTTTATATGAAATTTTAGCTGTTGAGATGTTCAGATGTGGTCACGTACAGTTGCCGCTTTGATCGTCACAGCATCATCATGACACAATGTGACCGAATTTTCGCAAAGCAAGAAAGATAACCCAGACCAGACAGCAGCCGAGACCACGTTACAGAAAACATTGGAGTGCTTCCAATGCTAACCTGATCGCTTTTGCCATTTTTTTACATAAACATTTGGTTTTTTGACGCAAAATGTAGACTTGTATTACAAATCAATGAAGAAATTAAATGCCAATGCTATTAAAAGGCTTATCTTTTAAATTCCTAGATTTACTTACCGTTTATCCATTTGCATATGGAGTGTTTCGGAAGGACTTCAAAAATATGTCTTACAAAGTCCTATCTCTGTATTGTTGGTTTAAAGTTATGCCCCCTTAACTTACCATCCCCCCTCAGCCATAGGTCTGTTTTTTGTCACGCAGATCTGGCAATCCTGGACCTTCCCGCTAGTAATGTAAACGTTGTTGCTATTTCCCAGCAAAAGAATGCAAATAAGAGAAAAAGGCACGTAACACGACAGAGATGTAGTAAATTGTATAGTTTTTACTCTGTGTAAACGTACATAGCATGAGTTAAGGGAATGTGCATCTGTTAACTTGTGACCTACTACTGATATCTCATTTAAAGCCCTTACAAAAATCGACCATGTGCAGTAAAACCACAATAGCTAAATTTACCATTAGAAACAATTAGACATCTGCCCGATTAACCGAAAATATACATCACGTGATTTATGCACAACTTGTGAGTGAAGTACGGTAAAATGCTACTGCACCTGAAAGCCAGAGGGCGCTCTCGTGCAGAAACTCCAAATACACACTGCAGAAGAAGACCATAACACACGTAGTTGTAGGAAATGCCTAAGTTCATGTTTTTATCACTGTTCCTCAAGCCTCATCAAGTATTTTCATGATAATAAAGTATATTTGTAATGATCATGTTTGACGGCTGTTGCTTTTTTAAATGCACGTTTTAAACGACTCAAACTCGCACTGCTTTAAGATCGAGCAGCATTTCCTACTGATCCCAGAGCTGTGCTTCACGGACAAGCTACGCATCAATAAAATAATGGATACCTTGCGTTATCGCAGCCAGCTCGGTTTCAGCAGGAGTTTGTGGTAACCGCGGTTACTTAATATAAAAAATCTTACTACTTGCTGGTAAAGGAAAGGAAATCTCATCCTTGTTTTATTGTCAAAACGCTGCTCAATAAGTAAGTTCAATGATCATACAGGCGGATTTCTAAATCTTTTACTTTGAAATCGAATCGATAAGCAGAATCGGAATGGAACTGATGAAATTCAAACAATACAAACCCTATTGTGAAGTCAATCAAATCTCCGAAAAGATAAAAGATGGGAACTTCTGGGAAATTGGAAATTATTATTTTTATTCATAAAATTTAACAAATGTAACTAGGGATGCACCGAATATTCGGCCACCGAAAATTTTCGGCCGAAAATGGCCCAAAAGTGCATTTTCGGTTTTCGGCCGAAAGACTTTTATCACCGAATCAATACGGCCGAAATGTTGTGATGACACAAACAGATACCGCTCCTTTGATGCATCTGTTGCGGACGTTATTCCTTTAATCGCAGCACTAAAGCGTCTCCTAAATTGCATGCACCCGCAGGGCTCTAGAGTGCGACCAATACTCCTTTACGTGTGTGAACCAGAGGTCGCGTAATCCCCAAAATTCTTTGTCATTGACAGATTTTTTTACCGGTGACGGAAAAATCTGATGGCCGCCCGTCATTCTGGCAGATTACAATGAGGGCAATTTGTAAACCCCCGTTTCCCTTCAGCGTGATATGCTCGCGAAGCGATCTGCGTGTCGTTGTCATTTGACTGACTAGACATGTGATGCGATTTGGGAAAACCCGTCGGACGTGACCTGGGAAAGACATTTCACCTATCAAACTAAACCACATAACATGAAGAATGAAGAATATTAATGCACATTTCCCGCCAGTCCTGTGTAAACTATGGCATGCAAAGTTTTTTATACAATGTTTTCGTGAGATGACAGAGCTCTCAGTCTACAGCACCAGGAGTAATGCCCGCTCCACTGCTCACGCGAGCCGGACCGCGATCGCAAAACATACAAGAGATGATCAAAAGTCCAGACACTATGCACATGATAAACAACTTAAAACTTGCTTCACTGCTTATTAGTTGATGTCCGTAATGTTTGTCACTTTCCTTGTGTAGTGATAATGGCAGAGCTCTCGTTCTTTAGATGTGCGCTGCACCATTTTCCTTACTTTCGTTTTATTCCAACGGTTTTGTACAGTATTTTTAGACTTCAACACTAGGATTTTTTTTTACTAAATTGTTATTAGAGTAAGTCTCTTACCACTGTAAAGTGTTTTTTACTTGTGATTGGACTGTTGGGCTTTTTTTCATAACTTAACTATAAACACGTTTTTCTCCAAATTCCGTTCATGAACATCATAGCGCTTCAGACGACAGAATAAGTAGGTTATTCTATTCTTACGCTACTTATTATCAACTTTGCACATCTGCAATTCTTGGTGCATTTGTTGTTGTTAAAGTTCTACAGTTAACATATGGCCCATGGGAGTCTTTGTTTTGATACACTATTATGTTGAAGGCCTACAGAGAAAATATTGTTGTATCTTTAAGCAGTTGCACTTGTTCTGAATAGACTTTCTTGTAGTAGTCCTACAGAGAAAAATGTAAAATGCACTTGACCTAAATGCACTTTGTTTTCATGAGAGAACATTTAATTGTACAACTTTTCAGCAGGCCAGTAGGCCTGTACATTATTATTTAATATACACATGAGTGGGGTCAAGATAAACATCTTAGTGGAATTTTATTTTATACTGTGCATTGTTGCAATGTGCTAAATAAATATTTGCATAATTTGTAATTGATTTATTCTTTGAAACTTTAATATTTATGCAATTGCAATGCCTTGATTTTGGTTAAGTTAGTACACAGTCATAGCCATAAATGCAAGGGTACTAATAATTGGCCTAATTTGTTTCGGTTTTCGGCCTTGGTTTCCTCTTTTTCGGTTTTCGGTTTCGGCCTAGAATTTTCCTTTCGGTGCATCCCTAAATGTAACCATGACACTGAGTGAATGATGGTACATGACTATAGTATCCTGTTCAGTTCTTTATATTAATTCACTTCATATGTCACCGGCAGTGTTCTTCTTGCATTACTTGACAGGTGCTGATTAATAACAACTTGATAATGATTTTCATTAACAGCTAACTAACAGATTTCATGGTGTCAGTGGAGCATGTCACTGGCCTATATAAAATGAATTGGGCATGTAACACATTCTGCTCTTAGTACCATATTCACAAAACCTGCTAGAACATATTTCATCAATTTCAGGAAAATACCAATAAAAAATATTTTCAGATATAGACACTAAAAATAACAAACATATACAGCAGTGTGCGGTTGGCCGTTGCCTCTTTAGTCTTTCTTGTCTAGCAGAAGAAAGTAGATTAAAGTTACTCTCGTGATTCCCATTACCAGGGTATTACTTCAACCTTTTCTCTAGGTTTGCCGTATCATTAACATTATAGCATTTGCCAGTTGGTTCTAAATAAAATATCATTACATCCGTAGACAAAATATGACTGTAGAAAAGGGCAGCGCTTGTCAAGGTTGCCAGACGCTCAAAAAAACCTCAACAAAAGAAATTTGGCACGAAAAACAGTTTTATATGCTTATAACATGATTAAATCAATCCCTCCGAGAGACTCTCGACCTTTATTAGAAATTAATGTTCAACCTATCTGCAACTGGCAATTATGTCTCGTCTTTGTTCAGTTGGTTCACCTTTCAGCTTCTCTGTATAACCCAATCACAGGTGAAAAACTAGTGTTTCTCACAGATGATTCACCACAAGTCATTCGCAATTCCGTTTTTTTTTTTGTCTGCGCCGTTGTACTTGTAATCATTTTTAATATTAGTCAGAAGCAGAGCTGTCCAGATTGGCAATATGGCGAATTTATTCATCTAACCGCTAGCGTATCAAAACAAAGCTGGTCATTCGCCTAACCGTCTCCGAGGACGCGTGCCGGCCAAGAAGCGGCGACTGCCACCAACTGCTCAACAGATGGTAAAAAGTATAAATACATCTGGAAGCATATGAGTGTGCGAGGAGATATTAGGAGTGAAATTGAAGCCGAATGGCCAAGGAAGAATATTAAAAAAGCAGCACAGACGAACAATCAGGTAGTAAGGTCACCCTGAGTAATCCAGGGGAGAAAAGTTTCATGCCGAGAAAGATAATGGAAGACTGCTGGGCTAATTTTAGTGTAATTTATGGTTTGACCTTTGGGCAAGCGAAATCCAGCATTACATTATGAAACAACACGGTTATCTGGTCGACGGTAAATTAGTTTGAAATCATTGAACATGAATATTGCATTTATGTTTTATTTCTGCACTTGTGAATTTATTACGCATTCCCAAACAAGATGAATGGGTTTTTCTTACATTTCCTGTATTTTTTTGCCTTTAGGTGCTAATGCAACCATAAGAGATGTTTGTAATAAAAAACCTTTTAAGATTTAGATACTTTAATAGGGTTTGACCAAGAAAGGATTGCTGTTTTGTCCTCATCAGACGTCCCACTAGTCCAGGGGGTCCACAACAACTTTTTAGGGACCCTGTTTGGAGACCACATGCATTTCTGTATCCAACTAAGATTGCTCCTGCATTTTTCTTTATAATGGAAAGATTCAGGTTTAAATAAAGACAATTGATAAACACCTTGACCTGGGTAACCTTATTCAACTCGACTTAAAGGCGCAGGTCGATTATTACCTCACCAAAACATGTTCCGGCTTTCTCATGCGGTTCCTTACACTAATTGATGGATTAATTGATCTTTACCGTCGAAGTACACAGCACCGATCAATCCGGCACGAGAAAACATGTTCAACCGACTTCTGTGGGTTTTCCTTGAACAATCTCTCTCTTCAAGCACACATATGCTGATGTGAGCACCGAGGTCTGGAAAGGTCTGTTCTGTCAGCAGTAACTGCAGATCTGTGTACGTAATGCCGCATTAATGTCCCAGCAGCTCTCTGACAGGCTCTTATCGCTTCTGCCGTTATCTGCACGCGCCAGGCCCTCCTCCTCGCACCGGCTCCACGGCTGCGCCCCGCTGGCCAGAAATTTATGGCCAACCACTGCGCTCCTTGACCCCTGAGCTCTCCACATGGCCGTAACTGTCAAAGCGCAAAATCTGTAAATAAAAGTGGCCTTTGGCCCAGAATGAAAGAGCACAACTACACGGAGCATTGAGTGATGGAGAAATTATAGAAGAAAAAGGAGGGCAAATCATACCATAAAACTGTGATGTGTTAGTAGAATAGTGCGGCTTTTACTGTAACCATAGCGATTTCTTCATGTGAGATGTTGCGTAGCGTGTCAAAATACTACATTGATGTTTTTTTTATGTTGGATTGTATAGCGCACAGCCTTTACAACAAGGGTTCAAAGTTCAATTCTTTGTAGAGAATCGGTACAACCAGTTCATTTGAATAACTTACTGTGGGAAAAATCACTTTTTATCTGCTTTTCATTATTCAGTAATGTGACTGAAGTTTTAAATATTAACGTATGTAGTTAAATACAGCTTCTTACACTGGGGTTTTAGTGTAAATGTATCCATTTTATTTACTTTGAACGATAAAAACGATACCTGGAGTTATTTTTATATTTTCCATAAATTCATTTGTATTTATTTATTTGATGAAAACAGGGTAACAAGGTTGAATGGACAAGCTTTTTTGATTGGAACAGTATTTGTTATATATTTTGCTGAATTCTTTTGCCATTTGCTAAGCTCCGCCCCCTCTGGTTCTAACAAAACATCCTTTCTGACTTATTCTGGCTAACATTTAAACAGATTTTACTGTTATGAGAGCTGGAATGAAGTGTGCCGTTGTGCAGCATTTTTATCTGTCATTTTTCTCAAGACGTTGAACTTTGCTGTGTGATGAGAAACTGCAGAGACTGCGATTCAGAAATGAAGACAAATACTTATCACAAGCCAGAGAAGAAAGAAAAGCCTCATTTGATGGTGATTGGTCTGTTTCAGTATGACATCAATCAGTTCTAATGAATTAAGATTTCTGTTGTTAATTCAGAGCAAAAATCGTTTAACACACTTGACGAGATTTATTAAAAGATTTGTAAAGAAAAAAATCCCAGATGTATCCTCACCTGGTACCTACTATATTTCAGCACATATTTGGATCATTTTGATCTATTTGAACTATCCAAACACAATAAAACCTTGATAATGGGGGCAGCAACGGTTGTTAAGGTAGGATTGGTCAGTAATGTTTTAAGGCGGGACTTAGCAAAGGGTTGACTGAAAAGGTGAGGTGAAGAGCCTAAAGCGACGGAGCTTGTGCGCTTTTCACAAGTCTCCAAGCGTTTAAATCAAAGGCTCATCACTTGTTAAAGAGATCAAGCGATGTTTGTCCATTAAATTTTAATGCACATTTAAGTGCAGGAAATGAGAAGCCCCTCTTTTTCATCAGACGATTTGTTTAATCTCGCCTTCATCTAATAAAATCTCTTTGATTCCCCCTTCTCCTCTAATCAGGATTTGGTCGTCCCTCTCGTCTTCAGACGAAATCAGACCGATCCTTTTCCCATCTGGATCGTGATGTGGGATTTTCTGTTGACATTGCGATAACAAACCATTCGTTTTACATATGCTAATTGGCCCAGGTGGAATAATGATTCCTGCGCTTGTTATTTATGTAGCAGCAGTTTCAGGATCGAGATTCATATTTTTCATAAGAGGTTAGTTTTTATTATTTTATTCCATCTCTCTCTTCCTTCAGCTTGGCTTTTATTCCTTCACAAGGCCACGGGATTCTTGAAATTCTGTTGAATGATATGAATAATTGTATGGTTAAAAATGGGTGTAAGTGAACACAATGGCACTCGGGTTTCGAGGTTACGTGCATGTCTGTGTGGACCATTCAAGGTTTTCAATTTAAAACCTGATACTGTAAAACTCTTTACAAAAACAAAAAACACTAAAGTCCCGTTCGGACCGGCAGCGACAATGCGATGCGACGTCATTCATTTCAATGGTGAGCCTTGGGTTATAGCGACGCGATCCTGAGAAATATATACCGGAGAAAAATGTGTGACAACTATCCCCGATCTTCCTATTTAAGTTGTTATTTTTTGCCATCTTAGTTCTTTGTAGGGAAGCATTAAACGTGTTTGTGCTGATGTGTGAAGAGTGATTGAATAAAACCGCGTTTTGGTTTATCAGTGATAGAAAGTGATTATGAGACGAGCAAAGAATACGGGAGAGCAGGAAGAAATCATTTCATTAACAAGCACGATAATGATCATTATCATTCTAATGATATTCATGCAAGCGTCTAATTTTGCAGAATACGTTTATAGATGACAGCTGAAAATGACTTAACAGAACAAGACAGTTATGACTTACAAGATCCGTAATATTATATTTAATATTTCATTTTTATGACTTAAAGGTCTTTCATATGTACTGTAACTCTAATAGTGGGTTTTTACAGAAATGTCATTTTAGCATAAAAACTGTTTGAAATAAAAGTGTGCATGATTTTATGTTCAAATACTTTGTCTTGTTAGTGCTTAGCATACAGAGATAAGTAAACCATTCAAAATGTTGAAGTTACACTGTACATTTTTTTTTAAAC
This sequence comes from Triplophysa siluroides, assembly GCA_006030095.1. Classification (NCBI taxonomy): domain Eukaryota; kingdom Metazoa; phylum Chordata; class Actinopteri; order Cypriniformes; family Nemacheilidae; genus Triplophysa; species Triplophysa siluroides. Next base: position 1,900,677 of record VCII01000203.1, on the reverse strand, counting down.
AGATTTTCCTCGGAAAATGTAAAAAGAACTTAAAATTACAGTAAAAGACAGCAAATTTACAAGAAAAACAGGGAAAAAATATGTTTTATATCCTTATGTCCTGTAATTACAGTTATTTTACGCTATATTTCTGTCGCTCCAGGTGACATTCCCGTTATTTTACCGATTTTTTTACAGTGTACGTTCATCCAATATCAGGAGTTTAAAGCAGTCCTTATTTTCACAATTCTGCTTGGTGATGCTACAAATTACACACTTTTATTAGTGCTTTATCTACCTGAGTGCAAAGGAAACTTCTTTTGTTCTTTTTGCATAATTTTACTATGATATTTTCTTAAATTGGAGTTAAATTGTTGGAAGCTGCTTCTCACTCTTGTCAATACAGAATGAAAACTTATTCACCAATTTGTCGAACAGCCAAGAATAATAGTATCTTGGTCAAATGGCCTGCTGTTATTTCTTTACCATTGAAAAATTCATTCTTGTTGTGAATGGTTGAGAAACCTTGAGAAGGACACAGCATGCGCTCTTCCAATATTTCTATTACTGTTTGTTTGTTATAAAAGGAACAGAGGCCTGTCAATACCATATATTTGTAAGCCCTATACTGTTTTCAGTACAGTATTATAAGAAATAGCTGGCCGTTTATCCATGATTGACGATTAAATGAGGTTCTGACATCAAATTGAAAAGAATAGTAATGTTGTTTTGTACAAAAGGTCATGTTACAGAAATGCAGTAGTTTGTACAAATGCAAGTATTTGTTTGTGACGGAATTTGTATTAGGTCTTTAGAGACCGGGGCTAGTTGTCACAGACGCACAGTTGCTAAAACTAAAGTCAATAGTGAAAAGGAGCGAATGCTATTTCTTACAGTGGATTTACTACATTGGTTTCTCTCACACCCTAATCTAAACTAAATCTTAATTTAAGAAATCTTATTTTAAGGTTTCTTCATATTATGTCACGTTGGGGCAAGTTGTCACATTGATTTTTCGATATATTAAAGATTTAATTAATTTAGTTTTAATTCTATTCCCACGGCCCAAACCAATGATTTACAGGTTGTGTAGCCCATTCCATTTACTGTTTATGTTTTGTTAAAAAGACTTTCTTTAGACACCATTTAGATTTCTTCGGTGACAAAGCAAGTCCCCTGACATGGTATTTGAATGTTACATTGAATTACTTTACATACTCAATAAACTGGCTCCAGTCTCTCCTGGGTGCTAATGTGCTATCATCATACCGCTCTTAACGTATTCATCTTCCCAAGACCGTGTACATACCCGTTCTCTATTAATGAGACCGATGCATCGTCGGACACATCAAGCGTCTTTTAGTTGGATTGTAGTTATGCATTATTAAAGTTTCCACGCACAGATCTGGCGCGAGTAGGTTTTTGTGTACAGAGACAAACGTCCTTTATCAAAATATCAAAGATGGCATCTTGAAACGGCAGTTGCGGCCGAAGCAACCCTTGTATTAATGATGTGGTGATGTCTCCGGAGGCCAGATTAAAATGAATGAACATTACAGCATACCCCATTAATGCAAATAAAAGAACGTGTGTAGTATAAACTGAAGATTTGTCTTAAGATAAAAAGGGATATGACACCAGAAACAAAGCAATATGTAATTATTCTCCATAAAATTAATTAATGATGATTCTAGAGGATTTCCCACAGGCACTGATTAAGTTTAAGTGGATTTGAGTTTTTTTCAGTTCTGAATCTGAATCAGTCTGTATCTTTGGTCACTTGTTATAGTGAGTACAGTATGAAGAAAATGCAAGTTGTGCTTACCCATATCAAACTTAAGAAGGATGTAAAGATGTTGCGGTAGTTGCCAGGATATGGTCGCTTAGATTTTTAAGTATGTTCTAATGAAATAAATTGATATCAAACTGACATTTGACATCATTGTAAGTCTATGTGTTTTATGGGTCACTGGTTGTTGTTCTTGCTTCTTGTCAGGTGACAGATCACAGGTTTTGTTGCCTTGTAGTCGTCTCTCTAGAATTATCTGCGCACACGTGATTCTCAAACTAAAAGTATTTTTCCTCTATTGTTTGAGTTTTTATACCAGGGTGAGCGTTTTACTCTCTGCGAGATCTCTTGCGTGTGTTTGCGTGCTTTGTGTGATCTTCAGCTCTGAAGGGTGAAACTGTTTGTGTTGTTTTTGAGAAGATAATCTCGCTTTATTAAAGTGAAGTGATGCGTGAAATGAAATATAGTGTTGACAGAAAGCTGAAGGTTTGGGGAGATTATGAAATTTCGCTTTGATTGCGAGCTGCGTGCTGTCATGTTGCACAGGATGTGAATTAGGCGCTATGAATTATTCTTTAGAATGAGTTTTTTTGAGGTTTGACAACTTATTGTAAATGTTTTTTATAACAGTTTTACAATGTTTCTGTAGCAGGTCAAAGGTTTGATTTCACTACCGATAAAAAGTTAATTCAAAACATTGAATATATTGCGTCATCTTGGAATTATAAATTTATACCTGACATTGTTGTCTAAATTTTCTAAATCACATATTTTCATTTGGTGAAAACTTTTGTTTTTTAGGAAAACAAAAAGGTTCTGTCTACAAAGTCAAATGGAATTCAAAAACCAAAACTCAATATCTCAAAACTGCTCAGAATGCAGATACATTGTATAATTCCAAGGCTACGATTTTTTGATAACCTCAGTTTAGTTTTAGCAATTTTGTTGTGTTTTAAATTATATTACATATTATAATACTATACTGTATATTTAAACTGTATTATATTTTTTTATTTTTAGGGCTGTCAAACGATTAATCACATCCAGAAAAAAGTTTTTTACATTATGTCTGTGTACTGTGCATATAAATGTTGTATTTATAAACACATACACAAACATGTTATATTTAAGGAAAATATAAAAAATAATATTTTTTTTATATAATTTCAATTATTGGTAAATATAACTAAATTAATCTAAAAGTTTCCTAAATATGGATACATGTATGTGTATGTTTTTGTGTTTATAAATACAAAATTAATATGCACAGTAAAGTGAGTACACAGACATATATGATGTAAACAAACTTTTATTCTGGATATCCTAATAGTTTGACAGCCCTAATTGTTTTTATTCTCCTCTAAGAATGTTAGTGCCTTGAGTTCAATTGACTTATTTCAGTTAATTGCTATTAGGCAACATTTTTAATTTTTGTTTTTCAAAAAATATTTAGACCTTTATTTTATTTTAATTCACATGTTTTATTAGTTGTAGTTTTAGTTAACTATCACCCTGCAATACGCTGAAGTAAAATGGTTTGCTAACAGCATTTTATGTTGACTTGCCGTTTGTAGTTTAACTTCCTGAATAGTGTATCTAACTGGAATCAACCACTGGTTTGAGTTTGGGGACTAACTGTTTGCCTGGTCAATGAAAGATGACAAGTTATTGTATCTGTACATCGGTACTGAATTATCTGAAAACCAAAATAACAAACGCCAGCGAAAAATGACGCTTAAGTTGCCACTGATGAACCTCAGGACAAAATGGGCTGAACGGCACAAGCCCCTTAGCCTCTGTAACAACAAAGATGTACAATACTGAGCGGAACCAAGCATTCAGGCCTCTGTATTATTGTTTGTTGTGATAAAATGTACAGTCTGAGATCCTGAGCGAGTGTGGGAGTGATAAACGCACGTGCAAGCAGTCATGCACAAACCAACACAAAGTCTTGCGCACAAACGTTCACATACAGACGTGCATTCCAGCCTAGACTATAATCTGTGATTACCAGAATTTTTACCGAAGGAAAATCTGATGAGCTGCGGCAGATTTTGGAAATCCCTCAGGTGCGGCGTGTCACTTATCTCCCCCGTGCCAGCCATTCAGCCGCCGAGAGCAAGTGGCACACTTTTGGGAGTGTTTTAAGATGTAGAACTCCTGGAACCCCGAGGACGAGGGATTTGGGCTCCCTGTGTGTATGTGCGTGTTTTAGGGCAAGAAGGGTGTGCATGCACACGTAAGCGTGTGTCAGCATATGGTCTGTGATGATTATCTCTCACATTCTGCGGCCCGGCGGGAGTCTCCCCTAACGCCCTCTTTCCAAAGATAGTTTCAAATGAGAAGCCCCCCTCCTCCCCCCATTTCCCCATCTAGATTCAATTTGGAGTCGGCCAGTTCTGCCAGGTTAAAGCGAGATCTGAGACTGATGCGCGCGGACGGAAGAAAGGGGTGAGCCAGCGAGACCACCGCCGGCAAGAAAGATCAATTAAATAGTAAACGAGAATGATTGCAGCCTCGGTCGTCTCTTCCATCTAGCCCGCAGATTTAATTTGGCAGAACCGAGGATTAAAAGGCAAAGCTAGTGCCTCTTCCTGCGCAACAAGTGCATGGGGATAGTGTTGCATCATGGGATGCAGAAGTGGAGGGGCTGGGAGCAGACGCTCTACAGCACATATGGGCCGGTTGATTTATGCTAATGCCAAAATAACCTGCGCAGGCAAAACAGCTTTGTCGTTTTCCTGCATCGCTCGCCGCCCTGCGCTCCGGCCCGTTTCCTAATGGAAAGCCCCCTGATGCAGGTTACAAGTGGAAAAAACGTAAGAGGAATGAATTTAGCGCCAAAGCCAATTTGTCTAGAGCTCATCGTGCTGTCAGCCGTGTTTGTTCGTAAACGACTGTCTTAATCAAACACTGATCCGCAATTCCTTCAGGGGATTAAATAACCAACGTCAGGTTGCTCTCTAAACATCTAGCACGCTTCATGTTGAGGTTTGCCCTGGGAAAGGAAATCCTTTTTCTTTATCTAATCATAATGCGAGGACAATTACTGTTGCGGATATGCACTGCCACCTTCAGAAATATTATACCATAATGTACCTGTACATCTTTTTAAGGAACACTTCATCTAAACATGAACATTTTCGCATGGTTTAATCACCCTCAAATCATCTCACAAAACACGAATAAATAATTTATAATCGTTGCTGTCCTTCTGAAACCTTGTATGTCCACTTTTTAATGCTTGTTATTGGTTAATTATTTGCAAAACCCAGTGAGAAACATGACTAATAATAATGAAGAAAAGTCATGAAATATCGAGATGCAAGGTTTCAAAGGACAGCAGTTATATTCAAGTTCCTTCTTCTTATAATGGGGATCAACATGGCGAAGCTCAAAAAATCACAGCTGTCCATCATTAAAGTAACCCAAATGACTCTGGTGAGTTAACACATGTCTTCTGAAGCAAAACAATATGTTTGTGAGAGAAAATGATTCAAATTTTAAGCAATTGATTTGTAGTATATTCCTAGCAACACAAAGTTCAGGGTAGGGTTGCACCAGCCATTCGCAAGTTCTTTCGTAAAGTCCACACTAGAGGCTTAGTAACTACTAGCTAGTATGTAACTAAATCTGTTTGTTATTCAGTTGCACCATTTGGTCTTAAGGCAGAACGTAGCTAGTAGTTCGTAAACTCTCCGTAAAGTACTATGTAGTCGCATAATATGACGTTTATCTTCAACAGTCCAATATCAGCTTTTACATTTTTGAGAAAAAGTTGTTGAAATGTTGTAAATTTCAAAACATTCTTGATTTAAACTTATTTTACCTCGCATAATAACATACTTTTTTTTTAAATATAATATTAGCTATAATGAATAACATATTTCAAACTAGATTAATAAAATGCTGATTTAAATCAATACAGCCTAATTAACGCAATAATAAATGACATGCAATATTCCAACCAATGAAATAAAGAGAAGGTGATTTTATTTTAAGTTGCACAGCAACTCAACAAATCAAAAATGAAATGTAATCACATAATGTTCTCTATTTTAATAAAAGGTAAGTGACAGTAAATGGCAGCATTATCATGTGTGTAAATTATTGAAGAATGTCGAGTGAAACAAGAGCTTATACAGTTAGTTCAGTGAGTCTGCTATTTTATTCCTACAGTTACTCCTGACGGGAGGCTTCTGTTAATATTTAGTTTATACGTAACATAACGCCTCAACTAAGTTGAATGGTGCAACTCATGATGACACAAAAATATTTAGTAGTGCGTATGTTGTAACTTAGTGCCCGTTTGAGTCAAAACTAGGCTAAGTTGTAACTAACGCACAGCTGGTGTAACCGGCCCCATCGCCGTAAATTTAAATATGGCGGCTTGTTGATAACATTGACTTTTATTGGTTCTTGCGTGTTTTCGTGTTTTGTCACAAGATGAAAAACAACTCTTCTCAACCCTGTTGAAAAAAGGCGTGTAGTTTTGCATTGGGATTGTGAGAATATGTCCGTACAGTACCTCAAAACAGTTTATTTCAAAAAGTCACCAAAAGCCTCTTTTCCATGATGTGACCCTTTTTAAATTCGGACGTATAGAGTAAACTTGGGGACCGAGAAGTTGAGTTCCAAAGCCATTGAAAGCCTTCTGAGGTGAAGGTGGCAGGCTTAGATTCAGATATGCCTACGCTGTATTTGATCTGTGTGTGTGCGCTCGTTTGTGTATTTGTGTGCCGTGTCCAGGCACGACAGGTCAGATCTCATCCTTCCTGACACCGCGGTATTTATGCAGTGTACCGCAGCGATGACATCTTATCAAAGGTGATCCAGAGCTGCTGAGTTCAGGGTAACGCCGACGGGTCACTCATCGCCCTTCTGTCTGCTTAGCACTTTCGTTCGCCCTGATGGACACCAACACTTCCATTTCAAGGTCTCAGGATCAGCATATTTTTGACTTCTGAGTTTTGGTGATCAAGCTGGAGAATTCAAAAATGGTTCTGCTTCCATTCATGAGGCGATTGGAGGATGGCACAAATGGTTCACCAACAAAGGATTCTGAGCAACACTAATGGGCACTTTACAAAAAATACCCTTTAGAATTAGCTTGTCGCTTCTTGAACTAAATGTGGTTTATGTATGTGTACATTTTTTTGTATTTAAAGCCACTTAATGGTAGCTTATGACAAGAACTCTTCATGAAGTAATACAAAGTAATACAAAGTGACCAAGGCTTTATAAGGCCATTTTCTGTGTATCGTCTCTCTCTCTCTCTCAGTCTCTCTCCTTTCCTCAGCTCAGTTGACTTTGTCCAATTTCAGCATCTCAATCATCCGTCTCTCTGAATCGCAACAGGTTATCAGCATTTGTCAGATTGGCTCGTAAGTGTCCGAGGGACCTTGCACGTATGTGAAAATGTCATTTCCTTTGGTTCTTTGTCGTCACAGAAGTGTCCTTTAATGACAATCTTTGCCGATCAATTTTCTCCAAACAAACCAGTTTGAAGCCAGTTATCTCAAGTGACCCAGAAGAAAATGAAGGGTTTATGAGCAGATCTTAAGGTGACGAGCGGACACGTGGCCTGTAATTTCGTGATGTATTCTTGGAGGCGTCAGGTGGATCATTTGTCATCCTGATATCCATTAGAGTCTCTCTGTCCCTGCCGGTAATTCTCAAGGTAATTCAAGCAGAGGCTTGTCTGACACTGCCCAACACAACTTTAGGTTGACAGTTTAGAGGATTTTGTCCGGAGATATGTTTAGAAATTGTTTACACCAGATATGTCCTAGAGAAGGAGATCAGAAACCGATGCTGGACCAGGATTTTCTTAAATCAACGATCTAGGGTTCAGTGTTTATGCCTCTACAAAGAACCACCCACTTGCCTGAAACAGGTCTGAACCTGTTCCTAAACACCTTTTTTTGTAGTGTAAACATGATTAGTCGATTCATTTTATTGCCATTTCTTAGTTTTAAAATGACTTTCCATATTGATTGTTTTTAAAGGTCCAGTGTGTGGAATTTAGTGACATCTAGTGGTGAGGTTGCTAATTGCAACCAACAGCTCACTCCAACAATTAACACATTTTTCAATAATGACTTCAATTTATGATACAGTTTACATTGTGGCCACGGACTGTGGGTAAATTTGCCCACAGACCCGTCCAACACAAGGGTCAAGCATAATGTTGTATTGATTTTATCTGTCTTGAGTTTTTGTTTGTGTTAAAAGTATTTTTCTTTCACCTTTGTTTCTTCTCAAAAAATGTTATGACTTAATTGGTTTAGATTTATGGTTGGAAGAAGAAATAAATGTCGAAAACAACTATATAAAAAATGTTTTGCTTGAGCTACTTTAAAAAATAGAATTTATTTCTACATATATTCATAGCACGCAGGTACACCTTTAGACACACCAGCTGTTCTCAGTACTTGTGTGTTGAACAAGATGTCTGAGATACTGGGTGGCCACCAAACATTTCATCACATCTCTCCAACCGTCCCAATTAATCGCTTGCCGATCTGTCATCATCCATCATAATCATTTTAATAGCGTCTCCTGTTGGCCCGATCATCTGGATACCTGCTGGAACCCTTTTTGCATTTTTCAGCCCATTAATTTAACAAATTTTAATTGTGTACATTTTTGACAGCTTTAATTTCCCTCATGAAACTCAGTCTCTCTCCGTCCCGGGTGTTTTTCCTGCGCGTTTCATTGTTTTCCTCTCCAGGAGCTGTCAACAGAAAGTCCGGGCTTGATATAGCAGGGCAGGGTTTAAATAAACAAAGCGTCTTTTGCCAGATCCATTAAAGGCAATTTTAGCGAAAAATCGTTCATTTTGTATTTGCGTTAACTGCATTCATTTGGTGTTCGGAGCGTGTTTGTGTGCGGTCGGTAAGAAGTTACATTTTGGGAGGAACCCCCTCACAGAAGCGCAGGAAATGAAATATCGCTGGTGGCAAAGAAATGTGACACGTAATTACCACGGACACATTTGGCTGCCTGGGCAAACAAATTCCCTTTAAATAGGTTTTGAACCGCAGTAGTGAGATTAATCACCTCTCTATGAGCACGGCCGTATGCGCCATATCAATCGAGACCCACGTTCGGCAGCTTTGATGCAAATATATGCACTTGTTTAGCCTTTGCTCTTATATTTTTATTCTTTCGGTCAGAACCGCCGCTTTCCAATCTGCATCTCTGCTGGATCCCATTAGCGTTTTAACAAAGGGTGCTGGTATAGGTCGTCCTAATGGCGCTGGCTTTTTGTTGCCTCCCTGTTGAGTTTCCCCTTTGACTCGCAATCCACTCGCTTTTCGCATTCGTAGGCTGCAACATCGCAACACGTGCGAGTTTCGGTTCGCTGTTGGTTTTCAAATAAGAGCCCCGAGCCAACATTAGCCATGCAAACCGTCGAGGCCGAACTCCAGCGGAGAACTTTGGTCTCTTGGTCGATAAACTCGCATATGTAATGTGGATCTGCATTGTTGATACTTTCGTTGGCGAGTGAGCGATACCGCAAAACAAAAGGCTTTAAAGGGACGGTTGTAGGTTCAGTGAGTCAGCGAGAGAACCGTTCGGATCAATTTAGTCATAACAAACTGGTTTATGAACGCAAGTCAGATGTCGCTAACACAGTCAAGCCCACCGAGCAGTATGGAGCGCATGGATACATCCACACACGCAAATATCTCTAAAATATCTCTAATACTAGGTCATCAGCTTCAGCACTTCGTTTCTAAGTGGAAGTACTCAAAGTGCAGATGCAGATAAGAAATAAAAGCCTCTCCACTTCAAGATAAATAAACACTATAGCTCTTAAAAAAACCGGCGAGGTAGAGATCAAGTATCGGCTGCCTTGGGTTTTGGCTGCAAACCAAACCCATATGTTGTGATCTGTGACCTGATCTGCTGGACGCTTCTAATAGCTGCCTTTATATCAACTCTAGAAAACAAACAGATAAACTGAAGTGCTTTCAGTGTATAGCCGGTGTGTGTGTGTTACTATTTATTTGGATAAAGGCGTCTTACATTTACATTTATGCATTTGGCAATGTAAAAACACAACCAGATTGACTTATACATCTAGTGACCTGAATTTAAAAGAGGAAACCAATAGAAACCATCGCAGAAATTCTAATGATTCCACAAAAATACCATTGTGAACCATACGCTTTTTCCATTAAAACCTTTACAAAATTCCTTTTTTGTAGTGGGTTTCGGCATCATTCCAATAGGATTTGACATCCCACCAATAGAATCAGTAGACACCATAATAAAACCTATAATATAACCATTACTGTAAATCCATTAGATTTTCTATTGTGTTTTGAGGAGGATTCTATTGTTTTTGCAGCAGGGTGAGTTTGAGTCTCAGGAAACACATATACTAATGACGCGTGCACCTTGTAAGTCACCTTGGATGAAACCATCTGTGATGTTCCAAAACCTTTAGGTATTTTACTTTGACATGAAGGTGGGCACGTAGAGCACAATAACTTAGACAATTCGCCGTCACATAGCAATGCACTAAAATAAACAATCGCATAGCTAGTGACCCTGTTTTCTCCCCTTCTTTTCCTTGTGGTTAACCGAGACGTTTTTATGATTTATTAAGTATTCACAAAATAAAAAAATGTGATTTATACAATGTTCCAAACGTGCCAAGAAATCTGAAAGCAATCAAGGAGAGAGTTGTCAGGACTGAAACACTTATGGACATTTTTCTGCACATCTTCAAGTTCTTAACGCCCTCTGAGGAAATGAAGGAGTCGTAGACGGCGGTTAAGATTAGCATCCGAAATAGAGACGTCAGGAGTATAATTGAATGAAATCTATCTTTGGGAATATTCGGTAAAGTATTCGATTATTCAGGTTCATACCTTAGCTGTAGCATTGCAGTGATTCCCGGATAGTCATTTTCGCTTTCTCATTACTGTGAACTCTATTCCTTGCAGACAGATAACAATAATAACGTTCTATACTTTATAAATTAGGTTGTACCCACTTTGTTGAGCCAATATGTGCCAACAGGATGTCTTTACAAATTTTTTACATTTAATTTTTGTTCATGTTTACCCAAAAACTGTTACCAGAAGACGATGACGACCATTACACAACTGTATGGCATAAGACTTTCGATATATCATAACACTTTGAGTGCACAAGCAACTTTTATGATGCTTTATGTCCTTTCAGAGTTTTACAGAATGAATCACTCTTCTTGTTTTTATATGGCAACCAAAAGCATGTCTTTGTGTCATACAGGTTTGGAATGACGTACTGTAAGACTGAGTAAATGTAGATTTTTGGGTGAACTGTTCCTTTAAGCCCAGGTGGGGACAGTGTATGTGTGAGGTGAGCAGAGGTCTCGAGGAACGATCTGATGAGCTTTATTGCCGTCTCCTTTCAGGGTGGATGCGTCTGATCGGACGCAGCTCGTGAAGAAATGTTCTTTAAGCACACTTCCAGAGCTTTGACTTCTGAAAATGTTAAATCTGAACGTAGTCCGACTTGGCTTAATCCCAAAGCGTATCTTTTAGTTAAGACCCTGGTGGTTATTTATGAGTGTCATGATCCTTTGAGGCTTTTGAGCGTGAAGGGCGGTGATGAACAGTGTGGATGAGACGGTCCAGCTTCTGGTGTGTCCTAAATCTATAAATAGCATCCATCTTTCTTTCGCTCTCTCTCTCTCAATTGCTCACCATCCCCTTTCCGCAAATATCTCCTAAAACAGTGGCCCACAACGGGACCCCAGCTGACTTTTATGGGGGTCTCAAGATGGCTAATCCTTAAATATTTTACAAAATAAGCATTGAAAATTGACAAAAATACAAAAATAAGATATTTCTTATTATTTGGCAATTTTTCTGATGATTAAACGTTTTTCCAGGTCATGTCAAGCTCTAAAATATTTGATTTGTGAGTGAGAGGGGGGCCTTTGAATATTGTCGAATACAATGCCTTGAAGTCAAAAAGATTGAGAACCCCTTCCGAAAACGTATTTTATTCAGTCTAAACTTTGTTGCTTGATATTAAAATATGTATTTACGTTGGATCTTATAGAGACTTTGTTATGGTTTCAATATCTGATCATATTTCACACAAAAATATGATCTCAAAAAGTAATATATGTGACCAATAAAATTCCCATTTTAGCTGCAAAGAGATGTTATAATTGCCTGCATCAGACTTTACATATACAGTATGAATGAAATTAATAAAATGACACTTTTCTGATATTGTATCCAAATCCCAAGTTGACGGAGTAACTCCACAATGCCATTTTACCTGAAACATTTTTTGCAGAGAACCTTCAATGTGGTGAATGCATTGCTCATGAATATTAATTAGGTCACCTGACTGCCTCGGCATGATCCAAATGAATATTGATGAGCTCTTGTCATGACATCACAACTAGCTTTTTTACAACGCTTGTTTGTTCAATTCAAAACCCGACATCGTCTTCCTCGCTTCTAAGTTTGTTTTAGCAATATTTAAACCAGCTTCAATATCAAATCATTTCAAATGGGGATTAAACTACAATGGCAGAAATCGAATAATGCACTTACACAAACTAACGGCCAGAATGCTGAATAATAGCAAGAACCCTGGTTGTGTTTGCACCATCTGTAGTGTGGGCCGAGCCAGACTCATCATTTACAAAGACATTAACATTAGCATCCCGGCAGCCAGCCTGTTTCTCTGTTGTTTTCTCTTGTTCCCCAAAGCCATTGGATACACAGAGGGAATTTATCGATGCCGAACCCTATTAATATTAAACATAACTAATGAGAACTAATCACCCACAGCACAATGAATAGTGACAGACTCAACAAAGAGCCCTCTGTCTCTCTAACTCTCTCTCTGAGTCTGTGTATATGGATGAATGTGTTGGGGAGTAACTAAGTAAAAGTTGTAAACTAACTAAATTCTTTATAAGCATGGCAGTTAATCAGAAGTTTGGAAGCAGATTAGCTTTTCAGCAGCAAACTACTTTTTTATGCGGCTGTAGCAATGAAACGTGTAAATAACAGTTCGTAACTATCTTATGTTTTAGTGATTTGATGGCTGATTTATTGAAAAACGTAAATTGTATGTTTCCATGCAGTCTGCTATCGCCCCAGTGGGGATTATGTTCAGCGGTGGGGTTAGGGGTGGACCTTCATGCTTTTAAAGGGATACTACCAAAATTCTGTCATGATTTACTCGCCCTCACGTAGGTCCAAACCTTTATACATTTCTGTGTCCTGTTGAACACAAAGGAAGATATTTAGGAGAATGTTAGCAGCTTAGATTTCCGGTCTAGTCCAAAAATGGTACTCAAAGATGCCCCAGAACTGTTTGTTCCCCTAAATTCTTTGAAAAATATTTTTTTGTGTGTTTAACAGTCCCAGGAATTTCAGTTGCTAACATCCTTATTAAGATCTTTCTTTGTTTTCAAACAAAAAAGAAAAGTTTAGAACAACCTGAGGATGAGCAATTCATGACAGCATTTTCATTTTCGGGTGAACTATCCCTTTAATAATCATTTCACACCATATGAAGTCATTCTGTATGAAATGTACACTTTGTAAATGTACTTTTAAGTTGTTAAATGTTTTTAAATAACTTCAAATTAAGCAATTTACACTTAATACATCAATTTACCTCTAAGTCAAAACTTTTTACTTACTGTTTATTTACTGGTAAAGCAAAATAATATTAATAATAATATTATAATGTAATCATAATATAATATTAATAAGTAAATAAAGTTAAACTATTAAATATTAAATATAAAAATAATACAATTATTTATTAATTTTAATTTTATTTAACTAATTATATAAAATAAAATATGAAATAAAGCAATCACTACAGTTAAGTTAAATTTTCTTGTGAGATGAGGTTAAAATAATGATTATAAGGCATTTCATGAATATGTTATGTGTAGTTTTTTATTCTGAAAGAAACTTTTTGTTAAAAGTTAAATTGAAGTCACACATAGGCAAATACTGTCGCTCGCAGTAGGTTTGTCTTGTAAGACAGATGTTATTGTTAAAAATCAATGTCTATATAAATAAAACAAATGGGATTTTCACTTCTGCTGTTGTGCTCTTTTCCAAGAGCACAACTGGACTCGCATCACTCTGTAAACCACACAACTCCGCTCCACTGCCAGTGTTCAGCATCCGTCTTCATTCCCCTGCCAAAAACAAGACCAACTGACCTTTGGGGTCCTTTGCCTTTAAATAAATGAGGGTGATTGTGTGGGCTCGTTTTGGCACGCGTGGCTCTGTCTGATTGCCCGGTGATCTGATGTGAGCTATCGCACATTGAAAGATCTTAATGTGTATGGGACCAAGGGTGCAAGCTGTGTTCAAACGCTTCAATTAATTAATGGCATAATTAAGATTTTGTCATTGACGCAGTTCAAAGTGACAGGGATAGATAGGACGGTCTGTATCCGCGCCAGGCGGGCGAAGAGGCGTGCAGCCGGGTGGCCGCCGTAATGAATGGCAGCAATTTAAGGTTTGTTTCTGTGGTGACAGGACCACCTGCAGAGGCTTAGCTGGTGCACTTCAGCTTGCCAACATCATTCAGCATGGCACAGCCGCTGCATGGAATTCTGGGTAAAAATGACCACACTCCTGTACCTTTAGTTATATCCCACTCTCGTAACATTTCAAGGTATATTAACTGTGTATTTTTCTTTGCGGCTTTATTAACGGCTCAATCAAATTTCATTCTCATCTCAGAACATTGCGCTCGGAGCAAATGGGAAGATAGTCAAATGTTACACCTCAATGATTCGCAGGTAAAACAGGCTGCAGACGTGAAAACATATGAAGGTTTATGTCCCAAATAATTAATAAATACATTTTCAAATATGTCTTAAGTTTCAATGCTAATTCCTGGAACCTCCATTTCTCTCCCATATTGTGTTGACACCATCAGATACAGCATAGAAACAAATGTATTTTATACTGTGGGTTAATTATTTATTATAATGGTTTACAAATCTGGTATTCACATTTAGAGGGAGTATTAGCAGAGATATACAGTATATATTTGTGCTTAATGTATACATATTTGTAGCTAAATACTGTAGTAGATATTAGGACTTTATAAAAAAATGCCCGAAAAACAAAGCAATTTTGTCTTGCTTTCTAGTACAACTTCCTACAAATTAATAAATCAAGATATTTAGTCTTGCTGTTTTTAAATATAATTTTATATTCTAATAATTTGTTGTTTCATGTATAAATGAATGTAAAAACAACATAAAGACTTAATATTTCTTTAATGCTATCAGTTTATGAAAATAAAAGCTTTGACAGTGATATCAGTACTGTTGATGACTCTATGAAATAATTTTTTATTTTTATTTGATTAAATTATATTTTATTTATTACAGCCATTCAACATTGAAGTGTAATTGCAAGCTGCCAATTTTAACATTTAAGAGGCTTTACAAAAACGTTATTTTCTGAAAGAAAACTATAAAAACGAGGTGAGTTATACTTAAATAAGAAAAAATATCTGGAGTTGGACATTCAGGTTTTAAATGACACGAGGTTGACTAAATGATGTCATACAAGTTGTACATGCATGATGTCATAAGTCATACAAGTTACGGTATGTATGTTTCATCAAAGCTTGTTTGAGGTGTGTTGAATCTTAAGAGATGATACATGCTTTCAAGAACATGTCAATGGTAAATACACATGAAACTAAGATGTGTTTTTGTCCACGTCTGGAGGTCCAGTGATCTGCTCCCACCTCACACCTGATTTGAAGCTGTCACCTGCTGCCGTCATACCACAAGATGATGTAATCTGACAGCAACAGCGTAATAGCTTTGCGGTAACATCGCTGCCCCACCGAATGTCACCTCATCGATCCATCCAATAGGGACAGGTGTCCCGTTTCACCCCTGATGAGGAAAAATGGGGGAAGGGGACAGAGCGGCAACCTTGTGTCTGTTCCAACAGTGCAACAAACCTGTGGTCTTCCTCTTCCCTTCTTTCCCAATTCTGTTGGGGAAAGTGTCTCTGCAAGGTGACACAGAATGATATCCGATTGCACGGGGGAGATGTTACGACGTTTAATGTTTATTTGGGGGATAATGTGTGGAATTCCCAATGGAATGACAACAGGAACACCACAACCCTCCTTCCTCTCTCTTTCTATCTCTATATCTGAGCAAGGGCAAAAGGAAACCGAGATCTGACCTTTCTAAGCTTCAGTGGCACTTGCTATGTTTAGTGAACTGCTTAGTGCGTACTTTGCAGTATATACTGTATATTGCATTCTATTTTAAAAAACTGCATGCATAACGGTATGTAATGGCGAAGAGAGGTCACTTGACTTGTGTATACAGCTGGAAAAGAATCATAAAGTATTTTTTCCCAGTGCAAATATCTAAACACTGTTAAATTAATACTAATCTTTTTTTATACAAAATGCATGCCTAAAATATGAATAAAATCTCCCAGTGGGGTAAGAAAAATAACATTTTGTATGAAATAGTAATAATTAAGTGCATCTTGAATTAAGAATGTTTAGATATTTGTTCTGAAAAACAAGACAAAAATAGTGAGGAAGGAAATCTCTTTTTTGCAGTATAAATATGGTAAGAAATATGCTAAATATGCCATGACTATGAAATGTGTAAAACCATTTAAATCAGAACTGCTGCCCATCCAAAATGAATGAATGAATATAGATGATTTTACAGATAAAGCACACACAAAGTGATACAGAATAAACTTTATGATGATGGATGTACAATATTGTTGAAAGTCTGTGTTAGATGTGCGGGTACCACTTGCTCACTCTTACTCTAAAGGTTGACTAGGCCACCAACAAATGGTCATTTACCAAAAACACACACCTAGAAGTTAAGATCCATCCATTTTCCAAGGTCAGATTTTCTTCTTAATTATACAATATCACTCGAGCGGCTCGACTAGTGAATTCCACTCACTGACTGAAAATCATTCGGCTCATCAAAATCTACGCAGCACTATTTAATAATTAAAAGCTGAAGGTGAGCATGTAATATTAAAATCTCTAGGCAATTCAGCAGCCCAGATGAAATATACTGGCTCACTTAAACACACTGCATCACCCGTAATGACTAATCCTGACAGGTGAATGTGCAATATTGGCCTTTTGTTTGTGGTGAACTCTAATCACCTTCATCACACTTTGATCACCTGCATTGAGTTTCAGGAGTTTCTCTTTAAGAGTTTGGAACATTTGATTCAAATGTTTGTATTGGTGATAAATTGGATTGTTGGTGACTCAGTGTTTTGGAAAGTCAGGCTTGTGAGAACAGCATTACATTTTAATGACCAGGGACTGGCAAGAGTTTAAGGAAAGAGTGGAGGTTTGTTTTTTTGGTTTGTTTTAGTCTGTAGTTAGTTTTTTGAGGGGTTTTGTATGTTTGTACACTAAACAAACAACCAAACGAGTCTCTTGTAGGTTGAAAAGTCTAGTTTTTGCGATTATATGCCATTTTATTTTTTTCAATAATTATAAAAGTCACAATTTGGTGGCCCTAAAATGTAAGTTGGTTTGTAAGTGATAATACAGTATATTGTTAATGTCAGTTGTTTTAACGGGGGAGGGGGTTGGTTTTGGGGCGTGACCCACAGGGGACCCCAGCTGACGTCCAGGGGGGCCTCGAGGTGACAAAATAAGTACCGAAATACATTAAAAAAAATTAAATTCGTTTTTGAAGGTCAATTTCCAGTTTTTTATTTTTTGTATAATACATATTAGATTCACATGTGCAGCTGTCTGTGGATTTCTTGTTCAAAGCACCAAGCCTTTTGTGTTAGTGGTCTAGTTTTGACACAACGCAAAACTGTTTATCGTAGCACTAAATGGTCTGTTTACAACTGTAAGGTCTACAAGCGATTTAGTGAGGCATGGAAAACTTAAATGTACACTCACAAAATACTGTAACCTTTGTAAATTTTATGAGACATATTTCTAGTACTTTTTTGAGTCACTTCTGTTCCATATCCAAATCTGCTGTATGCCCGTGATAGAGTCCCTGCAACGAAGGAATAAATGATCTGTTGAAATCAATACACAGCTCTGAAACGAAGGTTTGGAGGACTTGACATTTTCATAAACTTTGTGAATAGCAACCAAAAGAGCCTTTCCTTCAACACGTAGGGATTTTTGCCTTTTCTGAATCGTTTGATGTGCGTCAGCTCATAAGTTTCGTGCAGTTCACAGCTCTGAGGAAACAACTTCTCTCAATCGTTTCAGGTAGATGATTTGTATTCTTGTATTGCCGTTCCATTTTTAATTGACACTGGACCTTTCCAGACGTAATTAAATGATAACCCTGAAATTCCCGCCTTCCCTCAAAGGTGAACAGAAACATTTAGGCTGAAAGTATAGATGTTTTGAGTCTATCATAAACGGCTTGTTGGTAGAAACTCACAAACATTAAACGTGTTCATAACGCTGCTCGGACAACGATTCATCTGCATTGGATCGATCCGTCAAAGCCGGTAAATGTATGTTATAGTGAACTCCAAATTAGCTCCTATTTCCTCTCTCAGTGTGCCGCTGGCAACGTGTGTTTGGATGCGCTGTTGAATGGCCTCATCCGTCTGAAGGTATTGTGCGGGTTTGTCGAAAGCTTCTCTCCGAGCGTGTTAGCAGAACGCCGAGTGTCAGCAGAAAACCTTTTGACATGCTGCTGCGGATCATTCAGACACCCACTGAGTCTTGGTTTTATCTTCTTCAACCAAGCACCAGTTTCTCTCATCCGCTCGGCTTTTCCCCCTCCCCGTCCTTATTTAGCGTTTGCCGTGTCTCCATCCTGTTTCTCCAGACATAAGGACCTATAGTAGATCGTCCCCCATTTGTACAGTAAGGAAAATCGCAAATGTAGAGTATATTTGCTTTTTGTCTTTTACATAAGCAACAAAGCCTTGCACTAAAACCTTTTTGGTTTAAATGGTTCTGACTCTGCAATGTGATTGGATAAGCCATGGCCGCACATCATTTAAAGTCTGTATTTGGCCAAGTTGCAACATTGCTTGGCAAACATAAACTACTTCTAGCGATAACTGTTACACATTTATCTATGAACCTTTGGTGATCTGTGACAATATTTGGAGCTTGTAACTCGTATTTTCTGACTAATAGCTTACCTAACAAATTACTATATTAGTAAACCTCTAAAACTAAAAACAAGACCAAAAAATAAGAAAGGACATTTTCCGTCTACTTATTGTGCACTTCTCAGAAATGTACTTAATATTACAACCAAGGAAAAGTTTAAGTATATTTTGCCTATACTTGAACTTAATCTTTTGATCGAAACTTGTACTTTACTATATTGAAGTATTGTAAGCGGAGTTATTATAGTTTTGATTATAGTTTTATTCATATTTTAAATTAGCTTTTATTTTTAGATTTTTTGTTTTTGTGCTAATTTTAAAGTTTGAGCTTTTTTGGTATTTGTTTTTTTCATTTGATAATTTATTGGTTTATTTTTAATGTTGGTATATAAGATTAATTAATTTGTATTGTAGTTTTTGTTTATTATTATTATTTTATTTAAACTTACTTCAGTTTGTTTTTGAGGCAACATAAACTAAAAGATTTATTGAACTAGTTAACTATCAGTAAATCTCTAAGTTTACTTGTAGTTTAGCTGCAGTATAATAGAAAAATGTAGATGAAAACTAGTCATGTGCTCAAAGTTAACTTCGGTCATACTAAAAGTATACTTAAAATACTTGAACTAAAAACTGTATTAAAGTAGGACGGTTACACGTATACTACTTCCAAAGTATTATGTATTTGCTTACGTACTCTATTTAACATCGAAGTGCATTTAGTTTTATGTAAAAAATGACATTTAAATACCCATCTTTCAACCTATTTACCAGGCAAATGCCTGTCAACACCCTAGCAACCATGTAGAACAGTTTCCTACAGCACTACAGGAAACTACAGCATGCGCACACAATACATCATCGCATTATTATAATTGAAAATGCCCTAAAAAGAGATCTGAATAACCTTCAAATGTTAAGATGGTTTAAACATTCAGTCAAAGATTTTTAAAGCCAACTTGAAAACGTTTACTTGGCAAGCTTTCCGTTTCTAGTCACACATTGTTTGTCTTTTATCACATAGGATGCTTCAGTGCTAAACTCCTGGGTTTGACTGCCGTGTGTGTTCTCCTGTCCTTATGATAGCCCTTGACAGGTCACATGCTGATTTTTTTGTGTGGATTTTTGATGGGCAGAGACCGTCCTGTGACCTCCTGCCTTCCCGTGACCTCCCTCTCCCCTCATTACTGCCTTCTCTCGGGTTTAATATCCACTTCCCCAACAGCGGCGGCGGTAGAGAAATTATTTCCTTTTCAAATCAATCATTCCTATATGAGTTTCGTATCAGACTGACCCGCTTCCATGAAAACCTTCCTCGGTGGCAGTTGTACTCGGAATCCAATTCCTGGGCATTTTCTTATTTACAGAAAATCATCGTTGGTAAATTTAATGTGCCCTCGAGGCCAGTTACAGGTCTGGATGTTTGCGTATGCACGTTTAAAGAGACTGATCGCACAAAAGTGTTTTTTTTCATGTTCGTGGCGTTCTTTCATAACATGTAGGCATGATGAATGCGTGGATCTCAGTGTCTCCTTCTGTTTTCTATCACTTTGAAGTGACATGGCTTAAAGGTGGAGAGAGCCGTTGGTTGCAATTCGCAACCTCACCGCTAGATGCCGCTAAATCTCATACGCCGGACCTTTAAATAAAATGTTTTTATTTTGTGATTAATTCGAACTGTGCTTTAGTGCATAAATAGCGTTTGGTCACCTAAACATGTTTATGTGCCTCCTCAGACTAAACACAAGCAAAAACACATTATATCAAACTTTTTCATTCCGGGGCACTTCAGCATAAACAGCCCCTTTTCTCAAACTCATTGAAGAAATGATGGCATTAACCACACCGCATTAAACCTGGATGCGGAAAGCCGACCGGACAGATGAGGGTTATGGCGAGGAGAAGTGGAGTGGAGGAGTGCTTGTCACTTCAGAGAGAGAGAAACCTTATCAGCGAGAGCAGTCAGGCATCCGACTCCAATCTCCTGATAAAGCAAAGCACCACGGTGAAGGAAACCATGTGCTACACACACACACACAAACTTATGAAGATCGATAGCACCTGCATCCAGCCTGACAAAAAAACAAATGCGGAGCGAGGAGACAAAAAAATTGTTGAGGCCAAAAAATTGATGGAGGGAACAAAGGGGGGAGATTGTTTGGCATTAGAGGAAGAAGAGAGAGAAAAAGATGTAGAGAGAGAGAGAGTGTGAAAAGAAACTGACTTTGACATGCCTCATTTCCTGGGCCTGTTTGTGCGGCGGTGCTAATAGGTCCCGTAGAAATGCGGCGGCCATGATGTGAATTGTAAAGGCCGGGTCTGAGCGCGGCTCAAGGAGAGAAACAAAAGGCCCAATATACCTGACAAACAGTCCATTTTTCATTCATGTTTGAGCTGACATCACAATGTTCCAGTGGAGAAGACAACACGGACACAGTTGCCTTTAGCCGGGTTCATTAGACGTGTCTAGGGAAAATGAAAAATCTTGAGCTACGCTTATTTTTCCGAGTGCAGCTGATGTCTGGGGTAGAAACAGATGCTGGTGGTGGCTTGACTTGTAGAGAAAATGTTTAATGTGTGTTTGTTTGCTGGTTTATGTATTTCCGGGCGACTTCCAGACTGACACGGTGAGAGCTTTCCAGAAAGAAGTGATCATTTGATTTGTTGTTTGACATGTGCGGTGTTGGAAGCATCAAATGTCATCAAAAAATCTTTTAGTCACTTAGTAGCTTGTAACTTAGATATCCATGGACAAAACTATACGTCCAGCCTTGCTCTCGCTTCTCCATACTTCTATGCACTTTTTCTTTTATTTCTCTCTCTGACTCCTCCCTTTCCCTATCTGACCTGCCTCTTTTTGCAATGAAAAGCTCTTTCTGAAAATCTACATGCACATAACAAAGCATGCTTTTAATGAAGAGGCTATTTAAATGCTACATACATTTCCTTAAAGTTCAAAGAGGCCTGTGTGTATGCTACTAACTGTTGAATGTTTAACTGGTCATTTCTGAAGGAGTTTACTGAAAATGTTTATAATTAACATATTTGTTTTCCCTTTTTTGGTCGGAATGCTTTGTTTGTTGTTTGTGCAAATGTGTGTTTTTAACAGGAATGCAGAAATAACCTCAACAAACAACACAGACGCTGCATCGTTACAGTTTATGCATGACAACAAAAGACCAATGTCGCCTTTTACACGCCACTTGTGATTTTGTGAAGATGAAGAGGTTAAAAATGCTAAATTATGTGTCATTTCAAGAAGTTTTAGTTAAAGTTAGTTTCGTAAAGTGGAGTTCACAATAACCTATACACGTTACCAAAAAAATGAAGTTTTTTTTATTCTTTTGATGCTGTAATAGTAAAAAAAATTCTGTCAACATTTACTTACCCTCACGTCATTTCTTAAAAATACTTATATATATATATATATATTATGTATATATATATTTAAACTAGGGCTGTCAAACGATTAATCGTGATTAATCGCATCCAGAATAAATGTTTGTGTTTACGTAATTTATGTCGGTGTTCTGTTCATATTAATTTTGTATTATGAACACATACACATAAATGCATATATTTAAGTATAATATAACAATTAATAAACGTTGATATAGAGTTTCAATTATTGCTAAATATTAATAAATACATTTAAATATTTCCTGAATATACATATACAAGTATGTGTATGTGTTTATGTATACAAAATTAATATGCACAGTACACAGACATATATTATGTAAACATGATTTGCGATTAATCGGGATTAAATGTTTGACAGCCCTTATTTAAACAGAATAAATGTAATTTGTAACTAAATACAGTATGTGTGAAAAATATTTATAAACTTTGAGAAAGGGTTTTTATGGTCATAAAAAGTGGACAGAGAAACTTTGAAATGCTGGTCTGTCATTAAGAAGTCAGAAATATAACAAACGTGTTCTTAACAGGATTTTCAGACACTCCGCCTCATTTCAGTGGGAGACTTCACAACAACATTGCACAACAGCTGGAGGAATGGCTGTTATTTGTACTGTAACGGACAGATGAAGTTGCATTTCCTAGTTAGCACTTTCCATACAGATGGCAGGTATCACCATTCATTGTAATTCACCTTCAAATTGACCATACAGTAAATTTCACCTGCTTCTGTTGTACTCTACCTGTACTGCATTTTACCTGTTGTGCTCTTATTGAATTCGCCTTCGAGCATAATGTGCTATCACGTTCTGTCGTGAAACATCTGCTTGTGCCGCTTTTTCTGTTTTTGCTTTGTCAGGTCGGCCTGGATAAACAGCAGATGCACTTTAGCTCACGGAGCAAATAAAAACAGCAGAAGCGTTACGGGCAAACAGCACTGAATTGAAACTGAAGGAAGAATATTAAAAACATTTTAATACGTTGTTCCTAAAGGCTAAACTTTATTATGTTTCCTGCTAATTGTGGAAAACACATAATAAAAACATCATATTATAAATATGCACCTGCTTAAGTAAAACTAACAACACGTGTCCCTAATGTGCCAGACAGCAGGCAATTAGAGTCGGTAGGTGACAGATTTTTACTAAGAAGATTAATTTATTTTCTGTTTCCATATGAAATAATATTTGTTATAATAGGAGTGATCTTCTAAAGGAAACCCTTACAAAGAAAAAAGAAAAACACAGTCGCATTAACTCCATGCAAAGGATTCTCATTTGAAGAGAAGTCTCGCAAATGTGAAATAACCTTAAACAACAGTTCTTGAAGCCACATGGGATTAATTAAAACTACAAAGCACACGAACAATAGTGAAATTAAATGAAAATATAATCGCATTTTTGAAAACGTTCTTCTGAGTAGGACGAGGAAAAACTAAATATATGCTGAGGTGTGGGGGTGCGGTTTCACAACCCGTCTGATTACACAAGAAAGTGAAACAAATGTAAACAAAAAAGGTGCTTTCCCCTAATGGTCCTCCCTCCATACGCACACAAATTGTGCTTTTTATTTCCCATGAACGTCCCTTTTGGAACGATCTTGGATTTAGACAACAAACTTCATGATTGTGCAAGAAATTGTTTAAAAAAATAGATTTGATGTTCTAAATTTTGTAAAAACTGATCATTAAAGCACATTTAACATAACTTGAAGGTCTAAATTGGTCTAAAAGTGTAAAAAGTGGTAAATTTCTTTACAACCTTAAAGCTGCAATTTGTAACTTTGTTTGGTTAAAAATGTAACATTTATTGAGCAAGTATGACCGGATTTTCTTTTTTTTGGGGGGTGAACGTCCCTTTAAGCAGTGGTGTAGTCTAGTTTTTTTGTAGTGAGTTTACTCTGATTCCCCCCAGCCTACTCATCCGTCCCGGATCGACAACCCATGAGCACCACCACACTCACGAATGCATACAGTATTTCTATATGTAATCAAGAGCATTATGAAAGATTTATTGCAAGCAAGATTTCAATAGTCAATGACAGCTGGTTTGTTGGTTTTGTTAATCACGGTCTAAATCAGTCACTTAAGAGTTACATTTAGCCTAAAATGGTATATGTATACAATCCCCAAAGCACAGGTTTTATCAGCTGGCAATTTTCAATGCACATTTGTGATCCGTGTGAAAATAAAAACATTTATTTGTGATGTACATAAACCCTGCTAAAAATTAGTATTGCATTAATACTAGCGGTTTCCATTAAAATACCATTATGTACCCCCATTTTTTTCTCTTACGAAATAAAACAAATATTGCGTGTTCTATTGATTCCCATCTGCATCTATTGTGTTTTGGGCAGGGCAACCAACATAATGTAAAGAATATCCTGTGAAAGTATAATGTTAAGAATCTGATTTAATTTGACTAAGGCCATATGTCAAAGACTTCATTTTGAAATAAATGGTTAAAATCAAACTCCAATGCTCCAATAGCAAATGGAGAAAGTGCTCTGATAACATCAGTGATGCTAATGGATTAAATATTATACCTCTCAGCTTTAAATGAAACATGATACAGTTTTCAAAAGGCATTCATCTTCTGTAATACTGCTTGCTGTTTTTCAGAGCATTCAGTGAAAACTTATGTAAGACACGACATGAGATATTATTCTTAAATATAATTGTTTACGACCCTTTTGGTTACATCATTGTAACAGAAAACCTGTTTCAGAAAGTTGGTACATTTTATATTTACATTTTGGCAGTTCGATCCCAGGGGATTGCACATACTTAAAAAAAAAGTATAGGATGATGTAATCTAAGTCGCTTTGGATAAAAGCGTCTGCCAAATGCCTAAATGTAAATGTAAATTTGGATTTTTCTCTACATTTGTACAACTTTATCAACAACAGTAGCTCTGAAGTTATGTATTCTTTTACTCGCTGAGGTACATTCTTCACAGTGTGCTTCAGTTATATTTGCGCTTTCCGACCGCATTAGCCGAAAAAGTCAAGGGTCGACACTGAGCGAGGCCTGTCATTAGGCTCATACAGTCAGAGTATTCAGACTGCGTTCCCCGCGGTCTAAAAGCACTCAGTGCAGTCGCACAGGAAAAGCCTGACCTGCCCTTCAGATATTGCTTTGGAGAGTTGAGTTTATTGCAACCTCCTTCTGTGCATTAAATGGGCCCGGGTCTGAGTTACTTAAGTCTCCTCCTGAGGGTTCGACCCTTGGGGCCACCCAATTTCCACGTAAGGTACAAAGAGAGTAAAAGGGAGAGCGCTACTTTTCGTTTTTCAGATGTGCGCTGGAAAAATAGAGAACTGCTTGCACATTTGTAACCATGGTGACACAAGGAGTCAAAGACAACATTGAGTTTAGTTAACCTGATGATTGGGTTCATGTCTCTGGGCAAAAATCTATTCGAGAGAATTTAACCTTGAAACCATAATTGTTACTGTATATACTGTACAGTTAGCGTCAAACGTTTAGTAGGACAGATCATATTTTTTCATTTAGTACTGCCTTGAATAAGATATTTCAGATAACAGACGTAGTCCGCAACACATAATAATAACTGAATTTACTAAAATAACATGTTAACAACTGTTCTTATGTTTAGTTGTTCAAACTGTAATAATGAGCAGCATATGGAGTGGCTCCTCCCCCTTTAAAGTTTGCCTCACCTGTCAGGAATTTGATTAGATGAGGAAGTGCAGAATGATGTCATAAAAATCATCGATCCGTTTCGGCAAAAGTGATAGTATGTCATTTTTGAATGCTTGTATCGTATATCTCTATATCCTATATGTACAAAATGCCAAGATTTAGATTTCATGGAATAGTTCACCCAAAGAGAAATTTTTTTTATCATTTACTGATGTATTGAGGTATCCTTGTGTCATTCCAACCCTGAATGACTTTATTTCTTCTGAAGAACACAAAAGAAGATATTTTGCAGAATGTTGGTAACAAAACAACATTGACCCCCTTTGATTTCCATGGTATGGACCCAAAACCACGGAGACATTTCTCAAAATATCTTCTTTTATGTTCTTCAGAAGAAAGAGTCGTATACAGATTTTGAATGACAGGAGGGTGAAAAAATGATGACCAAATGTTTATTTTTGGGTGAACTGTCCCTTTACATCTGAGATTCTCGAGTCTGGGAACGAAAGGTCCTCCGACTAAACTTTGAAGTTGTGTTTAAAGTTTGCTGCTATGGACGAGTAAGTGGCAGCTATCCGGAAACGGTCGGACAGGCCCGGGACCCCTTTCAACAGATAATACCCATGAGTGAAATGCAATCCTTCAGCTAAATACAATTTACAGTAGATGGTTGAATTTTGAGTGAATCTCAGAGTGAAGTTTCAAAGACCAACATTGAGTGTTCTCGGTCCCCTCAGGCTTTGATATTGAGTAGTGTTCTTTATGATTACACCAGCCCTGATAACGCTTTACAACGTCAAGGAGAGAAATGGCTTCTTTATGGCACTTTACGGGTTGTTGAGGGAGTGACTCGAGTCCGGGGCACTTCTGATGGGTTTATAGGTCCGTCTGTGTCATCAGATTGAGCTCTCGTGCTCGTCTCCGTTTACCATAATGGAGCATGAATTTGCCATTTTGTTCAAGTTTGTTTTATTTCCCTCGGCTTGTCTCGAGCACTTTGATTCATTCTGGTTGTTACCGGAAAGCTTTTTTTGGGCACTACAAAACTTCACAGGCCATAATACATTTGCGCATTGTGTGCCTTTCTTGCACGTTGATGGAAACTGTAAAATAATTAACATGTGCTGTGAAAGTTCCTGTCTAAATTCGCTTTTTTACAGAGGTGACGTTCTTTTTGGCCCACCGAATGTAATTCGGCGGAGAGAAGAGAGTTTTATCCGCTCCTCTGATGTCTTTCCTACGGCCCATCAATCAGACACAACTAGATTAAAAATGGAAATGAACAGAGGAAGACAGCAATTCTCATCTTTTCTAAAAGGAGCTAGTGGTGATTACATAAAAAAAAGGTGTAAGGCTTCTTTTACCGCACCGTGCGTGGAGGAACAAGACAGGAAACCTTAATCCGCCTTCAGAACATTAACATTCAAATTACATGGGCGCGAGCATGCTGCTTAGCCTTGGGAACGCAGAGAGAGAAATTGGACTGAATAAACTCAGCCAGACGTTACTGTACATCACGGATTGAAGCAGACGTTTGGCTGGTGTTTTGGGAATGGGTGAAGGTTGGCGTGATGCAGTGTGACTTTCTGTTCTTTTTTCTTGTTTATGCATGAAAAGAAAAGTTCATTAGAAGGTTTTGCTGAGTAATTTCATCTGCGGTAACATTAAAGGCCCTTTTCAATTTGCATTTAATAACATGCTGTTGGGTCATTCGTGTCAACTTAATGAGATATCCCGGACTTAGAACTGTGATTTTTAATCATTATTTTTTGAGACCAATAAATGCTTAAATTATGAAGAAAACCAAAATATGAAATGCCAGGGATGAATAATTGCAGAGTATTTTTTTTGAGGCACTAAAATTTAGGGCCAAATAACAGTGGGTGAAAATGTACTTTATTTTACGACAGCATCATTTCATTTTTTCTCTTCTGGTTTTAATATTTGTGTTTAGGTAAAATGATCATTTTGGTATCATTCTGTTGAATACTAACAATATTTACCCCAAATTTCAAACAAAAACTAATTTCTATATTTGCAGAAAATAAAAACAGAAGAAACAGGTCAAAATAACAGAAGAGATGCTCTGTATTTGTCCAGACCTCAAATACTGCAAAGAAAACAAGTTTATATTCACTTTTAAGCAAAACAGCAGTAATGTTTGTACATGTATTTAGGAAAAATGTTTTTTTTTAATGTTTTTATTACAGTTTTCATGTGTCTTGTCATGCTGTCAGTCTTTCACATTGCTGTTGGGTGACTTTGTCACTTCTGTGGTTTTATTTTATTGAAATTTAACAGACACTGGATTGGAATGGACACATTAGAAATGCTGAATAAATGAAAATATGGAATGCTCTCCTAATTTTTTCCAGGGTTGTATATAAGAATAGTATATAGAAGAACATAATAATTTCAAAGGCTACGTGGTGATGAAAGCCATAGAAGAATATTTACAGAGTATTTTTAAAAGATTATGCCCTCAAAAGTGTATTTTGTCATTGCAGAGAACAAAAAATCAAGTTCTTGCACGATCGATGCTCGGGACCAAATTAACAAAACCCTTAATTCCAAATTTCTAACCTGAAACAAATATCAAATCTTACTGCAGGTGTATTGATTAAAGTAAATAATATATATTGTCGTTTTAACTTTATTTGTTCTTCAGACGTGCTTTACTAAAAGTATCAGCCCCACATCTGTTTTTTGACCATTGAAAATATGTACAATTCTACAATGTGCACATGGAGACTACGGAGATCCACCTATCTCTGAAATTGTACAATATAGAGAGACAAGTTAATGTAGATCCAAACGAAACGTTTTTTCAAAGCCAGAATCTAAAAGGGTATTAAAATATTGGAATACCTCTTGAAATGCAGGAATGCAAAAAAAGAAAATACAATAAGTGCTGTTTCTTATATTTGACCTGTCATCGTTGACATGTAATGCATCAAGGATTGCTTAAAACCAACAGATTCAAGATCTAACAATCTCTGTGTAAATAGAAAAGAATGCTTTGATCTTAAAAAGTAAACCACTGTCATTTGTACAAAATTGTAATTTGACTCCAAATTTAAGGTGGAAATTGTCGTTTTGACCCAGAAAACAGATTTTGAAATGGTCTCTTGAAATGGTCAGAAAGCAGTCCCAGAATGCACTGCAACCGGGCCAGAAAAAAATCCATCCAAGTTAGTAAATCACGAAAAAAAATAGTTCCATCCCATTCAAAATTAGCGTTCACTGTATGTTTGTGTGTGCATGAGTATTTTGCTACTGCAGTGCCAATCTGAACATCAATATTAAAATCAATCTGAAGTGCTCCCTGTGTTGTTGCTGCTCTCTATGTAGAGCGTTTCAAATCTCTTACATTTCTATGCCCCTGCGTTCACATGTCCTCTTACCAAAGACTGATTGTTAAGGACATTTCCCTCCGCTAGAAAACATGTCACGTTTGTAAGCTTTACGCTCATGTGCATATATAAATGTGTGTGTGTTTGTGCAATAAAGCGTAATGGGACATTTGTATGTGTACCTGCGCCCCGATCGCTGACAGTCCAATTTCATGCCGTGTCTTGCTTATTTTCACGAGATGTTGGCAACTTATTGAACAATTCGAATTTGATTTGCAAGGCAAGGACGCTAAATACAGGCTACAGAGTTAAACTGTTGAGCGTACAGAAGCAGCTCAGCCTTGTTCTGATATAAATCATGCGACTCATCCGAGAGGAAAATGACTTCTGGGTGTTGCCTTGTGTGCCTGAGGCTCCAGACGACGCACAGATGTAGATAACCTCAAATCAAGGAGATATTCCAATTTATTTGAGTGTTTTGTTTTATTCAGTTCCTTCCTGGCGTTTCGTCTTTGTATCGTACAGCTGTTTTTAAATGCATTGGTGTTTTGTAAGAGGTTTGGTTTGCCTCTCGCAAACTTTTAAATGTATACAGTATCTGTAAGTGATGTGGTGAAAAATTGTTTACAAATGCAAGTGTTATGGCAGAACATCGCAAATCAATGTGTTGTATTTTTTATTTAGTTATTTTTCAGTTCGCTTTTTTGTAGCCGTCAGCACTTTTGGGAAAATCTTGGAAATGTCATATTTCTTATCAAATCAATGGGCGTATTTAACCGCAAATCGATAGAAAATAAGAAGAGATATATTTAGCATAAAGGAAGGAACGGTTATTTTTTGGATTGGGATATTATTCCAATTACCAAAGTATGATGGTATTACAATCTCGGATTCAGTACTTTCACACAAAAGGTACAAATCACACAACCCGAATATGGTGTTTTTATTTCATGATGGCCTGTCTCATGTCAGCAGTGGAACAAATTGGTGCAATCAGCCGTTGTCGGCGGCGATGCGATGCTAGGTCTCGCAAATTAGCCTCTATTAGCATAATGACCCTTGCGGGAAGAGCCGATGCCCCCCCCCCATGCCATCATTCCCAGCATTCCACGGGGCTAATGTTGACATCGCCATGACAGCGGTCCTTCATTAGCACATCTGTCTTAGTTAGGCCAAAATTGGCAATGCTATCGTCAGTAGCAAATGTTTCAAATGGAAGCTCATTGGAGCAGAACGAATGTGATGTTACTTGTGATGGCGTCTTGGAGGACGGAAAAAGGGTGAATAGACATTAGCGCTCCAGTTTATATCCCTCTAGGCGTTTGTGCTTGTTTCCACAATTCATTGTGAATATATTGATGAAGCAGTTATCTGCAGTATTGCTCTGGCGGTTCAGGCACACGGGTTAATTACAGCCTTCACGGGAAATTTAGCCACACTGACACACGTCTGTTGGTCCTGTGGACATTTAAAGACCTTCTGGAATGTTTATTGCTTTGATGTGGTTATCTTTTGGTTCTCTGTCAGAATTCTTTAATGGCCGGTGTTTCTCTGAGTGATCATAGAATACACACTGCGTCCACATGGACATATTTGACCTTTCAACCCTGGAAATCAATGTTAAAGGGAATCGGTTCCCCTTCAGCAAAAAAAATCTATGCCAGATCTGAGCCCGTTATACTCAGTTTTTACAGAGTTGTTGGTATCATCTGCCTGTATTATTTCCCTTAAAGGGACAGGCCACCCAAAATATATTATTACTATATAATTACTTGAATATATTTGGATGAATGTTAGCAGCTGAGATTTGTGGGGAATGTTCTGTTAAACACAAAAGAATATACTTTGAAGAATTTAGGAAAACACCATTTTTTTGACTACCTCACAGATCTCATTCTGCTAAATATATTATATATAAGACATTTATGCAGGTTTGTAACAACTTGGGGAGGAGTAGCCTAAATCATGACAGAATTTTTTTTTTTCTTCAAATGAATCTCATCTGGGGAGTTGAATATTGCTTGTCCAAATAAAATACAATAAAATATTAAATCATAGAAAATATTAAATATTTAGTACATCAAATGAAAAACACTCAAGTGTCTTCCCGAAGACCCGTCAAAATAAATGTCCCAGAAAAAGTACACTGTAGTGTATTTGCTATTGAAAATTGTAGTGCTCGTGTAGTAAATTGATAAGCACTGTATACTATAGTAAAGATATTTATATTTTAAAGATATTTAATGAATTTGACTGCAGTTTACTAAAGTAAATACTATAGTATACTGCAGTAATTTATGTGGACAAATACCACTATTGTATAGTTAAAAAATGAAAAACACAGAACTTAGAAAAATGAAAGCAAATCTAGGTAAACTAAAAGTGATATGGCCCTAATTTATCCATCTGTATGTAACATTAATGCCTTTTTTCAGTTACCTGTCTATTCATTATGAACGGCAAATGCATATATTTTTTAATGATTACATCAGACGATTTATACTGGTGCTACTACTGTTTGGCCTGTGCTACCAAACTTTAAACCTCTCTAGCACCAGTGCTATGTGCAAAAAAAGTTCACTTACAGCCTTAACACTAATAATAACCACTGCTTGCCTTCAGTCACAAAGAGTAGGCCTATATCCAAATTCAGGTGGCCAATGCGATCACTGGTCAAGTTTGCTTCTAACCATTTTGACTAATCTAAATCCGAAACAATTATATTGAGAATTCAAATGAAATAAATGTTTTCATCTTTGGACAAGTCATTTTTGTACTTGGACAAGTGAATGACAGAATTACTTGTCCGATGGACAACCGTATGACAATGCTTAATGTCAAGCCCCGAGTAATGTATGTTTCCACACCATACAGTATAACATTATATAAGTGAAACGAAAGTAAGCGAAGTAGATTAACTATTATCTGGCAAAATAAATGGTGGAGATAAATAGAACCAGAATAGTTATATTTCATGGGAAAGTAACCCGAAATAAAAAATATCCTGAAAAATGTTTGATAACTATAAACTTTATCAAAGATAGATAGTTGCATAACATCCTCCAAAGTTGATACAAGTTTTATGCTTTTCAAAACTATTGGTCTTTTGAAGCCATAGTGTGCATTTGATCACAAACCCCTGCTTCTCTTTTTTTGCGTGTGCTTCATTTATCTGTGACAGTGATGGAATCGTAAGAACGAGGTCGAATTTACACCCCCACTGGGGATTTTACAGCGGACGGAAGAGAGAGAGAGAGTGTTTCTCGACCACCCTCACTCCTCTTGACTGAACTGTTTTCACCTTTACCCTCAGTGGGGTGAAGTCTTCTGTGAGATATGAAGACAGAAGTGATTAAGAGTCATTTTTCCTTAATATGTCACAACACTGGGTCTTAACATGGCGTTCTGGTAAAATGTACATTTAATTGCTATAACTAAAATGATAATGATATTCAGCGATACTTGATGAAACGCTTTAATTTACCATTACGATGCTGTCAAGGAAATCAAATGATTAACCCTAGGCAAATTAGAGATGCAGTATGTGCTCTTCAATCTGTTCTCAGATTAATTTTTCATTAGAAACTTATGAAAAGATAAAATCCGTTGTTGCGTAAGTGCACAAGTAATTGTAAGCACAGTTATACATCAATTAGGCTTATTCGTCATTATGAGTATAATGTATTAAAAACATGAAATGAAGCGTTGATGGTGTGTTTTAATGCACTGTTGTGAGTGTGAATACATTTTACAGTGGAACAGATTCATGGGAACATAATTTACACTTTTAAAGGTGCAGTATGTAACAATTTTGCAGTAAAATATCCCAAAAGCACTAAGCTAGTGTTATATATTTTGTTTAGCTGAGTACTTACAATATCTAACATTTTTCCAACTACTTGTAAATCGTAAGAAAATCGCCATTCTAAACAGTGACACGGAGCTGTGCAGTCGCCTGTCAATGGCGTCATATCCGCGGTCCCCTTTGTTACGCCTTCACTGATGTAGAAACCGCATGACAACGCGGACAAATGCGGAGGTAGTGTCTAGTGCTAGCAAGCCACTAACTTGTTTCAAGCCGTGACTTATTTACAGACCACAATTATTAGCAACAATAGGCCCTTTTCACATGACGTCACGCATCTTCCGTTCTGCCCCGAAGCAGTGTATCGTTACTTACGCTTGCGCCTCAGAATGGAGTTTGACAAGTTTTCCAAGACAAATTTTCCTTATGACAAGATCAAAGCTAGATAAACGATTCAAATACTTTGTTGAACAGTACCTGTTTGATTTTAAAGGTAAGTGTTTTCTTTTCTTTTTGTGTTAGCGAGGGTGCTAGGATAAGTACTTGAACATGTGTTCTGTCAGTTTTTCTGTCACTGTTGTTAAATTCCAGCGCGACGGCAAAACAGAAGTTATTTTTCTTCTTTTTGTTTGTTGCAAGATGGATGTCATGATACGCTGCTTTGCGAGAAAGCGGAAGTTAAGTGACGTCATTGTGAAAAGGGCCTATTATAAAATTTTACCTCATCCGCTAACATGATCACTCGTTCCCGTCTGATTGAGTTGAAGTCAACATATCCCATCATTCCACTCTACTTCACAGCGTCATCAAGCTACGGCGTTGTTGTTGTTTTCATCGTGCGCCCTCTAGCGGCGGTTTTTACAAACTGCACCTTTAAAAGCTTGTTTCAGGAAGTCTGAAATGGACAAGACTCGTGAATTGTAAAATTACACTTTCCCCCTGTTTTTCTGGTAAATTTGCTGTCTTTTTCGGTAATTTGACAGGTTTTTTTACCGTATATGTATCAAAATGACAGGTGCTCCAAAAGGTTCTTCGATGCCATAGAAAACCCTTTTGGTTCTATAAAGAACCTTTCAATTCTGAAGAACCTTTCAGTTTCACAAAAGGTTCTTCAGATTATAAACAAGTAAGAAAGAGATGGTTCTTTAAAGAACCTTTGACTGAATGGTTCTTTGTGGAAGCAAAAATGGTTCTTCTATGGCATCGTTGTGAAAAACCTTTTAAGCACCTTTATTTTTAAAAGTGTAAAGGAAAAATCTGTAAAACAATAACAGTAAAATTCTGTCAAATGACTTTTTTCACAGTGTACATGCATTTGACAGCGATCTCATTTTTTCAATTTTTATTTCTAAACGATTGTACTTGAATTAAAGGAATCGTAAAAGTACCCATGAATCATTTTGAAAGCATTATAATGCAATATGGATTGCTTGTACGATGCATTAAAAACCGCAGTCTTCAACTGAAGTGTTCCAGAAACTTCTACACTAGTTCTTGAGGACGACTTACTTTTCTTTTCTTTTTAAAGCTTTCCTTGAAATAAGTGAAAGAAGCTCGCCACAATAGCTTTTCATTCTTCTTTTTCACTGTAACAGAACTTAGCCAGACTGTCGATACGCCACGTATGGCCATTCATATCATCAAACGCCTTTTCAGACATTTATGTCTTTACAGTATTGGCAGGGGCTGTCAAATCTCTTTAAACAGCAGTTTATAACTAAAACTCTTTGTTCCCCCAGCGCCTGCCTCGTCTCGGTGAAATCCAGCAGGGTGGTGTTTTAGCCAGTGGACCATGGAGCCGACGACTCTTGTAGAGCAGCCAGATAAGAAGATAAGAAGCTTGTTTTTCAGCAGTTATAAATTGCTCTGGCTGGGATCACTGGCTCAGGGTTTAGAGATATATGACTTGATAGAAGCTTTCTTTTATATCCATCACAGGAGCTGGAGTGTTACGTCCTGAACGTTGAATAATGGCGCCATGATAGACGGCGGATTCGTCGAGAGCTTTGCGCGGAGCTTTAAGGGCCCGTATCTCAGCCGAGAGAGAGCGCATGGAGGTTTGTCACGCGCATGGAGGTACCGCAGAGATGCATTCGGTTGAGGAACGTCGACCGTGCATCCTAATGGTTCCTTTTATCTGTTTCTATCCTTTTGAATTAAGTATGAATCGACCTTGGAAAAGGAAATAAAAAGATTGATGGAACATTAGGCAGGCTGAATGGCTGTCTTAAAATATCTCCGGATGTGCTTACAGTGAGAGGCAGGGAGGTATGAACGGAATATATAATGGAATAGAAAAAGTGTCCGTATAAAGTCAGTCAAGACCTTTAATTATGGTTTATTATGGTCTAAAACTTATGATTGTTATAAAACCAAAACCAAAAATCTACAAAACTGCTGGTTTTGGGATTCTTGTGAGCCTGAAAAGTGTCTTTACTTTGTCGTAGGTAACCCGTGAACCGAGGCCAAAGCAGCATGGATGACTTCATGACCTTGGACCTCTCCGTCGGCCGGGGACGGCGGTGTTCACTTCTTTTTGGGCCGTTGCTGGCACTCCATCAGCACTTGTCCTTTCATCTCTTTTGCAGACAGTTGCTGGTTCTCTAAAGACGGCCTTTGAGTCTCGGAGGATGCGAGTCCGCTCTCTGAACTCTGCAGGTGAAGCGTCGCGATACTGCATGAAAGAGATGTGGACAGATACTGCAGTACAGCCTGGAGAGAAGAGCCGACTTGATCTCTTGGACAGATGTGAGTATTTTATGAGGTGGCGATTCCGCATGATTTGTACGATGTGAATCATGCAACTAAGAATTATTTTTATAAAACACAATATGTCTCAGGGGCCAAAGCAGATTTTATGAAAATGTACAAATAAGACTGCACAAATTTATACGAATTGGCCACCAATTCAGAAATCATTGAATGATTTACTATTAACGTAACTAATAGTTGTGTTAAATAGTCATCTTAAGGATCTCAAATAAAGTCACCATGAAACGGAAGTTGTGATTGACTTCTTTTCCGTATCGTGACGTATATCCGAGTGGAAAAAAAAGTAGGGTGGGGCTTTATTTTGCCCTTCCCTTTTTGATTGGTTTGTTGTAAGGTGGACCTGGAGGTAAGGGGTTAAAAACGCCTGGCCATTGGACAGTGAGCTTAATGTTTGATATTAAAGATTAAAAGTGCGGATGAATAAAAACAATCATGGTGTGCACGGATAAATCATTTATAATAATTACTTTAACAAAATCAATATAAAATGTATTCATTTTTTAAATTAAATCACCTTTTTATGAACAACTCAAACACAAACAGTTCTTGGCCACCATTGACTCCCATAGTAAGAAAAATTACAACGTCGGTCAAAAGTGCCCCAGAACCGTTTGCTTTCCTACATTCTTTAAAATATATTTTATGTTCAACAGAACAAAGACATTTATTTGAAAACAAATCCTACTATTGTGGTCAAAAATGGCCGAGAACTGTTTGGTTACAAGCATTCTTCCAAATATCTTTCTCTGTGTTGATCAGAACAAAGACATTCATACAGATGACAGAATTTTCATTTTTGGGTGAACTGTCCCTTTAAGCCCATCACTGTTGTCTCTACATGATGAAATTGTTCGCTTGACAATAACAATAATCGTCCTTAAACTTACAAAGATCGAAACTACTGGCTCTCATTTAAATGAAATTAAAGTATGTCAAAATGCTTATTTATGTAAATAGTGTGTATGCTGCATGGCACGTCAACATTTTTAACACATGCATACTTTGCATTCCTCATTAACCCAATTCATGGTTGGTCTGGATGTCTTTCTCTTATTTTTTACATAGAGTATCTAAAGTGCTAATTAAACTTTGTATATAGTTTCACAAACAGCCCACAAACCTCATGTTTATTCAAGTACTCTGCACTTGTAATGAGTGAATATCTTTGTGCATGTTCGTTCTCGGAACAGTCTGCTTAGTGACCTCTTGTGAATGGATATCTGAAGAACATGGACTGTTTACATGTTGTTGTGTAAACACTTATGTTTACAGAAAGTGCTTTGAGTGGTCTTTATTTTGCAAGTGACAGTTACCTGAGATACAGATAGTAGCAAGGCTTCAATACATAGAGCTTTAAAACAACCCTTATGGAAATTAACCAGTTTTACTATAGTAACCATAGATTCACCATGGTATGGAGCAAAGTATGGTAATACAAATGATAGTTAATTCAACACTGTATTATACTACTGTCTTTTAGATATGTCTATATACGACTTTATATTTGTCTTGTTTATTGAATCACAGATAGAGCAAGTCATTTTGCATGAAAAAGGCCTTTCATATTTCTGCTCCGATATGAAAGAATAAATGACCTCAGGTGTACTGCATTTTCCCGAGTTATTAAAAGGTGAGACGGGTGGAAAGAATCGTTTTCTTGGTTATTCTTTTGTGACTCGCCGATGACACTGTAGAGAGAGCTTAATTTCTCTTTTGTTATCATAAAGCTGTTCTTATCTGTCTGTTTGAGAACAATTTTCTCATCTGTGCAGTCAGTCTTTGTGTGTTTGAGCGTAACGCAGTAAAAGCTCCGTGCTGTTAATATCCAGGGCATCGAGCGGGCGCCATCAAATTACACAATGACGGGATTAAATGTCACTTGTGGATTAAGTGACACTAGCTAGCTCAATTAAACACACGAAAACACAAATGTCATTCTTATGGGGAGAGACGGTATTAAATATTCAGAACGCTGGAGATGCTCTGATTGGCTGTTTGGGTGACGTGTCACATTTAATCACTTAGTTTTTACCTTTTGACTATTTTTTCAAACAGAAAATAAAGCTGGGTTAAATCCGGAATAGGACTAGTTCACCCAAAAATGAAAATGTTGTCATCATTTGCTCACCCTCCAACAAACCTGTAAACATTTCTTTGTGCTGAACACGGATGAAGATATTTTAATGAAAGTTTGTAACTAAGCCATTTTGGGTCGCCATTGACTCCCATGGTAGGACAACAGACTACTTTAAGACCACTTATATTTACTCTCAGTAACATTTCCTGTTATTTAAAGGAGATGCGCATTATAGTAAACATTTGAGACTGTAAGCACCTTATTACGACCAACAGTCTTGTCTTAAAGATGAGCGCCCCCTAGCACCAGCATCTTATTATGGCGTATGCTGACATGTATTGCGAGGTTTTTCACTTTGCATTTAATTAATTGTAATTGTTATAGTATCAATAATTTCATGAACATTTGTGGATTTAAAGATATTTTGGAGCCCAAGCCCCACCCTTAACGTAAAAACTTATCAACCATACAATACGAGTGAAAGACTAGGTATTTATTAAGATAACTGAAGATAACTTTAGACGAAGATTATCCGTGCATGCAACGCGTGGTCAGAGCTCGTTCAGACGTCATGATGCAACCGAGAGCCAATGAGGCTTCACATTTAATGCCGACGTAATGACGCAGTCAGTCACAAGATACACGAGAACGAGAACATGCGTGAATGGTGTAATGTGTAATATAAATACAGTTCATCCCGATAGTTGAAATTGAAAATCGCACTTCAATACGTATCATCATTGAGAAATATAATTTTATAATGACGCTAGACAAAAGCGTCTCCTCCTACCGTTTATGAGTAAGGTGACAAACGACTTTTATTGCCGTATCGGTTGGAATACAGGTGGAAACATTTACAAATGTTCAATTTGCAATGCCATGTGCAAATGTGCAGGATTTCAGTCAGATATGTGTTATGCACCACACGCAAAAATACCGTCGTTTTGACCGTCATCCCGTTTTAGATGCCAACCCTCCCGCTGCACCACAAACTCACTTTTCCTCTGCATCTGCATTTTCCTTTGTATTCTGTTCTCCACCAATAGCCGCCTGCTTCAGACGTTTGACAGACGTGTTTTGAAGAACTGCATATGACATTCCTGATTAATTACACACTAAAGAGGAACCTTATCAGCCAAATAAACTCAGCACCACAGATAAGGTACAATATGCAAATCCCACCTGTCAGTTTCTGTCACAGTCTACAAAGTGTTGAATAAACAAGCCCGATATATAAGCCTCTCAACTTCTGTTTGTCTCACTTGGAGCATAATTCTACTTATGTTTCCACTTGAGGACCAAACAGCTTTATTGCTTTTTATACAGAAATCTTCTGTCTCTTATGGGGTCCGGTTGGAGTCATAACCCGATGGTCTGGAAGGAGAAGAATATTAGGGCTGTGTCTGAATCCTTAGCAAAACCCACAGCGAAGGCGAAGTGAGATTTTGTCAAACTAACGAAAACTTGTTTATATGGGTTATATTTAGCAAACTCTTCACACGTACAAAATATTCACCCTGGCTTAGTATCACAACACTAAGATACAGTTTTAAATGTTACAATGATAATTAGACCAGCCCTAATATAATGTAACATATTTATATTCGTGTCAAACACAGAGGTGTGTTTGTTTGTATTTTTGCTCAGCTGTGTGTTTTTTTACCCCTAGGGTAACACTTGGCAGACGGACAGGACGAAGTGTCGGGCTGTTAGCCAACGCCACAAACGGCAGCGAGGATGACTGACAATTAAAAAAACAAAACTAGACAGGGTGGGCAGCTGTGACGTGTGTGTGTGTGTGCGTGTGTGTGTGTGTGTGTGTGTGTGTGTGTGAAAGAAGAGCTCATTGAAGTCAAATAAGAAAAAAATGTTTTGCATCTAACTGCAGAGGGGAATGATGAAGATAAAAAATGAATAACCTGCTTGTTTACTAAATACTCTCGTTTGACTCGTAAGACAGCACGTTTAAGATTGTGAAGAAGTCCGAATGCATGAAACACCATTGCAGGGCCACTTTAAGTTAAAAAAAAACATACTTTACAAAACAACATTACTGTGAGCATCTTGAGACAAAACAATTGCACGGATATATTATAAGATATTTCATTGTAAATTGTATTCGATCAAGACACCTCTAGCGTTTAAGTTAGCCTGGGACTAATCCCTGTCCGGAAACGGTCCCTAAGTGTGTTGTAGTTTATCTTCAATTTTAAAACTTTATAGTTATTGTCCTTGCTGTGAATGTACATATTTGATAGAATCCCCCCCAAAGAAGCCCCCCCCTAAAAATCATATGAAGAGTTTGGTTCCAAAATGACTCTCTTTGTAAATTTGTTAAAAAAATCTAGTAGTTTTTGATTATGTTTTTATTGTGTTAAATAGCTATTTTTTGTTATTATGGCTTAAATCAAAACAAACCAACTGCAGCTTGATTTATATTATTTGGAATCCACCATAAAAAAACATGATTTTAGAAAAAAATTTAAAACGAAGTTCTCTCATTTTGGAACCAAACTCTTCAAATATATTTATAAGTTTCAGCGGCAACAACATAAACAAACGTTATGAGCTTGTTTCTCGTACAGGGCTTAAGACTAAAGTCCTAGACTAAAACAAATGTTAGAGCTGTTCAAACTGAAAACATCTTGCTCTAATATTTCCTAAAATACATCAGCAATTGTTTTGTCTCAAAATGCTCAGAAGTTATGTTTATTTGTAAAGCATGTGTGTAAAAACTACATACATTTCCTAATATAACAAACACTAATTCCTGTCCGGGAAACCGCCCCTAAGTGGCCCAAACCTAATTTAATTTAATACAATTAAAATACATTAAATATAAATTGATATAGCCAGACCAATAAACAAACAGACCAATAAACAAACAAGACCGGAAGTTTACTTCAGGCCATGCACGTGCATCTGATGAAACCGTCTATGTATTATTCATTTTAATTTGTGCATGTTCTGCAGTTTTACTCTGCAGAGTCCTATAATGTGTTAAGCTACATTTGAGTCATGCTTTGTTGTGGGGCGTTAAATAAGCCGCAAACACCAGCACAATGACGACCAAACCTTAGTAAATCACATTGCGTGATTTATTTAAATAATCTCCTCCCATAAAGTTTGCTTCTGAAGAGGAAACTCCTACAAATGCATATGCATTAAGGTCAGTCGCAAAACCAGCTACATCAGCACTAATTCTTACAGCGTGTCTTTAGTAAATACCGACAGAAGTGTTTTATGCCAAAAGCCTTTGCGCTGCCGCGAGCTGTTCATAAATCTGGCCTTTAGACCATTTCTAGCGCCTTTCTAAACTGATCCACAACATAGGAAACAAACGTTTAAAATATGATGTCACGTACAATTTTTGCATGTTTCTGGGACTCGGTTTCGTATCAGAATCAGCTGAAACATTTCTGTTTAGTATCTTACACAGTGAACACAGAGAGTCTTGTGTGATTGAACATGAATGTGCTGGAGCTTAGATACTAATGGACAGAAGCGAATATGAAATTGAGAGTGAATTGCAGTGTTGGACATTTGGCACTAACCAATCCGACTGAATTGGGACTACAAAATGTGAAATAAGACAGTTGTAGTGTTTCAGGGAAGGATGCAGATACCCACATCTTTTTGCCGTAGTGCCTGGTACAACGATAGGCAAGGCTCTGATGATGCTAGGAACGTAAATGTTTTAAACAGCTATGAATACATTGCGGATTGTGAACAGGATTGTGAGTTACCTGCAGAAATCTGTGGAGATTTGAGACTGCAGATTTGGCGGCGGCACGCTGATCAGTTAACAGTTGACAGCAGAATAAATCACAGAGAAGTGACTATGCAGCAGAGTTTCTAGACTGTAGCTCTGTTCTGAAATGCTTTGCATCACAGGAAACAGTTGACCTGGAAAAGGAAATTCCAGATAATCCAAGACAGGCAAATCCACAAGGGCTGCAGGGGTGGCTCGTACGCCCGGCACGCTGTGCCCACTTTAACATCGCGTCTCTCTCTCTCTCTCTCTCTCTCTCTCTCTCTCTCTCTCTAAACACAAGCAGGATCCAAACTAACATCCTCCAAGCACCTAATGTTAAAAAATGGCTTTAGTGTCAATGGACTTTATAAGAATCTACTACAAATTACATGATTTAAATACTAGGACCCATACACGCACACGTGGTTTATTATCTCTGTGGGGACAGGCGTAATGATTTTTATACTGTACAAACTACATATTTTCCCTTTTGAAAAAAACAGCATGTGCTGGGTTAGTTATGTTTTGATACTGGTTTGACCATCTTAAACCAGCAATGGACCAGCAAATGACCAATTTAAACCAGCATATGACCACCTTAAACCAGCACAAACCAGCATCAAAACATATCAAACCATCATATGCTGGTATTTCAACAGGGCTACCCCTAACCCAACCCCTAAAACTAAAGATCATAGAAAACTTTTCACATTTTTAGATTTTCGAAAAATATCGTTCTGTACTATTTATAAGCTTTTTTGTGACGCGAGTCCGCATGAGTTGGTGTGTATTCAGGTTTAGGTCCCCGCCGGGATAAAAACAAGGCCACACACACTTAAACACATTTTTCGACATTCCAGATTCTTCATTCAGAAAGCGTAGACGCTACTGTAACTATCTGTCCATATATTAGCAAAAATTGTGACCGTCTCTCTCTCTCCGCCATCTCTCGCTTTTGCCGTTCTGCTCTACTTGCTTCGGCTGGGTCTGTAATGGAGATTGGCTCCAGGTTTACGCCTTACGGCTGCACAGAGCATAACAACACTTTACCTGATGTTTTTCTCTTCTGCCTCTCTAAAGATTGCAATTGATTTAAGCGTGATGTGTAATATGGGTCGACGTCGCGAGGAACACAATGACAGTGGCAATAAAACATTCTGGACGTTTGCTTGGCACTCAGGTTATCGGAGCTTAAACGCAATGAGGTGCGATGGAGATCGGTCAGCTTTGAAAGTGACAGAGAAAGGCGAGTCATTGGGAGACGTATACAACCAGAGCGGTAAGAGAGAGAGATAAAGGGACAAACTTTTCCCAACCTTTGCATGTCTCGCTTTCCTCAGCGCACACCTGTAGTCGTGTGCCAAACAGATGGTGTTGTGCTCTCCTTGGTTCCCTAGAAAAAAGAACAAGGAGAAAGATTTTCCAGACCTGTCGTCACCTGTCTGTGTAATAAACTTGTATTGGGAGATTATGAACCTGTCAGGCACACAACGCTGGAAAACAAACTCGGCTCTAATGATTAACTGATTCTTTTTATCCACTGCAGATTTATCACTGTTTACATTGTGCCCGTGGAAGAGCAGACGCCATAAAACTTGCACCTGGTCGCGCCGCTCCGTATGTTTGTCAGAATTAATCTAAATCCTGTTTAGGTTTAATTATGTTTACATCAATCACAACATCTGAGAGGAGATGCTACATTAGCTATTTAGGTCACAAAATATGGTCAATGTCTAGCTAAAGTAATACACCTTGTGACCAGGACTCTCCATTGACTTTGGGTTTTGGTAGTACTTGGTTCATTGGTTTTTGTGTAGTGATTTACTATAAAAAAACTGTATAGACAGTATGTTTCATATGTTTATGATTCCTTATTTATAAATCCTTCCTTATTTATAAAATAAATTCAAATACAAATATTTTTTAGGAAATTAAAACTCATAAAAACTATGGAAAAACATAAATGTAACTATGGGAATTATGCTGTGATAAAAATAATACATTAAAATAAAAATATATGTCTTGTAAAAAGGAACTATGGAATAACAGAAATGTAACTAAGGGAATAATTATGTTACTAAAATAAACAAATGATTAAATAAATAATAAAATAAACTATTTTAGTAAAGAAAACTATTCAAAACTATGAAATAACACAAATGTTACTACTTGAATTATGTTGTGACCCAAACAAATAACAGACAAAAATATTTTTGTAAAATAAAACTCATTAAAACTATGGAATACCACCAAATGTAACTATGGAAATAATGTAGTGACCTAAATATATAAACAATATTTTAAGTAAAAGAAAATCTTTGGCATTTTTTTTAAATTTGAGGTCTCCATTTAGAGCGCATTTTAAATGGTTTTGAAGGAGTTTCCATCACTAGCGTTTGTGCAAATTTTAGATTTATAATACAAAGAGACGTATATGTTGGCACAAACACTACAAAACTAGTTAAAGATATTTAAACATAAGCACACACATCAAAAGGTCAGTAGAATTATTTTACTCAATTGGCCCCAAACCTTTGAATATATTAAGACATTATCAATC
Organism: Triplophysa siluroides; assembly: GCA_006030095.1. Lineage (NCBI taxonomy): Eukaryota > Metazoa > Chordata > Actinopteri > Cypriniformes > Nemacheilidae > Triplophysa > Triplophysa siluroides. The sequence goes on along the minus strand of VCII01000203.1, from coordinate 1,856,363 downwards.
CACTATTTATAATTGAATTTTATGAAATTATTTTCCTCAAACGTTATTCCAGTTGGTAAACCTCCAGGTGCTGTGGTGTGATATCAGGTTTAATATCCATTTGGTGCACAAGGGTACTATATAACCTGACCCACACGCTCTCACCCAAGTGGTTTGCATTCCACACCAATTCTTCTACAAATGGCTGTGTAAAAACTCTCAACGGCTGTTTCCTATATTAATTTCTTTCATTATGTCCCCATAAAGAGGACTCGCATTTCTGCATCAACACCGTGGGCTTACACACCATCATCACCGTTTACTTTACCTCTGGTTAGCAGAAACCCGATCCAGAGGTGCGGAGGCCCACGGCATCCAGAGAGGAAACGAGAGTTTATATACATCCAGCTGAAGACGTTTCAGAGCCGACCCCGGCACCAACCCTAAATCATTACAATAACACTCAAGCCATTTAACTGTCAAGATAACCATCGAAGGGCGTGTAGCACCTCAGTGGGGATAATTGCATGTGTGTGTGAAAATGCGTCATTTTGAACGTTTCCAATGCGTCGAGTGAATCCAGACTGGGGGATTTTTTCTTCAGTTCTTCATCCCCCTCTGTTAAATTCTCATTTTCTCATATTTACATCTGCGAAGCACTTAGTCATTTGTTAATATTTCCTGTCTTTCCGAAACGCCAAACAAATAGAATTATACATGCGCCTGGATCATGCAGCAGGCTTTTCTCTTCCAGATTATTTGCAATTATTCAGCACAAGTTTCGCACCCTCTCTGAAAAAGCTTTAAGCGGACAACTCAAACTTTTAACCAGCGTAGAAAAGCTTAATGTGAGATTATGGTTGCAATGGCGGACCTGTGACCCTCTTAGATTCAAGCTGCGCTTTAAGAGGTTTATTGAACTGGATCTCGCCACATCACTGCCTGTAACTCTCTCTATTATAACATCACATTGAATCAAAGCAGTCTTGTCCGCGGAAGAAGCCCTTTGATTGGGACAGCTACCTCCCAGGTATGTATCCCAGTCTGCGTGATCGTAGATTCAAGCCTTGAACTGCATCTCGGTAACATCACATCGCAAAGAACAGAAAAATTGAATCAAAGCCCTTACAAAAGAAGTTTGTGAGTCTTGTCAGAGAAAGAGAGTGAGAGAGATATGACGAACAATACGATTGGACTTTCTCTGTCCAGATGCAAGCTAATTAAGTTACGAGTGTGATTTGTACAAAGTGAATGCCCCATTTGAAACAATCGTTTAAACTATACCATACAGTATGTACTACATGTTTAGATTGTCAGGCCCTTAGTTCACCAAATCTAACCTCATGCCATTTAAAGCCTGTTTATGACTATTGTTCTGCAGAAGAAAGAAATTCATGCAGGTTTGGAATGACATGAGGGCGAGTAAATAGAACCAACCGGATAACTGCTGGACAATAAACTGTATCAATGAAATATACAATGAAGAATATTGCATATTTTTAAAACATAAATACTAGGCTGTCAACCGAATAATCGTGATTAATCGCATCCAGAATTAAAGTTTGTGTATACATTATATAGTATATGTCTGTGTGCTGTGCATTATAATTTGGTATTTATAAACACGTACACATTCATGCATATTTTAAAGAAAAATAGAAAAATTACCAAATATTTATATGTAATTTCAATGATATTATATTTCAAATATTTCTAAATATATAAACATGTATGTGTATGTGTTTATAAATACAAAAATAATCGGGCTGTCAAAAGAAAAATCGCATCCAGCATAAAAGTTTGTGTTTACATAATATATATCTGTGTGCTGTGCATAATAATTTTGTCCATGCGTATATTTAAGAAAAATCTAAAAATGATTAAACATTTATATATAATTTAAATTGTTGGTAAATATAAATAAATACATATTTATATCATTTATTATATCATGTATACATGTGTATGTGTTTGTATTTATAAAAACATAATTAATATGCACAGTACATAGACATGTAATTAATAAATGTAAACACAAACTTGTATTCTGGATGCGATTAAACGCGATTAATCTTTTGACAGCCCTAAAAAATTATATGCACAGTACACAGAAATATATTATGTAAACACAAATTTATTCTGGATGTGATTCATCGCGATTAACTAGCCCTAATAAATACATATTAATCCTAAAATATATATAGGTTGTCAATATTATTGTTGGTTAAAACCATTTTTCCCACCCAAAAAATGGTCTTAATGACATCAGCAGAAACGAAAAGCCATTTTCAAAAGTTCCGATGCATCATGGAGATGCTTAAAAACATCGGGACTATAGACCACGTCAAGGTGTTAACACTGGCCCAGAACTGGTTCAGTTTTTTGGTTTGTTTTAATGGAACATATATAATGAAATCTTATTTGAGATGTTTGAACGTTTGTGTAGTGTTCATATTTTACGATTGTTGTCACACTACACAAAAAAGATCACTGCTATGAGCCCCCCATGTCATGCTAAAATCTCATCCGGAAAAATATTTGTTCATAATGGTAATTTATCGGCCGCAGGCAACTGTTGAGTCTCAGAGTTTCAGATGGTCAAAGCGTGCACCTGACTTAAGCTAAAATATTTTTTATTCAGTATGTGTGTTATTTTACTTTGTGCTACTGATGAAATGCCCATCCAATTGAGAACACTATGAGAGAGTTTATGATGAAATCATGTTTTAACAATGTACACTTATAAATCATGCACAATAAGTCAAAGTATATTTTAAAGAAATACAGTAAAAAGGCTCTGATTTCAGGTGGTCTTTAAACCTTTCTTTTTACCCTTAGCTTCCGAATTTCTCCCCTAATCTCCGTCTCGGGTAATAGCTTCCTCATTCCTCTCCTCCTCCCTTGTCAGTTTCTCCATCATCTCAGTAGTGGTATCAATCTCGCGCCCTTGCTCGGCGTCCACGCTCCCCTCCTCATCTCGAAGACAGAAGACATCTTTTTTTGGAAGCTGTGGGAAAACAAACGAGCTGAGAATGCTTGACCTTTCCCAGTGCACATCCTGAACATGATATGTGATGTGTGAGCGTCAGAGAGCGAGAGAAATGAGTGAGGTGCGAGAGAAAGAAATTGAGAAACAGATACAGCGGAGAGAGAAAGTCAGGGGAAAGGAAATAAGCGGAGATTGAGAGAGAGAGAGGATATCTCGAGCCCTTGTTTGTCTGGTGTGCCAAGGATATCTGTATTGATCCAGCAGGGTGTCAATCACGGCACTCAATAGACTATTTATGTACAAAGACCTTTACTTTGAAATAACAGTCGAGCTAAGACGATGAGGGTGAATAGATAACCTGGCTGCATAAAATAACATCTTTAAAAGTTACGCGTGACCTTGCCGGCTTTCTCTGACCGCCCTTCAGAGCAAACGTTTCAAATGTTTCCACAACAACCCACAAACGTGCCTTACTAAATCAAACATACAAGTATATCTCTTACTTTTCAAGCCTTAAAGGGAAAGTTCTCCTTCAAATGAAACTTCCGTCATTATTTTCACGCCCCCTTGTCATTTCAAACCTGTATGACTTTCTTTCTTCTGCAGAACACAAAAGAAGATATTTGAAAGATGTTGGTAACAGAAATCCGTTGGTCCCCATTGACTTGCATTGGTGTTGTGTCCATACAGTGGAAGTCAACGGGGACCAACGGTTTTTGGTTGCCAACATTTTTCTAAAATACTTTCTCTGGGTGAGTAAATGATGACCGAATTTTCATGTTGAATGTGAACTATTCGCAAAAGATATTGTTTTTGAACAGTCCTGTCTAACCATTGGATGGACAAACAGACACCTTTACACAATCGGTTGAGCCAATGTCACTCTGTTGGGTGTCCAAACAAACTTTACATGGATGCATTTGGCAGATACCCAACGTGCAGTGCATTAAAGCTTTGTTTTATTGGTATGTTAAATGCAATGCTTTACCAGTTAAGCTACAGAAACACTGTAAGTGAATTAGGCTGCACAAATGAATCGTTCAGAAATGACAACCTTGAACACATTAACATAAGACCACCACATCTCCATTCCCTGAACTGCATCCGAGCACAGCGGCTAGCCCATGATAACAGAAGTCTATAGGAACAGTAAAAGACTTGTCAGATTAAAGGAGATGGAAATTGAAAAACTAAATTAGTTTTGGGACAAGAAACGTGGGTAAATGTTTACGTCATCAAAAAATAAAATGTACTTGCCATGAGGGATTAATCAAAATAGTTCAAGAACCAGATTTGAGAGCTGCAAGAATGTTTATAATTGAGTAAAGTTTTCCTTGAACAGTTTAGATGTGTTGAGTGGCCTCAACTTAAAGTGATAGTTCACTCAAAACTGAAAATTCTGTCTATATTTGCTGATCCTGTATGACTTTCTGTCTTATGCAGAACACAAAAGAAGATATTTTGAAGAATGCGGGTAACCGAACAACGGCGAGACCCTTTGACTTGCATTGGTTTTGTGTCAATAAAAGAGACATCATTGTTTGCTTACCAACATTCTTCAAAATATCTTCTTTTGTGTTTTGCAGAAGAAAGAAAGTCATACGAGTTTAAAATTTAAAGTAAAAAAAGTGAGTAAATAATGACAGAATTTTTATCAACTATCACTTTAATAGCAAATGTACTTGAATCAATTTTAAAGGTGCAGTGTAACATTTTTTGGAGGATCTTTTGACAGAAATGCAATATAATATACATAACTATATGTCTTCGGAGGTGTATAAAAATAATGAAGCGTTTCGTAAATATTCTTCTTCGGCAAAGAAATGAAAACGTGACGACATCTTTGTTCTGTGCAGCCACTGTTGTGCTTCGAAATGGAGAGATGGGCTGAGCCGTTGGTTGCAATTTGCGACCTCACACCTAGATGCCGCTAAATTTCAAAGACTGTTCCTTTAAGCCTAACAATATGTCTTTAAGCATCTAGCCAATCTGATCTCATCGAAAAACTATTTTAGAACATTGGAATTTCATATCAATTTGTATCATGCAAAATGTACAAAAGTGCATTATTCTTAGAAAACAAACAAAATAAGCTCCTTCCCTAAATGTAACTGATCAGACTAAATCATACGAATGAAATCGTCATCAAAAGTTAAGTATCGCTGTGTAATCGTGTTGTCTCCAGCCCATCACAAATCTCCAGCTCTTGGTGAAAGTAAATAGGTCATTCAGTTGTTCTGTTGACAAATCCCTTGTTGATAGCTCCCACCCAGCTGCGATGCCACCCCAACCCCTCTTATCTAATGGGACCATCTGTCTTCTGTCGATGATGTCACTTCCTGGTATCTGTCTGAGGCGGAGGAGAGTTGATAGATAGACGGCTTGATAGCGACGGACAGCAAGAGAGAGATGAGCAGATTTTACGTTTCTCTCTAAAACCCCACAGCCCAACATACTTGTTTCACATTTGCATGGTTTCAACTACAAACCCAAAAGTACCGCTGTGTACTTGATTGAACGTAAATTGTAAAGTGGCTTTGTTGTAGATGCCCAGGAAAGCAATTCTAAACTATTAGATGACCACTGAAACACAAAATCTCTTTTCAAAGTCTCTCTTTGGAAAGTAAAGAACAAAGAATCGTCACCGAAATTGCTTTTTTGTTTTTACTGATTTATTCTTTCTCCAAGCGCACCATTGGCACCGTGATGACCGGACTGTTCGCTCTCATTTTTCTGAAGTGAGATGCTCGACCTGTCAGGCTACAAATGGTTTGATTTCTATTTATCAAGCGCTGCCGTTTACCAAATGGCACGCATAGAATTGAAGGCGTTTGAAAGGAATGAAAATGTCTTTTGTCTACAGTGGACAGGAAATCTAGACACGAGAGAAATAAGTGGTGGTCAAAGTAGCATGTTTGTACATCCCCGGGGTCGAGTGGGTACTGTGCGGGAATTGATCTGTGTGTGTACAAAAGACAGAAAGTCTTTACCTCCTTAAATATTGTTAACATTGAGTTTTGAATATCGGCCTGTACAGTTTGTGACGCCCATCTGATGCATAGTCAACAGAGACTGCTGTTGCATCTGACACCTGCCGCTGAGTGTGTGTGTGTGTGTGTCTATAGATGTATTTGTGTGTGTGTCACTGTGGGCTAATCAGAGTTTTATCTGTCTCCCAACGCCAGCTGCGCCAATCTGGTCTGCAGTCTGCCGATTATAAAATAGTAAAAATGTGAAACATACACTCGCATTAACAAATGTCACGAGGAGCTCGGAAAGAGGCGAGAAATAATTAAATAAGGCGCGTTTCCCCGAAGTCGGAGAAAACCCTTTGTCTGATGACATTTCCTTCTCGGGAAGCAAATTGAAATGGAAGAATTTTAATTTTGTGTGATTTCAATAAGCGTGCGTCAGAATTGTAATTAATACACACTGCTGTGTCCCGCAGGGCTGCGATGCTGACAGCGGCTAAGCAAGCAGGCGATGAAATTCCATTTGGAAGTGCAAAGATTATTGTTATGAAAGTCCAACACGCCTTTATTTCAATCTCCTCTCCCACTTTTTCTACTTTCCCCTTCGTTTCTCTCATCATTTTCTTTCATTTCCTGCTAGCCGTGGACAGTAAAACCTCGGGGTTTGTACAGAAACACTTTGCATCTCTGCAGACAAGCAGATAAACAGAATAGTCCAAACACTGCACCGTAATTTTCCTTGGTTGGAAAAAGGCAAGGGATATGCAGGAAAAGGCAAATGTGCAGACGGTGGCCCACAAAAATGAATGTGACCCTGGTAGCATAAGAAAACACCTGCACACTTTTCAAACAAATATTTCCTGGTGGATTATACTGATCGATAACTAAATGTGTCCTTTGGTGTGACAGCAAAAATTGAGAAAAACTAACATAAAGATAAATCTCTCTTATGCTATTTTAGGCTAAATATACATTTTAATAATATATTATTTACAGTTTGTTTTCTTGTTTGTTGCTATTTCACATCATATGACACAATTTATTTGTCAACTACCCAGACGTACTCCACAGGTTTGCAAATGTTGTGGTTGTCAGCCTTGGGTTGAGTTGGTTAAAGCAAAGATGGATAGTACTTTTACTTACAGGAGAAATGCGGAGACGTTAGCGGCATCTAGTGGTGAGTTTGCAAATTGCAACCAACGGCTCACTCGTCCCCTCTATTCTCCCGTTGAAAGACCTACGGCGGCTCTCACAGGACAAAGATGTTGTCACGTTTTCACTTCTGTGCTGATTTTATACGAGTGTTTAACATTGCAAAGCACATATTAAACTACAAACATAAAAATATGTTTGTTACCTTTAATACAGTACTTAAGTACGTTAAAAATCTAGTACTTTCACACGTAAAATACTTGAGTAAAAGAAAGTACTAGATTTGAATGTATTCAAGGACTAAAAGGTAAAAAAACAATACTTTGATTTATGAAATGTAGTGGACTAAAAAGTATGATATGCCTTAAAGGGACAGTTCACCCAAAAGGGAAAATTCGGTCATGAATGACGCACTCTCTAGTTGTTCCAAACCTGTATACATTTCTTTGGTTGGTTGAACACAAAGAAAGATATTTGGAAGAATGCTTGAACACAAATAGTTTTTAGACCCCACTGACCACCATAGTAGGAAAATGTGTTTTTACGCACAAATACATGCGTACGCATGATTACTGAATGACGCTCAATGACATGAATATTCCTTTAACAGATTTGCCAGTACCCCATGGGCTTGATTCGGTAAATTTCTCACTTTATTTTAAACGCAGCAGACACCAGGTGTTCTTGACATCACACTTCTGCTAATATGTTCCTGTAATATACACATCTGACTTCCTTTCCATTGACTCATACTCACTTCACATGAATAGGAATAGTAATTAATGACTCGCCTCCACGTCGCCTCTTGATCCGCTGCTATTATTTCAGTGGAATACAAAAGTCGTACATCAACAGGATGTCAATAGTGACGCCATATGACTGAAAAACCTCCTACACAAAATCCTCTAAAATCAGCTCTACGAGGAGGTTTGGAACTATAATTGAGCGCCGTTGGTTTTCAGTCTGTTCCTCACAAAAAATTTGCATGCCGTACGCCAGCCGTCATGACAGGATTTTGCTAATGCCTTCTGTAACATATTCAAAATTGAAGGGACCAAATGTAATGATTTAAAATTCAGCTATTAAAAAACCCATAATCTGAATATCTGCGGTAGTTAAGGCCCTGGCCGCTTCTTCCTTGATATTCAATCACGCTCGCTTCATTTAAACCCGGATGGTATCATTCTGTTTTGGACGCCGCTTTGTTGTCCCAGTAACCTTGCATCTGAGTTGTAATGAGACTGTGATGTAAACCAATCTCTTGGCAGTGCCACACAGGCCATTGGTGAACATTTATCACTCTCTGGCCGCTCTGTCCAATCCCGCGCCGGCCCAGATTGTGCCTAAAGATAGCAGGAATGTTCAGAACCCTAGAGATTGCCCTCTCTCTCTCTCTCTCTCTCTCTCTCGCTCGCTTTCACACATACACACAGTGAGAGTTAGATAGGCCAGGCTGGCAGTCAGTACGAGGCGAGCGCGTTCAAACCATCATCCGGCCGGCTTTATTCGTCAGTGCACATGTGCGAATGTGTATGCTTATTTCTGCATGTGCTAGACACGTTTTCGCAGATGCCCCAGCGTTCTCTCGGAGCCGAAAACAGGAATTTCGGATACCTTAAAGTTCCCCTTAGATGCTTAACTGTTTGTTGAGGGTTAAACTTATGGAAGCTGCTGGTTTATTTCTTAATAAGTTTCATGTTTTAATGACTTTCTGAACTCTTTCTGTGCGTGTTCTTGCTTAAAAGACGTGATAACTTAAAGGGATACTTCACCAAAAATGGCATCATTTACTCACCTTCGAGTTGTTCCAAATGTGTATAAATGTATTTGTTGTGATGAACACAGAGAAAGATATTTGAAAGAATGCTTTTAACCAAACAGATCTCAACGCCCCTTGACTCCCATAGTTGGAAAATTACCTTAAAATGTTTTTGTTCTGTTGAACACGAAAGAGGACATTTTTGAAGAATGTAGGATGGCCAGCAGTTCTGGGGCACTTTTGACTACCATTGTTTTTTTCCTACTATGGGAGTCAATGGGGGTCGAGATCTGTTTGGTTACAAGCATTCTTCCAAATATCTTTCTCTGTGTTCATCAGAACAAAGAAATTTATACACATTTGGAACAACTCGAAGGTGAGTAAATGATGACAGAATTTCATTTTTGGGTGAAGTATCCCTTTAAGAGTGGTGACACTTTAGGTTTCACTTGCTCATTTTAAAGAGTTCAGAAAGCTGCGAACGGAGTCGTGTTCTACAGCCAAACAAGTGAAAAACAGTTTCGTCTTTTTGTTTTGTTAAAATATCCTTAAAATATAAATGAGTCATTAAGACTTTCTTCTTAAGAATAATTTTTTCAGAATTTCGTCATGTTTCAAAACAAGTTAAGTCTTAATGTCATGCAATTTTGCTTCTCATTAACATCACCTGTGACCTTGGCAGCACCTTTGCTCTCGCAGCTGTGCTTTAGTAATGTTAAAACAAGACAAACGCGCTGATTAGTAATTTTTAATCCAAGACACTCTCTAACCTCTAACTGTGTCGACAAAAACATTGACATTTTGAAGCCCGCGTAAAACCTTCACCCACTCATTGACAATCCCAAACACAAATCCTCTTACTTTCATCTAAGGTGAAGGTACTACGCAATTTAAAAAACTCGCCACGATCCATCTGACATCCAGAGGGTCAACAAGATGCATCTATTAGTTTTTACAATACAAAAGCAACTTGGTCCTTTTTTATTTGATCTCTGAAGAACACTCGAGTTAAATGTCTTGTACTGTGATGCTTCTTGGAAGGAGAAAACTCAATTCCTGACTCACAAAGGAACCTCTCAAATATGTCAAAATCTTTCAATGCTTGATTTCTTTAGTTGACCTTGGGCCTTATTTTTAATCATAAAGGATTTATAAAAAGCAATTACCATGTACGATGGTTGAGAATATATCTATAGTTATATAGGTTCACCGGGCAACGTGCTTTATCAATACCAGTTGATCAATATCAATAATGTTTTGTCTTATAATTCCACAGTCTGCCTTACACCGTAAAAACACACAATTGAAAGTTTATCAGCTCTGTTATTTCTTCACATAACCGACACAAACGCGAGTTTGTGTGCATTATTTATGCAAAAAACAAGATGTACATCTGCAATGCAGAACATTAAATGAATAAATTTGATCTGAAAATCAAAGCTCAGCTCTTATGGGACTCTTAATTTATTGCAGTGGAAAAGCAAAACTTAATAGCTAATCTAATATCCATGGAAATCATCCAGTGCCTCTCTGGTGCTCTCTGACCTGACCATAGCCACTGGATCTATATGGAAAACCCACAATGCACCAGCACTCTTAACAACAGTCATTGCTTTTCGAAATGTTAAGCCTATAGATTACTATTTACATCACATGATTGACAGTTTGGATGCTGATAGGAGAGATTTCTTTCAAGTAACCGCAGTTAATGAGTTAGGCGGATGATTGATCGGCCCAAGTTGTCAGCCAGCCAAAAACGTTGTCCCATTGTGTCTTCCTATTTTCTTTATAATCTATTCGTCCCTTGAAGTGTCACAAACAAGAGCTAATAATAATTTCCAAGACCTTCACTGTCTTTTCTGTCTCTCCCTATTTGACCAGTCAGAGGTTTTGCTCTTTCTCTTACTCACTCAACAGGAGCGATGTCCCACTACAGTGGAGTAGATCAGATTAGAGATAAAGCGCACGTCTCTCGTGTTGTCCTCTAGATGGCGCTGTTCACCGCAACTCGACTCAATCTGTCCCCATTACCCTCTGGTGTCTCTCTGTGAAGCAGATTGAAATATACTCCATCTCTTCTCGCTTATTCAGTCTTATAAACCTTATTCCAAAACAGATGAAACGATTTAAGATGTATGCCTTTTGAACAGGCAAACGCTAAGACCCTTTTAACAAAGAATAAATGATAAACAGTTAATGACATTGAATGACACCCTTAAGAAACCCTTTATAAAAAACACAGTGGACTGTATTTGACTATTCTAGCCAGATAGCCACTACTTTTATTTACATTTTAAAGCGAAATTGAGACACTTCAAAGCATAGCTATCTTGAATCTGTCACAAACCGTAATAAAGCCATAAAATGCTGCAAGTTTAAGCTAATAGTGTAAAGACTGTAAAGTTGCTAAATTCGTTTTATATTTCCTACCAATTTAACAATAATCTTAACAGAAGCGCGCGCATTTCTCACTTTTCTTTTAAACAAGCCACATTTGCTTTTTGTATGTTCTTCACAAACAGTTTAAATCTAACATTGTCTAACATCATCAAAAAATGTCAGTCACAAGTGACGAAACATTTCCTTGATGATTAAAAATAGAATTAAAACATAAATACTGTAAATAAATGATCGTATCCCTTAATGAGGTGAAATGTGACCGTAAACGGCGCCTCCGCATCCCGGCGCCCGCAGCATCTTTCTGAAGCATTTCGCTCCGTCTCGGCATCATGAGTGACGTTAATTCTAACCAATCACATTATTCCCCCTCCCCTAACCGCGACGTTAATGAAGAGACGGACCAACCAGCGAGAGAAGAGGGCGTTCCCCTATGGGCATACTCTGAGTTAGTGCCTGAAATTCAGTATTGGGAAGAGAGCGCGAGAGTAAGCACCCCAGCGCATCACAGCATCCCACCGTGCGGACTTTCTCTCGCTCAGGTGCGCGCGGCAAATCACGCTTGAGACAGAAGCCGTGGGTTTGTGTTTGAAGACAGAGAGGGAAGTGCGTTTCACCACATCTGAACTTGTCTCTTGTTTTGCTCATGGGATAGTTGATGTTTGATTTTTGAGCAGAACAGGTGCGTCTCTTGAAGGCTCCTCCGGTAATGCGGAATGACCGAACGGGACCGTTAACGCGCGCTTACCGCGGATCACCTGATTCATCACCGACCACCGCATTCCGCGCGCCCCGATCTGCGGGGGAAAGTTCAACGCATACGTGATCGATTGCTGTGAAATCAACATTTCCTCCAAAACCCAGCTGTATTGGATTTTTTTCCCACCACCAAATGACTTCAAATAGTCTTTTCTGACCTATTCCTAAAAGCATCGATACGGATATCTTCACATTGTTCTGGAATCAGTTTTCTTTTCCTTTCAGTACTTTCACGGATTTGTCACTATGCACGGGAAACGATAACCGATTCTCCCCGTAAGAGCGAGCTCAGAAGCGAGGTAAGAGAACTGATGCATGCATACACCCAAACGGGTGTGCATCCAGAATTTAAACACTGCCTTATTTAAATGACACCGCCATGCCCGGCGCATCCACTGCTTTCTAATGCAAGAATAATGTCTTTCCAAACGCATGATGTTTAACTTTGAGAAGGGAGACATGAGAGACGTTTCACGACTCGTTATTCACATTAATGTGAAATGTATTGAATGATGCTGAGTGCTTGACTGGCCGCATTATCTTACCCAGAGCCCATGAGTGTGCGCGAGAGCGCGCGTGTGTGTGCGCAGTCAAATTATTACAGTGAAGATCAGAATGTAGTGACGGTTGAAACGCATTAAAGAATTACATAGTAATGATATAGAATGCATGTCGTTTTTATTCACTCGGACATCTTTGTGAACATATTGATGATCCGTTCCAATGAGTTTCTCAAACATTGTTTACAATTTTATTGATTATGATGGATTATTAGTAGCATTTTTGACTTGAGTGTTGTTGTGTGCTGAAATACATTGTAACGTATTATAATGTTGTGTTCGTAGGTTCGTGTTTGACTGCTGTTGATCTACAAATGTAAGGCTCTGCGTCGGCTCTGACAACACCATATGGAGACAACTGTTTGAATTAAAGCAGTGGGGAACACGCATGAACTGCTGTCATGGATTTAAGGGATTTTTTCTTGCTGGCAACATTGGTTGCATGTTTCTGGTTAGATCCGACCATAGCCCAAGAGCTCATTTATCCTATTCGTGAAGAGCTGCAGGAGAATGTTCTTATTGGAAACATACCAAAGGACTTGAATATCTCCCATATGAACTCTGCTACTGGGACAAGCAGTAATCTAGTTTACCGGCTCGTGTCAAAAGCAGGCGACAACCCGCTGCTGAGAGTGATGAGCAATACGGGAGAAATCTTCACCACCTCTAACCGCATAGACAGGGAAAAACTCTGTCCCGGACTCTCCTTTGAGGACAGCGAGTGCTCTTTTGAAATCGAGGTGGTCATATTACCCAACGATTATTTCAGACTTATCAAAATTAAGATCATTGTCAAAGACACCAATGACAACGCTCCCATGTTCCCATCCCCAGTCATCAACATCTCCATTCCGGAAAACACGCTTATCAACAGCCGCTTTGCCATTCCCTCCGCTACCGACCCGGATACAGGACCCAACAGCGTCCACAAGTACGAGCTGTTGAACGGGCAGAGCGCGTTCGGCTTGGACATCGTGGAGACACAAGAGGGCGAGAAATGGCCTCAGCTCATAGTTCAGCAGAATTTAGACAGAGAGCAGAAAGATACATACGTGATGAAAGTTAAAGTGGAGGATGGAGGGAGCCCGCAGAAATCCAGCACTGCCATTCTACAGGTGACCGTCACGGACGTCAATGATAACCGGCCTGTATTCAAAGAGAGCCAAATTGAGGTTCACATACCTGAGAATTCACCCATTGGGACGTCAGTTGTTCAGCTGCTAGCCACAGATGCAGACGTCGGACCCAATGCAGAAATTAAATACATGTTTGGAGCCCAAGTGTCTCCGGCCACACGGAGGCTTTTTGCTTTGAACTCCACCACAGGGCTCATAACCGTTCAAAGGCCGTTGGATAGAGAGGAGACTGCCATTCATAAACTAACAGTGCTAGCCAGTGATGGAAGTTCAAGTCCAGCGAGAGCCACCGTGACTATCAATGTGACTGACGTTAATGACAACGCTCCGAACATCGACCTGAGATACATCATCAGTCCAACTAACGGTACTGTAATGCTTTCCGAAAAAGATCCCATTAACACTAAAATTGCTCTCATTACTGTATCTGACAAAGACACGGATGTCAACGGCAAGGTGATTTGCTTTATCGAAAAAGATGTCCCTTTTCACCTCAAAGCTGTTTATGACAACCAATATTTGTTGGAAACCTCCGCCCTGCTCGATTATGAAGGAACCAAGGAGTACATCTTCAAGATTGTGGCCTCTGACTCTGGAAAACCCAGTTTAAACCAGACTGCCCTAGTCCGAGTCAGGCTGGAGGATGAGAACGATAATCCGCCCATTTTCACCCAGCCTGTCATCGAGCTGGCTGTGATGGAAAACAACCAACGTGACATGTTCCTGACAATCATCAGCGCCACAGACGAGGACAGCGGGAGAAACGCAGAAATCGTCTACCAGCTCGGCCCCAACGCTTCTTTCTTCGATCTGGACCGCAAAACCGGGGTGCTGACCGCCTCGAGGGTGTTCGATAGAGAGGAACAAGAGCGGTTCCTGTTTACGGTGACTGCTAGAGATAATGGCACCAGGGCTCTGCAGAGTCAGGCCGCAGTCATAGTTACCATACTGGACGAGAACGACAACAGCCCCAAATTCACACACAACCACTTTCAGTTCTTTGTGTCTGAGAATCTGCCTAAATATAGTACCGTGGGAGTTATCACTGTCACAGATGCTGATGCCGGTGAGAACGCTGTGGTGAGACTCTCGATACTCAACGATAATGAGAACTTCATCCTTGACCCAGATTCTGGAGTCATAAAGTCCAATGTGTCCTTCGACCGCGAGCAGCAAAGCTCGTACACCTTTGACGTCAGAGCCGTGGACAATGGCAGCCCCCCATGCTCATCGGCTGCCAAGGTGACCATCAATGTCATTGACGTCAACGATAATACCCCCATTGTCATCTACCCGCAATCAAACACGTCTTTCAAACTGGTGCCCCTGTCTGCGATCCCGGGGTCGGTCGTGGCTGAGGTTTTTGCAGTAGATGGCGATACGGGCATGAACGCAGAGCTAAAGTACACCATCGTGAGCGGTAACAACAGAGATCTTTTCAGAATTGACCCTGTGACTGGAAACATCACGCTGGAGCAGAAACCAACCATCGCGGACATCGGCCTACATCGGCTAGTGGTCAACATCAGCGACCTCGGCTATCCGAAGTCCCTGCACACCCTTGTCCTCGTTTTCCTTTTCGTCAATGACACTGTTGGCAATCAATCGTATGTGCACGAGCTCATTCGACGGACGATGGAAACGCCTCTGGATAGAAACATCGGCGAGAGCAGCGAGACCTATCAGAACGTCGACAACCTGAAAACCATCATCGCCATCGTTACGGGCGCCATGGTGGTCATCGTGGTCATCTTCATCACGGTTCTGGTCCGCTGCCGGCACGCCTCGCAGTTCAAAGCCGCCCAGAGAAAGAAGCAGGGCGCCGAGTGGATGTCTCCCAACCAAGAGAACAAACAAAACAAAAAGAAGAAGCGCAAGAAGAGGAAGTCGCCAAAAAGCTCCCTCCTGAACTTTGTCACCATCGAGGAGAACAAACCCGACGACCCGGCCCACGAACCCATAAACGGAACCATCAGCCTCCCCGCTGAGCTCGAGGAGCCCGGAATCGGACGCTTTGACTGGAATGCCACCCCTACTACCACTTTCAAACCCAGCAGCCCCGACTTGGCCCGGCATTACAAATCGGCTTCGCCCCAGTCGGCCTTCCACCTAAAAGCCGACACGCCGGTGTCTGTGAAGAAACACCATGTCATACAGGAGCTGCCATTGGACAACACCTTTGTCGGAGGCTGTGACACACTTTCCAAACGTTCGTCCACCAGCTCCGATCACTTCAGTGCCTCTGAATGCAGTTCACAAGGAGGCTTCAAGTCAAAGGGGGCACCTTTGCACACCAGACAGGTAAAAGAACACTTTTACTGGTCTATAAGTACTGCTTATAACTGCCCTGCTCAATACTGAAGTGCCTGTTATAGCTTACTTGCCCCGAGTGATATATATTTGTGATGCACTACGTAGAAATAGAACCGAAACACGTTCCACCTCTCATAGATGTTCTCGCATAAAGACCAAAAAAGAAGTGTATGTGTTTGATATGGAACTAGCAGAGCCAAGCGAATTGCTAATGTCATCATTTTATCACGTGCATTTCAATGTTTATCTCTTATGTTTGTTATACAAAGTTTTTTTCATTCTTTTTTTTATTTATAAACCTCTACTTGAAACAAATGCTGCACCAGCAGTTGGTTTGATGGGTGAGAACATTTTGTTAGGAATTACAAGGCTAGATTCAGTTTCAGTGCTCTGTCATGGTTCAAAGATGCAATGCTCTGAGAAGTTGTGAAAGAAACATTTTTTTCTTGCCTGTCTACTTCGATCACCATTTTCCCATTTTGGCAAAACTCCTCTGAGGCGCAGAAGAGAAATAAAAAAGACTGACTGTAGGCATTCTCAAACACTTGTAACCACTCAAAAATATTTTTATGGAGTCATTATTAGCGTTCTCGGATATCTCTCTCTTAGTTTTGCTCTTGGACTGCATCTGTCGACAGTGGAAAAGTAGATGCACAGTTAGCAGAAAGCACTACAGTCCCACACTATAAAAATTTGTCATAAAAATTGTTTGCCTTGCATATTATTCAAAGACAAATGCACTATATAAAGGATTACAATAGCAAGAGCATGTAAACAAATACAGCATCTCAAACCGAGAACAAAAAGGATGCAAGACAGGGTGGGCAGGAGGGAGGGGAATATTACCTGTAGGTGGCACTGTTGTGCTGTAAGGCATTATCTGGCTATGGTCCAACATGCAGTGTGTGTCTGTAATGCATTGGGATGGTGTGGGGGCTGTTTCTCTCTCTCTCTCTCTCTCTCTCTCTCTCTCTCTTCTTCTCTCTGACTCGCTCACTTTTGGTCTCTCTGTCTCCATGCCTTTCCTTGCCCTTTTGTCTATGTGCTTGCATATGTGTGAGTATTTGTGCGTCTCTCTCAGTAAACAGCTCATGTCTAATGATGTGCTGAATACAGGCGGTTACAGATGTGGAAGACATTACATACACATGCAACATATGTTTACTTGGCCTATTAAATGAGGCCATACAGTATAAATAATCTTATACGTCTAATTTAAATTCAAGCTCTGCCTGCAAAGAAACTAAGCTAAAACTGCATTTTTCTAATTCAAGATATACCCACAGGGAGGTTTTATTTTTTTAAGCTAACAGCTTTTGTCCGCAAACTATAGCAAAACAACCACGTTCACCTAGCTGTTGTATCTAAATGAGGATAATTTCTATCTTTTAGAAACCGTTTGTACAATTAAAGACATCCCCCAGTGTCCCCGAAGGGAGCTTTTGTCAGATCCAGGATACTTTTCAGCAGACGGTTTCGTCCCCAAAGTATACAGTAGCAAAGCAAACACGCTCGCGCGTCTCTAGATTATGTGCGCGGAGGAATGTTTATAATTTCCTTATGCAAACAAAAGCTCGTCTAATATTAATTTCCGGACGGATGACACTCCAGCCACAGACGTGCATCTGAGCAGAGAAGATAAGTTACAGCACGACCCGTGCCAAAAAAACAAGATTTAGAGTGTGTTGGATTAAAGGGGCTGTTATGTTATTTGCAAGAACCCTTGGGCTATGCGAGGCGATTCATTACATCCGCTTGCCCTGTCTGTGAGAAAAAGAAGCATGCTAATGTTCTCATTGTGCAAAAAACAGATTATGCAATAAACCGCAATTCTTAAAAAGCGACCTCTGTCCTATTTGGAAAGCATGCTGTCGCGCTGTACGCGTCTTCAGGATGACTCAGTGACCCAAAACAATAGTAACCACTGTAGGCGCAGAAATAGATGCCCGTCAACTCTGTAGCTGCAAGTGTTCTTGCAGTCCAGACCCATTTTTGTTCGAGCGCGGGCTGACCTCTGTGTCTCTCCAGCCTTTAAAAGCCATCGACTGTGCATTTCCTCATGCTCTTAGAGGCAGCGCAGCATCCATGCGGAGTTAGTTAGGGCGGCCAGAGGCACATCAGTGGCCAAGTTATTATAGCACCGAAAAGCTCCGCTGACAGCCGTAGGGCAATTAACGCTCGGCCTTTCTGTTCATCCGACCAACTGAAGCAGCGCAAACAACGACGAACAAATGCAAAGACGCCTGAGAGTCAGAGGCGTTGCAACCATTACCAGTTGCACTTCGCCTGGTCGTGAAAAATGCAGCCGGCTGTGTAAAATGACAATTTTAGGAAGAAGCTTTGCGATTGCGTCAGCATACAGTAACGCCGGCCGCCCACCGTCATCTGTTTTCCAGTTACGACTACAGCCAAAACGTCACGCAAAGGATATTCATTAATATTCTCCACTTTACAGGACTTTCTGGTGGAACGGAATACGTATGACTGGGTAATTTTCAATCAGCGTCAACGTGTGTCATCGCCTGCTTTCTGCGTGATTTCGCGCCCATATAACACAAATTGCTCAGCATCCGAAGAACCCCGTGATGAACAGCGTTTATCGCAGAATAATCCAAGTAGACCATTTGTTTCTCATTTATAGGATTTTATTGCATGTGGCAAACACACACGCGCAGCTCGATAGCTTCTCAGGATGGAAGCACATTAAAAAGTCTATTACGAGGTGCATGAAACATTTAGGTTATTGATTAAGCGTGCATGCGTAGTGTGCGAGTCTCTCCGCTCGGCAGGAAAACTCTTCAACAAGCCTGATTAATAAACTCAAGAGAAGAAATTAAACCGAGAGGCGACTGCGGACCAAAATTATACAAACATTTCTGAGGCTCCTAAATGCATTTGTGTTGCATACAGGGACATTTTCTGTGAAACTGTTTACAATTCTTTCTTTAAAAAGCACGTATTCACCCTTATGTCGGTCGGAACTTCTATGAGAAGCTTTTGTCTGGGGAGCTCAAAAGAAGATATTTAGAAAAATAATTCCTCCATACAATGTTTTTATTCATGCTGTGGAAGTCCATGAGGACCAGTGTTGTTTGGTCACCAATGTTCTTCAAAATATCTTCTTTTGTGTTTGTGTCAAGAACGTTTTTGGGTGAAGAATGCTTTTAACATGGTAGAAAGTGTTAACATAGTTAAGAGTACTACAGTTTTGTACACTTATAGTAAACAAAACGTGGTCTGAACTTAATGGCTCCATACTTTCCAAACAAGTTTTCTTAAATTCTACTTAAATATCTCTGTAACAGAATCTATCTTAAACTAATTTAGATCTGTCAAAACAAGTTCATCCAATCACTTTAGTAGTACAACAAACAATATGCTTTTTATAATTGAAGGAACATTTAACATTCAATGAGCTTGTTCATAACTTAAGCAAATGCTTTACTCTTCTGTACCTCCGAAAAGCTTCAAAGTAATGGAAAATCTATTTTTAAATATATACATAATTTATATACTGTACATAAAAATACGAAGTCTTTTCTTGTCTTGCATGAAAAAATCATAAAATCTAATTCAGGGAAAATAAGCATCAAAGTTTGATTTCTAGAATGAGTTTTGACATAGGATGATTTTATGTAGAAAATAGGAAATTACAAAAATAAAATAAGTGGCTGTTTTTTTTCTCACAGGCTTTTCACACTTTGTGTTTACTTCCATATCCTGTCTCATGAAAAGCATGCTGGGAGCTTGAAATCTTCTGCCCAGTTTCAGCAATCCCGTTTTAACACCACAAAAATCTGTCACACGGGCTTCACTCAAACGGTTTAATGTTGATTGAACACGTTGAAATGAACTATTTCTTTAATCCCTTGTATAGTATTAAATGGACTAGCAGTAAAACTCTTTGGGCGTATTTGAGCCACCACACCTGATTCAGATGATTTTCAGAAATGTTCTTAAATAACATCATTTATATGCGTTTATATGTGTTCACTGATCTGGAGCAGAATATCGGACTCTGAGCTCCAAAAGTGGGCGTTAATGAAACAGGATTATTCGGAAGCGATGTGTTTTTCTAGCACGCTGCTTGGATTAGGAAGCAATTTCGTGGGACTGTTTTTACAGACCCGACGATTGTGTTGCATGCAGTGTTTTCTCTAATCTGGCAAAGAAGAGCGCAGTTAGGTCTTTCCCACTCTCGCATAATAGAAGGAATCCGTACGCGTAGTCCTTCCCAGCAGTGCCAACAACGGCTTAAGACAAACACCAGGATGGAACAAAAGTGTCTAGCTGCTGACTTGAATCCCAACATTGTATTTTAAGAGATTACGTATGCGTCAGGCTTGCTCCCGCAAAAAACTCTGCCGTATGTGTGCTAGACAAAGGTTACCAGCGAGGGCATGGAGCGAATAATATGAGGGATGAAGAGGTGTGTGTGTGTTTTGTGTGTGTGTGTTCAGACCTCTCGAGTGGCGTTATGCCTCAATGAATGGACATCCTTATGCAAACAGTAGCGGTTCGAGACGGTACAAGGGAAGGCGGTAATAGACTCGGCATTGTGATGGTAAAGGGCCGAGAGGGAGTTGTTCTTTCTCCACAGGTTCATTTACCACATTAATAAGGGATTAGCATGGACGGGGCTCCCAGGATCAGGGCCTGAAGTTTGAGAAGATTAATGGACTGTGACATTATTGCACCTGAGGGGGGATGTCTGTTGCGATATCTGGCGCGTTGAGTTGACGGAAGAGCTCCGTTGGGTCTGAGAAAGACATTTAGCAGCGGCTGCCTCTCATTGTCTGGCTTGTAGAGCCTCTGCGATTCATCACGCGTTGTGGACGCGGTTTACTGAGAGACCGGAGTGAATAATATGTAATTTGATGAGAATTGTATTAGGGTGGTGTGAGGGAATGTTTTTCACCTTCAAGATGGCAATTGGACACAATGCCATGCAGTTAGGCTATTTGCTAAACCAACCTGACATAAATACACGCTAAAAACCAAAGTACTCTTCTTTGGTTAGATGACTTGTTCTCAAAGTAGGAACAAACTTAAACTTATAAACGTAGTTTGTGTTGCATCTAATACGGTTAGTTAGATCCCTGGTGTGAACACGGAGTCCTTTGACTTCACAAACTGTGGACCCGTTGCTGAGGTAAAACCTCCATCTTCTGTCCCTGTAAGGCTAAATCTGTGAAGCTGAAGAACCTACTCAGTCTAAAGTACTTTACGGTTATAGCCCATGTTGGGGCCAAACTGTCAAGCCTTACCATAGGGCACTGATGGAAGACGGGCGATTTTGTCAGGCAGGCTGTGCAGAGAATGAGCCGTTGCCTCAGGATGTCCATTGCAAAGCTTTCGTGAAACTCTACAATATAGAGAATAAACTGTAAGTTAAGCTGCAGGGAAGAAGGGCATGCGCCCCACACTGGCATAACTTTTTAGCAAGCTCAAGACTTTCAAAGATACGTGCAGACACACAGATGTCAGTGGAGGAAAACACTGGAAAGCTATAGCTCTCTCTCTCTGTCCTGCATGGACAATGTACTAAAATATTTTTACTTTATGAACGCTAAAAAAACGATGGGGGGGTTTATTTATTTAAAGAAAAATGAACAGGACATTGGCAAATTACCAGGATATGTTTTTCATCACTTTCATGTTCATCACAGAGTAAATGTGACTAAATTTGTGGCCCAGAAAAATATTTGGGGACTTAAAATGTTTAAAACATGTTTTTTTTTGTGAATGAGTGACATCACTTCCCATTAAACTCACACAGGTGTCTTATTAACCACAGGTGCAGTGTCCAAATACACTGTTTTTTTCATAACAGTAAATCTATTATGTCGCCATTTGCAACCTAACAAAATTCTTTCTGTGAAGTGTTACAATTTTACCTGGTTTGCATTTTGTGATCTAATGCAGTGACCTTCACATATTTGTAAGGCGGTCTTAAAGGGATACTTCACCCAAAATGAAAATTCGGTCATTATTTACTCACCTTCGAGTTGTTTCAAATCTGTATACATTGCATTGATCAGATGAACACAGAGAAAGATATTTGGAAGAATGCTTACAACCAGACAGATTTTGCCCCCATTGACTCCCATAGTAGGAAAAAAAACAATGGTAGTCAAAAGTGCCCCAGAACTGTTTGATGTCCTACATTCTTGAAAATGCCTTCTTTTGTGTTCAACAGAGTAATTTTTTCTACTATGGGAGTCAATGGGGGGCAAGATCTGTTTGGTTATAATCATTCTTCCAAATATCTTTCTCTCTGTTCATCACAACAAAGAAATGTATACAGAATTTCAAGTACAAGTATCCCTTTAAGTGACCAACATTTTCAGTCTGGATATTTTAAGTTTTGGGGCACTTTCATATGTTTAGTTATGCTGTTTCTTCTCTTAATTCTGGACGGCAGTTCATTTGCTAAAGTCAGACTCATTCCTCATAACGTCATCCCATAAAGCAAAATGGCTGATGCAAGTCGACAGTAGGATTCACTTTGGGATCTACGACAGGCTAGATAAAGAAACTGAAATATTTCCTTCTTTTCATTTCCATACTTTAATCAGTTAAGCCTTGTTATTTTGATTATTAACACTGCATGATTCCAAAATACATATACAACCCTTTCCTTCATTATATCAACTTTATACATGTACATTTGGCAAACACTTTTATCCAAAGCAACATACAGTGCATTTAGGGTATACATGCGTGTTCCCTGAGATTCGAACCAATGACCTTTGCACTGCTAGTGCAATTGAGGTACAGGAACATGCAATGTTGAATAACAGTAAAAAAAAGAAGGCACAAAGATTTGACAATATGAAATGGCTAAAGTAGATACGGTGGAAGAAAATGTTTCTTGACTTGTGATGTTGTGGACACTATTCATTTGAATCCGCATGTTTTACACTGTTGTAATGTCACGTGAGGTGCAGCAGGGGCTCATCTAATGTGCACCAATTCATCCTGACATGCATTTTTGGGACAAAAACACATACCTCACATCAATATCACCTTACACTCTTAAAAATAAAGGTTCCAGTAGTCCTCAAAAACTTTATATAATCTTATTCTTTGAAAAAAAATCAATGTACAGTATGGGTGCTTTAAGGAACCCAGACAAACCTTCTGTATAAAAAAACATGTAACAAGAAAAATGTTTATAGAAACTTTGCAGAACCTTGATTTTTATGAGTGTACGTTACCCTGCCCCGTCTCACCGTGCTGTTTCTCTGACGTGATGTCATCCTGACACGAAGGGTCCCTGAGGGCCTTTAGAAAGGTTGAAGAAGGCATCCTGTCAGATCCCAGCACCTCCCCTCTCTTCAGATTAATGACTTTGATTACCGTAATCTGTAGTGAACTCCTGTTCCACTCCTCCACTGCACTCACCATCATTTATAATGTACATAAAAGATGTTTTATGTAAATTGACCTCCTGGTAATCTTGCTTAATGTGCTGTGTTATTCTATAATGGACTGTTATGAATATTTTCCTGTATATTTTTCCTCCGCTTGTTATAATGTATTTCCCAACTGCAATCTGTACTCGGCTCAAGTAATCTTTGATGATTCTTACTATTATTATTTTTTTATTTATCTGTTTTCTTTTCTTTTCTGCTGAGCCTTGTTTGAACGGTGATATCTTTTTAATTTCATAATAAATGTTGAAAAGTGATTTTTTTACTTGTTTTTACATCCACTGCTGACACGATGAACCCAAGGAGTCAACATTTTACAGATGAGAGGTTTTAATGGAGATGAAAGCATATCCATTATTCACTTAATAATCTTCACTGTGTGAAGTAAAAAAAAAAAAAATTTAAAACATTTTTAAAACTTGTTGCTATGTAGTTAACATAAGCCTATTTCTATCAAAATAGACTGACAGACATAATAATTAATGTTAAGGATTTTAAGAGAACAAGAACAAACATTAAGGTCATAATTTTGCATTTTTATTGCAAAGCTATTTTTTGCAAATTTACTGTAAGTTTTTAATATAAAACTATATTGCAAACATAAAGAGTCTTGAAAATGTGATACGGCTGATTGTTTATAATAAAAGTTCAGATGGTGCATTTACTCCTAACAGGTTCTATCGAACTGAAAATATGAGGATAAATTATGGTATATGACTGTGAAAAGCACTAGCTTACAAAAGCTCGTATTACAAACTTGTTGCCTCAAGCGTCAGAACAATAGGAATATAAACAGTTTAAAATCTGTCTTTAAGATATGAAAGGAGAATAAAGCCTGCAGCTCTGCGCTAGACCTGGCATTTCAAGGTTTTAAAAATACTAGAAGAAAATCATCTTAAGAAGTAAATCAAGAATATGTTTAGCAGAAAAGTAACATTCAGTATTTTGCAGGTATGGCTTTGTGCCTTTTATGTCAAAGGATACTACTTTTATACAAACTTCAAGATTTCAAGAGGGCTAAAGGTTAACACACTACATGGTCGGAAATATGTATTTTCTAGTACATTCATACATTCGGCAGATGCTTTCATCCAAAGCAACATACTGTATAGTGCATTAGATAAACGTTTTATCAGTATGCGTGTTTCGCAGGATTTGAACCGACAACCTTTGCAAGGCAAGTGCAACGAACTACCAACTGAGTGACATGAAACATTTCAAAATGAAAACATAGAGTTAACCCAAGGAAACAGGAACACTGGCTTTTCCACTGAACACTAATATATTGGTATGGCATACAGTTATGCTAATCCATTCTTGTTTAGCTGTAGCCCTTTCTGTACCAACACGACAGTCCGTAAAGAACTAGTTTACAGAATCTGCCATTGAAGAACTTTATCTGGCAAAGAATCAGACGGGAACCCCACTGAAGACCTATTGGATGAATTGGAACGAGGCCTTGTTCCAACTTCTAATAGAAAAAGACTAGATCACTACTGTAAAGTCACAGAGACTGTTTTTTAACCAAGCCAATTGGTATACATATTGGTATACTGATATCAAGTCATACATATTAGGAAGTGGCTAACCAACATCTTACCCTATCCAAATCCTAAAATCATAGCCGCAAAGGCAAATTTAGCTAAAAACGCAAGTTTCACGAGGTGGCAAAGCAACGATAAAGGGCCACCCTAACCCCGCCCCTAAACCTAACGTCATAGCGTCAAATCATAACAAAACACACGAATGAGATCGTAGAATGCACACAAATGAACCACCCCGAATTCCCATCAGAGTGCATTAATGTATATTTACATAAGATGTAAGATTGAAAGTTGTGCTGACATTCAAAAAGAGGGAAATTTGTGTCCATGAACATGAATCAATAGATTACAGAATGTCAGAAACTCCTGTGAGACTGTGCTTAAGCTTTTTACATGCTAACTAAGGTGATAATTGTTGATACTGAATTCGCCCAGAGTCACTTGACACATTCTACACTCCCCTACAAAGATTTCCACTCCTCCATCTAAGCTTTTCCTCACCGGGCCTCTTTTATTTCTGATTGGTTTATAGTTCACAACGGTGGAAAATCTCTTTAATAATATAAGAAGCAAAACAGATTAGAACTGAATGTGTCCTGACGCTTCACAGAGCAGGTGTTCGGTTGCGTGTCGGCTTCTAGATGTTCACAAACGCATGCTGAGTAAACGAGTGTATATCAAAGTGCCGAGCAAACACATCCGAGGCTTAAACTCCTTCTTTAATCCCTTCACTTTTTGGAGCGTGGCCTCCGTCGGCGTGCTGATGGCTTGATGAGCCTGCGCTGCGGTTGAATACTGAGGGGTAGATGGGCTACATATGTAAACAAATACTTAGAGAGGGAAGGGCTCGAAAAACTCCATCAGCGATGACCTTTACGCCGGACGTCCGGGTGACCAGCGGGTCCCGTAATGGCGCCGTCCTGTTTAACCGTGAAATGTTTAAATGTAATGTGGAGAGGTGTAAATATTTACAGCAGAACTAGTTCAGGGTTAGTTCGCTGGTCGGTAAAGTGCTGCAGGGCTTGTGTAAACCAACTGTTGCTTTGACAAGCGGCTGACAGACGGTGAAGTATTACTATAGTAATATAACAGTGTCAGTGCTCAAGACATTCAAATTTGCACATGTGCACTAAAAAAAAACACACGTATAAGTGCATTTTTAATTATAATCTAATTTCATTCGATTACAGTACGATGCTTGAGGTTTTCACATTTCTTTTTTACTCTTTACGAAGTGCTGCCAAGTAATATTTAGTGCATGCGTGAATGCATGCTTGTTTTATCTTCCTTTAAACGAAAAGCCATGGAAATATAATACAAACAAATTCAGACAGTTTCAAGCGTCCAAATACATTTTGCGGTCACGGTTAAATATATATACGCATTCAGCCACTCACCCTGCAACCTGAGAGAGCAAAATAGAGAGAGTACAATAGAAACAACGCTGCGCCGGAGGAAAAAAATGTGCTCAGCACTCCTAGACTACATTTTTAAGACATAAAATCACCTCTTCAGACTGACTTTGCAGTCTGTGATTTTTACGACGGCAGGCGCGGTATTAGTTGCTCCAATCTGTATATCTATCTCTTGGTTTGTCTCGGCCGAGGCAAATCGATGTCCGTAAAGCGCAGTAAAATGACAATAAAACTCAATCTCAACTTTCAGTCTCAATCTCCTTTTATTGCGCCGCATTGACAAGCCTCACGACCGGGCCGGGAGAGGTAATGCGCTGAAGTGGCCCGCTAACGCTGCCAGCGCGGGGAAAATAACCCGTCTGATTGCCGGCGCTCTTGATTGCGAGATGCTGGACGATAGGCTAAAGCCGCAGGCCGCGATGCTGATTTACTTCCTGAAGGGACGCGATGGTGGAACAGGTGCTGGAGTGTAAATATACATGTAGATGGCCTTTTGATTGTAATGACACGGCGGGTGCCAAAAGATGCAGGCCAGCCACGCTGCTTCATTTTGTGCTCGTTCGCTGATTGTCTGAGCCGCTGTTTACCGACCCCCTGGCGCTGGACCTTATTTTATTTCGGCATGCTGATGAGGAATCTTATAATTAGGCACTAGTTCAAAGTTTTAAAGAAGGCACGCGGGTCGCCGTTGCCTAAATATGTAGGAATAAAGTTGGGGAAGGTACTTAAAGCTTAGCTTGGCAAGCTGCACATAAATTCAATCGGTTCAGCTCGGAGTCGAGCTGCTCTTTCGGAAAGGTTAGTTGCAAGCTAACTAAACTGATTTAATGACGTCCAAGAATAACTCTCAAAATGATATTTCTTCAAAGTTATATTTTTCTGGCACGGAAACAAAAGGGGTTTTGAGTGAATGAACTCAGTTGGGTTGACAGCTGGTCGAATGAAACCTCACCGGATACCTTTGAATGTGGCTAAGAATGTACAATCGTGCCTATACAGTAACAGATTACGAAAAAGCATTGCAGAAGAGTTTACGTGCCTCGGGAACTTTTTTTTAAATCAGTTTCCAACGTAAACCACTCGAACCAGCCAATTTATTAGAATGAATCATACTTTCAAATGCTGCACACAAGAGAGAAAAGTTTAGGAGAGCATGTTTGATCATTAACTCGGATTGTTCAGCTGTGATGCAACATGCAGCTTGTTAGCCTACCGGAAAAGAAAAAGTTACTGTCATAGCCTGCTTGAAAACGCAGTTAAGTCACTAGCCCCGCTATGTTTATTTGGTTCCTCCTCAACACTGGCTTCAAAAGCTATCTGAAATTGAGCTCGAAAAGCAAAAGCACATAAATTCAGCTCCTCAAGGAGGCGGTTATTGAAGCTCGAGAGAGCACGTGACAACTAATGAGATGTTGTCGAGTCTGTTCGATGTATGGATTGTGGATGAGTATTGATCCAGGGCTTTATCCAGCCGGCTGAGCGGAGCGACGGAACCTTGGCACTCTTGACGGGATTTTCAGTGTTTGCTTGAACAATGTGAGAACACAAGAGCCACGATCAATCTGTCAGCGAATAAGCTGTCACGGAGGTGCTGCACCGAGGGATATTTAACGCAAACATAAAACACAGCTATCTGCTGTTTTATCGTCAGGGCAATGTGCAATGGCAGGTTTTTTCTAACCACATCGAGTTTCAGCGCGCTCCTTCTCCACTTCTCGCCCGTCACGCGCAGGTTTGTTTGCGTTGCAGAAAAATATGAACACGACGCGAGGAAATGTCATCCGGGGCCGTGACGAGTCGCACGTTATCGCGGCTTGTGGTATATGCAGAGGTGTCGAACATTTGGCCGCCTTATTTAGATGACGCGATTGCATTCGGGCGGAGAGCTGAATTAGCAACGAAGGGTCAAATTGTTTTTCTGCTATCTCGCTCCAAACATTGACGCCGGGCCTCCGTTCTCTCCCCCCGATAATGCACCTGATAAAGTACACGGACACCTGGATTTATTTCCTCCACTATCACACTTATTTTCGTGTACAAGCCTTGCACGCTTTTTCAATTTCACCTCACCATCTGCGCAGTAGCGCTCGGTGCTTCCGAAGCCAAAAATATCATTAATGCAGTAGTTTCTCATTTCATTTTTTCCCCTTGGCTTTTTAACAACGTAATGTTTTGGACAGATGGCTGCTTGCTATGGTTAAGTCATTAAGTCATGTGTTTAGTAAAGATAAGGGTTGTGCGCTTCTACTTACATTTCTGCATTCGGGAGTATTCATTGGGTTGGTTGGCTATAGTAATGATGACTGAATCTTTTAATGAACATCCCAAGCTAACTTTATGACCAATACAGTTATGTTATATTGACGTTATACATTACAATCGTGTTTTTAAAATAAAGCAGATATCTATTTATTGTTAATATTATTTATTTTTCATCCATGTTTTGTAAACATGTGGTGCTGCCAATTTTTTTGATATTTCAGCTAGTTCAATGCTTCACTAATTAAATGCATTGCATTTGATCTTATTATTGCTTTTTAATTTGACATTTTTGCTGTTCAAACAAAAAACAAGGCTATTTCTAACAAAAAAGGTTGACAAAGACTTAGAAACAGCTTCATATAATGTTTTGGCTTTTTAATGCTCGATTTAAAAATACAAAAGGTTAATGAAGAGCCAAGCAACTCTAATATTGAATAATTATTAAACTGAAAGTGAAGGCCTACTCTACATTTTTATTGTATAGGGAAATTTTAATATTATACCTGTAGGTTTATCTAGCCAATACATGCAGACATGTACATGTGACTTTGCTAAGCATAGAAATACTACTTTGCCTTGTGTCTCAGAGTACCACTAAATAACAGATTCATTGTCTTCATCTTGGCATGTCTCTCTGTATTTTTCCATTACTGAGTTTCCTCATTGCTATAATAAGCTGTATGATCTCAAATAACAAGTAAATAATGCATTACTGTACACTAAGTACATTACATTAAGCACAATTACCATACATTATTAAATACAAAAAAAAATTATATTCAAGAGTTCACACCTAATCAAATTTCATGTATTATGAATTTGCTATGGTGGTTATTGACATAAATCATTGTTTGCTGTGTTTAACACATTTTAGAAGTTGAACTGTTTATTAGTCCATGAACCCATTGCTTCGATATGTATTGCTTTTAATAAATTATTTTTTAATATGAGATAGAGATAACTGCCTCCTGACACATTCCCTCTTAACGCACGCACACACACGCACAGATCACACATGACCCTGTTTTCCCATCATTCCTGACTGAGGCAAGCCAGTGTCTCTAACTCCAGCCGCCGATGAATCCCAACGAAGCTCCATGTATCCCAGACTTCCTTGCAGAAGCGTTAAAAGGTCACATTAGGGGTGACGTCTGACCAACCCCTGCTCCAACAAACGACCCCTTCTTCTCTAGCCCAAAACCCCATAACCCCCCACCGCAAACAACGTCTGCCTTGTTCTAATATCCAAGGTGATAAACCGTCAAGGCCCTACGGACTTAAAAATATCCCCGCAGAGGAAGCTCGTATACAGGAGAGGCTGTGGAAGTGATGTGATGCGCGAGGCCACGGCAGCCCCTTGCGAATATCAAAGAGCTGGGCCAGTTTTCATCCCGCGTTCGCCTCAGACTCACGGTACTGAAAGTGACCCTGTGTCACAGTTCTCCTCTCTGACAAACAACAGCATCATACTGGACTGCCCTCAAACTGAGAACATTCATTTTTAAACGAGACCGGCGGAGAACAATAAGCGCTTTGGGTACTTACAGAATGATGGATGGAAATAAAAACGGCTTCATTCAGAGATATCCAAAACAGAAAAAAAACATAACTACAGTAGAGTCGCGAGCCGGAGTTCCGGATCGATTCAAATTCTGACCCATGCGCGTAATGACCCGATGGTCAATAATAATTACGACCTTCAATCAGTAATGCATAGATTTGAATGAAAAATGGTTACCGATCTGCTTAAAATAATCACCTCAAAGGTCAGCCGTTGCTCCAAAAAGGATTGTTTATTTCAGCACAGCTGGTTGGGGAACGGGCCTACGATTAATTGGATTGCGTCTCTATGCTTTGTATGCATTTCTGTATATGCAGTACTAAACCTGTATTAATTCTCGTACAGAATGCCGCCCCGCAGCTACCGCAGTGTCGGTGGGCTTGATGGTGTGTAAACAGCCTGTCTCTGGGTTTTTATTAAACTCCTCCGTATGGAGAGCCGAGCCCTCACACGCCCGCTTCTATATTTCCATCTCGCGACTTCCCTTCACTCATTGCTGACTGAATCAAAATGAAGCTGGCAAAATTACTCGCTGCTCCGAGTCGTGTCACTTCAAGTTCTGTCAGAGGACTTCTTTGGTTTCTGTAGGGCTCGATCGAGACTCGCAAACTGCATTAGGCCTGATAAATGCTTGAACATCTCGCTTAGAATGTCAGAATTTGAGCCCGAGCTGATTCATATTTGCGCTTTTCCAATATAATGCACTATTCATGAAAGCGGTAGACCTGAGGGCCTAGTTCACTAACAGTTCTGTCATCATTCATTCAACCTCGTGTCACTCGTGTATGATATGCCTTCTTTCAATGCGTTGTACATGTCGGGAGTTCTGTTTTACCTAAAGGGCACTGAGCTTCAAAAAGCATATCCCATGCATTTATGTATTAGATTTTGGCAAGATATTTGGGATGATGAATTTAAATGTTCCTCTCCGCCACAGCCCGCAAATCAAAAAATCGGATTTAAATGCGAGCGCAAATGAGATTTGAGAGCTAAAGCGAATGGCGGCTCGAATTTCCCTCTGTTTCTCACACAAGGCAAATGGACGGCTACTGAAGGCTCGGCGGATGAGTTTAGCCGTAGCGGAAAACGCTTCCAGAGCGCCGCTAATATCGTTTCCCTTTGAAATGTGAGCACTTAGCATTTTCCCACCCCTGCATCGAACAGCCGTACTTGTTGTTGAAGTAAATTTGCATGAAATGGAATTTAATCCCTTAAGACTAATACACGATGACCCTTCCCACCTAAAATGGAAGAAAATCAAATACAATCAGAAGCCATTTGGCAATCGGGGCAGATACATTTACCATCATTCCTTATTTGCGTGATGATGCCACGCAGGTCCATATTTAATTTTCCAATTCTTCAGCCCTAGCGCCTGCTGGCTTTGATTTTCACAGAGCGCTTGCCTTGAAGAGCCACTAATGTCATACACAAACAATCAATCTCATGCAATCCTGAGCCGCCCTAATGGAGAAGAGCAGAATATTAACATGCTGCGATGGAAGGAAAGGGAAAAACACTGCCACAGTGATCTACCTCGGCTAATTTATGTGTGTTTGTGTGCCAGGAAGCTCCTGCAAATCTAGTAATGGAGCTCTCGCGATCACGCTCGTGCGTACATGCGTAATCGCAAGTGTTAATCAAATAACCTGACGTACGCACATGCGGGTAATGTATATGCGTTAGCATCCATAACTCATAGAGAACGCATTAGCATATTAGCCATGATATTTACTCTGTGTGTGAGCTCGTATTGACATGAAAAGAAAATGTATCCACTGATAGTCAAATGCATGAAACCTACCCCGTAGTTATGATAATAAAAACACTGGCCGTCGCTAGGTGGTTGCCAGGGTGTCTTGACTGGTTACTAGGTAGTTAGACAGATGATGGACACAGCTAGCTTGTTAGCTGCTTAATGCTTTAAAAATGATACATTTGTGTGTTTTTTTGGTCTGAGATATATCAAAGACTATAGATGTTAACAAGGGCAGTTGTGTTAATGTAAATTGGGAAAAGTGCAACGCTTGACATGACTGCTCTATCGAAGGAAGTCCCGCCTTCCTGTAAAAAACGGCCAATCAGCATTCGTTAAAGACTGGTGATTCTCTGGGGGTGGAACTCTGTACTGAGTAAGGTAATGGCCAACCTGCGGGAGCAACTTGGAAATGAAAAAATAACACAATGCAAGCAGAATTTATGAGACAATTGATGTCTGGTTGTTTTATCGTGACCTTAGTGAGCGATTTTAAAGATGTCTGTCTTTCCCCATTCAAAAATATAGGACCTGTATGACTGAAATAGCTGTCTGGAACCGTTGCAAATATGGCAGCCAAGTGGGGACACTTTCCTTAAAGAGACTTTGGTTATATCCAGGTCTGTCACAACACAGAGATAGAGAACACTCGTGTTTGAGCTTTCCCTCAGCATGGGCCTAGACTACAAACTACAGCGCCAGCAGCTGTCCTATTGATTTGTATACAGATAAATTCTGTCATTACTTAAATATGGCGCTGCCCGTTTGTGTTTGTTTGATGTACCTGAAGGTTTTTCCTTCCCCCTCATGGTTCCTCTCATTTTCCGGCTGGGTTTGATTGAAATGGCACCTCAGCTGGGCTTTGCTGTCTTATCAGCGCTCTTCAGCAGAGCAGGACTCCCACTGTCTCACTTACACATTTGACTTTCCCTCCGTTTCTTCTCGGCTTCATCTCCATCTCTCCGTTTACCTCCGTACCCAGAAGAAAAGCTCACTGCTCAGATGTTGCTCCTTCATAGCTGGAGAAACAAGAGTGAAGAAAACCTCAGCAATCATTTCGAGTAACCAAACAAACCCAATTTTAAAGATAACTTATGTTAAAATAAATGTTGCCAATTATTATTTAACCATTTGAATGTGTTCAAATTTATGTGATAGCATATCTGGATATTCTGAAATCACTAAATTTTGACTGCTGACATCGCAATTCTCTGTTTGCCCCGTATTCCATCTACTTGCTGAGAAACAATTGAGAGACTGAAGAGATTTTTTCGATTTCTCAGAGCTTATCGTGTTTTACCTCTCGTGTTCTTGAGTCACGTCCTCTGTATTTCACTCCGTATGTGATTGGTTTCTCCTGGGCTGAGCTCACTAAATGGCTGCTGGGTCGACGGACAATTTTTACTCTGAACCTCAGGAGGGAAGGAAACACAGATGGTCAGCAAGGCGAGGGGACATGAGAAGGGGCAGAATGATGTGAGAGAAGGATTAAACTAAAGAAAATGGAAATCGAGTAGATTTGTGAGAGACAAAACATATAAGGAAAAATATATAAAGGCACAGAGCCTCATCGCCGAGGTCCCAGAGTTCTCTGTAAACTCTCAAAAGGCAAAGTCTCCCCAGATGGAAATTGCTTGTTCTTGCTAATGCCCTAAACTGCCTGAGCAATGAGATGCTGGTTACAGAACCCCCATTTTTTCATATTTTGCCAGGCATCTTTCTACTTTAACACTTTCCTTTAAACACACACACACATGCATTATGAGCCAACCAGATTCCACACACTGTGGTTACGTGACACGTGCGCCTCTCTTAGCCGTCATTGCTCAAGTGCATTTTTATTCCTCGCCGATTGTCTTCTGAAGCTGAAAGACCAAAACAAGACTTTTGTTAATCCAGCTATTCAATAGGTGCACAGGCTTGAAAGTGCTATGAAGAAGATTCCATTTTAATACATAGTGTGAAAATACACAGAATTTATATTAAATCCCATATCCATGCAAGTTTGTAAGTCAATAAATCCGGGCAAAATTGAAAATCCTGTCGAGAATTCATAATTCAGCAAATCTCCAAAGCATAAGATCACAATAATAGCACAAATAACAAAAGAAGCCGTTTCGGCTTATAAACACAGTGATACCAGACTACACAGCAAAACTAAAAATGTCAGTCAATGACTTTACTGGCAGCGTTTCAGCATAACAGCACCATAACATCGCTTCTAATGATCTGGAACAAATTCAAGTGAACTTTAGAAAATCCATGCTAATATTTCATGACTACAATCCTAGCTTGTTGTAAATTGAATCGGAAGTTAAGAAAAAAGAATAGACATTTATGAATGCATTTATTACTATAACACGCTCCATTACACAGAACAGCACGCATAGGATTGTGGGATATCAAAGGCAGCGGAGGATGCAAATATGCTGCCATGATGCCAATCGTAGACACAACGTTACACACACAATGGAGTCAGACATGCCTCGATGCCTAACTTCCTCTACACGCTGCCAGAGCAGGCAGGATTTTTCAAGTCAATAAATCAAGTCAGTTGTGTTTGGATTGGAATACTAGTGTACTGCACGCTGCAGCCTGTATACTGTATACTATCTATATAACTGATCAAATAGTATGTAAAACAACATATGCTAACGCTAAAAGAAAAAAAGGTGCTATATAGCATCGAAAGTGGTTCTTGGCTTGTGATCATAAGGTAGCCACTTTAAGTGCTATAAAGAACTATATCTTGCTTCTTCAGCACCCTTTGGGATGACTAAGCTGCTATATAGCACAGCATCCGTATAAAGAACCTGTTTAACCCCTGTACGGTTCTATATAGCACCTCAGTCACCCCGCTGAAGAACCATTGAAGAACCAAGATATGGTTCTATATAGCACTTAAAGCGGTTCCCCTATGATTACCAGCCAAGAACCACTTTTAGTGCTTAATAGCACCATTTAAAAAATATTTATTTATAGTGACTAATATTTAATGTTCAGGGCAGAGAGGTGCCTTCTTTTGCATTTTATAATCTATATATTTTCTCATTTCTAATTTTTTCACACAAATTATGTCATTATGTATTCACCATCATATCATTCAACACCTGTATATGACTCTTTTTTTTTAACACAAAAAAGATATTTTGAGAAATGTCTCAGTGGTTTTGTGTCCATACAATGGAAGTCAATGGGAGCCAATGTTATCTATCTACCAACATCCTTCAAAATATCTTTTGTGTTCTGTAGAAGAAAGAAAGTCATACAGGTTTGTAATGACATGTGGATGAGAAATTTATGAATGAAATTTCATTTTTGGTTGAAGCATACTTTTAAACATGTTTAAACAATATTTGTGTGATACAGAAGATGCCTCAAACGTTGCTTTCGTAGGATCTGTGCGTGTTTGATGTAGAATGGGTTCCCCATCATTTCATCAACAATTGGCTATTTTTCATTTTCATTTATTTATTTACGTATTTTAACGGAGTCAGAAGATGTTTAAGATGTTAAAGACAGTAAACAGTTTTCCTGTTGCATTGTACTGGAAATACAAAGGTCATGGGTTTGATTCCAGTAAACACACATACAGATAAACAATGTACTGTATACTTTTGAATGCACTGTCAATCGCTTTGGATTAAAGCGTCTGCCAAAAGCATAAATGTAAACCGTATTTACACTAGAATTAGCCTATGTAAATGCTATAAAACCAGCGGGTGAATACGATGATTGTGTTTGTCATTAGCCAGAACCCTCTAGTTTCCTCCTGGCACGGCTGTCCATGTTACCCAGTTTAGCAGCGTATTATCTTACCAGTACCACTCCTCCTAACATGAAACGGCAAGCTATGCCGGCATATTTGGGTCAGGCATTAGAGCCGCACCTCTGACATGTATACTAACACGCTGTGCTTTCTCTCCTCTCTGGGACTCAGCCGCCGATTGCATGAATAAACGAGTGGAACGTACAGAGCGCTAGAGGAACAGACCCGTGGGTTCCAAGCGTTTGATCCCTATCGAAGCACATTTTATAGATATCAGAGCCTGACGTCTGCTGGGACTCTACAACTCAATGACTCTATTCCAAACAGCAAAAAAAAAGAGAAAAGGAAAACATTCTCGTCGCGTCTTTCATCATGCCTCTCAGGAGGGTTGGGATGGGTTTGTGGTTTACGTGAGCTTAAGAGAGTCACACTCGCTGCCTGTTTTGATATTGACGAGCTGAAGACGCCACACGAATATTCTGCATTTCAGCCGAGCGCCTGGGAGAAACTTATCATGGCAGTGCTTGCCAAACAGCATTCCATAAACAGTCTGGTTAGCATTTGTTTAAGGTGCCGTTCCCCGTGATGCCAATTTTCAAACTTTAGTTAGAGTGTAATGTTGCTGTTGGAGCATAAATAATATCTGCAAAATGATAAAGCACAAAGTTCAATGCCAAGCAAGATATTGTCTTAACAGAATTCGCTTTTCAAGGACTACAGAGAACGGCTGGAATCGGACTACAGCCCTTTACCTCCTGGGTACGTGATGTCACTATTCCCAGTTTTTGAACAACCTCCGCCCAAAGGAATATGCCAAAAAAGAGGCGAGGTCTTAGTTAGAGAAGAGGAAGAACCGCTGGAGTAGTGTTTGATTAGCAGAGATCGTAAACATTTAACTGAGCTACACGCTAAACTACATTCACTTTCATCACAGTCCTACAGCTGGTAATAAGAATTCAGCTAAACACATTCTAAGATAACCAACGGTCAAATAACAGCTTCCATGACTTTAAAATCGGCTGTGAAAGCTGTTTTGTGTAACACACTGATATTGTATGTGTGTGCGCATACTTCTTAAACACTTCTATGAAACGTCCTTTGAAGTCCTGCTTGCAAATGTCTCCTGGTCAATCTGCTTGTTTTATTATTTAGGACGAATATAAAAATGCAAAAAAATTGCGATCTCTAACAAAGATTGACGTTTGCACATGCAGTAGCAGACCTCCGTTACACTTCGATCCGCATCGTTTTAACTAATGAAGTGAAGTTGACACCATTGTTACTGTTTATTGCTAAAACAAAGCTTATGAATACA
Organism: Triplophysa siluroides; assembly: GCA_006030095.1. Lineage (NCBI taxonomy): Eukaryota > Metazoa > Chordata > Actinopteri > Cypriniformes > Nemacheilidae > Triplophysa > Triplophysa siluroides. Next base: position 1,819,289 of record VCII01000203.1, on the reverse strand, counting down.
CGTGCACTGAGAGGGGGACGACCAATCACAACAGCCTGAGAAGCAGACATGCAGTTAATTTCTATTACTCAGTACTTAAATGTATAATTACACTGTAACACGGGCACTGTAAAATAAAGATCAACTGGTACAGCATTGTGTGGGCAGTGCAAAGTCATGGGTTCGATACCCAAGTGACCCTGCCTGTAAAAATCCAGTTAAAGTCTATTTTTTATTTAGCTACTTTTTTCTAAATAAAGTAATTCTACAAAGTGCAAAGAACATTCTGTGAAAATATAATCTCATATCTTTAATATTGACTGAGTAAGGCCAATGTCCAAGATTGAATTCATAATTAAATTAATGCTTTAAATCAAACTTTGACGCTGCAAATTTCAGAATTAGGTTGTGATATTATGAGATTTATTTAGCCTTTTTACAGACATTACATACTGATAAAATGCATAGCTTCAATATACTTTAAGTTACTGTGGGTAACAGCGTTTGCAACTATGTTTGACCCAGCCTTTGAAAATCATTAATCTGTAAAAATAACTTTATATAGTCTGAGTAGGACATGTCAAAGACTAAAAACAATGTTTTCAGAAGCCAACTTCCTGTATTTTTGGTGTGTTTTGTCAACAAAATCAGGATTTTTCTATTTAGTATATTGATAAATAAAATTGGAGTACTGAATCTTGAAATCCTATAATCGATCAATTATAGCTAGAAACAAACATGACCTATTTTCAGGTTTTTTTCGGCTTTGACATGCTTTGATGCTTCTAGATTAATAATTTGGTTTTATGTGTGCTAACAACTCTTTACTCTTATTAAGAAATCTAAAAACAGGCCTACTTATAACCTGAAAACATTGATGACTCAAACTTGCTAGTTTTGTCCAATGAAATGCTCTTTAGAACGACTATGTCCCTCCCTCAAATTCCACCTACTTTTGACTCGTATTCATCAATCCTGGTGTTATTTAATCCTCAGACTGGACTTTTTTTTTGAAATATCAGGTGATATCTTGGAGTTCAGGCTGCTACACCGGGTAATGCCAAGCTAAACGGCATAACAAACAGCTCTCTCTTTTATTATAAAGCAACCTTAATAATATAGCATTAAAATGCACCATACCTCAATGCGGAGGCGTAACCTCGCAAGGCATTTTATTAGCACTGTATGCGTTGTGACACTTTTCAGTTTCAATCTCATCATTATACAGACAAGTGTAAACGAATCATTTCACGTAGTCTAACGCATGACTGTAACCTTCCACACATCTGGTGTGAAGCAACATCTCCAGCAGGTTGCTTTAACCGCAGTGGCATTAGCTAACACACCTCTAGTCATGAATATTCATGATGTCGTTGCCATACCATGTTTAATCAACACAACCCCCAGCACATCGTAATATGTGACGACGAGCATGTGCCAAGGTTTTTTGAAGGTTTGTTGTTAGCGATTTTGTTTACTTATGATGTTTCTTCCTAGCATGTACAGTCATATTTACATTTTGCGCCTGGTCCAAACGCATCGGCTCTGGCGTGTCCCATTGCAATTATTCTCAATTCATAATTAATGCGCAGTGGTCTGGGAGCTAATTTAGGCTCACAGGTTGACTCGAGTGCTGTGTGTGGCTGTCAGTCCCCATCACGGTAAACAGCAGTGGCGAACGAGAGCGCCTGGCGTGTTAGCGCATTAGCGGGGCCCGTGGGAGCTGTTCTTTGTGGCATGCTGTTGTTCCTTTGTAGCGCACGAAAACAGCCAAAGGAGTGGCAAGAACAGATGCAGGTTGTATTTGCACTTTCTGAGTTGTTAGTTTTATTACCTGCAAGTCATAAGCAATGCATAGGTGCAGAGTGAAAAGTTATTATGAAACAGAAATTTCAAATCGAAAACAAATAAAATAATATTAGTCCCCTTTCAAAATCATACAGTCCACATGCACACCTGTGACCCAAACCGAGTTTCATATTATCATGCCAAACAGCTTTTAAAAATGATAGACACAATATTTAGTTTGACAAAAATTGATTTGTTAAAGTAAAATATTCTTCATTAAAGCCCATTCACACAAAAAAATATAACTATACAGATTCATTCCGGACTATAACTGCAGTTTCAAATTGAAGATTCTGTCGCCATTTATTCACCCTCTTGTCATTTCAAACTTGTATGACTTTCTTTCTTCTACATAAAACAAAAGAAGATATTTTGAAGAATGTTGGTAAAGTGAAAACCATTCGTCCCCATTGACTTGCATTGGTTTTGTGTCCATGCAACCAAAGTAAATATGGACCAACGGTTTTTGTTTACCAACATTCTTTTTTGCAGAAGAAAGAAAGTCATACAGGTTTAAAATGTCAAGAGGGCGAGTGAATTACGACAGATTTCCTTTTTTTGGGGGGGGGGAGTGACCCCCTTTATGTGCCCTTAAAATTCAACTAGATTTTGAATGGCTGTCAATGCTTTATCGTTTATCAACTGAAAAGAATGCACAGAAAGTTGTCCCAGCAATTTCAATATTCCTCTCTTCTCCACTTTTCGAACAAATTCGAATATATAAATCTATATTTAAAATATATAACCCCTGACGTGTGAACAGCAACTTGATTTTGCTACGCAACCAAAAGAATAATTAGTTATAAGTGTTCAGTGAAGGGGTCATATACTATATAGCTGTGCATTATCATAAACCAGAGCTTTTAACCAATCAGCATCCAGGACCGCTATCACTAATCAAATAAAGAGCCACTCAAGGCCATTCATTACATGATTTTACCACAGTTAAGGAAGCATTTAAACATTCTGCAACCATGGTGAAATGACTGTAAAGGATGGCATCTTGTGGCGTATATTGCTTTAATACTGCATAGAATTGCCTCTCATTGTTCTTCTTAATGAGTCTATGGGTACTTGTAGCATCGCCATTATTGTTAGCGGAAAACGTGTGTGTTTCTCCCTCAGCATGCATGTAATGATATACAGACAGGCATCAAGTCATTTCTCACCTTATGTTAGACACGTGCACGCAGACGCTGCCTGCACAGATGTTCTATTAGCTGCGCGTCAAGGTAGCTAATTGCTGCCACGTGTAAACTAGACACTGAAGTTTTGATATATCGCTTAGCATTTCTTCATAAATTATGCACTTTTACCTCTCCTTGTGAAATGAGCTCATGCAAATGTTTCGGTGAAGGAGCCTTCCGCTCAGAGGGGCTGTTGTAATTGTTGCAGAGATTTTGACACCCTGAAGATGGCTGCGATAGCATCATGTTGCACGGGATAAACGCGAGAGGAAACACAAATAGAGCGGGCGGGGGTTACGGGTGGTGCGTTGATGCACATGTTCACCACGTTAACGTGTGAATTTTGGCAACGTTCTTGAATGTTGGACATTTTTTCCCCTTGGAAAACGAAACGGGGGAATGCTGGGCAGAGATGAAGGTGGGGTTGAAACAGCGCTGTTGGACAAATGTGTGTAATGAGGATGCGGTCACATCCACGAATAATCTTTCTAGATTTTTTTTCACAGAAAAGAGACTCTAAGTTTTTGTTTTAAGCATGAGCCTCGCTAATTATTTCCCCAAAAAAGAACAATTTGCCAATGGGGTAAGAAAAATGAACTTAATTCTCTTTAATTCTCTGTAAGCAACGCTTAATGTCTCATGCAATTTTGCTTCATGAGTAAATTAATCTTGTTTTAAGGATATTTTTGCCGGAATACAAGATAAAAATACTGATTAAGGAAAATATTTTTTGCTCATGGGACGTCGTCTCAGACCATCAGATAAGGAAGCATGGAAAGATGACTTGGCGGGGGTGAATAAGAGACAGACAGATATTCTCATTAGTGAATCTCGGATTAGACAGCATGACAACGGAGAAGGTAAAAGAGATATCCAGGTCACTACACACTCACACACGCTCTCTCTTTCTAATGCACCCGACCGCAGATATCATTATCTGGAGTTGGAGATGATGGTGTCATCGATTGTGGCCGAGTCGGGAGCGTTTCATTTGCTTCGGGCTACGTGTCTGATGAGTTCCTCCTCTGTCTCTATCGCTCTCGTCGAGCGCAGCCACCAGGGAGAATTAACCGCATGTGCGGGACATCGCTAGGGGACGCCGCTTTGGCCATTTCAAGCAAACCTCACACAATAAACAGCTGCTCCGGCCATCTCTATCAACCGTCACGAGCCCGATGGCGGCTCGCCAGCAGGGTCTCATGATCTCTCGTGCCCCCGACTTTCCAGCGTCTCAACGGGGGCCCCGGTTGGAAACGAGGCCACGAGCGGATGTTTGGAGACCATTCGGAGGAATTTATGTCTTTTGGATGTTTCGACTGACCTTAATAAAACCAGATGAGTCATTGCGTTGTTACTTGGTTAGATCCCAAAGCACTCGTAGTAGAATAATAACATTCACAGCGAAATGTTAGCATGCAATCTGGGCTTTCTAAAGCGAGAAACGCAGCGAGCGGTCATTTCTGAGAAAATGCGCTCTATTATCGTGCTGTTCGGTGGCAGGGCTGCAACCTTTTGAATCTCTAATGGTAATGAACCTTGAGTTTTATCAGATTACTGTGTGCATTCTGCACTGTCTTGTGGTTTCATTTGAGCGATTACTCTAAAACTAAAGGTTCAAATTAAAAGGCTTTACAGCCTGATGCAGTGGGAAAAACCTTTTAACTACTTCAGAAAACCATCTGCAATGGTGCTTTACCTATAAACTCGATATGCGACTCTAGTAGATTTTTATTTAGATTAACGTACCTCACAATATTACTTTTAAATGGTGTAATCTTGACAAACTACAGTATATACTGTCTCATTGAGAAGGTTTTATTTAATTAACAATCCAAGTCTATCCAGTAAGACGTTTAAGTCATTTTTCCCTATAAAAATATCAACATCTTTAAAACCCAAAAAGCAAAAATGCAGGACATACTTTTCTTTTTAAACCCGATACCTTGGACTAAGTTTTCTTATCCCTATGGCAAATAGTTTTTGCTTAATTTAGGCATGAACCTAACAAACATTTTGTGAAGTTTATGGATATTGAGAAAATAGTTTTTCCAGGAAACACTCAAGTGTTGCGTGACAGTAGTTTCTTCATTCGTGTCAGGAACGAACATCAAAAGAATGAAAAATCTAAACAGGATCAGACACACAGTAAGAGAAATACTGATGGATTCCCATATGTTTACTCCATGCTTTTTGGCAAAAGATTACATGATACATTTATTTCCACCACATTATTTTGGTTGAAGAGACTCTCTTATAATAACTCACAAACCTATTGGAAGATCTAAAAAATGTCGGGTTAAAACGGGACGAACCCAACCATCGGGTTGTAAATGAACCTATGATGAGTTTTTCCCCCATCAATGCTGGTTTGTTGTGTCAAATATAAACCCTTTCCCGGGTTCATTTAACCCAACAGTGGGGTTCGTTCCTTTTTGACCCAACACCAGGTTGAAAATAACACAAGTGTATACCTGACATTGGCTTTTTTTGAAGAACATATCAATAACTTTTTTAAAGAACTTTAAAGAATATTTAGGAACTTTGGTACATCGGTGTCATCCGCAGGTGGCAATAATTGACAAAGTTCCATCTGATACGAGCATACTGTAAACTCTAACCATCTAAAAGCACGTATCCCAAAGAGATGAACACAACTCTGACAGGATTCTGAGGAGACTCATAAATGATTTTAGATTGACAGGTGTCAGAAACAGATATGATAGCAAAGTCTTGCTGCGTTCCAGCTTCTCACACCCTCGCATTTATTCTTACACCTTATTTAGCACCTGTCACTCATGCAGGTGCAGGATGATACACTCGTACGGACATTTTTACAGATCTGGGTCTTGTTTGACTTTTAAGGGGTTGGCTGACTGTACAAGGCCGCAGTACGTACTCAATACAGTAAGTAAATAAATGCAAGTATTGATTTGGGTGAATGATAATATCACGTGAGAAAGAGAGACATGAACCTAACACAGATATGTGGGAGAAAAGTCAATTATGCAGTTTAGAGGTCAATAGACATAAAGATTTGCCCATTGAATATGTTATTGACCAATCAGAATCAAGATTTATAAAAAGCTGGGTATCAAATAGGCCTACATCCTCCTTCTATATATAGACTCTGTCTATTTCTCTGTTCATCATATTGGAAAAGCCAAAATCTTTCTTGCCAGCGTGCATTTGGTCTCCCTCCACTGTAAGATGAATTATATCCGTTATTTGCTGTCACTTTTTGAATTATTGGTTGCCCTCTCGCTCTTGGTGTGTTGTGTTTATATGCATCACTATCTGTAGTGGGTTAGACATAATAGGATCTTCTGATTTCTATCTCGATATTTCCTCTCATTCTTCTTTACAGGTCTTTATTGCCACAGACGCAGAGAGAGAGAGAGAGAGAGAGAGAGAGAGAGAGAGAGAGAGAGAGAGAGAGAGAGAGAGAGAGAGATTCATCTTACAGACAGAAGAGAGAGAGAGAGAGAGCATAAGATAAAGATGTTTACTGGTTAGCTGTTGCCTACAGCGTTTGGAACCCTGCTTTTTGATGGCTGTTCATTTAAACATTAGGGGGGACATTCACTATAAGAATGAGTTTCTTAGGGAGTTTTTATCGCCTTGTTGACTAGAGGAATAACAGTACAAAGGAAGTTTCAAACATGGCCAAGAAATCAGTGCCGAATGAAATTTGCATGGCATAGCTCTCCATTTTAAAAGTATTGAGTTATAGAAATTGATGATGCAGAAAATTGATCATCATTTAAGCGCTGCAATACATCATCCGATACATTCATCATTGATGAATTACTGCTGCCACGATCACGTTTACTTTAAACTTTTATTTACTACCATCTTTCTGTGAGCGAAACAGCACTGTCGTAATTATGCCACGCAGCTAGCGCTGACTTTCGTAAATAAAGCGCATAATAAGACTAATTTACATAGAAATGATGCCCCTGTGCAACTGGATTGCCGGCGGTTAGCGAATAAGACAGAGGTTTTGAGAAGTGGCAGAACTATTTAGTGAGTTTGCCCCTAAGTGACTTCTGAATATCAGATTGATCTCACTCATTCACTCTCGTTCAATAGATTTCTCTCAGTCGACAAACACACTCACGCATTGACCTACTCGAACAAAAAGTATTAATAACTGTAAAAGTCATTCACGAGAACCATCAGTCTTTCAAAGGCTGTAGAGACAATGGAGGCGTTGGACGAGAGCCAATTATGATCCGCAGAGAAACACACACACACAGACGCATGCAAGAGTGTGTACGCTGAAGTTGAATAGAAAATGAGAGCAGTATTATTTTAATTAGGGAAAACATTGAAAGTATTAAAATATGTGTTTTTGACTGTGCCGCTTGCATCACAAATCTGTGCATACGCACGCACAAAGGCCAATAAGAAAGACAGATATGGGTATTTTTCAGACTCAGAAGACGACAAGCTAAATGGTGTGTCATGATTTAAACACAGACTTCTGGGGAACAAGGCTTTTATTAATCGCAACACCCTCATTTTGCAGAAGAGACTACAAATATGTAACGACAATTCATTTTACCAACCTGCGATGCAAATGAAGCTCAGCCAGATTCCTTGCTTGCATCTATCAGTCAATTGCGAGATACATGCTGATTATATTATTCCTCATTTAATGAGATGAAAGAAGTCATTTTCGACTATTAAACTTGACGTCGTCTTTAAAAAAAAAACAAGGAACACCATCACTGGGGTGCGATTATGAGATGTATTGCTGTCTTTAGGTGTAAGTCTTCAAATACAGTTTTTATATGATCAAAGTTAATTGGATTTACTGTGTCTTGTAGATCTGCTTTTATTTCTTCATTAAGAAAACGAAGAATATCACAGTCAGTAAATTCAGTAAAATAACCTGTTTAATGCTACAAGGAAAAAAATCTAATCGAATTTGTTAAGCATCCTCACTCACTAACAAAGTCTTTATTTAGTGCTAGATCTTGTCGTTACGTTACTCAAAGAAAGAACACGTAGGGGCGGTTTAGACAGGGATTAGACTAGTCCTAGACTAAAATAAATACTAGAGCTGTCCAATCTGAAAACAACTTGCACTGCCATATTTTAAAATACATCATTGCTTTTGAGTTGTCTTAACATGCACACAAGTAATGTTTTTAGTAAGTCATGTTTGGTAAAACATCTTAAATTTCCTGTAAAATTGGCCCAAGTTTACATAAGTGACTCTGAATACACAACTAATTCACAACCAAATTTACGTCTGTACTACAACTATACCACAAGTGTACTGTACATTTTTTTGTTTGTTTATGAAAGTACACTACCTAGGATACTTCATCTTTTTATTGAGATAAAGTCGAAAGTTGTGTACAAGTATAGGCTAAATAGACTTTCTGTAAGTCAATTATACTTTTAAGTAAGTACAGTTAAGCAGACTGAATGTGAATTTTTTATTTCTAAGGTAAAAGTAGTATACTAATAGCCCACTTGAATGATCTTTTTTGTAAGGGACATCTTGATGCACTAATTTTCAATATAGTTATAGTTGTGGCATGAATTGAGGTTGAGAAAATGATGATGAAATATCTTTTTGGAGTGAGGATTTGCTTTAAAAGTTGCAATTTTATACTTTAATCATAAGAAAACGTTGCTTAGTTTGTTAACGCCGGTTCATGGCAAGAAAGATAACTGTAAAGATAAGTATAACAATAAATAAATAACATCAGCACCTATTTATTCTGGCCCCGTCTCACAGACGAGGTTTAGCTTAAGCCAGGACTATGCCTTGGTTAGATTAAGATATTTAAGTCACTTTTTTTAAAATGCCTTAGATACAAATATTACTGGTGTGCATCTTGAGACAAAACATTGGCAATGACATATTTTAAAATATCTCTGGGCATTTTGTTTCAATTAAGAAAGCTCAAACTTTCATTTTAGTCTGGGACTAGTCTCAAGCCTTGTCTGTTAAATCAGGCATCTAAGTTTAAAATGTTTTTTTAAAAGCCTCAGGTTTTCAGACCTGCAGCCGTGATGACACAGACACACGTCATGTCGGGGATCCGAATAGCATAATGTTTTCAGGAATTACAGGGGTGTGTTCGGCATCAGTTCAACATGCGTTTCGGTTCCTGTCCGAGTCTTCATTACAGAATGCCGATCAATACGCAGCAAGACAAGACAGCTCCTGCCACAGGAGAACGCAGACACTTTCTTAAATTGCCACCTTCGCTGCATTTGACAAACTGCTCGCTCTCCCGTTCCTCTGAAGCATCATCAAAGTGCTTGAGAGAGAAGTGAGCTGTCCCCGCAAGCCTCTCTTTCTTAAATCTGACTTTCACGTGTTTAATGATCACCTCAGTGTGGCGTGTCGGTTGCGAGGCGAGTCTAAGGGACGCCAACGCAGCCCACACATGTCATTTCCGACAGAAGCGACGTTCAGACATTCGACGCGATTTCAGAGAAAGAAATCTTCTTTCCCCTCCAGAGTTGCTGAAGTGTGCCACTTGTAAAGTTAATTAATTTGATGGTTAATTATATAACTCATTTATTTAAGCGAGAGCTCGGGTGACATTAGTCTAATGGAAATATGGAACATGCTGTAATTGTGGAGTGAATTTGCTTTTAAAGACCTTTTTAATTCGGGCCCCGAGGCCACGGACTGAATCAGGGCCCGGTTCTCAGAGACACTTTTCTACATAAGAGAAATGGTGAATTATCAGTATCAAATGCACGCCCGGATTAATAGTTCACCACGGTTTTCCCCATAACAACCTTTGAGGATTCTACACACTCTTGTGAATTATGTCATCACACATTCTAAATAGTAAATCACGGCATACCGAGGTAATGTCTGAGATAACCTCTTGCTATTTTTGCCTTGCTCTATCTGGGGAAAGTGTGAGCGGTAAGTTACACCGCTGCTAACTGGACTCCTCAACTGGAAATCAATAGACCCTACAGAGCAGAACAAATCTCCAATATTTATATACAGAGTTGCAGTCTATTTTCAACGAATGCCATGGTTGCAATACGCAGAGATGGAATGGTTACGTAACACGGTAAAAATGTTTTCTATTACAATATTAAATTAAGTATGTAAATTGACTACCTAAAGCTCACATATGCAAGTTAAAAATAGAAACAAAACAAAATGCATCTTCTGCATGGCAACAGAACAGTGTAACCTGTAAAGATAAATGCTTTTGTTAGGATAAAATAAAATATGGCACTTGGCTAGAGATCAAGTTGGTGTTAAGCGTAATTTTATCATATATGAATACATATTAAACCATAATCACATTTATTTTTAATAAATAAAGCCCTACCAAACAAGCTTTTTACAAAACATTGAATAAATTCTGCATTTTTTATAAAGGAAATCATATTTTATTATTAATGGGAATGGTGTGCGCCAGGTGACTGGCAATGTTCGGTTGTATTTGAGAGACCATGGGTTGTTTTCTACACACAATCTATCTCTTTGTATTAACAGCAGGGCTGTCATTTTGATTAGTTGTGTTTAATCGATTCTATAAATATATATATATATATATATATATATACTGTATATATAGAAACTGATATGTATATATATAAGAAGTATGTGTGTACCATATTTTTATGTATATACATTTATGTAAATATTTATTATAAAAATATACATGTGTGTGCCATGTATATCAAGTTCAATATAAATATATATGTCACACACTATTACAGAAACACACGTTTATTTTGGAATCGATTAATTGCGATTAATCAATCTGACAGCCCTTTATAGTCTTTTACATGCTAACAAGTGCCTGAAGCCCTTATGTCCAGTTAAAGCTAAAGTCAGTTTTGTAAGAGCTCTTTGAACATTGCTGTATGTCTCCATAGGTGTTCCGAGCAAAGTTGCAAAAGCATTTTCAATTTCAAGTGTCACACACTTTGGGGTTTTGGGATTGACGGTGGCGCTTTGGTGTTTCCAGCGTGTTGGCTAGATACAGTGAAGATGCACAGATGCGGTGCAGGTGTCCAAGAGAATAAAAAGAGAATCCAGTTATTCAAACCATCAACGCACTGGTTTATACTGTTTACACACTAGAGAGTGTACACTATACAAAAGCTTATTATGGACATCAAGTCTCTAATTCAAAGAAAAAGTTTGCATGCCTCGGTTTGGGAACCACTGGGGTTAGAGAGGAGTGGCAGGTGGAACTTAATTTAACCAGATCTCCCAACGCGGACAAGATGGTGTTTAGCTGGTTGACCAGCTGGTCTCTCAGTCCGACCAGTTGACATGTGTCCAAGATCCCTGTAGGACCATCAAAACAAACCAGCTTGATCAGCTTGGCCAGGCTGGGAGACCAGCTAGCCACCTCAGGCTAGCTGAGGCATTTTGTTCATTTATCTTTTCCATTTAACAGAATAAAGTTAAAATATATTCTAATACGCATTCCATTCAGTCCCAAACTGGAAATATGAAAGAAGCTAAATATGTAATTCTTTATCAAGTGACTTTCCTGACTACAACAAAATGCAGAACAGTCAAGATCTAAAGCACAGCACCTCTGTGACCTGAACCTAAGGATTTTGTGTGGTTTAGTGACTGACACACGAATGAGCGGATAGCAGGTTGATATAAACATTCACAGAGACAGTTTGTTCTGGCACTGCTGAACAACAATACAGAGCTTTAAGCAAAGAGAACGAGCTACTACAGGTGGTTAAAACCAGCGAGGAACAGCGAGAGCCACGGGAAACCGCACATCTCTCCGGGGATGAACATAAAGCAAAGATTTTGTGACAGATCCTTAGAGCAGGGTTTCCAAAGCCAGTGCACCGAGTCTACCTCACATAATTCCAAACAAGCCGTTTAGGCTGCCTTACATCTCATACAGCAAGTGTGTGTGTGTGTGTGTGTGTGTGGAGGCAGACAGACATACTGTAGTGAAAGAAAAGATAAGCTGGAATTGATTTGATATATTTAGCATTGTATAGGGTGGCATTTCTGTGGAGATTCAGCTCTTATTTCACTTCATGAACAGAAAGAATAAGTGTCTCGCTCAAACAAATAACTCCAAATAACCCGTTGTATTTGTTTAGTTATGCTGTGTATTACTCCTAAACTGTCAGACGCGATAACTGCTGCTGTTTGACATGTCATTTTGCCCTTGAAATAAAGATTATAAGTTATTATGTTTGGGTGCAAACAGAAGAAATGTGTCTTTTGTGTCGTCTCAGAGACTTGAATGGAGAAACTGAATGAATCTCACAAAATGTTTCTAGGTCACATTGTGTATAATGATCAAAAGCGAAATGAGTTTTTTTTCCGCATCGTAACAATATTGTGAAGACAATCAAGCACAATTTTCCATAATGCATACCAACTTTTAGTATTTTTGCATTATTCTGAATGCTGAATATTATTATATACTCATTTTGCTTTTTTTTGCCTAAAGTGTTTTACTTTTACTTTCAAGCTGCAATCCATAACTTTTTTTAAATACTTTAAAAAATCAGTAAATAAGCAAGTAAATAAAAAATCAGTGTCCAAAAAAGTGATAATATAATAATGATTTTTAAGTTATTCAGATTTTGCAGGAAATGTCAGGTCCTTTGACATCATCACAAGTAGGATAAGTACATAAAGTAACTTGCAGTTGAATTTTTTTTTATAGAGATGGCAGTAGAGAGGCAGAAGCTACAGAAAAAAAAAATATTAAATTAATATCAAAAAATATTTTAATTTTAATAAAAAAAATCTAATTCGTAAAATCATAAAATTCATAAAATAATAAAATCATACAACTAAAAATTTAAGATGTAAAGATGTGAAGTTACTAAAATACAATTTAATGAACATAAATGCAGATTAATGATACCACCCTAATGCATAATTACAGTTTGATAATGTTATGTTTATTATTTATTTACGTATTTACAATATGGTATTGTGCATTTTGCATTACAATAAGCAAAATGCAAAAAATCTTTAACATTCTACAATAAGGTTGTATTTGTTAACATGAACCAACAATTGACAATATTGTTTTTCAGCATATTGACGGTCCAGTGTGTAATTTTTTTGGGGAGGATCAATTGACAGAAATGCAAAATAATATACATTACTATGTCTTCAGAGTTGTGTAAAGACGAAGCGTTATGTTTTTATTACCTTAGAATGAGCTATATACACCGCGGGTCCACTTGCATGTAGTTCCCCACTTGTTTCTACAGTAGCCCTAAACGGACAAACTGCTCTACAGAGCGCGTTTCGTAAATACGCCATCTCCTTGGGCAAAGAAGCGAAATCGCGACGACATGTTAATCCTGTGAGAGACGCTGTAGTGCTTGAAAGGGAGGGGTGGACTGAGCCATTGATTGCAATTCGCCACCTCACCACTAGATGCCGCTAAAATCTCTTTACATTGCTTTTTCAAATAAAAAGAACTAAAATGAATAAATGCTGTAGAAGCATTGTTCAATGTTGGTTTATTGTAGCTAAGACATTAACTAATGTTAACAAATACACCTTATGGTAAATCTACAAAAAGGCTTAATTTTCGTCAACCAAAATCTAATGTCTTATTTCTTTGTCATTTTAGCTTAAAATATGACCCAGACATGCTCTTGAAACGTTTGGTGAGGTTCACCCTATTAACAACCCGCTTGGATGGGCCCATCCACTGTATTTTAGGCAGTCATTAAGCAATAGCACGGTCAGGGGTCCTTTTCAGATCACTAATGTTCTCTAATGATGAGAACATGGCCTGCGGTAGAAATCGATAAAGGCTTCGTCTCTTGTGAATGAACAGCACAAACAGCAGACCTCTGTCATCCACCGTCCCCCTGTCTCGACTGCTTAATTGATCGAGCATTCCTCTGCTTTGTGCTCAGGTCTTGAATTTCTCAAAGCGGTTTTTACGTGTCATCTAGCCAAAGGGGCGAGTGGACGGTTGGACGAAGGACAGAGAGATCGATTCGGAATATTCTCTGTCATCCGAAGCCATTACAGACCAGGGCTGTCTGGAGTCGCTCGTGACCTCTCGTAACCTCAATCACACCCCTGTTCTTAGTTTTCATGCAAACTAGTTCACATGTGTGTGTGTGTGTGTTTTTCTCCGAGGAGCATAGACTTTGGTTTTCTATAAGGTACTAATTCATTATCATAACAAACAGTCTTCAGAAATATATTTGTGTCAGCTCGGACGGAGTGTTTTGCATAAGAAAGAGCAGCGGCTTTGAATGCGAGCCGGGTACATGTGGTTATTTGAGGGGTTGGGGAGTTAGATAGCGCGTTAGCTTTTGTTCTTCAAGTACAAAGTAAAGGCCCCGGCAAAAAAGCAAACCTCTTTAGTTCCTGAATGATATAAAGCGCTGAGGATAATTGTGTGGATATTTTTAGTGGTGGCCCTGGCGTCGCAGCTGTTTTTTATTTGCCGCCTTGCTCACATCTTCTTAGCTAGAGACTCTTCCAGGCCATTGTCAACTTAAATGGAACGTCGATACATTGTCGTTTTGAGCCCACCGTGAAAATGGGTTTAGCAGCGGGACGGTAAACACAAATGTGAAAGTCACTGAAGAGACTGATCGCTGCCAGCGTTGAGCAATCAAACGCTAATGCGCTCTCCTAATCTCCATTTCTTTGTCTCCTTTCATATATAGAGACTTGGTTTAAGATAAATGGGATTTTTGTTGGGTCCCACGATATATTATTACCCAAATATGTACATCTTTGTATTAAATACTGATGGAAAGACGTCAAATTTTGAATAAAAAAAACATGCCATATAGGAGCAGCATGGCACAGAAGGTACCGTATTGTTCTCTAGCGATATGTTTGGCCACTGTTGTTTGAAGTCAGGACCTAAATAACTAAAGAGTTCATTTGCAAAACAGATGGAAACTCATGGTTTCAAGAACCATGTTTATTTTATTGTTCAATCCAGCTCCATCAAACTGCAGTTGGGCCATTTTGATCAAGTAATAAAAACCAAAAAATACAGACACAAACTTACACAATAAAAACATCATTTATTCTAAAAAAAAAATTTTTTAAACAGAGTTCTGTTTTTGCCAATACTGTAAACTCTTCCGTTGTTTTATTTTATTCGGACTTTACATCCTCTTCCCCCAAACCCAAGTTTACAAATGCACACATCAGTTTCGCATCTAGTTTATCGCAATAGTTTTATATTTAACGTCGCATCACTTTTGAAAGATTGTGAGTGCTGACTTCTAGTTAATGCGATAGAATAGAAATGAATAAATTCCTCCTTATTTGTAAGTTGCTTTAGATCAAAGCATTTGCCAAGTGAATACAAGTACAAAGTAAATTTGTGCCGCAAATTTGTGTTTGTTGTTGTATTTGTGCACATTTGTGATGTTTGTATATGATGTTTGTACTTTTCAAATGATTAAAATCAGTAATCAGATTTAGGGCTGTGGGTGTAAATATATAAGCGTGGGCTACGAATTTATTATATTCAACATATTTATCATACATGTGTAGTTTACAAACATTTACTGTACAAGTTTTCCAATTTCTCTGTCTCTGGATTTTTGCTAGTCTTTCACCTTTATCTATTGTGTGTGCAGATTTGTATTAGAAATGAATATAGATAAAGAAGTCAAGAAAGAGAAGATGTCTCTGGGTCTCTCTCTCCTCTTTTACGAGCTCATTTGTGCAGCGCTGGTGGACCAGTAACTCAAGCACAGTGAGGAGACTATAAGTAAAGGGCCGATTATGAAGCCGATATATAAAACACGGTGGCAAATATATTAAACATACCGGGCCGATCTCAGGAGGCAGGCCAGATAATGCACTGATTGATTTTTACTGAGCTGTTAACTATTAATGCAGCTGTAACCGAAGTAACCTGCGGGCATTTATCAGAGCCGTAATGCCTGGCGCTCGGTGGCTGGAGATGGCTGCAAAGGATCCATTTAGTAATTATCAAGCGGCCCCCCGCGACGCACCCGTGATGAGCTCTCACTGCAGGTAATGCGGTCGGTAAACACTCGGCGAGGAAGACAGCAATGCGTATTTATTTGTTTTGTGTCCTCCAGGAGCTCTTTGCCCCCAGCTTCAACCTCAGTAAAATGCATTTAGTTATCTATTTTTTTCTGCCGGCATCCGCAGTTTCGCTAAAATGACCCGTGGGGGCTCGGCGAGAGGCACGTGTGCCACCGTTACTGAAAATTTGCCTGATTATCACACGGGGAAACAAACAGAACGGGCTTATCTGGAGAGAAGTGAAGTGTGCTCAAAAGATTAATTAGGCTGAATGGTTTGGGCGCTTTAATGAAGAGGCCTCGAGTCGAGGCGGCGGTGCGATTTCGACGGAAAAGCTCGTTTGCTCTTTCGCACAGGTGCGGATCGCAGCAGGGTCGCGTACAGAGGAAGCATTTTAAATGATGCCACTGTTACCCTGTAACACCTTTTGTTCCGGCCCACCGTCGTTCTTGAGACATCAGGGTGAATTTATTAAACAGTTGTGTGACTTTTCACAGCGTCCCTTAGTCCCTTCAGCATCATTATTCGGAGCGATCTTTGGCTGTTTTGAAAAGCCAGATCTGGTTGCTTGGATCTGCTGCGTCCTTTCCTGCCTGGCGCTGGAAACCGGCTCGCAAGTTGCAATAACAACGCCACTTTCTCACCATTGTGTTAGGTTATTTTCTCTTGGCCAGGATTGCTAGAAGGCTTTACTGCGTAATTACCAAGGATAATTTTGTTGTTACAATATTTAAAAACAATACTTTTTAGTTAGAGGGCAGCGATCACCTCTTTGCTTTTTCATTATCAGTTTTAGCGAAGTTGTTGAAGTTCGGTTGTGCTTCAAGAACTCATTTAAAATTAAGGAGGCCAAATTTCATATTTATTCATAGCAGATGCGTTTATCCGACGAGGCTTACAAATGAGAATAATGCAAGCAGAAACAATTAATTCAGGGAGAAAACAATACAAGTGGTGACACCATTCACTAGAATAGCGCAGTGCTAACCGAGGAGAGAATATTTATTTCAGTGCATTTAATTAAAGCAATACTTTTTAGGGAGGGCATAAAAAAAGAAAAACCACCAATTGAGTAACTACACAAAAATCTATGTGCAACATTGTCTTTACATTCTACAATGATTTATTACGGTAAGCTGACATGTATATTCATTTTATAAGTGAATATAAAATTTAATTCTGTATTTTATGGAAGTGAAACTGATTATTTGCTCAATCGGTGATATCACTTTCTTATCATACTGTATTAACATTAAAACAGAGTTAAAAATCACAGAGACGG
This sequence comes from Triplophysa siluroides, assembly GCA_006030095.1. Classification (NCBI taxonomy): domain Eukaryota; kingdom Metazoa; phylum Chordata; class Actinopteri; order Cypriniformes; family Nemacheilidae; genus Triplophysa; species Triplophysa siluroides. The sequence continues at coordinate 1,801,993 of VCII01000203.1, read as the reverse complement.
TGTTAAAGTGATAGTTCACCCAAAATATAACATTCTGTCATCATTTACTCACCCTCATTTCTAACCTGTATGACTTCTGCAGAACACAAAAGAAGATATTTTGAAAAATATTGATAACAATGACTGTACCTATTGACTCGACTTGTCTATACAACACAAGTCAAAGGGTATCGCTGTTAACATTCTTCGAAATATCTTCTTTTGTGTTCTGCACAAATCATACAGGTTTAAAATGATAACTAACTATTGTACACATTCTACACCAAAAAGCACTTGATCTATAATATATCATCTGATCTGGTCACAAATACGTATCTTTGATATTTTTGTGCACGGGTTTGTTTGTATTAGTGCTTAACTTCTTGTGAACAAAGCCTTCTCTGTATATAGTCGCTGAATAAATTATGAGGTCTAATAATCAAGCTATACAAAGTCAATGAGAACACACACATATAATCAAGCTGTCACCATTACCTGTCTGTCATTCATGCACGCACACATTCCGACTTATTTACCCTCAAAAGCGCAAGGCTACTTGTTCCAGAGTAATATTTCCCATTAAGGACATTCATAAATTGGTAATGATATTCCTGCACTTGTGTGATATATGGCAAATTACAATATCAGCGTGTCTTAGCTTGCCGCTGTCATTTGAGCCCAGGCTCTATTGCTTTAATAAATCACGGTGGGTGGGATGCGACAGTCGTCAGATTGAATGATAATGAAGAACTGTGATAAAAAAGTGCATTCGGTGCTCATATGCATCTTGTTGTTAATCATCATAATATGACTAATATGATCATATCAAGCCCATCATAGATATTAAGAGCAGCTATAAACAGAGCCCTCATTTCTAAAGAACCAGGAAAACATATACAATTTAGTAATATGGATTTAGTAATATTTTGGATAAGTGTCTGTGTGTCATTTTTGTTACAAAACGTTCTCCTGTCGTGTAGTGTAATGTGCAGAGACAACTGTAAGTAAACCATTTAAAACATTGCTCTGTTTTAGCAGTACAATGTACAAAGTTGGATCAACTTAAAGGGATGGTGCACCCAATAGGAAAGATTCTGTGATCAATTATTCACCCTCGAAACCTGTATATGTCTCTCTCTTCTGAAAAACACACAAAAACAATATTTCAAGAAATGTCTCGTGCTTTTGTGTCCACACAATGAAAGTTAATAGAGTCCAGTGTTGTTTGGTTACCAACGTTCTTCAAAATATCTTCTTGTTCTGTACAGGTTTGTACGGAGCCCTTTTAGGGACATGGTGGTGGAAAAAAATGAGAGGGAAGAGAAAAATATTTTTTAAAACTTTTGCGTTATCTCGCAAAACCTTTGCGTTCCCCCGAGAAACATTGCGTTATCTCGCAAAACTTTTGCGTTCTCTCGCAAACATATTTGCGTTATCTCGCAAAACTTTTGCGTTCTCTCGCAAAACTTTTGCGTTCTCTCGCAAACATATCTCGAAAAACATTCAAACGTCCTGTTGTCCCGCTCCGTACGTTAACAATGGTGCGGTTCATAGATTCCCGGACCAATAAATCGTGAGCTAAACGTTGTTATGACACAAATAACACATAATTCATAGACTATAGGATATACAACCTAGCCTTGCACAAAACGAGAATATAAATTGATCTCTATATAGGCAGGCGACATGGACAATTCCAAAGAGACCGTCTGCAAAGTGACTGTAAATCTGAAAAGCGTTACTACAAAAATATTAATCAATAACTTAAATGTTACACACTGTAGTCTCACCAAATTCAGTTTACACATTAATGCTCTCCTGCTGAATTTAAACTGGTTTTAGTTATATTACAGTATGTAGCACTGAAGTTAATGGCTATTTTAATTAGGCTAATGATCTTTGGGTTTTGCACTTTACAGACGATCCCTTCGGTTTTGTCTCAGCCGGCTCTTGCGATTTGAAGTTCATTGTTTACGTTACATAGAATGAGCTGTCATTTGTGTTATAAGAACGTTTAAGCTCACAAGTTATTGGTCCTATTATTGGAATCTACTACGAACCGCACCATTGTTAATGTACGGAGCGGGACAACAGGACGTTTGAATGTTTTGCGAGAGAACGCAAAAGTTTTGCGAGATAACGCAAAAGTTTTAAAAAATATTTTTCTCTTCCCTCTCATTTTTTTCCACCACCATGTCCCTAAAAGGGCTCCGTAGGTTTGTAATAAAATGTGGATCAGTAAATGAAAGAATTTTAATTTTTGGGTGAACTGTTCCTTTAACGGTATTCCAAACTTCAATTGGTAACACACATACAATCGCCTTTTTTACACCTGACATTTTCTGTGCACGGAAGGTCTCAAATCTACTGTATAGACTGAACTTTGGCACACATCTTTTGCTCTCCAAGCTGCAGAAGTAGTTTCTGGAACACTTTAAAGGTCAACGGAAGAGGTTTTGTACCAGTCAGGTTGAATACATACATCAAACCAGCTGAAGTCTGTTCATTCAGAACCTTCATTCCTTCTATAACAATGTCAATGTCAGCAGGTGTTTCCTCTTCCTCTTCATGAATAAAGAACGCTGCTGTGGTGAGCTGCTCCAGGTCACTCAGATCATCTGTCTGGATATCCTAAAGCAACCAACACAAAAATTAAATATTGTAGTTGTCTTATGCCATTATAGCCACATGAGGAAATCACAGTATCGTAAATGAAAATCGTTGACAGCTTGGAGTGAAATAAGTAAGACAACATCTAAATAAATCTGTGGTAAAAAAAGCATTAATCAATTATTAAATTATAGAAACACATGGTCATGTTTCGTTATTAGAGGTCCATTGCGTAATTTTTAGCGGCATAGTGGTGAAGTTGCGAACTGCAACCAACGGCTCACTCCACTGCTTCCCCCTCACTTTCAAAGCACTACGGCGGCTCTCACAGGATTAAGATGTCGTCACGTTTTCGCTTCTTTGCTGAAGGAGATAACGTATTTACGAAACGTGCAGTTTGTCCGTTTAGGGCTACTGTAGAAACAACATGGCAAACTCCATGCAAGGGGACCTGTGGTGCATCTACGTAGATAGAAAAAGCTCTTTCTGAAGTAATAAAACACATAATGCTTGTAAGGTCTTTATACATCTCTGATGAAATAATTGTGCATATTATATTGCATTATTTTAATATAACGCACAGCACCTTTAAATACTTTTATTCAAATAAAGTTTACCTTCCATCCAAAAACCGGTAAAATGTCGGACAAGCAGCAGCTAAAAATCTGGAGACAGACCGAAACTTGTGTTTAATGACATCCAACCAAATATCAAATGAATAACTTATTTAAGACATCAAATAACTCGATGGAGCGATAGAGATTAGTTATTATTTTCATCAGTTTAAATGGATTAACTTTACAATATTGCATTATAGTCTCCATGGGGACATAAATAAAAAATCGCACAGACGTATTTACTTTTTATAACCAAGGCTTCTACACTTACGATTTACAGTACATTTTTGTGTTATTGGAGCCTTTCTTTAAACTACACTGGAAACACAAGGGCTCTTTTTTGTACATCCTCACAACCACGAATATGTTGAGTTCAGTAGAACATGCTTTGAGGGAATGAAAGACAGACAGCTCTTAGTTTTAAAGGATGGAAGCAGCTTCTATCTGGCTTTGATCACACATCTTGCTCTCTAGAAAGCTCTCAAACGCAGAAAGCTTGTTCCTAACACTACTCGCGCTCCCTGTACGTGCCAGACTTAGATTACTGTAAAAATATATATAAATAAAAAATGAAAAACTATAAGAGTAGGACTTCTCATCTCTCTTCGTTGCTCCTGCCTGCTCGCTCACTCACTAATGGGTAGAGGAGAGAATCACGCTAGCATTAAGCGACTTCGCCAACTGCCAAAGTGTGTTGTCCAGGTCAACGTGACATTAATTAAAACACAAAGCGTGGGCGGCACTAGCTCCTAGACAAATACAGTAAATAAATAGACACGGTGGCTGAGAAAAAAATACTTTTTGAAGCCTTGGCACAACAAGTATAACTTCAGATTTCGCCATGCAAAGTATCGAGAGATGATGAGAGAAAGAAACCGATAAATTCAACGTATAAGTGGGAGAGAGCGCTCTCTGAGGCATTCTGGGGTTAGAGACAGTGATATATGCCCAGGGCTCTCTTCGGCCCTGGCTCATTACTGGGCGGCCATTTTGTAAATCAACAGATAATTACGGTATACATCATACGCTGTTCGCATCGCTGCCGTTTCACGGATTCGGCTAGGTCCTTCGCTGAGGGACGGACAGAGGTGGAAAATGAAAAACGGTTCTTTCTAAAGCAAATAAACAACTTCCTAGGAATTCGTAATTTATCGAGGACACTCATACACTGGCGAACTGTTATATTCAGGTCATCTGTCTTTTGCCTTTTGCATGACCTTGAAATGTATGCGACGCTTAGCCAGCCTTCTATTATTTTACATCAGTCTCGTATGTCATGCGCGGAGATACAAATGAATAGGCTATATGAAACCCTTTATTTTTTTTTATTTTTTCAATCAGGATGGAAACCGGCATTTAGGTTTTAATTCATGGCTGGGCAATATGTTTCGACTTCTCTTGCTTTGTTTCTGAATCTCAATGAGCCTGCCAGGCCTCCGACCAAAGCCTTTTTGATTGCTTTTCCTGCTTGAGTATCACTTTAATATCAGCTGAAATGTCACCACTCGTATGTGTTTGTTTCATACGCGTCTCTCTCTCTATTGCATGTAAAAAATCACGAAAGCGAGAGTGAGAAAAGCAGATTACCTAACAAAGGGCAGACTGATTTGAAGGCAGGATATTTCACGGCAAAGGTTTGTCAAACACAAACAGCGTGCGGCCATAAAGGCAATTTCATTTTCAAAGGAGATATAATCAGTCTGTATCATTCCGGACACAAAGCATGGAGAAGAAAACATCTTCGGTTCCGCCTCACCTATAAAAGCTCTGGGTAATTAGGCGTCTTTGGAGTTGACCAAGTGTTTGGGAATTGAGAGCCCTGTAATTTTACGCTCGCTTGTAAAATATTAGGCACACAACAGTGGGTCAAAAATATTTTTTGGAGTCGAGTTTATAGAAGAACGTTTGGTCGTTCTCTGCTTTTCATTCTCCTGATAATGATTGTTCTTTGAAGTTTCTTTCAGTTCTTTCAAAGACGTTTGAGAATTTGAGCGTAACAAGTGCAGTTTCTTTCCTGTCTTGACATGTTTTTCTGTGGAAACAGGAAGTTGAAAAGAGTTTGTCCATTTTTGCATTGCCAATAGTTCGCTATACATACATCACAGCTGTCTTTTAAATATTTCACCTGAATCAATATTTCGGGTTCTTACGAAAAGAAAAACAGTAAATATTCATTTAAATAATTATGTTAATTAAACTTGCTTTACCTCACTTTTGTCTCCTCGGCAGCCATCTTAGCAACACCTTCAGCTGCCATCTTGGCAACTTCTACTTCTTTTGGGTTTGCCATTTTGGCAACATCTTTAAGCAGCCATCTTGGCAACACTCTAAGGCAGCTATTTTATATCTAGCAACTGATTATTTTGCTCAAATAACAAAACCTTTCAACTAAAAGGCGGAGCTTCCATTTCTATAGCCACCTTAAGGAGTGTTGTCATTTACCTTAATCACTTTTTTTTCACAATTGCTCCCTCACCTCATCCTATACTGTCTTTTGATCTTGTTACTTTAGTTAACAGTATTATTTCAGCCCCATCACTCATTTAAAATCCGATTCCCAGTGTTCCAATTTGACTTTTAACTCTTTTTTTTAATTATTTTTAAGGGAACTCTTACCCGTGCCCGGACCGAACTGAACCCCGACTATCTGGACCTTCGTTCTAGAGCCGAGCTGAACCCAGAGTACTGGACGCCCTGTACACCTCTGGTGAGTAATGCGTGTGAATTATTTAGATTGATTAGATGGCCGCTGTTTTAGCATCATTAGAGATCTCCACAAACACAACTTTCTCCTGCTTTTTGTATTGCTTCTCTGCTTACGGGTTTCTTCAGTGACCTCTCGAACAACCGTCTCTTCACCGCCGCATCATTAGAACCGAGCTAATTTGACATAAACACACATAGCTCCCATTGCTCCCATTACCTGAGTATGTACAGGAGTTTGGGATTCTGGTCTTTTGGGAATTGGGATGGTTTGCATTAAGCGTTGGTTGCCACTAGACTTAATGATGCTTGTTTTTCTGGTTTTCTTTAGCTATCTGCTGTCATTAAAACATTGTTTAGAAATACAAAGCGTGGCCAAGCTCGAAATCTTAATGTTGTGGTGGTTATGAGAAAAGCATTTATGGCTCCAGATTCTGAGTCCAACCGTTAATCTGAAGAAAAGCACTTGACCGATTACGTCAGTCGATACTTGTCATTTGCAAGTGTTTATCGCTGCGCAATGTTCTGTTTTGTAAAGGGCTATTTATCTGGAAATAGAAATGCTAATTATTGGCTGTTTGTTGGCGTACGGTCAACACGGCGCTCTCAGCGCATGTTCTGCGCTCTTGGACCTCTGGGGCTTTAGTAAAGGGACATTCAGAAGTGTTATACAGTGGCACCAAAAAGTATTAGGGCCCTTTTATATTTATATTTAATGTGCAAGTATAATCACATTAAAAAAACATCAAACCACATGACATTTATTAAGAAAAAAATGTCAAGACAACATTTCACAAAAAGGACATTTGTTGAACGAAAAATGACAATTATTTAAATAATCTTTCTCACCACAAAATAATTCATTTGTGTTGAAATTCTGTGCAATTGTTTTGATATTTTGTTGTATTTAAATGACATCTTTATTTTTTTTAAATATGCCTTAGCTCCTCTTTGTATAACACTCTTATCAAAAAGTGTGATGAAATCCAGTTCATACTAGACACATAAATCACCAATTACACGTTTCATTTGCTTGTACAGAGTGATGAAGATTTGGTTATGTGCGTATTCTATTTGTTCATGTTGGGCTGTTTGTAGGAGCTTGAATGAGTTTACTAGGATCTATCTGTGGTTTGTGTGGGTGTGACAGAGAGCGAGAGACACCGGGAGACATCGAGAGACAGCGAGAGAGAGAGAGAGAGAGAGAGAGAGAGAGAATGAGGGTGGTGAATGAAGAGGTAGAAAATTTGTAGTGAGGAAGGAAACGTAAGCAGCTGTTATGTTTGGGTGAAAGAAGATTTCTTGTAATTTCCACCTCTTTTTTGACCCCAAGACGTCATCAGGTGCACTGTGTTGCCACACCTCCTCTGTGCCCCTTCAGCATATGGGTAACATTGCTAATCAACACTTTGCTATGTCTGCGCCCTGCATCTTCTTTTCTTTTCTGACACTCCTTCCCACTGCCAGAGCGTATATGGATTCTCCAGGGACAGTCGACCCGCATACTGCCGGATGTCACAATGCATAAGAGAACCTGACAGTGCAGCCAATCCCAGCACTGTACTCTCATTACTGTGGTATGGATGCACACTTGCCCATGTTATTCTAATTCAAGGGTAAACAGCATTAGATTTAAACTAACAAGTGAAACTGGGCTTAATCTTAGGTACCATGTACCAATATAGTTCACAGATAGTTCATAAAACCCTATGGGGCAGTTTCCCGGAGACAACCCAAAGGCACTGATGTATTTTCAAGATATGTCAGTACAAGTTGTTTTCACTTTGGACAGCTCTATACATTTATCTTAGTCTAAATGTCTAAATTATCTTAGACGAGTCCGATCCCTGTCCGGGAAACCACTCCTATATGTTAGACATTTGAAGAAACAATGCAATAAAATGGAATAACCTTTATATAAAAGCATGTGCTACACCATGCCAGTGCTCTACATTTCATACAACAAATTGGGATTTAGACTGTAGAATGTGTAGGTGTACGGGATTGGTCTTCGGTGCAGTAAACGAAACATGCTAAATGCCAACAGTTCTATTTTTGTGTCCAAAGTGCAGTATTGACCGTTTTACTGGAACGTTGCGCGGCTGATAATGAGAACGAGCGTTCAAGGGAAGAAGAGGCTGTTCTTGAGCCTACTTGTTTTTGTGCTGAATCTCTTCTGTGAGGTTAGAGGATAAGGGAGTGAGGGATGGCTAACTATCTGTTCTGCCCGCTTTCTGGATCTCAGTTGGTTGAGAGGAAGGGCCGACCGTGTCTGCTGGACGCGCTGATCCGATAAAGTGTTTGGTTTCTGGCGGTGAGCAACCTGTACCAGATTGTTATGGATGAAGTGAGGGTTCATTTGGTGATTGTGGTGTAGAATTACAGTATAGTTAAAACAGTATAGTTTGTTCATTAATTAGGGCTTTAAAACGATTAATCACGATTAATCGCATCCAGAAAATATATTGTGTTTACATAATATATGTCAATGTACTGTGCATATTCATTTTGTATTTATAAACATGTATGTAGGAAATGTTTAGATGAATTTATTTATATTTAGAAATAATTGAAATTAAATAGAATCCTTTATTTGTTTATATATTTTTTAAATATATGTATGTATGTGTACGTCAGGGGCGATTCTAGGTTTTCAATATTAGGGGGGCTCAGGCTCCAATGAGGATATATTTAAATATATAATACATAGCCACTCTCTTAGAACCACATAGTATACTATATACATTATTAAAATAAATAATTAAGAAAGAATATGCAGAATAAAGACAAGTTATTGTTATTCAAATAAATATCACAATAATCGATCTATCTGCAACATTAATAATTTAAAGTGACAACAACAGCCAAATCCATATAATAAATTTCACTGCTGAGTTATTATATAATAGAAGGAATAACTTGATATAATGTTATTATTATCATCCACGCATCCACGATATGTTTTAAATTAATATTAAAAATACTGACGCGTCTGAAAAACGACAACGAGCTTAGGTACAGTTTTGTTCACTTTGTGTTCCTTTGTGCATTGTCCTGTCTCGTCATTGTAACCTTGTTTTTGTAATCGAGTTTCTCTCATGCTACATTAAAAGTATATTGTTCAGTGTTACCTCGTCTTTGTTCCCTTGGACGTTCCCTGACACATTTATTCTGGATGCGGTTAATCATGATTAATCGTTTGACAGCCCTTATATTTATATATTTGAAGTATTATGCATATAATTGAACAAATGAAACGTCTACAGTATATATAACAGAAATATTGAATACATTTATGTGGGTAAAACTTTTACAAATAACTTTTTTCATCTTAACACAATTCAGTTATTTAAACAATATTTTAGCTGTTTTTATCCATTTCCTAAATGTGAATGTGATATAAAAGCTTCACATTCCAAAAGTGAGAATAATATCTTAGAAGTAAAGACTAAAACATTTTTCAAAAATGTTCCTCTTGTTTTCTCTGGAGGCAAGGTAAATCGTGCAGATTATAAAGCGGCATGAGGGTCCTTTCAATTTTGCACAATTTTTGAGCTCCCATTCAAGGCCATAGATGTCTTTTAAGAATCTTAATGTAGTCTTCCAGATGGTTGGGTTGTTGCAACATGAGGTAAAGCCCTATTTTGACCCCGGTTGTCAACTGACCAGTAAGCCCTGTCGAAGAACTACATGAGGTCCGGTCGGGGCTCAGGGTTTGTTTCAAGGTGGGTCACCGTAAGTCACTTAATTGTCAATATGACCACGAGGGGTCACGAGTTGGTGTTATTGTAACAGTAGACTAGAATAACTGATCTTTCAAAGCATATTGAAACTTGCTGAAAGTGACAAAACTCTAGAGTGTATGTGTCATTCTCTCATCTCAAGAGTGTTGGGATCAGACGACTTCTCTTTCGATCTTTACATTTTTGGATACGTGCACAGAGACATTTTGTTAATTTTGTTCACGTTCACGACTTATGTCTCTGCTGTAAAACCTCCATTTGATAAATGGCTTCGAAAACGGCCCTGAATCTAATTCTGTTGAATTGCTAATAGGATTACAGGCGTATTATGAAAAGGTTGTTTTTAGAGAACATATTGGTTGTTGTCCGGAGGTCAGAGGGAATGTGCAATATATCTTGTTTCCTCTTCTGTCCCTTTTCAAAGGTCAGAGTCATGATTAACCTCGGGTCAATTGCACCCGAGACGCCGCGCACAATCCATTAGAATGCATTACTTTGGAAAGAAGTGCACCGGTTTCTTATATCCAAAGGTGATCTTTCAGTTGCGCTTTGTAAACTACAGCTCTGCTATTATGTTGCGTATCCTTCACTCTGTCAGTTATATCTCCCTTGAGCATTCGGACCAATATTACAACCAATATTTGTTGCTAAAGTGAATCATAATGAAAACAAAACCAATCGAGTTTATCCTCGAGTATAATTGCAGTAGAATCAGCTCGATTTAATCACAATAACCTTGCTGTGCCTGGCTTTATGTGGAGTGCAGAGAATGGGAATTTAAGCATGTTATATAGCGAGTGGGTCAATAATCGTTGTTTGATCCAAAATGAACTAGTCAATCATAACCCGAAACATGGGAACTGCATGTATGTTGGACATTTTGGACAGATTGCACTGCATTGTTGTTCCATAAGTGGGTGTTGCTGGATTTGTCATTGGAGTGTAAGGAAACTCATGAATCCTGGGATTGATTATGAAGTCATACCAGAGTCGTGTGACTGACACTGAAGCTCCAGCCTTCAGATTTTCGTCTGCTTTCCCCTCAACATGTCGCGGAATATTCATGAAGCACTCTGAAGAGACCTGTCAGCTCGGGAAGAGAAACGTTCCTCAGCTTGTAGGAACATGCTTAGTGAGGAAAACGGCAACTTTGAATTGCTTTTTCATGTATGTGCACGCATTATTGATTTATTGACCTTCTGTCGGGGCAAGGTGGTTTGAAGACAGCCCAGGCCCAATTTATTTATACCGGTGAGAGGGAAATCTGCTAAGCTCTGGGACGCCGACCGAATCGAGCGATGGCCTGGCTTACGGTAGTTAAGTGTGAGCTCTCTCAACACCTTGATGGACTCGCTCATTAGCGGATTGGAAGAACGCTAACTCTTTAAGTTCTGCAGCACCGAGAAACCAGGAAGTTTGATCTTTGATAACAACATAACGTTCAGCATTTGGTTCATTGAAAAAATGCACTTCTGTCTGTAGTGGATTGTGCTGGTAGCCTACTTTGCGTCGAAGAAAGATTGCATCTAAGCGTTTTAGAAAGTTGGTCAATACCCTCTTTATAGAGTAAGGTGTATTTACTGTAAGGCTTTCTTGAGGTAAAAGAGTCTTCTTGAATTATGCATGTGTGAAGAGCTACCGTTTCTGTTCGGAGATATTGGATAGGAAATGGATCCTTTTCTTAAGTAAAGACTAGGGAGACTCCAGGGGATGGATCCCAGCGATTACATTACGGCACGCCGTATGCATTGAGTGAGTGCTGAAAACTCTTAAGCCAACAGTCAGAATAAAAACATGCTTCAATATTAAATCGCCCAAAATGAAAATTGTCATAATTCACTGTCTGTCAAGGACTTTCTTTTATAGACATGTTTTTATTTTATAAATGTAAATGTCTTACTGCCTTTCAGACGTTGCATACAGTATAGGCTTCTGTGACAGTTGTGTAGGAGTCTCCAACTCAGACTCATTTACAACTTACACAAAACATGCAAACCATTGTTTCATCGATTGTATGCAGGTTACACTACATAATCTTTTGAAGCAGCTAATTTTTGTATTTTGTCTACTGTTTGGAATGTCTTATGGCAGTATAAAAAATATATTTTTATGATGCCCCCGAGAGCAAGGGGAATGTGAACTCATGAGCACTACTCTATGCACAAATTATAGATATAGCTCAAGAAAATAAGTCACATTGTTGACTTTTAGTGTCATACTTTAAAACCCTGCAGAGGTTTCTGGTGGAACTAAAATGCTTTTGTGTTGCCAAGACTCTTTTTAAATCAAGTTTTGTCATTATTAAGTTGCAGACACTGTTTTTACAGCCCCCAACCTTGTTTTCTGCCATTTTGTCATTGCCTCTCTCTCTCTCTCTCTCTCTCTCTCTCTCTCTCTCTCTCTCTCACTTTTTTTATTCTTTATTCTCTTACCACCCTCTCTCTCTCTCTCTCTCTCTCTCTCTCTCTCCCCGTTATTAACCGCAGAGCTGGTGACTTGAGATAAGTGGTCACTCCTGGAGGCGTCTACAGGTGAAGGGTACTCTTTTATTTGGTCAAGATGGATGGTTTGAAACATTTCCCTGAAAGCGGCAGTCTGCATTGCAGCCGCCAGACCTTCCGCGCTTTAAAATGCTTTTGTTTGATAAGAGCGGTTGCATTAGTGTAGAAAGCTGGGCCCCGGCGGTGCTTCAGAATATCTCGCTACTCGAATAGGGTCATTTCGACTTTTAGCTTCACGGTCCAACGACAACCTATTTGCCGTGGTTATATTTTATTATCAGATACTAAAACTTGCATTTTTCGTCTCTACGACTGCACAAGGGCCGTATACTTTGAGAATCAATGTCAAATCGATTACAGCATGATGGTATTTTGCTCCAGATGAAATGTGTGTGTGAGAAAGAAAATGTCATATTGTGCCCCAGTTTGGTGGCTATAAAGGACAAGGGTTGCCAGATCGTGACAGTCTCACTCCCATCGGAAGAGTTTACTCTGAATTTTACATTCTGTTGTCATGCAATGCATGTTTCCTGGTCTTTGATGATGTCATAATGCATCTCGTCTCTGAAACCTGTCAGTCGTTCACATTTGTCGCATCTCGATCCTTCAATGGACTTTACGACACGTCAACTGTATTATATTTTTAAAGACACCAGAGAAAGGTGTGTGCAGGGAGAACTGCACGAACAGTCTCTTGTATGGAGTCGAACGAGGGTTGGCAGGATGACTTGAGAAGACTTCGCAGCTCATAAACGTTTACAGTATCTCCACGTATGGCAGGCGCAGTTTCACGCTGCTTATCGCTTCAGTAATATTTTATATTAGTTTCATTGAATTAATGAGGTCGTATTGTACGTTAGCACATGAACACAAAGGCTTCGAGTATTTGGGTTGATCACATGTCCTCTATCCTAACGTACTGTAATACACTGTATTATTAGCATCGCAGCAAGGTGTGCTATGGGAGACATTAGCATATGCCGTTTTCAATAGCCGTTTTCTATTTCAGGACAGCATTCGAATGGAGTCTTGGTTAACGTCTATATGTTTATAGATCGCTGCCTTGTGTATTTATTGTGTATTCATGAGATCGTGTTCTAAATGAATGCGTGTTTACGGCCTGACGTACCAGCTGCGCTGTCTGGCTGTCACTGTCGTTCAGATGAAGAGTTCAGATAGTAATTATCTAAATAATTAGCTTGTCCCGTAGGAAACTAAGTTTGTTCTACTTCAGGCGATTTCTGTCTCTTTTGGTCTCTGCTGTCTGCGAGGCATCTGTCCTAATGGCACAGTTCCATTTCTTAAAAAAGAGCCGTCGTTTGTTGCCTTGCCAGATTTTTTATCTTGCAAATAGGTAGAAGACGCTGAAACAGGTATGCTGGCAAATACCCTCCGTATCTCCTCAGAAGGAATTCATGAAGTCAGAATGAAAAGTCACAAAGCATTACCTCCATAATTTGACATATTTTCAATTATGCGTTTGAAATGAATGTGAACTGTGTGTAACAGGTGACTAGAGGGAAAGGGCTCGGTGATGTCAACCGTGAAGTGATTTTAAAACATTTCTTTGGAATAATACAGTATGCACTGATGAAGTACAAAATGGTCAGTTTTTGTTGGAAAATAGATGTTTCGTCGTCAGTTAAATCAGCTGGTTGTTTACAGGGAAAAACCATAAGACAAATGAGAAACAGACACTATGCTACTTGCTATGAGTGATAACTATCAGAGATGGCGTCCGTCCATGGTGATACCGTACATTAACAAATCAAATCGATCAGAGATGGTGGGCTTTGGCCGCCCCCCATATCTCCAAACCATATTAATGATCTTTTATCAATAGGAGATTCAACAGTGACTTATCACTTTGTGGTTTTCACCAGAGCTCTCTGACACATTGCCGCTATTTTAAATAAAGACAACATCTCAGAAGTAGTGATGGGGGATTACAGAGCTTAACAGAGGCCACGAGTGCAAGACAACCAGATCTGGCCTTTACAGGCCTGTCTGTCAATAGTCCTTAACCTCAAAGATCTTCTGCTTTCATGCCAAGTTGGCCCATATATAAAGTGGTTTAGGGAGACAGTCCTTCAAAATGGCCTATTTTCTGCTCACTTTGCTGTATCTTTTTGCATGCGCACACACACAGCATGTTGGCCTTTGGAGATTTGGGGCACTGCTTTCAAAATGGACTTTTATCAAACTGTCTGAGGGAGTTGACTTTGTGGGTGGGTGCCACTTCATTGTTTCCCTGCATGTAGGAAAGTAAGAGCTGTTCTGTATATGTTCTGCTAGCGTCATAAAGCTCTGCCAACTTAAGGGGAAGATTGTTTCCTTCAGCTCGCCACACACATGGGTGGATCTCACAAATCTTCCAGCTGAACCCTAATTCTTAAATAAATCAGTTTTATTTATGCTGATTAAAATATTAATTTATATGTGTTCTTATAATATTTTAATATATTATATATAATAATAATCATATATTTAATATATATATGCATTACTTATTACTATATCACAGTAAAAACAAACAAACAAAAAACAGTGTTGGCACATTACAGTCAAGAGTCTGTAAAAATAATTGTTGTAAAAAATAAATAATATAAAAATAATAATATTATATAAAAATAATAATTGTCACAATGCTAAATAAATAAACATATAAACACAACAACAACAACAACAACAATAATACAAATAATAATAATCATCATTAATTATGATTGTTATTTTGTGACATTATTTTAATATATCTTTTTTTACATGAAATATAAATAAACTAACCTTCAATCTATTTAAATGTTATTTATTATTTGTATTATTATTATTACTATTATTTTAAATATTTTCTAAAAGGCTTTATTTTTCTTAATGCAAAAAAAATCTTTTTATTTGGGTTTGAGCTGAAATGCTACTGGCATGCATGGGATATCCACACAGGCATACGCATTCAGATATGCGATATTGTTTTAAATCAGATTGTTTTGTGCAGAATTAGATATTGGGGATTAGAGGTCTCGACGCTTTCATTACGATGAGAGGGTTTTAAGAAGAGATGAATCATTGAAAAACATACTGCGCTACTTTAAACCTCTTGCGTGTTCATCTCAGTATTATAAATCTGCCGTATTTAATCACTTGTTCCCTGTATAAGAAACCGTTCTCACTAATATCATAAGCTGTACTACTGTAGCCCAGGATGAAGAGATGGGTGACCAGACGTCCAGGTTTACCCCGGATGGTCCCGATTACACAAGATGTGTCTCGCTGTCCTGACAGTAAAAAATATGGGTCATTCCTGTTTTGTAGGATCTTTGCTCTGTAAATGATAGCACGCGCACAATTTAGTTTTTAAATCTTATGGTCATTATCAAGTAATTTGTCTGATCAAATGCGGTTACTTTATTTCAAGTTTAAAAATACATCATTTCTCCTTGTACTGTACAGTGCATTTGTACTGTCTATCAGACATGAGCCTTATTTTGTCTTTTTGATGAATCAATTCTGCTAATGTCTAAACCCTCCGTGTTGCTAATAAATGTTGCTTAGATATGTATCTAAAACAGCTATTCCAAATGGCATGACTGTTGACCTAACTTCCATGATAACGTTACCTTCTAATGCTAAACCCCTTATGATTTCCAACAAAAGAAACAGGCTGTCCTGACATCAACCCCAGCTGTCATCCAGAGGCACAGGTTCTCTTCTGTGATACCATCATGTCTGCAGGTATAGCGTGTTCACCTCTCTTTAATGTACATCCACAGGGATTGAGATCTGGAAGTGCTGCACTGGACTAATTGGGTTGGAGGCAGATATGCAGAGCGGGTTTGACAGTAAAGGTTCACTTGTTTCTTTCATACTGAGGAGATTTGGACAAGTGGTCTTGACACCCTGGCATCAAAGATCCTGGAGAGCTGTCGGAAACGATCTACCTATTGAGTGAACTTGGCAATTAGTCTGCATACGTTATCTACTCTGGTTACTATAGCAGGTTTGTGCCTATATGAACTGTGTAGAGGTGTTGGACACAAATAACTGACTTTTCATGAGGCTTTTCTTTAAGAACACTGTGCATGTGTGTCTTGGCTATCAATGTTTATTGTTCTCTCAAATTAAGAATTTTTACATGCATATCGTTTTTGGTGTGAACAGGCCTGTAGCCTTCCATCTAAAGATGGAGGAATTGCCTTCCGTTCTGAATGCGGCACGGCTGTCTTTGCGTTTGCCCTCATTGGCTCGGTTTCAACACATTGTTTGGGTTTCTGTGACAACGTGAGTCTTGTGTTTGTGATTGTATTTCATCTACATGTAATGTGGCGTCAGAAGCCAGTTCGCACAAACACCTCCATCTGTGTCGTATCATAGCAAAGCGTGACCACACAGAGCTCTTCAAACAGTGCCTGACAGATCTAAGTATGCGCACACAGTATGGAATCAAGAGGTTACATACAATCTGCTCTCTCTCTGTCTGTTTCACAAAATACAGTGTTTTCCTTCTGTTCTGGTTCTATACATTTTATGCCAGGCTTGACTAAAATATGCAAATGAGAATCTCCGCAGCCAATTAGAAACTAAATAGTGGCCTTATTTTTAATAGTTTGGTGTGGAAAGACCTTGAATCAGATCAGAATAAGATCTTGTGCACGTTCTTGCTTATTCTTGCGAGGAATTACCCACAGAGACAAAAATAGGCTATTTAAGGGGCATGTGAAGTTTTTTTAATGACGTATAACTATATGACCAATGAAGGAAAAATGTAGTAAATGGATGTACCGGAATTGAAATTCAAAGCATTTATTGTCATTGTTTAGCGAAGCTCTCCTAACGAAAGTAGGAAATAAAAGAAGGAATGAAAAGGAATGTATTGGAGGTTTTGTCCTTACAAAAGTATTAAAGGGATAGTTCACGCAAAAAATGAAAATTCGGTCATCGTTTACTCAACCTCTTGTCATTTCAAACATGTATGATATGCATGTATGTTTTTCTGCATAACTCAAACTAAGATGATTTAAGCAACGTTGGGAACCGAACAACGGTGGAACCCATTGACTTTTGGTTTTGTGTCCGTACAATAGAAGTAAATGGGTATCACCAATGTTACCAACATTCTTTAAAAAAAAGTCATACAGGTTTGAAATTCAAGAGGGTAAGTAAACGATGACCGAATTTTCATTTTTGGATGAACTATCACTTTTAGTAATGCCAGCATCTTTTAATCAACCTAACATCAACCTTTGGCAAATCCAGATATGCGCGAAGATTGTATCTTTTAAACTCCAAGTTTCCAGGAACAAACCAGGCGTAAACGGGCTGTGTTGCGAGGGCTTCTATACAGTATGTAGATGTGTATTGCCAATATTCATTGCAGCATGTGCTGGTCTGTGATGTCATACACATAGCAATTTCTGGCCCGCTTTTGCAAAGCAGTTTCATCATAAGCCATCTGGGTGAACCAAACGAAAGCTAGTCTACAAGATCAAGTAAAACCCTGTTAACTGTGATGTGTCCCCTTTAAGTGGCCGGGCAGAATGCCGGCCGGGTCCACATTAGCAAGTCTAACAAGGTCACAAATAGCCTTTATTTGTCGTTGTTTCTTTTTTTTTTGACATAAACTGGCAATGGCCAAGTAGAACTGAGAAATTAGATGCTGTTTACAATCCAGGGCATCATGGGATCTGTTTGCACCTAATAAGTGAGTCAAAAAGAATAATTGCTAGCTGGCCAGCTGTCATTATTGTCCATTAAGTGTATTGTGGTCAGCGGTACGGCGCGTCTGAATGCTTCCCTGCGCGTAATGAGCTATAATCCTGTCTGGCGTGTCCATAAACACTCACAGTAGGGCCGCTTCAGCGTAGATCCATGGGAAAGCGCGTTCCTGTGCTAATCAGAGGCGTATATGTAGGGTGAGGAGATTAATCAAGGTGCTGGGAGCTTTTTTAATAAATAAATAGCGGCTGGAGAAAAGAAAGAGGACAATGTGTACGAGCGAGAGAGAGAGAGAAAACGAGAAAGGAGCGAGCGGGTCTCGGGTGGTCAACCTCTGAAGACCCTGTACTCTTTGAAGGCCTCATTAGCTGGTGTTATCCGTGTATTGACACTACCCCACGTACCTGAGGGGCTACTGTGTGCGGCTCGCGTCTTGGCCAAGGCATACAAGACTCCGCCGATGAAATAAGACTTTGAAGTTGATTTTCCATTTGAAGAACCATCCATCAGGGATTTTATTTATTTCCAATCTCTTCTCTTTTTTCCCCCTTCGAGTTCTTTCCCGTCTCGCCTCCTCAAGGCTACACGCTTCTATGTGGGTGGTGAAGAAGATCACCCTTTGGTTTCTGTTTATTTTGATATGATCTCCTGCTGAAACAATCACGTCTGCTGTGTGTTTAGTTAATAATTAAAGCGTCCAAATCAATGTCAAGAACTGCCAGCCAGAGAGAAGGAGATGAGAAGGGATGGAGCGCGTGTTGAGGTAGTCTCAAAGGTCGTCGGCTGCTCCCAGCTCACCCGCACGGTTTCAGGTGCTTTGCCTCCACGGTTGAGTCAGCCTTCCAATTAAAAGACAGCGTGCCCTTGTTTTGGCATCACTAATGGGTTCTGGTGCAGCGGTATGGTCCACAATCCAACTTTAATTTGTGTGCTGAAAGTTCAATTTAGGACCTTTTGGGGACTTTTCTTCCGAATGTTAAAGCTCCTGGTGGCGACCAGTGGCAAGTCTATGCCGCATCTATGGTTTATTATCATTTTCAAGCTCAATAAATGCCCACTTACATGTTTACTTTTTCCTTTTCTTTACGCCTCCGAGCCTTTTGAAGCCGTCTTTTTCAATTATAGCGTTTTCTCGCAACATCTGACTCCACATGAGGCGTAATTAACGAAAAAACGCAGAAGTGTGTGCGCAGAAACAATGCAAGAGAGGCATGTATACAATTGAATCGTCGTCTCTCTCCAAACATGGGGACAAGCGAAAGGTATTAAACTCAAGCTTTTTTCAAGAGTTTGAACTTGTTTTAGATTGTAATGTTAGCTTGCACTTGAACTTCAATATCTATGATTGGATGAGTGCAGTGTTGTTTTCTGTTGAACTGGGAAGAGTTTATTCCTTTTTCAAATAACCAGTAGCCTTTAGTTTATTTCACGGCAGGGCAGAACCACATTTGACAGGTTGTACAAAGACAAACAAAACCCATTGATGGTTTGGAAAGAAATAAAGCGTTGACACGGTGACACAGACTGTGGTTTGATACGTGCTGAAGCTATTTGGAGGCAGCGTGTACAGGATTTACAGTTTACTTTGAATGGATGTGTTCATGCTTGAGAAATGCAGTGTACAGCCGCTGAAAAAAAATACGATGACCATTCCAAATGTTCATTTGTTTACCATTTCTATGTTGTGGCCATTCCAGTCCAGTGTCTGTTGAATTTCAACAAAATCAAACCTCGGGAGTGACATAAAGTCATCCGACAGCAATGCGAAAGACTGACAACATGACAAGACGCAGGAAAACTGTGATAAAAATACACGTTGTCACATAAAAAAGTTATTTTGAACTTTTCCTAAAAACATTTCAGTTGGATTGCTTAAAGTGAATATGAACTTGTTTTCTGTGCAGTATTTGAGGTCTGAAAAAGCAGAGCATCTTATCTGTTATTTTCACCTGTTTCTCCAGTTTTCATTTTCCGCAAACAAATGCAAATAGAAGCAATATTTTTGTTTGAAATTTGGGAGAAATATTGTTAGCAGTTCACAGAATGAAACCAAAATGAGCATTGTACCCAAACACATACTTATAAATAGTATGACAAATAATTGCGAAATATCTTTTTTCCGCGGATGTATATACAGTATTTTTACATTTCCAGTTTGGATTCTACAAGGTTTAAAACTTGAAAACAAATGTTCAACCCACCTCGCATAGTTTTGTAAAAACAACTGTCTCCATAAAGAGCGAATTCAGATTCTATTTTAAGATAGAAAACAATCATTCCAAAAATTGGCTCTGAAAGAAAACATGCATTGAGAGTCTTTTTACTGTAGCCAATTTCCATGACAATGTGACTGCTGTGCGGAA
Organism: Triplophysa siluroides; assembly: GCA_006030095.1. Taxonomy (NCBI): domain Eukaryota; kingdom Metazoa; phylum Chordata; class Actinopteri; order Cypriniformes; family Nemacheilidae; genus Triplophysa; species Triplophysa siluroides. The sequence goes on along the minus strand of VCII01000203.1, from coordinate 1,781,765 downwards.
AGACGTTTTGGTTTACTCAAAACAACAGGTTATATTTACAATATGCGTTTTTTCTTTTCCTGCTTTTGAGAATGCCCTCTTTCAAGTCATCTATGCCTGCCGTAATCCAATGAGGAAGCAGACCCTTTTAATGGAGTTGGGCGTTAGAGTGATGCTCAGCTAACCTTAAGCCTTCAGCGCTGATCAGCCTGACCTGATTGTATCCTGCTTAGATAAGGATTTAATCTACCACGCATATGCATGCGACACCAAACAATCAAAGCTTTCTTACAAACTGGCGCATCTGTCCTGCTCTCGTTCTGAACTCGCTCTTGCCCCCTGCAGTACCCCATATTCTCTCTTTTCTCTCCTCTTCACTTTTGCTTCAGACATCCTCGAAATACAATAACAACCATGTGAGAGGCAGGAAGCAGCAGAAACACTCTAGAGCCAGCAGGAGAGGAAATGGATTGAAGAATATAATCCATCTAGTGCACTTAAAAATGCACACTCTCACGCATAGACAAACACACATGGATCTCACGAAAACACTTGCAGATCGTGTTTCACCCCAAAACAAAACAGTAAAAGGAAATGAATATATCATCTTTTTCCATAAATAAAATGAAACCTATTTTAGAATCATTAAGATATTTTGCAATGTGACATTATTTTCATGACAATTAAGCACATTTTCTTCCCAAATTCTCATTACCGTAATGCGTCCAGATGTTTTAATTTTGACTTTTTAATTCCCACTATTCTCAGTAGTGATTCTCATTAGATTCTCATTACTGTAACACAACATAATAGTTTATTACAGTAACAGTTTTTCTTTTACTTTAAGCGCACTTTAATTTCTCTCTTTTCATTTTGACGTGATCGGGAAACGTTCACGAAAGATTGTTTTGGGGTACACAAATACATCAGTCCTTCGTTTTTACCACCCCGACCATTTGGAGTTTAGCCACGAACAACTGTCTTACCGATCAAGCTCGGCTAATCCTCAGTGTTCGAAAACACCCTCACAAATGTCTGGAGAAAGAAGAACTTTGTTCTGCAGAAATCTCTGCTAAGCAGAACCTTTAACACTAAAACACTTGCTGAGAAAACTTGATTAGCGATTTAGGAAATGCTACGCTTGTCGATTCATGTCCATGTGTGTAAGGGTGTATGTGTGAATCTCCTGGTTTTTGTGAATCTCCTCATCCAGCGTGTTTATTGAGTTTCCACAGTTTCTCAACATCTATACTTTGAATGCTTCCCGCTGCTTATTTTCCGACGAAAACTTTAAGACCAAAAGTGCCACTTTGCTCATAATAGGCCTGTGAGCTTCTCATCTTCACTTGAAATTGTTCAGTGTTAAACGCTTGTAAAAATGAGTGGAATTAACTTTTCTTTGGTTTCATTCTGAGGACTATTTTTGACATCTGCTGTATAGATAGTGTCCAAATGTAACGTATGTCTTAGCTTGTGTGGAGAACTGATGTAGAATAGTATTCGTTCAAATTATCTCCTCATGACACTTTCCTCCATTCTATCCACTAGACTAATTTTGTAGACAATGAAAAATAATTAGTCGCAAAGCTATCGCTGTTGCTCATGTTGGACAGACATGCTTTGTGGTTCTGAGGCTGTAAGATTAATGTATTTCATGGGAACAGAAAGCTTGTGGATGTCTCGGATGATTTTGGAGGATGTGTACTGCTCTCCACTGAGGTAATTAGACAAGGTTTTCCATCTTAACACACTTCCAAACTTCCAAAACCGAATCAAGTTGCACAGTGCAGTAAATAAATAACCCTACACGGTTATAATCAATAAAGGAGCCCATGAAGTCTTAAAAAAATATGGCATTATTTTTTTAACACACTTTCAAACTTCCAAAACCGAATCAAGTTGCGCAGTGCAGTAAATAAATAAACGTACAGGGTTATAATCAATAAAGGACCCTAAGAAATAAAACAATATGGCATTCTTTTTTTATCTATCTTGTGGTTCCTCTGCTGGGGTTAAATGAAAATTTTACTAGACCGGGGGCTAGTTGTCACACTTTCTGTCCAGAAAATATTTTTCACGTTAGCCTTATAGCAGTACAATTCCTATGAGTTCATATGGACGCATAACACAGAGGCTTAGATATGAAGAATGAACATATTTAACCTTTTGGAAGAGTAAGATTGAACTTGAGTTTTAAATATTAAACAAGGATCTAGTTTACATGTGCACAATATAGAGTAGGTTGTTTAAATAAGCCTGCCTTTATACAAACTTTTGTAGGCTTTTCAGCAAAACAATCATAAAATAATTTTTGAAATCGCAGAAAAAATGGTTTGAAAAAAGAAACTTGCATTCTTGCACAAGGTTCATACACTTTAAAAGAAATCAGTAAAACTACTGAAATTTAATTTAAAATATTTTTTCCCCTGTAAAATTATAGCATATAATATATATATCCCGATTTTTCTTGTAAATTTGTTGGCTTTTTCTGTAATTTTATAGGTTTTGACTGTATTTCAAAAATAAACTGTAAAAAAAGAAATCTTGTTAAGAAAACGAAGCTGGGGCGCCAGAAATAAACTGTAAAATAACGTTTTTTCCCTGTTAATGTTATAAATTTGCGGTCTTTTTCTGTAATTTCACGGTTTATGATTGTATTTGAAAATGACTTAATTCTGTAAATGTATGTTTTACAGTGTACAAATAGTGTCTATGCTATATGACAACTAGCCCCGGTGTCTTCAAATGCTTAACCGTATGGTGTAAACTTTAACGTTTCACCTGTATTTGGGTTTTACAATCTTATAGAGCACATGAGTTATTTTGACTATCTTGATGGATGTGCATTGGATTTATTTTCATCCTGTTTAGTTTCATTGTATTATTCCTATAAGCAATAGAAACAACAAATCACATTACATTTGCTATTTCTGATGTCTTTGAGCCCTAAACATAGTTATGATTTCATTTTACCAGATTAAATATTTCATTTTGAGTAATGAGCTGTGATCCATTCGACCTTGAACGACTTCAAAACCAGATACCCTTTCTATCCGACAGTCCTATTCTACACATGATTCAATCAGACAATTGAACAAATCCCCCTTCTCAGTGACTCCCCAAAAGAATTACGTGGTAGTCATCACGAAATGGCCACCGTAATTACTTAAAGAAGGATCTCGGGTTAGTTTTTCTTTGTATTGTCATGATCTATCCCAGATCCATCAGATTTCAATCAGGTAAATGGGAAGATCATGGAGATTAAGGTTTTTCTTGGTGAATGACCTCCAGCTTTCAGCCATATGATCAGGGGAGATGTTTAAAGGCTCTGAGTGTGGATAATATCAAAGGCTTCTAGGACGATCTGGGACGCATTGTTTCGAGGTTTCTAAATATTTCATCTGTTGCGGCCTCATTAGAGGTACTTAAATTCATGTCTTTAGATTAGAAGGGAAGCAGATCTCTAGCTTTCTGACAGTGGACGTTTGATCCTGAGGGAATAACAACAACATGTTAAAAATCCCTCGCTTTTATGCCTCACAAAATGGGTTGTTTTTGGATGACGTGGCCTTACGAATAGCAGTTATTTGATGGGGACACTGATGACCTCAATCCTTCACAGAAACTGCTCCACACATCTCCAAAAGAGCACTTTGAGGAAAAAAATATATATTCAGAGATGAGTGGCCACAAGAGCACCGAACTGCTCAATATATAGATGTTTTATTGACGTTTCAGAGATGTTGATCCGTTCGGTTCCCCGGGGCAAGTGTAAATTATGGTAGGGTTGATCCATATGTTTCAGGCTTAGTGTAAGTGTAAGACCAGTTACCGTGTCTCAAAACGCAGCTTTTGAGCAATGTGTGAATGTGACCGTAAGATAGTTGGGTTGCGCGAGACCAACCCCGACCAAAGTTCACTGACAGAAATTCGCATTTAAAGTCGATCCCTCTAAAAGTCATTGAATAATTCGTACACCGCCTGGGCGGCTTAAATCTGGATATCGATTTTGACGGAGAACAGTGCTTTGACGTGACCAGTGTGGCATCCATCTCGCTTATTAAAAGCGCGTTTGCGTTGGCATGTTCTTTGACCTTTTATCACCGTGAGTGATTGCCGTCAGCGTAGCGCAAGCAGAACGTCCACTTCTGACCTTCCGACAGCTCGTCCTTTACCTGCTGAATTATTCCTGCCCCGCGCATGGGGGCTGAAGTCAAATGAGTGCTTAAGCTAATGGAAAAGAATGCTGACAGGAAGTTGATGTACTTAGGTGATTTCTCTTCACGGATTCTTCCTGTTAAGGGAGGCAATGTTAACACTAGAGGTCAGAGACCTCATAATGAGATTTATGGTGGGACGAGAGACAGCCCACCTCTCCCGCAAGCAGTCCCTGTCCGTCTTCGTGTTGTTGAAAGGACGTAAGAAAGCTCTTGACCCAGCAGTAATGAGGGGCTTGTTTGGTAAAACAATGCCAGAGAGGTTTTCGCTAAACTTGGAGTTGGAGGGATTACAATGTGTTGTAGGTTTGTTTGCTCATCTTTGTGTTAAAGACTATAGGCTTGACTTAGAAAATTGGAAAACAATGACGGTTCCATAAGTCACGAATTGCTTCAGCTTAAACGTATAGTTGACCAAAACTCACAAATTTGTCTTTTTCTTCCTTTTTTATCAGCATCTATAATGAACACAGGTTAAATGCAACACCTTCAGAAAAACATCCTAGTGTTGCGATCTGTAGTTCATATGAAAGAACAGAACATCAGCTTTGCTTTGATTCTCTTACATTTGTTCTTGGCATGCATCTGCAGTTCATTTGTATTCCGCGTCCATGTCTGCGCGTGGATCGTAACCACCTCTAAGACAATTAATTGGACAATAAATGGCTTTTGTCGATGATTATCTACCGTATATTCATTCATTTCAGTGTAGATCAAGCATGTAATAGTCCAAATACTTTCATCCACAAACACGATTGTTGCAGATAATGTTGCTTTGTCCTGGATATGCCTCCACGTATCGAGCATGTCGGTTTTGTCTCACTTGCTGACCGTGTGTAAATACATCACATTAACTCACGGGCGACGGCTTTTCTTTGAACTCACAATTTCATGCTTGTATCTCAGCTCAACAGCTTTTGTTGGTAGTTTTATGCCCTTTCATTTAGCTGAAGTCAAGGTGAAAGAGAGGTGTGGTGAGGGTATCTAGACAATTGGATGAGGTCTTTGCATTGGGATCGTTGTTTCATTGTACCAACTGGCCCACAGCAACAATCTCTGGGCGTAATGATTCAATAATTGGCTATGCAACACATGACATGTCGAGGGGGATATAAATCGTTGCATTAGGAACACATTTATTGTACCCAATTTAGTTTGAAACGGCGATGCTCATTTTTCTTGCTGCAGGAGTTTGTTTTGTCTGAGACGATGGTTAAATTTAATGACGCTTTGTTGTGGAACCTTTAATACAATGTAAAGAAAATTGTAAAAAACGGATAAAGTACTAGCAGAAACTTATCAGTACAGTTTCCTTTACCTTACGGGCATTTCCGTTAATGCTTAAATGCAATTTAATGCAGTGCAAAATGTAAAATACAGGTAAAACAACTGTAAAAATAATTGAAAAATATTAATAAAGTATATTGTGCCCTATTTTTACAGATTTTTTTGAGTGTATAGTTTTATTGTGTTGTCTGGTCATCCTGAATAAAAAAAAGCTTCTGATGGCTCTTTAGCGGGATTAAAGCTTGAATTTGACTTTGTTTAATTTTTTTATTAATTTTTTATCCTTTTTATATCATAATATTATTTAATAATATTACTTTTTATCACTATACTGTTACTATACGGCATCATGACATTGTTTTTGTGCTTATTTTGTGTTTTCTTTTTTGGTCAATGAATTACATTAAAAATACAAGTGTAACGAGTCAGAGAGAGTGGCGTGCTGAGCAAGTGCTGAATTATCTACAATAATTAAATAAAATGACGCAGTATTAATAATCATGGTTTTTAATGTAACGGTCATCGCCAATACCGGTATATTGTTTCATCCCTATTAAAACAAAATTGTCTTCTTACCTTATCGACACGGCAGTAAGTTTACAGTAATGATTTAAGTTGAGCTGTTGAGCTGAACAGAGATGGTGATAGAAAGGCAAACGTTATAGATTGCCGCTTTAATAAATGTCACATGAGTGAGTGTCAACACGAGAGCCCTCTAATACCCACAACTTTCATTCAGCTCTTGAGCTATTGTGGTGAAGAATCCTTTTTTTGTTATTCCAGCTAAAAATAAGTCTCACCAATAGATATTCGGTTTCTTTGGGAAACATGCCACTGTACGGAAGTAAAACAGTTTCATGCTGACATGGACTTAGCACTCCTGAAAGTATCGACAGAGTTCTCTTACATCTTTAACTTGATTCTGTTATAGCGCAAGGAACTAATAAATATATTAATAAATAAATTGGTTACTTCACTCAACTGTGTTTTTCTCTTAAAAGCCGAAAGATTTTCTCCTTCATGTCTTATTACAAACCACCCAGCAGGCGAAAAATCAATTGCTGAAGCTTAAAACAGAAATGCCAATTTCATTTTCTGCTAGTGGAGAAATATGTTGCAGAAAAAAAATCAATGAATTTGTTTATGTTTCCTATTTCTTCCCAATACCGAGTTGCTCTATCTCCACCAACACAATTCAATACTATATAATATGAAGAATACATTGTGTTGTCATCTTGGACAGCTATAATACTGTGCTAATAATTGTGGTAATTTAGATAAAACTCTTTAGTGTCACAAGACAAGGCTGTGGGGAAATCAGTTGATGTATACTGTACATACTCTAGTGAGAATGAACAGACATCTTTCTCATGCTTTCATTTTATTTGACCTACGGTACACTTTGGTACAGTAGAAACTTTAAATGCTTTGTAGTAAACTGGTTAAAGGCACAAGGGATGGGTTTGAACCTACAAAGATCATTGGACCATCATCTGTGTCATGGAATTGATCCGTGACCTTCGATTGGTCGATCTCGGTCTTATATTATTTCTTCGTAGAGGGCAGGTTGTTGTCTAACTTTTCAAAGTCATTCGTGATGGAGGTGAATACAGAACGTGTGAGAGATGATGTGTCACAGTTTGCCTTCCAGCAGGAACCTTTACGGTGTGTGTGTGGCACATGTGTTTGTTGTCACCCCTTACCGTGAACTACAGGGTGCCATCTTAAGCGAGGAAACTTCCATCCTCAGATTTCAAAATTTTCCGGCTCGCTCCGTGCAATGTGCTAACCCGCACCTGCTCACACAGGTGTCAAAACATCATGACATAAACCCTTCATTTTGTTTTTGAAAATAACACAAATTGAAACAAATAAGAAACCGTGTCGTCGCCTCGTCTCCGATATCAGCGGCACGCTTTCGGAATAAATGTCACGATTTTGTGGCCCGTCGCAGAGCCCCGCCGAAAGAATGCAGACCGTAAATCAAACTGCCCACACTGCATCAAAGAAAACTAGAATTTATCTACAGACATCATCACTCCCAAGTTGACGATCTATTCTTCAGCCTAAAGCAAAGAACTCTGGGTAAGAACAGATATAGTGACGGAGTCACAGATCATGCATCGAGCTCTAGGCGTCTCTCTGGCCTAACGAAGTTAAGATGGGTCGTTCCTCTCCTTTATCTACTGCAAGAAATATTACTGTATGTGACCATTCTGACCTTCCGTGACGTGAAGATATCTTTTAAATGAGCGGTTTTCATTTGCTTCCACTGTTCAATCTCTCGCTATAGTTAGTGAAATTGAGTGATTTGAAACGGGGTGCTTTTTGTTACCGGTCTATCCATCACATGTGTATCTGCATGTTGTCTCTCTGTCAGTGTTTCTTGTTTTTTCATTCGTATGCGAGTCAATTAATTTATGCATTTGTCTCACGCTCACAATTTCACTTCACATTGCCGTTTTATAATCCTTTTTTTTTTTGCACCAATTTAGGAAAGACAATTGACAAATGAGATCTTTTCAGTATCATAGAAGAGGTAAAATGAAGAACAAATTGAGACATTTGCTTTGTTTTCTTGCTTTTAAAATGTTTCTCCTTACAAAGACTCACAGATATCGGTTGAGAAAAAAGGGATTTTAGGAGGAGAATTTGAGCTTTTTAATTGTTGACATTATTTTGTCAATCAAATTCGCCTGCTTCCTTTCTTGTTTCTTCTGTTTGTTCTTGTTTTAGTGGGTGTTCAAAAAAAAAAATGATACCTGCCATTCGTCGGTATTCTTCAAGGCAGGTCGGGTAACGGGTCAGGCATATGGAAAACCGCTGTCATTCAGCGTCTCTGCTCAACACATCCAGCTGTCAGGCTACTTACAGCCTCCTCAAAGTTTACACTCTCCACCTCAGCGTGTTCTTAAACACTTCGTCAATTTCGCGCCTTCACACGTCAAGAAGTATGAAATAAGAGAGTAAGGGGTTGTCGCGCGTCAAAGCCATTGAGGCGAATTTGGCACGGACTGCGTTCGTGTGCACGTACGGTCCGGCATATGATGGTGCGGGGGAGACGGCGAGATGGATGCATTTGATATACAGTAAATATGCGGAGGAAATAAACATTTGGATAAGCCGTAACACCAGGAAAGATGCCAGTTAGACAGCTGTGGTGAAAATATGTAGGTCGTTTGGATAAATTCATTTGGAGAAGCATTTATATCCTGCCCTGAAGCGACTCTACGAGCATCTCGTTCATTTCCTTTCAGTTGGATGTGCTTTGGCTGGCGAATTGCTCTCCGATGACATCGTGCAGATGGAGGTCGCCTTTCTAGGCATCATCTGCCACGAGGCCAGAATGAAGCAATCCTGGACTTGTTTAGTTTACGTTTATTTATTTGTTTCTGAAGCTGAAACGTTGCATCATGGGTGTGAAGATCCATTAGAAGCGTTGGCGTGGGAGTGGAGCGAGGTTTCATACTGGAGTGAGACTGATTACTAACGCCCCTGAACGGCACTTCAGCGTGCTCAGCAGGGGCTCGTTTCTCTTGCGCCCAACACATCCATAACTTTGATGTAAACAGGAAGTCCTTTATTGCGTCTTGGTGGGTGGGTCGTGAAGCCGGAACAAAGGCACTTGATGAAGCCCGAAAGAAAAACGTGTCGGAAGATGCATCACTGGTGACGTGAATAAATGTTGGTGTGGGGAATAGCACGCAACCTGTCAGGAATGTGTGGGCTTCATTTCACTCATTACACCCAACGTGATATATTTTCTTTGACGATTGAGCTTAAAGTCCCCAATACTCATTACTGCAATGTAGAGAAAAAAGATGTATGTGTGTCACATGTAATATACTTGAATCGAAACAGTGTTTGTTGTACTGCCCTTTCAAATTTAAAGAAAGAAAAAATAGATTAAATTGCTATGTTTTGCTCTAATTTGAGAATCTAATGAGGATCCCCAGTGAGAATTAGGAACCAGCTCACATGTCTGAACGCATTGCTGTAATGAGATTTTGAGAGAAACTAAAAGTTTAATTGTCATAAAAAACATTGTCACAATAAAAACAGTCATAGCGGCCTTAGAAATAGGTGGTAGTTTATTTTCCATATAATTTCTTCTATAGATTTTAGAGACCCGTGCAGGTCCTACATCTGGGCTCCAGCATTTGAGGGGTTAATTCAGAGGCGTTGCCAAATCCCTCTTCAAGTCAAGTATTCCATCATGAATTATAAAAGATGCTTTTAGAAGCGTTCATAGGTGCATATTGCCGAGCTCAAACTCAGGCTTCCCTAATTAGAAGCGTAAATGGGTGCCAGAGCACATGTTTATGTGCTGCGTGCGTTGGCACTTTTGATGTGCAGCCTCTTAAAGTATTTATGAAACAAACCGTACAAACAAAGTGACTCTTGCGATGCTCTTGGCTTTCGCACCGGGCGCTTCCCTGGCATCCAGTTGCTACTTTATCGCCTTGACGACCGGATTGTGAAGGGGTCTGTCCGGCGGAGGTTTAAGGGGGTCCAATGAATTCCGTTTGAAGGCGGTTTGATATTTTGAGGCACTTTGAGTGGATTAAACTCAAAATGTCAAGCTGGTGAGGTGGTACTGGGCGGAACTGCTTTCAAGCTCTACCTGTAGTCATCTCGAGGTCAAAGGTCATACTGTATCTAGCATACGCTTCACGGGGGAAATCTGTGAGATGCACCCACACTGAGCGGAAGAGGCATTTGGTGGTAAAAACTCAATGGGTAGATTCAAGTCGACAGATAGTGTCCAGAGAAGTGGACTTGTCGGGCCATCTCGAGTGTATGAAGAGTATACAAGTGTGCATGGATATATTTACAGTTCACAAAAGTATGTGTTACAAAACAATATATACAACTGATCAAAACTTAAGTTTATTTACATACAAATACATAATAATATATTTAATATATATAGGCCTTTACACATTTTATAGATACACACATGAATTATGATCGTTTGAATGTCGTCACATTTTAAATTCCTTGTCTTTGTTGTGCCAGTTGTTCTTTGTGTTTAACGATATTGTAGAAATGAATAAATTCAGTGAATAAAGTTTGTCAGATCTAGTGAACTTTCTCCGATACCCCCTGCTGAGCGCGTAGGGAGCAGGGAACACTATGCAGGGTCCCTGTGAATCAAAACACAGCTTGTGTTTCCAGTGGGATAGCGTTTCAAAACTAATTGCATCTCATACTGTATGATGTTAACGTTAAGCACATACACTATTCATTAAAAATGTTCTGGTTTTATTTTGATAGCAGATCCCTCTTTGAGTCTATGTGTGTGTGTGTGTGTGTTCAGAAGTTTCTGAAAGAACAGATCCAAACAGTGCTTACTGAAGTGTAATAAATATGGCTGTTACAGTACACTAATGTTCCGGACCTGATGCTGTTTTCCTATTCATATTTCATTTCCCGTATTTTGGATGCACGTCTATTATACTATTATGACTATTTTTTTTTTTTCGGAATCTGTCGCTTGTCTGCGGTGTCACTCAGCGGGATTGAAGTTTCCTAAAAGCTTTTGTGTGTTTGTAAGCAGACGCACAGTAAATAATTCAGGTTTTTTTACATGACATATCTGTAAAAGGAAAAGAAGCACAATGTCGTCGCCAACATTTCCTTGTTATCTTTTGACTGAGAACTTCTTTAATGTAAACAGAGTCAGTCATGCTAGAATGCTAACCGAGTCGCTGTACGGTTTTCGCAGGACCGCAGGTTTATAGTACCAGATGATGTTGTGGTTTACGATAAATTTTAAATAAATCTTTGAACGTACCAAATTAATGGTTCACCCATAACTCTTTTCAGATTTCCAGTTACTGGGGTGTTGCTATATGTGTAGCACAAGGATCTGCTTGTTTTGGTTACATTATTGCTAAATATGTTCAAATATGAATTGTTTCCTCACACCGTTTATCAGCACTGATATGATTTGGATTATATGTGCTTTCTGGAGCTTCAAGAAATTGAAGAAAGGAAGTCACACATTTGGGATGGCATGAGGGTTAGTTATAATAAATGATAAATATTTTTCATTTTCAGATGAGCTATTCTTTAAGGGGTGAAGTGATGATATAAATCTTAAAAATATTAGCTTTCGACAGCCCCGCAAGCAGTGTCACACAGGTTGTAAACCTCCCATGTCATCAATAGGACAATGAATCTGTCCTGAAGAATAAACAGATTTCAGAAAAATGCTGATGCTCGCGGGGTCGGCTGTAATTTGCACTGGAATGGAGTTTTACGCAGAGCCAGAGGAGGTGGCAGGAACTGTTTGTGTGGTCGCCTTGGAAACTGGTCGCCACTGTATTATGGGGTGTATCTGCTCATTTACGGTCACTTCAGCTAGCCTTTTAGCGCTTGACTACCAAAAGAAAAAGTGAATGGAGTGGTTGTACTGTAGACAAATCAAGGTTGCGGCTATAACACATGATATTAAAGGCTAGAAGTGACGTGAGGCTTTTGGATATTTGCATGGCTTAACGAATAAGATCTACAATTAACTCATTGTTTACTCATAATTTTCTGTTACAAAGCTCTGAAATCTGAGTCACATTTCAAGAATGAACACATAAGCGTGTGTGTCTACTGAGTGTGTTTAGTTTGACTGAATGGAAAAGCTTGACTGAATGGAGAGGATTCACACTGAAGTTACAACTTCTTCTTACGTTTCACATTACATCAAATATCCCTTCGGAAATAAGGTTTTATTACATTACAGGTAAAATAACCATGTTTTTGTCAAATTGACTTCTAGGACCATGCGTAAACTAATAATCACCATTTTGAATGCGTGGTTACTCTTCTTTTAGTAAAAAAACCCCAAAACTATAGTTATTATAGTTAAACCATGTTTCATCTTTTGTAATGGATGGGTCTGGAACAACACAAGGGTAAATGAATGACAGAATGAACATTTTGGGTCAAACCATTACCATCAAGCATTCAGTAATTCTCAACATCTGCTGATAAACAGATCGCGTGTGTTTGTTGCAGCATACGTTTATTTCTGCAAATATGCGATAAGGGCCGTAAAAAGACTAAGTTTACCGTTTTACTGTGTGCTCTGTGTGTCAGTTCTGTACATCTCGCAGGCCTCTCTGGCTCTGGCAGCGTGTTGTATTGATTACTTCGTGTGCTGCATATGATCGATGGCCAGGAGCCGCTGAAATATTTTGGTAATTGGCTGCAATTACACTAGTGCGTTAATCACACGTGTGAGCAGATACAAGCTGGTAATGACCGAGATATGAACTCTAGCCTGTCAACAGCGGTAGAAGGAATTGCATTAGGGAACAACCCGGAACTCGCCGGCATTTCCTTCGCAGCATCTCTCCTGCAAAACCGAGAGTGCGTTCGGTACGGCTCAGTTTTGGAAAGCTTGCAAGACTGGTGGGTTTGATATTCATTTGATTTATGCTTTTAATTGACTTATTAAGATGTGTTGTGCACATTAAAAAAATGATTAACTTTAGCTAATATGAAATGCCTTTTATACAATTTTGTCCATCCAGTCAAATCCTGATGGATGAAGTGAAATTCTAACATCTATTAACATCTTCTCTTAGTTTTGTGGAAGAAGTGAAACCAAAGAGAACTCTTGGAGCAATATTAGAAATGAATACCCATTTAATGTGAAATTTCAGAGGTAACAGATCACAGACACATTCAGGTGTTTGCTTTTAAACAAATCCAGGCACCAATCGAACCTTATTACGTGCTAATTGTGTGTGAATGTGGCCTTGTCGAGGGGATCGATATCATACACAGGGGGAACACAATACAAAAGGATATCAGAGGAGAAAAGACCAAGATTTGGCACAGTTTGACTTCGATAGGCCATAACTCTTTGATCACACACGAAATAGATAAATCAATTGCTCACGAGCGCCGTGTCGAAGGTGTTGGAGTTGTGGAATGTAAAGGGGGTGACGGCACGGAGAGTGATGGTGTATTGATCATGTGCTCCGCGAAAAAAAAACACAGTCAATCCATTTGAGGACACAGATCTCATTATGTTTATATAACCCGGCCAAGCACCACATGATTGGTTTTAATGCTAAATGTGGATTTATGTGTTTCCGTCATGAGGTTTTTATTAAACACAACCAAAGAATGATTGTGGGGAAAGTCAGGAAACCGGTTTGGAACATGTCCAGGTTTCACCTCTGAATCATAAATAAGAAATGATGGTTTGCTTGATTAAAAAAGAACGAAAACTCAGATTTTGTTAAATTAAATAATTTCAAAATGTAATAACATTAAAATGCATTTTAAATGATAAAATATATAAAGTATATATAGATATATATTATTATTATATATTCTTTATATATGTTTTGTCTTATCATTTAAAATAGTTAATTAATATTAAATTAATGTTTAAAATGTATTTACAGTATGTATATGTTACTTACAGAGAAAGGTCAAAGATATTGTTAAAATATAAAAATAGTCTTAAAACAGACTTTTTTTGTCACCCAAAACTTAACTTTCTTTCAACTTTTGGATGAAATTTGCCTTTTACATGTTTTAAAGATATTCAGTCTGTAAGTTTTGTACGTGCGCAAATGCAAAATTCTAATATGTCTGGCACAGACCCACATTCTGCTGACTAATGTAGTGTTAAAAACAGATTCTGCTGACACGAGGGTCGCCGCTTACCTGAAGCTGTTTCTCTCTGGGTTGCACCTGGTTGCCTCATTCGTTGATAGCCTTAAAATGTCGCCCATTGACCGCACGCTCACCACGAGTCTAGACGGCAATTATATTTGCTCTGGCCCACTTCTTTCTCGCATTTTCGAGTCTGTGCTCTGGAACGATCCTCACGCTTCATGCGCATGCTTCAAAAACACATTACCTGTTGTGGAAGGGATAAATCGGAGGTGATTCACTGTGTATTGCTTTAAATAGATACAGTTGGGTATAGAGTAAAAAAATGCCTCATTTTGTTTCAAAGCTGTATGTATTATTTTTTCAGCGGAGCACAAAGGCAGAATATTTGAAGTGTTTCTACAGCGATTTGCGGTGATCACATCTGTGAAGCTGTAAAAAGGGTCGAAGATAACACAAGATATTAAGATAACACCGTATAGGTTTGGGAAGACATTTTTGTGTCTTCAAACTGAAGGGATTCTATTTTGGCAGGTAAACAAATGAGCAGGTTGTACTTCACGGTGTTACTGGGAGGAGGTGTGAAACCGGTGACAATCTACAGTCATGAACCTCGAGGATTGATTGGAGGATTGATGTAAGCATCTTGAATGTTTTTTTGTCATTTATAGAGCTAAAAAAATGAGGAGGCGAGAGTGTGAGAAATAAGAGTAAAAAACAAAACTCCAGCATACATGTTTATGCCTCCGAGATATGATATTTAGAGTCTTGGCACTGAATAACTTGACACTGACAATCCGTGGCGCTTTTGTTTCAGAAGGTTTACAAGAATCTGGGCCACGGGCTTATTTTCCTACACTATCTTTGGCTGAAACGTAATAATATGTAATTCATAATAATAAGATCTCCTGCACAGATGTTGCGGGTTTACGACGACAGGAGGTTAAACGCTCTCGGATAATCTCCCGCTTTTAAATCCCAATGAATTAGGCATTCTTTTCCCCTCAGAGGTTTTCTAATATTCCTCCGCTCATTCCCATATTGTTTAATCACGATTATACGGCACGGATCGTGCAGTCGTTTAGCCGGTTATTATTTTGATAGCGTGATTCGAGAGTGTTCATTTTATTTCTCGCATTGCCTGAGCAGTTGCTCGGAGTGCCAGTATTGATAAAATCCTGATGAGCAATCCGAGTGGATAAACGGGACTCCGTATGTGCTGGCAGTCTTTACCGATAACTTGATAGAGAGGAAACAACCTGTAGGACCCACCCGCTTGTCGGCCGATTGCATCACTTCCCCCCACTGACTTCAAATCTGTGCAATGTCGCCAAAATGTAAATGAAACATAATTACACAAGCTTAATAATATTTTGGCTTACCCCACATTGTTACTTTTGCTGAAACATTGAATTAGCGTTGGTGCGTGTTCGCTTTCCTCTCACGTTTCCGGTTTCTCGTCCGCCCCCTTTTCTGATGAGAGCGCGGCCCCTGACTGATTAAAAGTGACAAAACACTGTTCGTTTCGAGTGACTGTTGGGCCTCTCTGTTGCACATTTTTTAAGATGCCAGTCATTGACACCGCCGCCCCTGTTTGTTGCTCCTTTTCGATCCTCTTGAACGCCACTTTTGTCTACTCGACGCCCGTCGGGCGTTAATCTGACCAAGACTTGAACCCTGAATCTCTTCTAGCGCCGCTTTGTAAACACGGTTATTTGTCGAAGCGTCTTGCCAAAGGATCCAACGTGCATTTGCTTTTGTTCACCGTGGTGTTTTTGTGCAGGTTGGCTTTTTATTATCGTTATTTAATTCCCGAGGTGACCCTGAGGAGAAAGTTTTTCCTTTGCGTTCAAAGACTCGTTCTGTGGTCAAGTCTCTGATCCTTTTCGTAGTTGTCTTCAAGCTGCTTATATTAAAACCAATAAAGAATTCTTTATACTTTCATGTTATGTAACAAATTCAGAAGTGAATGCTCTGTCACCCATCGGGTTAAGGACTCAATACAGAAGCTCAGTGATTAAGATGGAGACATACAGATGAAATCAACAGCCTGCCGTTATAAACACTAAACGACATTTATTGATGAAAAAAGCGTTTGTGTCACGAACTCTTTACAAATGCTGTCTGATTTATATTACACATTAAACCTTACAATATCTCCTGCTGATAATAGTCAATACAAGCAAGTCGTTCTAATGAAAAAGGTTCAGAGCTTAAAAGTCAATATAAAATCTAATCTCTGTTTCTGACATAAATATATTTTGGCGTTAGAAGATGAAATGTAACAATTTGTTTTATCTCTTCGGAGCTTGGCAGCCATCTTCACTATTAACAGCTGTTGTACAGATACGTCCGCATCATCTTTAAAACATCATGCCGTTTTCCTGAAGCGCACAACAGCATATAGATTTGAAATCTGTTCGTTTTTAATCACAGTGTACGTTTTGTAGTAAACTTTTTTTTATCCTGCTACTCTGAATCCAGCGGAAACAGTACATTGGCACAGTAGAGCTGTCATCATTCCGCAAAACGGTCTTTCCGAACTGATGTACAGGAGTGATGGAACTACTGCTCTCCTCGTAAAAGGAAGACCTAGAGACAGACTTCTCCGCTTTTCCGTCGGCCCTTTGAGATAAGAATAGTTTCTTTGCCACGGTTTTCATTTTTTTATAGAAAGAGTTGGAATGTACATTACGACAGTGATTCCTGTTCTCAGGATTTTATTTTGCGCTACTTCACTCGCCTCCCATCCCGAGTTTCTTGTTTTTAATCTATCTGCGCAGTCTTTACAGTCTTTGTAAGACTAACAGAAGCTCTTGAGCATTTGATTAGTGAGACGGGTTGGCGAGGGTACTGATTTAAATCAGAGAGCACATGAGAGACGAATATGTGCAGGGGGGCTTCCTCATCAGCCCCTTTTGTGCAGAGAAAAGGGGATTTAATTACTTCTCGCACCAATTTCATTAAATACTTCAGTCCCGATGTAAATGTTTGTGTGGGTAGCCTCGAGTACTAAAAACAGGAGCGACGGAGTGAGAGAGAATGAAACGGGGAGAGCTGAATGGAGAATATGTGATGAAGTTTTAAGGTGCTATATTTGGCTGTTGGTATAATTGCAGCATATGAAACAGCTTACGGGGTGCTAAAGCGAAATAATAACAAAGCCATAACGTAACATCATATTTCTACACCAGCAATTCACACTCACACTTTTACAATTTACAATTCTGTGACATATTAGGGATGCCGGTTGGAGCATCGCGATGCTAAAGCTTCAAAATACAGGCGATGTCACTCTATTTTGTAAACAGTAGTATTGTAATACGTTCAGTAATGTTGCATATGTGCATTAACGTTCAGTTGATACCTTACATCTGCCTTTTTGCGGTGTAACGCTTAAAAGGAATCAGTGTTTTGAACAACTCAGACGAGATAATGCCTCAGTGAGTAATTTTTCAAGACACGTTTCGTGTTTAAATAATCAGCCGTTTTGAATGAATTGCTTGAACAAAACAATGTAACAAATTTTTCAATGTATAATTCGTACGGTTTCTTCGTGATGTTTAACATGCTGAATATGACAATCACACTAAAGTTTTTTACCATCGACGGTACTCACAAAAATATATATATTTATGTATTTCGGTATAATTACTCGTGCACAGATATTACAAGGTAGTTGCATAACACTGAGCTCAAAACAACAGTTTAACATTTCATTACTAAAAATGAGTCGTCCAAACTTCAGAAGTGTACATTTGATTGCTTTTGTCTTTTATGACTAATAGTGTCCTCACGAACCAAGTTTCAGACGTAGTCACCCATCATCGCTTCATTCCACCATCCCTGTGCTACAGAAATTTCTAAAATTTTCTGATAGTGTCAATTGAATAAAAGGAAAAATAATCAAATTAATACGTGAACATTTGTACGGTTTATGCTTATTAGCAATATACCGATACATCATAAATAATGATATAAGTTCAAATTGACATCAGCTAAATATACACTAAAACATTGATGCTACATGAAAATAAATATTACCACAATAATTAGCACCATAGAATTGTATAGGAACTATAAAAAGGTTGGGCGAAACAAAACTTCAAACATTGCTATGTAGACGAAATATGTTGCATATTTGAATGAGTAGTGTACTTCAGTATTTACTATAGTAAACTTTCCTAAAGTTTACATGTCAGTGTATGAGTCTTACCGTAGTAAATATAAAAGTATACCACAGTATTTGCTACAGTCCAGTTTTATTCAAGTACATTTATGGTATCGTGACAAACCTAATGTGTGTATAGATACACACTCAACAATACAACAAAAACATGCTTACACTTACTGCAAGTTAAATGTTTCAATTTTGTAGACAAAAATACAATTGCACCTTTCGGAAACCCGTGAAAGAATGTTGATGTTTTTACATGACTTTGACTAAATAATGAAGAAAAACCAGCCAAAAAGAGTCCACAGTAGGAGAACTCTTTTTAAAAAGACCTCAAAATGAACATTTTAGTACATAAGATGCTTAAATATAAAAAGAAATATAATAGTTCATATAATTATAATTGTGGATAAAAAATAAATAGAGATTAATGGGCTCTAAACCTTTGAATAGTAGCGGGTGTATATAAGCCTTCTCCTTTTTTATGAATACATTTCATTTTATTGCAGAGCTCTCTCAATTGAATTGTTAGTCATAAAACAGATAATGGTTTGGTCATGGCGTGAACAGTATCAGCAAGAGTTAACTGCCAAACCCGACCCTTTTATCATCTTATAAACAAGTATAAAGAGATGTAAAATTCACTGTATTGTTATATGAGCTCTTTGATCATTACCCTGCTATGGGTCGGGTGGCAGAATCACGGTGGAGGGATGAGGGTAAATGGGCTTTTGTAAGCCGAGGATGTGATGCTGGTCCCCGCGGATCATCGGGAGATCCTTCAAATTGATAATCACCATTCCTCATTACGGCGACTTCCTGCATTTTTCTCGCCGCTTCATTTTCCAATTACTTGATTATATATCTAAGATGATTCATTAAGGATCTGAGCTTCGTTTCGCAAATAGTTTACACCAGCCATTAATTACCTTGGGCTTTTCCCCTTTCTGATAATGAGAGTTAGATTCTTCATCCGATACTCGCTCTCTCTCTGGAGTGCTTCTGTCGAAGTCTCGCCTCATTTTGGGTGAAGATTTGATTCATTATCCTCCGATGCCTCTTGACTATCAGCTTGCTAATGTTATTTGTGTTGTAGCCGAAATCATTTGGGGGAGGATTTCAGGCAGATTTCGCTGAAACTGCTTTTGTTTAAACATCTAAGGACATGCGTTGGAATTAATGTGCTTCATTTCCAATCATTTAGTGCGCTCATGCAGATGAGTCTCTGTCTGAAAATTGAGTAAGCTTTGCTGAAGAGTACTGCAGGTTTCATTCCTAGTGAGCATAGTGATAAAGTCAAAAATTCGGAGAAGTGACCGTCAAATATGTTATTGACATATACATAAACTTGATGTGTGCCATTCCCGTGTCATTGGCTACACCAACTGGAATAGCTAAAACAATCCAAGCTGTTATACGTTACAAGTCGAGTGCAATACCACGTGCTTTCTTTTTGGTTTCTTCTTAGTTTTCATTTAATTTCTAACAACCGCGCAATGAACTGCAACCGCTGTTGCAATAATGTATCCGCTATGCTAGAGCGTGTTTGCATAAAAACAATGCAGCTCTATGAAACATGCATCTTTCATCATAAAGCACGGCCTTGAGATTGCCGAGCTTCACGATCCATTGTAGTTAATAATGCCAAATCTGCTTCAAAACACTGAGCATTTTAATGGACTTTGTTATAGCAGCTTGAAAATTAATTAGAGCTACTGTCCCGAAGGAAATTTCGAAGCTCTTCAATCGTTTCCTCTCAGAATTCCAACATGTAGAATAAGAGGTTTATTCCTCAAACTGAAATATTTGTGCGCTACAAAAGCGTACAGCTGCACTTACAAGCACGTGCGGGTCAACGTGCAGAGATAGACGAATGTGTTGAAAGATGCTGTGAGAATTACACCGGAGAAGAGATGCATCGATATTCACTATTTATCTTTCATTTACACATCATTTATTTAGAGCTCTTTCAAAATGTGATTATAATGCGGTGTATTAAAATAAACATGCAAGTTGTTTGAATGAGAATGAGTCGCTGAGAATGCACACGATGAGTTTAGGGGCGGTAAGAGAATTAGATGCCACGTGAAACTGTTAAGTAAATTCACCCCGAGGACTTGTGGGCCATTTTGAGATACGGTGATCATCTCTAAATGAAATGAAATGATGGTCAGGCACATCTTCGTTTTCCTCCACGTTTTAACCCACAGGGAAGTGATCAATAATGTAGACCTAAGCTATGAAACGCACTGTTACATCTATCATAATGAACTTTTAAACTGATGGGAAATGCATTTCTTTCTTCTCTGATTTCTGAGGTCGCTCTGTGTGGACGTGTGTTCCCTGCGGAGGATGTTTACAGCCTTCAAATGTCGTTTTTTGTTTGTCCTTTTTGATGCCACTGCGAATTAAGTAAGAATAATTCACCTTAAATCAGCAGTCGGCAATGCGCCTGAGACACAAAATCATTGAGGTTGTTATGTAGACAGTTTGCTTAATTGTGGTTATTGTATCTTCAAAACCGTCCTCGAAACAGTTGCCGCAGTGAATTATTGGCGTTTGACTTACTCCACTAACTGTAGAAATTCGCACGTCTTCAGCATGTGATAGTGCAGCTTTTTGTTTCGTTCTTAAGTGAGATCTTGCGAGCGTGGCGTGAGGAAGAGAGAGAGAGAAAATTGGCTTGGAACAGCTCCGCGCCACTCAAATGATTACGGACTGGTGATTTAACAATCTATAAGCACATGTTATCTTGTTCTCCAGGGCCTACTGGTGGACCATACAGAAGATGACCGTAGCTATTCAAAATCTTATGTATAGACAACCATAAGTACGCCATTTGTAGGTTTATTTGCATTGCAACATTGACTCAACCTATGATGCGGGTAAGGGGCGGGGCTTAGTGTTTGAATTTCAGCTAACCTGTTTTGTGAAGGAAAAAAGCTGTTCATACAGTTTCTCAACTTTACGTTATACTATTGTAATTAAACTGTTAACATGAGAAATTCATATGCACACTTTTGGTTGCATTTTAATATATGCTGAATAAAGAGGAATTTTCATAACAAAGGCTCTAAATGCAACCGCTTACATGGCAAAACACTGAAAAACATAAAGCGTTTAGTGCCGCCCAGGAAACACCCACCGCTTTTGTACTTTGTGCTTGGACAGCGTTTTCGACAAGAATTTAACACCCACCTCAGTGTATCTCGTCGATTTCCCCGTTTCTGACTAAAAATAGATCCGGCTTTAATTGTTAATAAAAGTGCTTTCTTCTGCATGTTACTCGCAAAGAACCATTTATGAAAAGGTCAATTTGAATGTTTTGCCGTGATAAATGAGCCCAGTCAATATTACCTCACGCTGTTTGTATTGACAGTCTGCACGGATACAACCTCACGCCTCCCACCTCTCACCCTGCCGTACAGTCACTCTGTAAGGGTAGACGCACTCATAAATTCTCTCCTGAATTTCCAGGCCGCTGAATTACTCAGAGACTCCCGAACATACGTGATCTGTAAGTTTCAGGGAGCTGCAGAGTTCTTTGTTTTGCTGCGCTTTATCTGCTCCAGCCGGCCTGGAAGTAATGCACCGAGGAGACTATTGTGTTTCTGTTTTGTTGGAGAACAGTTCTGTCTCCTTGCTCGAAAACTTCAGCGCTGTGCAGTGCTGAAAAGTCCTTTGCGGTGAATACAGCTAAAACCAACTCTATTACCCCACAGTTTATGGATTTGAATAGTTGAATGCCTAGTAATTATATACGGGAAGAGGTGTGTGTGTGTGTGTGTGTTGCACTGCTTTCATTCAAACTCAGATGTGGGATTCAAGTTCCCAAAGTTTATATTTTTGACTCTCAACCATAGGGATTGCATTGGCCAACCCAAAATGGCAATTGTCAGCAATGGAGCTGACTTTCAACAAAGGCGTCTCGTGGCATCTTGTGGAGCATAAATGGTGTTATGCCTTGCCAGCATTTGTTGTTCAGGTGTGCGATTCTCAACATGCTGCGTTTTACATGCCTGCCTTTTCCAGTGTTGGATGAAAGGGTTTGGTATTATTTGATGTAGGAATTTTGACTTACCAATACATTTGTTTGAATGACCCATTGGAAAATTAACCATGCGTTTATTATAATAAAATTGAAGTGAACTCTTCCAAAAAGGTACTTCACAATGTATTTTCTCATCATTGGTTAATGCATTAGCGAACATGAACCACCAATTACAAATGTATTTTTTAGCATTTAATCATCTTTGTTAATGTTAGTTAATGCCAATACAGTTGTTCATATTAGTTTGTGGTGCATTAACTAATGTTAAAAGATACAACTTTTGGTTTTAAAAATGCGTGCAGAAATGAACATAAACCAAGATTAAAAATGATTTTGTTTATTTGTAGTTAATGTTGGCTAAGGCAATAACTAATCTTACTGTTTCATGAAAGGTTCTTTGTAGTGAACACAATATTGTTTACATTATACGAAAGTAAGAAAATTGTAAGAAACGATTGTGGTTCTTCTATGGTATTACTGTAAAGAACATTTTTGTAGCACATGTTTTTAACAAGTGTAACAATGTTTTTGGCGGATTGAATACCATTTGCATTACACTACCATTGTTTCAATTACTCTAGTTTTACTAAATAAAACAAAACACCATGGTTACTATTGGTAAACCACTGTTAACTTTCATAAGGGAAAAGAGAGTGTTAAGTTCAATTTAGTTTAGAGAATTCTGACTTTAAGTGGCGTTCTTTTGCATTCTTCCGAGTAGAATGTTAAATATGTGAGTGTCAGCATGATGTCTGTCACCTCACTGTTGCTCAGTCCTCAATCTGCCATTCATTCCCTTCTTGACTCCATAAGAGCATCTCCACACCCTCCTCGAGCGTCGGTGATAATGACAGTCAAATGGAGAGAGATTTGTGAGGCCTGCTGAGAACGAGACCAGGTCAATCCCGCTTGCGCGGTACATCACATCCCGTCATATATGCTTCATTTATAGAAAAAAACGGAATATTTATAGACAGAATTCATATAAGTAAGTTTTATATTGCCAAAATAGCACAACTCATTTTAGATGAGCTGATGGTGTCATTTGTGATGTGAATTTAACAAATGAAGAGTTTGGTTCCAAAAATTATGTTCTTTTTTATGTTTTTATTTTGTTTTGTTTGTGTTTGTTGTGCTGTATTTTTGGAGCAAACCAACTGCAGTTTGATTGATATTAATTGGAATGCACTATAAAAAACTAGATTTTTGATTTTATTTTTAAACCGAATTATTTCATTTTGGAACCAATTTCTTCAAATGAAAACATCAGTAAGTATTACTACCGGACTTCACAATATCTTTAAGACAGAAAAGTTACGGATTGCATCTTTTTATGGTGGACTGGTTGATTTGGAAAGGTGCTAACTTTAAATTATAATCCCACCCTCTATGCGATTCGCCAACCAAAGCCACGCCTCCTCCAAACACATGAATGTATTTCGTAAATCCACGTAACGCATTACAAACTAAATCCATTAAATTCTTCTCGAAGCATGTCCAAAAGAAAGAGAGCAACCACGGTATCGTCTTTTAGTCTCCATCGTGTGAAAGCTGTACCGATGTTAATTCAAGTTTTTCTTCTTTCATGATCCAGACGTTTTTTCGTCACTGCTTTTTCAAAAACTGACTTTCGATTGTAGATGTACTTGTTGTCGGTTCCGCAGGAAAGTTTGATTGCTGCTGATTGTCCATCATTCTCCCTACATTGACGCAGCGGACGTGAGCGCTGATGACGTATGATGTCTGCGTAAACAGGGTGCGCAGTGGTATGCAAAATACGTTGGCTGAAAATGTACACATTACCAGTCACAGCGTTCGGCCAGAACGTTTTGATTGGGTGAACGTTTTTCGGTTCTACTCCTTTCACAGACGAAATATAATTATAAAAAAATGATTTGATCACTACACTTCTTGATTGCTATCGGGATGTAAAGAGATTTTCAACCAACATGACAAAAAAAAATTCTGGACAGGATCCCCCACCATGCCTTTAAGTTTCAGCTTTCAAAAGAAATACACACAGAGAGAGCTGAGATGTTTTACCGAAATTCAAAGTGACTCTCACTGATATCCAAGCACGTTACTCATTCGCCATGGTCTCATTTCTCATTCTGCCCCGTTTTATCTTCAGACGAATAAAATAAACATTATTGTTCTCCTGCCATGCTGGAATGGAGCCATTACTCTAAATAAACATGATATAACAATGCAAATGATGATAACGTTTTCTCTGCCTTCCTCTCTCTCGCTGTCTCATTATATTGTTTTACTTGCTCCTAAAATGGCTTCACGCGCTTGCATCGTGTGTGTTTGTGTGGCTCCCAGTCAAAGAATAGGTGTTGTTATGCGTTTAAAAAGCACTTTTGCTCCCGTGCAAGAACATACATTTATCGATCGCCCCACAATCAGGTTTGCAAGTTAACGTTGGAGTAAATGCAAGTCGACTTCAAGTGTATTAACAGAGTGTTCAATTCTAATGGGCTCTGTGCAACCTTTTCCTGACAGTTTATTGCCTCTGAATACTGCGTCTGATTGCATTTCATGCGCTGGAAATGCATTAGTGCTGCACAGACTCGGAGAAGTCTAATATACCTGCAGAGAGCTGTCCTTTAACAATCCCATTCATCTCAACTGCTGTTGCTAGGCAGGTGCCAAAAGTACACAACCTGCCGTCTTGGGTGCTCGTGGGTGTAAAACTTTAAAGCAGTTACCCGAGTTGTAAATCATGTCACCAATTACTGGGAAACTGCAGGTAAACATGGCTTCTTTCTAATGGCCTTCAATGGAGGAAAAGGTTTTGAAAAGTGTAGTTACAGAATCCACCAACAGAGGTCAGCTGCCAAGCCCTGCCCAGTTCTGATTTGTTTTGTCTGTGTATACTAAACACTTCAGAAAATAGTCACCTTTTTGTTCCTATGGAAATACACAAATCAAGCTGGCATGGTTGCCAGGTGTGCAGTTTTCACACGGAATTCAGCTTCTTCTAAACTGATGTTGTTTGTTTCTTATTCTGTGAGATATAAGTGGGCATATTTCGTTCATCTTTCTTAAGGAAAAGATACGTTTTTTATTATTACTACTATACGGTCACATTAATACATCAAAAACATTCGTAATGCATAACAGTTACTGTAAATGTATTTGAGGCATTTGAGTGAAATATTTGGAATTTGGGTATTTGTGCTGGGGTCATAGGGGTAGTTTTAATTGACCATTGGTTTTGTTACGCAAGTCTGGCAACCCTCTCTGTTGGGCTTGAGTAAACCAGGACTAAAATATAACAAATTAGCATTGCTAACTTCTTAGCGAAGTCTGTTAGTGTTAATGTGACAAAACAATTGAATCACCTGCACCTGGTGACCACAGACAAGTATTGTACTATTCAACAAAATTGAAGCACATAGCACAAATCAGTCAGAACCAATTTAGGTGTACCATTCACATCTCAGTCCATTTCGCTGGCCGAGCTGTGCGAAACAGGGCTGGAGTTGTGCAGGTGGTGTTCTTGAGAAACTCTGGCACTCTGTACCAAATTGCTCCAATAAATTCAACGGCGACTCTAAATAATAGATTTCCATTATAGTCAAAGGAGCATGTTTCTTTCTTTCGGGAACTTGAACATGGCGTAGTCAACTGTGGCAGCAACAGCGTGCCGCTGTGGGAAAGTCTGGATTTAAAGGCATTACAATGCTCCATTTCTCTATTTTCTAATTATCAGAGAATAACGATGGGAAATAAGAAGTCACGGACTCTGAGGAATTATTTAATTTGCCAGTTAAACACAAAGTGTAGAAAAGAGAATTGACGAATTAAAAGAATGCAAGACAAGGGAAGATGAAACGGTCGTCTAATGAACAGAAGCCTTCAACCTTCCAGTAAAGGAGTTTTTGGAAGACTTTGTATGTCAACAATATGTCAAAAAGAAACTCTTAAAGAATGTGAGGTCAGCGCTCCGTTTCTTCCCGTTTCAATACTGCCGATCAAATCAACAATAAAAGCAGTTTTAAGCTAGCTTTCTGACACACCTTCCGTCAGGATGAGGGCTTTGTGAAGCACAGCCTGACACCTGGATTTTTTTTGTTGGTTAGCGTTGATAAGTTCTAGACACATCAAGGAGTCATGTTCTGTGTCTGTCTGCGCTTGTCAGAGACACTGAGATGGGATCTTGTTAAAATTAGGCCATCAGAGGTGCATCTTCACAACAGTTATGCGGCGTCCTTAGGGAAAGTGGCAAAATTGAAAGGCTCTTTGGTGAAAGCTTTCTTTTAGAGCCTTTTTTGAATCCATGTTGCTTTTTGAGTTTTTTTTGGATATAGATATTGCCGATGTTTCATGTGATTTGCGACAGTGATTTACACATCTCTCTGGATACAATCCTCAATATTTGACTCGCACATTAAAGCTTAAATCTGAAACGTTTGCCTGTTTGACTGCGTAAGGAGTAAGGAGACCGTTTTAAACAGTCAACAACTCGTTTTGAATCATAAAAGTTGGGTTGCTAATGTAAAATAACTGTAGATAGCTTCACAATGATCTCTGTATCTTATGTTGTTGGGTCGTACAACGCAGTGTCAATGTTTGTCAATGCATTTGGAAAAATGTATTTTATGGCGCTCAAAATGTCGCTTGCTTCATTCTGTAGTTTTTTTACATTCCATTCATTTTTATTGTGCATTCAACTTTATGGGAAAAGTTTTGTATATTGACGTTTTGTATAAACCTTTAAAAATGCTTATGATCGTATATGATAATATATAATCTGTGCACAGTGTAAGAAATTGTTGAGCTCTCCCCTGAAACTCTAGAAAACACTCTTGAGGATAACTAATTTTCTCAATGTTGTCTATAGAGACAATTTACTTGTAGATATTAAGGACGTGTCCCTGTTTCTCCTTGTAAATTTACATGACGCATTTCGTTCCCCCTCACAGTACTTTTCTCCCATCCGATCAAAACTTGAACGACATCATTTTAAGCTACAGGGGTACATTTCATGGACAATAAATGGAAGTCTGTGATTCGAGCGCGGAGAGCAGCTTTCTCTCGCTGGGTGATTGACAGCTCACAGAGCATGCTAAACCTCACAGATCTCCTCTCAGCCGCATCGACGTTCCGACAGGAGCGCACAGTCTTTTCATGGATCTGAGAAAATTCCCGCAAAGGACACAAGCGTACATGTTCGGCTCCTCCCTGCCTTCCTTTTGAAAGTGTGACAGAAACATCTCCGCAAGACCAAACCATGAAAATATCCTCTCTTCTTCTCTCTGCCTTCCACTCTTTTTTCGCTTCTCTCTTCTTCTCTATATCTACAGTGTATCTCCTCGTCTTCTCCACCTTTCCTTTTCCCCTCTCCTCCTCATCATCATCATCCTCTTCTTCCTTTTTCTCTCTTATCATCTTTATCTTCTTCTTCTCATCATTCCTCTCTCTTTCTACCTGCCCTCCTCGCTGTCTCTTCTTCTCTTCTCTATTTGATTACATTTTCTTCTCTTCCTGTTCTCCTCATTTTCTTCTGATCTCATCTCTCTTTCTGAGAGGCAATAGGAAATCCAAAGTCATGAAAACATTGCACCTGGAAGTAGAGCCTGTCTATTTTTTGAAAGGTCAACATGAGAACAAAATGTACTCTGGAACGTTTCTGAATAGTTCATTGTAATTCCAGTAACTGCATAAGTTTACAAGTTAGTCATCCAATTTTTTTCTTCAAGACTGGACATAACTTCTTTAAGTCAGTCACATAAAAAGGAAGATTGGTCTAATTTAATTCTGAAAAGTAAGACTGATTAGTCCTAACTATGCTAGTCCGTTAGACTCGTTGTTAAGACACAGTCTTAACTTTAGCGGCTATGTTTATGCAACCGGCCCCAGAATGTTATAAATCGCTCTGCCTATGACATATTTCTCCTTTGTTTACTATTATTTAAATGTTTTCGCCCCGACTAGCTGACTCCATTCTGGCATTTAACACCATGTTTTAAAATGATAAAATCAGATTTACTCTTTTTCTTTCTCATTAAATATCCTTTTACAATGAGATGGATTGTAACCAGCATGTTGGTTTTTACGGCAAATATAGTGCAGGACTCGACTCTGGGTGTTGATGTTTACATGATGTTTACATTAGCATGACTCTGTAGACTGTATACGTGTGTTAATGATCTTGTGTTTCTTAACAGAACGACAGCAAGGTAATAAAAGACATTCTGTAATGTCTAAGCACTTCTATTCCCTCTGCTCTTCTCTATTTCTCTCTCTCTTCCTGGCAAGACCCCGGTTCTCTCTTCTCGTCAGAGCTTCTCCCGACCACATTAACACGCAAACGCACACACAAGTGCACATAAACAAACCCTTTCCGTTCCTAGCAGCGATATGAAGTACCGCCCCTCCCCGTCCACGCCACTTGAGCGATGCGTGCCGCCTCATGTCCTTGGTGTGCCATCATGGCCGATGGCGGCGTGGTAAAACGGAACACGCTAACACTGATCACAAAATTTGCTTAAAAGGCACCTTTTCATTTGCAGCTCACACGATGTGCTCCCAGGCTCATGTAATGTAGCATCCCGCCTCCCCATTCATCTCCGAGGCAACGGCAAGCGCAAGTGTGACAGGAATGCAGAGCGGTGATGTGAATACAGCGTTGTGTCTGAGTGTGTGTACGTGTGGGTGGTTGAGCAAGAAAGCAAGCGAGAGAGACAGAGCGTATGTGTGTGGTAAACATTAGGCATGCTGCCAGAGATACAGTAGCTTCTATCTTAGATATCTGTGGTTTCTACCGTCAATGCAGTACAACACGCGTGCAATACCCAGATTACATCATATAGATCCGCACATACTCACTACACTTTAATGACATGCAGAGTGGTCATATGAGAAGTCCGTGTACGTCGATATGCACTTTGTCCACAATGAAATATAGTCGCTGCATCTATCATTCATTCGCTCCATTGTGTGATATAATACTATTCATGTTTAAAAATATGTTTGCTGTAACATGGTAATACTATGATCTGTGGAACACTCTATCCATCATTGGGTCAAAAATGGAAAAAAAAACAATTGTTTATATTTGACCTAAGAAGAAAGTGGTAGTTCACCCAAAAATTTTAACTCATCATTTACTTACCCTCTTGTCATTTCATGTTGAAGGATGTAGTCAACTGGCCCTCATTCACTTGCATTGGTTTTGTGTCCATACAATGGAAGTGAATGGGGTCCAGTGCTATTCGGTTATCAACTTTCTTCAAAATATCTTCTTTTGTGTTCTGCGGAAGAAAGACATAAAGGTTTGAAATGACAAGAGGGTGAGTAAATGATGACAGACCTTTTCTTTTTAGGTGAACTATCATTTTAAAACAACCCAACATTTTGGGTTGAAACAACCCAGCATGCAGTAGGTTAATTTGTAACCCAACAGTTGAGTTGTGTCCATTCATGTTTATTGTGCATTCAACTTTATGGGAAAAGTTGAGTTGAAAACATTGAGTTGAAATAACCAACATTTTTTAGAGTCTACTACAGCAACGCCCTTGGATTCTTTAAAATTCCTCTTAGTTCAGTGTAAATACTGTATTAATATAACCATTGAGTACCATAGTGTTAGCCTCCAATAAACCACTGTACCGTAGAGCAGCCGCGTTTTAGTAAACAGGACTACAGTTAAGATGATATCTTAATATATCATATCATATTTTATATAATCTGTATATCAAATATACTCGACAGGACCATGTTAGGGTACTTTAGTAGTTAAAGCAACTACATTTGATACATTCACACAGTTCTGTAGCATTACGCGGAAATTGCTTGATAAGATCTGTGGAACATTCTTCTTTCTTGCTTAAATGGCCGGCGTTTTACAGCCGCCCTGTGCGTACATCCGTCCCCTGTCTGTGGACCTCTAACACCGCGCAGGTGCCTATTCACCATTAAACGCACATCATGGGGCGATCACAGAGATGGAAATTGCGCATCTGGGCGACGGTAAGCCTCTGCTAATGATGCTCCGAGCTCTGTGTCTCTGGGTCTGACGTGGACTGGGGTCTCCTGACCTCCATTAAAGCCCAGTGTGAGCTTCAATTCATCCCCACAGCGCTCTGTCTGCTCGTGTCAGTACCGCTCCACAGAATGACTGATAGCTTTGCTGTCGTACCCGCAGCACTAATTAGCTATAGATTTACTCTTTATTCGCCAATGCTGCGACATCTGTTCTCTTTTTTTTGGCTGTTTATATATTATTTCTCACTCACCGTATTTGTTTCTGCACTGATGATTATTTGAGTGTTACGTGAGACGGTATAACTGTAGAAATACGAATGGGAGAATTCATAACACGAGAGTTCCACACATCTACGCATTTTATTTTAGGGTTGTAACCGAGCTCTCTCTCTCACTCTGTCTCTTCTCCCAAATGAGGATGGCGTGATGCTGAACACTGACTGCCTCTCAATGGAAGTAAGAGATTTTCACCATCTCTCTCCCAGACCCCCAATCCATCACCCTCTCCCCACCTGCAGGTGCCTTTGAGCGGGGGCATTCTTCTGGAGGCTGCCCCTTACCAGCCGCAGCCTCCAGCTTCTCCAGACACACTCATAATTCATCCGCCTGTGATCGATGCTTCTGAGTTTCAGACTGTGGTAAAAGGGAGCGGCGGGGAGAAGTGGACTGTGAGGTTTGGTTTTATTTTCTTATCCCCATGAGCCGGGTTGAACCTGGAGACGCTGAGTCACTGTCCTTGAGCATCAACGTTGATTAGCTTGACTGAAGCTTTTTGGTCTCGGCTAAAGGATTATATGCTGTTATTTAAACATTAGTGAGCAAATGCTTTAGCGAAGCCTTGTAGATGAGCGAGCGGTGCTATCGTTGATCTTTCATTTAAGAAGCTAGGTCTTAAACGTGCCGTGATACGCCACTGTGAACTTTAATGGCCACAATGAAATGAGTGAAATTTGATCACGAATCATTTGGTTAGAAGGCGGTTTTAGGTTTCGATGCTGATTAGCTTGATTAATGTCTCATATTAAGTTCTGAAGCGCAGATTCACGTTGTATAAACGTAAATGTAACATACAACACGAAATGAACAGCTTTCCCATTTCCCAGCACCTGTGTTGTCAGCATTTCCGCTATGTAGCGTACAGATAACGGTGTTCACATGTCTTGGTGACTTGCTACATACGCTTCAAAGCGTCTATACCTCAATATTGAGGTAATTAGCCCAGTGCGCTAATGTTAGCCTGGATGATAGTTTTGAGCAAATTGGTTACTTCTTAAGTTTTTTAGCCCGGCTCATCAACCGATCTGGAAACATGCTGCGCACGTTCCAAACGTGATAATCTTCTCCGGCTAGCGCCAGCGCCAGCGCTAATGTGCTTCTTAGCGTCTCATTGGTTCAGCTTAGCCGTAGTGGAGGTCTCATTTTCTGCTGACAGACAGGGTACGGGCAAAAATATATACAAACAATCATCCGCTGTTGATATAGCCACCGGCGTGTGCGGTCTGTCTCTGATTGTTCAGACTAGCTGGTGGGCAACTAGCAGAGCAGTCCATCTGTGTGTTTACGTGTGCCCGTTCCTATGTGTGTGTATATGAGACTTCGCTATGGCTCGGAGGCAGTAAAGATGGCAGCCCACACTGTGTTTCTTCCTTGCAGGTAATGATTTGAAACAGCATCTGTGAAGGGGGGGGCATGAAGATAGAAAGGGCAGGCAGTAATTGAATGCGAACCGGTCTACCGCAGTGGTCTGAGAAAACACCATTATCCATTCTGTTATCCCAAAGGCTACTGTTTCTCCAGCTTTTATGGCTCGGAGATGGGCAAACAGTAGCCCCTCGAAGTGTATTGCTTTCTCGCGGCTGTCGTGTGGGTCTGTTTTTTTTTTTTTCACCCGTTCGCCATTTGTTTTATTTGTTTATCTCAAGGATATATTACTCGCGTGATTGTTTCAAGCAGGATAGACGATATAAAGATCATCTGTTTTAGCGCTGACGTGTTTTTTATGTTAAAATGAGCATTTTATGAAAACAGAATAGTTGATGCCCTTCACTAGTAGAAACTTGAGGCTTAGGGGGTTACAGCAATTTTAGGGTCCCTGTCTAGGGCACCAGGCAGTCGGCCAGTAAACGGGGGTGGCCATTGGACGCATCGTCTAAGAAAAAGAGTTGAAAATGGTCCCGTCAAGTAAACGTTTTATAAAAATCTGTTGACATGGCTCCTTTGAGATACATATTAAAAACATTGTTATGACAGCATTGTAAACTGCAGGATTGCACGTCAAGTACATCTACGAATGAATGAAAATGGTGTCCATGAAGTCTTCAGCTCTCATAACTGTCATAGTTTCACTACATACTGGAGCTCGGCAAGCAAAATGTGTCAGGCAATATAACATGGCATTATCTTTCAACTCGAGACTAAACGTGGATTTTAGATCTCCTTCTAAAAGCTCTTCTGTCACTAGCATACAACAGAGCGCTGGCACCCATGCCTCCCTCCGTTCTTTGGAGTGTCACACTCGTAGAGTTTCGGTTAACTGTCACATTCCCCCCAAAACTTTCGTCAGTCTTAAAAACATGACACCGCTTCTGGTTTCTGTGAGGAGGCACACAAAGGATTGCATTCCAAAAATCTAGAAACCAAAATCTCTGTGTCGTTCTCACTATGACGGATTTGCAGGTGTCGACCAAATCGTATACATAGATGACAATGTCATACGAATTTCCTCAGTTTTTGTTTTGTTTCATTTAATACTAATTTGTCGTTTAGCAGATGTTTTCTTTCCAGAGTAATTGACAGCATACGGGAAATATGATGGGTTAAGGTTAATAATTGGAACCATTCATCTAAGTTATCTGTTCATTTCTAACCACTGTAGAGTTTTAGAAGAATTTGAGAAGAATTTACGCTACTACGTCATTGTTTATTGCCTAAATATGTTTTTATATGTTCGCTTTAAAAAAAAGGGTTAAAAAACGGATAAAGTACTGGCAGAAAATTACCAGTACATTTTTCTGAATTTAACAGACATTTCTGGTAATGCTTAAAAATGCAATTTAATGCCGTGCAAAATGTAAAATACAGGTAAAACAACTGTCAAAATGAATACGGAAAATTCCTTCATATTAATACAGTATATTGTGCCCTATTTTTACGGGTTTTTTTTAGAGTGTTGTTTTATTGTTGGCACATACACCCCCCCATGGTTATACCATCTGATGTCATCACTGAACTTTGGCACTGCCTTGTTAAGCCTTTTTGGTTATTTTTCTCTCATTCACCATTATTTGCTTGTTGGATGATGACATAAAAGCGAACATTTTCCCATGCCTCTCTCCATCAATTCCTCCCCCCCCTTCTCTCTCTCTCTCTCTCTCTCTCTCTCTCCAATGTCTGTGTGCACATTTTTCCCTCTAAGATTCTAACCGGCCTTTAGCAGCCATCTCTCTCTGACAGATGACCAGTTAGAAATACTGCAATCGCTACATGTCCGGGCCTTTAACAGAAAGTCTCTCTGTCTCTCCCTCACCCCTCTATTCTCACCTTTTTTATTATTCTGAATGCCAGCCTGTCCCCCTCCTCCCCCACCCGTCAGCATGCTTCTCTGTAATAGGCTTGTCTCCATCACAAAGGCGGACTTGACATTTGCTGTTGGATGTCAATGGCTGCTGGGAGCTTGACGGACAGCGCGGCCGAATTTCGCGCCCGGGCGCTCAGCGCCGGCTAATTAGCTGTTATGGAGGAAGTGCGGGTTGATTTAGGCTGGGGCCTTATCGAGAGAGCCCACCTTTCCTTTTCCGAGGCGGTGGCGTAACGGAGGGCACCCGCAGCCTTCAAACCCGGTACAATAGACAGACCTGTTATCTGTGCCTGAAAGAGCTTGTGCGCTGCGATAATCAGCTCGGAGGAGAGATGAAAGTAGCAGTAATATTGTGGAAGGACAGAGAATGGGTGCAGGGGGGCATTTTATTAGATTTAGCGTAGGGTGGAATCATAGCACCCCTTTCAAGCTGGTGTACAAGGTAACCGTGAAAATGTAAGCGTAAATCTTGTTCGTTTTACGGCTTCTATCAAACGCTTAACGCATTTGTTGCAAGCAAGAGACATAAGACGCGACATAAAAGAGCTAAGTTTGTGTGGATGTACTTATCTGTACTAAAGAGACAGAATTTGCACAAATCTGACAAAACTTAGTTTTGAGGATAAAGACATACATAAATTATTTTTAGTGTGAAGGCTTTCGGTAAGGTTAGTTTGATAAAATGAGCTGTAACATAAAACAGTAAGACATCTATTGCTGTTGTTCTCAACTGGTGCGGCACGACCCAAGAATGTGTCATAGATGCAAATAAAATGCAACCAACCATATAATTATGCACAGTGGAGTAAGGAAAGCTAAACATGTTGGCTTAGTAACTGCTGTCTTTTGTTGTTTACTATACAATTTAAAAAAAGGGTGCTTCAAAAGGTCCTTTTGGTTCCATAAAGAACCTTTAACATCTGAACTTCTCTGTTTCACAACAGGTTCTTTGTGGGGAAAATGAGGTTCGTCAGATTATACAAAATTAAGAAAGCGATGGTTCTTTAAAGCACATTGGACTGAATGGTTCTTTGTGGAACCAATAATGGTTCTTCTATGTTATCGCTGTGAGAAACCTTTTAAGCACCTTTATTTTAAGAGTGTAGTTCAAATTGTATAATAATTTCACTCCAGTTAATTGGTGGACTATGGGAGGTCAAATGAAAAGCATCCTGTATAATTTGGCACATCACATACCGGTTCACTTGGTGTATAATGTAATGTTGAGGTCCTAACTAACTGAGAATCACTGCTATCATGTGTAGGAACAGTAAGAGCTCGGTGTGTGTGTTGATCTTGGTAAACTGGTTATAATGGTCTGCAGTATTTCCATAAATCAGCAAAACATCTCTATTGCCTTTTTCCAGTAACGTCCTCAACTGAAAAAATTAATAAATGCATTATTCATACAAGGGGTCCTATTATGCTTTTTCACATTTTGGGTTTTTGGAACAACCCAGCGTAACTTATTCTGGTAGACCGAATATACAAGACTTTGTATGGGGCATAATTGGACCTCTTAATGTTGTATTTGTCTTAATTCTACAAATGCAAAAAGTTGTAACAGAGCTTGGGGTTTGGGTGTAAGTCTATGGCATGTTTTGATTTAGATAGCTGGATAAATGTGTGCAGGGTTTACAAGCAAGGAATTAGCATGAATAATTAAAGGGCTGTGGTGAGCATTCTGCTAGCCTTTGATTAATACTGGAAGAATAGAGCAAAAGAACCAAATGAAAAGGGAGCAGCATAAAAGAGGAGCCAGAACAGCAGAAAGATCAGACGGAAGAGAGGAGAGACAAAAAGAAGGAGAGATGCGTGGAGAGCGAACCCTACGCCCCTCTGCTCGGCTCTGTTGAAAGCTTGATTCAGCAATGCGGCCGTCTGCAGCCACGTGAAGCCTGCGGTTCAGCATATTTTATAACACCAGCCAGAAGAGGAAAGAGAGGTGTGTGTGACACCAGAGATTCGGAGCAAATTTAAGCGACACAGGTAACACCAGAAATAACAGGTACACTTCTCTCGCTGTTCTGTCTTCTCGTTTATTTATATAATTTCCCGTGCCGGCAGGCAAGCGTGGCGTTCTGTCTCTCTCTCTGAATCAATCACCCTCCACGCTCGCCGACGCCCGTGACTGCGAGAACATTGGATTATATATAGGCCGTGTCTGTCTCTCACCTGATGATGATCCGTGCCTGCCTGGTGGACCTTAAAGTGCGTATCGCTATTAGGCAGACCCGCATCATGCCTGTCTAAAAACCCCGTGTGAATTCCCTCCTTAAGTCAAAAGCGCCGAGTCATGAGAAATGGAAAGTCAGTGGGGACTGACCTTTGACAGACATCTCTTACCTTCTGATGCTGGCAGAACCATCCATCTTTCTCTCTCTCTGTCTGGGCCACAACACAGGTTTCGGCTGGTTAGCGTGCGCTAAAAGAGAGGAAGGCCTTTGGCTCGCAACGCTTCAGCATTTAAAATAACTACACCATAGACGTTAAATTATGAAAGTCCTCTCGTGTGTAATTGTGGAGAGTTATGTAGGAGATAATGTACAGTCAGAAGGTCATTATCGCAAAAAACCCTACAGGGTAATTGGGATTTTGTATCACCCTAAACTGATTTATTTTTAGATAATGATAAGTGTACATTATCAGCTTTAAAACAAGGCTACTTGCCAATAAATAAATAATGAACATGAAATATTCATTTCTGTGTGCATTTGTTTATAGACCCATCTTAATGCTGCAATCTGTACCTTTTTTTGACTTAAGATCAGTCACTGAGCAAGTACGTAAAATCACTCAAAACTCTTTATCTTAGACGTTTTCCGTCTCGACCAATCCGTCGTTAGATGGTTTAGGCGGTCCAATCATGTTCCAAAACATCTTGACCACCTGCTGTTGAGCCCCATCTCTTCCTGCGAGGAAACATTTGTATGTATGACCCAGTGTTTATGTATATGCCTTCAGCAAACATCCCTGTTCAACTCCTTTCAGAATAGCATTGAAGCAGCCACAATATTTGCTTGGTTTCATCTTCTGTGGGTTAGTGAATTGAAATCGGCCCATGTTGTGTACTGTAATTCCAACCTCATTTCTCCTCCGCTCTCCTCTCTTGAGCTGAGGATAGATCCATATATCTCTTTTTATCCCAGGGCCACGAAACACCTGGCAGCCCTCTCCGCCACCAGAAACCAATCCCTCATCCCAGTAACCCAAAAAAGTGGAGTAAGCCTAGCGTTGGGAAATCCATTACCCCAGAAAAGGTGTCTCTCCTTGGACTTGACCATGCACATTGACTTGCCCACGTGCCCGGAAAGAAAGGTGCATGAGAATGTTCTACCTTTAATATGCGTTGTGCGTTCCCTTGACGGTTGTGTTAAATGGAGCGTGTTCTCGTTGCTTGGGATTGCGTTAGCTGAATTGTCACATCCTCATTGGATGGATAGTCTTTCTTCTTGATTGGCATACAGACCGTGTTTCTTATTCACTGTGTATCTTTGAGGCAAAAGTGTGAACGGTTTGTAAACAACCGAGGCAGCTGTTTCTCAATTCATTAAAGATATAGCGGGTTCATTTCAAAAAGGAACGGCAGCCAAACAGCGTCGGCGAAATCGGAATTATCCAACATTCATTCCAGAATTTCAGCCAAGGAATGAAAGAATTTACTACATGAGCCAAGAATGAACAGCCGGAAATGTACTCTGCTTAGCTCCTCAGTCCTATTATCCTATTAAAAGCATATGTTGTGTTTTTGTGGAGGTTTGAGTCCACACTCATCGTGGCGGTTAGCTTCTCACAAATGTACCAAAAGACTCGTTCAACTCCAAATCCCCTATAATTCTAGATCTGTCAAAGACAGCTCTGTCCTTGAAATGACCTTCCAAACACTCCCCGTCCATTATCCAAGCGGCTCTCCCTTCGATAGGGAGGCATCTTGATACGTTGACCTGAGGGTCCGAAGGTAATCAGCTCCATGGGCCGAATGTGACCTGCAGGCTGTATCCACAGCAGCCAAAGCCTCCTAGGTAAACCGGTCACAGGGGTGCTATTGATTTTAGCACTCTATCTTTTTATTGGAATAATGTCTGCGATGTGTGACATGTTTGACAATTTAATGGAAAAGGTTGAGCAGGGAGGGCAGGCCGGCGAGCGGCATGGGGTGTACGGGAACTAATATATCAGTGTCGGCGAAGTTTCACGGCACAGCCCACTACTTTCTGACATTTTAAAGGCACGCGCGCATACAGTACATGCACCGTATCCGGCGTCCAATCTATCATTTCGGCGAAAGCGCTGTTTTGTAATATTAAAAATAATGAAATAAATACAGTATGAGAGATCGCAAGCCCCTGGTGGGAGCACGGCCAGGCAGGGGGAAGCAGGCTGACGGGTAAAGAAAGGATTGAAAGCGAGAGAAAGGGTTCTGTGCTACATCAAAGTGCAGGCCTCTGTAAAGAGAGAGGATGACTTCTGGATATTGATCCGTTCCTCTCTCGAGGTCAGGTGAAATGTGTTTTGGCATTCGCTGCTTTCCTTTCGTTTTGTTTCCGGGTGTTTTTACTGGATTCTCACGGCGTTATTACGCTGCTCAGGCTCTCCGAGGACGTCGCCGCCTTTTGGTCCGTAACAAGCTCAACTTGACTTTAGTTGTTTTCGGGGATCAGAGCTCCAAATTGCTCGATACGGTTCGTCCTGCCTGGCGGATGTGTGCCGTTTGCATTGCGCTCCTCCATCCTTTTCATAATCGTTTTAGGGTCGTCGGTTTTAATATCATCATGCTAAACTTACCCGGCCACCTCGGTGTCCCGAATGGGTGTCATGAAGTGCAGGATGGGATGCTTGTGGGAGGCGAATCGTGTTTTATACTTTTTAATGCGCTTCTAGACAACTGTCCTGTAAACAATACGTACATGCTTCACTTCATAATATGGAAGTTCCTGCTGGGAAAATGATTACTTGCAAACAAAACTGTAAACATGCTTCAAGTGTTCTCCACAAATGATGTTACATTATTTATGATTGGGGGTGTTGAGACCCTGCGATATAAAACATGAATAAATGCAATTAAATGTCAGAGATGCACAGCTTTTAGGAGTACACCTCAGGCATTTATTTATTTAGTTTTTGATTAAAAGTTAATATTTTTTTTGAACAGTAGTACAATTTGGGGTAAAACCGATTTGTTAAACCTTCCTTTGTGTTTGCCTACTGGGTTTTGATTAGTTTTGAAACTTTGAAAGTATTATGATAAAATGAATAATCATTAAAAAAAAAATGTTTCACACATTTGAACACATTTGGGTGTTTGGGAACCCAAACCTAAAGATGCGAAAGTCAGTTTCAGCAGAACATGAGGGTTAATTTGTTGCGTGTGTTAAGCTTATGTTTGTGCATCGTTGCATGTGTGTGTGTTGTAAGGGTTCTTTTCACTGCCTTGCTTCGTGATGTGTAACGTGTGTAGAGGGGGATTTTGAGAGGTGGGACTAAAACTATTCATCATATTAGGCAAACAGCGTACCCTCTCTCCTCTCTTCTCCTGTTCCTCTGAAGTGCTGTGTTATGACTCACCGTGAATAATTACAGCGCTTGTAGTGCGGCGGTGTATTGATATTCCTCAAACAGGTTTGTTCTAAACCCCTAACCCCGAGTATTAAACTTCAGCAATTAATTCAGCTCAAAAACTTCACACTTTCAAACTTTTATAGATCATTTCAGCCTTGAGGTGTGTGATCTATTATTAGAACTTGTCTAGAAAACTATTTTCTACTTTATATGAAGAACTTTAAGATAACTTGGAACATGTCCCATTGACGTATATATGATTTATATGACTTATATAAGTTTCATTATATAACATAAATAATATTAGCCCAAGGACTAAATTACAGGTCGCTGCAGAACACAAATGCGGTGTTTCTGAATTACTTGGCGTTTCCAATAGGGGTAGGTGTTTTTCAATCATCCAATTAAAAAAGGCTGTAAATCCATTCCTCAATAGTTGGACTTTCCAAAAGGATAGGTGTTTCTTGACCATCCAGTAGGAGAAAGTAAGTGGCTGAGTTTACAACATGCATTGAAAAACACGACACATGCTTAGGGTCTTTGATGTAGCACCTTAATTTACCTTTGACTTAAACACATTCCTTATGCAGCCTTGCAACGCTGTTTCTCCAGGAAGTGCAAATCTAGTTTCCTTAGACCTTGTCAACATCTTTCTTTCTAAACCCGTCACCGCAACCTCTGGGGACCCTCTCCACTTACCCCTACCTTCATCTTCCTCACCATCATTCCATCATCCTCTTCTTCTTTCCATCTCCAATCTAACACTTCCCGTAGCTCAATTGGTAGAGCATTGAGTCTAAGGTCATGGGTTCGAACTCCAAGGAGCACACATGCTGATAAAAAAGTTATAGTTGAGTGCACTGTAAGTCGCTTCGGATAAAAGCATCTGCCAATGCGTAAATGTAAATTAAAGTAAAATCTCAGAATAAACACAACCATTATTAAAAGCAGCCTGTCCGATCTGCACAATAAAACACATTCCGGCAGCTCTTTCGTGAACCGGACTGCACCTTGTGAAGGGTGCTGTGGTGAGGCGGTGATGCAGGCCACGGAACAGCGAGCGGTCATCTCTCCATGCGGCATGATCGGGGTGAGAGAGTCAGCGCGTGGATGCAGCTCGCCCGTGACCTCATCACCCCGTGCCAGATTCTCATTTCGGATTTTGTTTGCTGACATGGTAATGGAGGTCAGATGGCAAGAGAGCTCGGGGAGACAATTTCCTTTTCTTTTGGCGCTGAGAGCGACAGAGAGAGACAGAGATGTGGTTACAAACATTGTAAGAGGAAACAAAACAAAACGAGACAAACATGCAACCAGACCGACAGGCAGCATGGGCATAGATTGTATGAGTCCCCACCAAAAATGTTCGGCGACAATAGACATAAATAGAAAGAAGTGATCTAGGACTGTTGGTGTCAGAGTTTGTATTAACCCGAACTGCAGCATATCTCTTTGTCAACAGAAAAGACGTGTGTTTGTCGTATCGAGCGGTCTGTGCTTTCAGCCTTTCCTCTGAGAGAACTCACAGCGGTCATTAGAGCTGCCCGTCTGTGCTATTCTCTCTCAATGGTAAAATAAGACATTACCTCATGGATCAGATTAAATCTACTGCCCCGTACTGACACAAAACACCACGGTTACACTCTAAATGCACTGAACCGGTCACAGGCGTCTCTCGGCATACAGTCTCAAGCTGCATATTGTTATTATTATTGAGTGCTCTTAAAATAACACCGTTGCAATTTAATAAAACACAAGCCTGGCATATGAAATGATAATACTCATCGCTGAGCATTTGTTTAGATTTACAGAGGTCATGTATGAATGATTCTCAGCTGTGTGTGTGTGAGAGAGAGAGAAGTGATTGTCTCTATAATGACATGTTTATTTTTAGTGTATTTGGCAGATTTAGTCATCTTTGGACTAATTCAATTAATATATAATATATTTATGTTTGTATAAATATTAGGGCTGTCAAACAATTAATCATTATTATTCGCATCCAGAATAAAAGTTTGTGTTTTCGTAATATGTCTGTGTACTGTTCATATTAATTTTGTGTTTATTAACACATACACATTCATGCATACATATTTAGGAGATATTTACATGTATTTATTCATATTTACTAATAACTTTTATAATATAGAAATGTTCCTTCATTTTTACTTTTTATATTTTTCTTAAATACAAACATGTTGGCGTATGTGTTTAGAAATGCAAAATTAATATGCACAGTGCACAGACATATATTATACAAACACAAACTTTTATTCTGGATGCGATTGATCACGATTAATCGCTTTACAGCCCTAATAAATATTCAGGTTTTATTTTACTTGATTATTTCATTTTTCTCTAATGTTTGTTTTAAAATGTATTTTCTGTAAAGCTGCTTTTCAATAATTCAGTCAAAAAAGCCTGCCTAAAACCGCACCTAGTTGAATTGAATTAAGAGAGTGAGATAGGAGAGATTTCCGTTTAGACCACACACCAGTCAGACAAAAGTAGAGGCAAAGTTTAAATCAAGGCAAACTGTCTTTCTGTCTGGTCGCAGATAGTGAGATATTTTATAGCCCGTTTCAGTTCAGCTTTGCAATACTTATTATTTATTACAGACACTGTTATTTCAGTAGTCATTTCAAAGTTGTCGGTGAGAGAATCGTTTGACCACCGGTTGCTTTAGGGCACAAACAGAAAGGTATTAAAGTGAGTAAGTGTTAAAGTTAAAGTCCTAAGTTATGGTTGCCCAATTCCTGAGTTACTGGTAAAAATCATATATCGGAGAAGCATATATCGAGTTTTTCCTCCCTTCAAACATTTATTTTCAAGTACAAGAACTGCTGTGTGTGCACCAATACAATGTATATTTAGAAATAACTATTTTATGAGGTGGCTTATTTGTATACATTTTTACATTTAAAGATCCCATTCCACGCGATCCCATTTTTCAACCTTTAGTTAGTGTG
This sequence comes from Triplophysa siluroides, assembly GCA_006030095.1. NCBI lineage: Eukaryota > Metazoa > Chordata > Actinopteri > Cypriniformes > Nemacheilidae > Triplophysa > Triplophysa siluroides. The sequence continues at coordinate 1,739,323 of VCII01000203.1, read as the reverse complement.
TAATGTTGCTGTTAGACCACATACAATACCTAAAAATGATAAAGCTTAAAGTTCAGTACCAAGCGAGATATTGTCTTTAACAGAATTCACTTTTCAAGGACTACAAAGAACGGCTGGAATCGGACTACAGCCCTCTACTTCCTGGGTACATGATGTCACTTTTCCGAGTGCTCTTAAGAACCTCCGCCCAAAGGAATACACCAAAGACGGGGCGAGGCGTTCCTTAGAGATGAGGAAGAACCGCTGGAGTAGCGTTTGGTTATCAGAGATTGTAAACATTTAACTGAGCTACGCGCTAAACTACTTTTACTTTCATCACAGTCCTACAGCTGGTAATAAGAATTCAGCTAAACACATTCTAAGATAACCAACGGTCAAATAACAGCTTCCGTTACTTTAACATCGGCTGTGAAAGCTGTTCTGTGTTCTGTGTTCTGTATTACTGTGTTCTAATACACTGATATTATGTGTGTGTGTGCGCATGTGTGCATAGCCTACCTCTAAAACACTTCTGTGAAACGTCCTTTGAAGTCCTGCTTGCAAATGTCTCCTGGTCAATCTGCTTGTTTTATTATCCCACTTAGGTCGAATATAAAAAGGTAAAACTAACGCTTCTGTTATTAGTGTTAATTAATATAACCGATCTGATGCCATTTGGTCCGGTGTCATTTCCCTCGCCATAGCAAAAAACTTTAATAGACCCAAAGAAATCCAGCCATTTTGTTAGAAGAGGGACATCGGTGAACAATAGACTTGAAATATGTGAAATATAAAGCGTTTTTTGAAATTAGAAACATGAACATCCATTGTTAAACACCCCAAAAAACATAATCAAAGCCTCAAAAACAGCAAAAGAATGGCTCCTTTAAGTACAATTTCACTATTTTTCGAATAATCATATTTTTTGTTCGATTTACATATATCAAAAAATTCTTCTCCAATACAGCGCTGTAGTCCGTTTCAACAATCTGATCTGATATTTGATAATGAACAATCCACCTCCTTTTGTGCAAGAACAGACCTTGTAAGGCGAAAAGCATAACTTTGGGAGGTTAACTTTGATGACCTCAGATGACATTTCACTTTTAAAGTGAGAAGATTTCAGGCATCTTCCTAAAACTACAGCAAGCTGTCTTCAAACTATAATTACAGTTGAGTGCCTTATTGGAAGGTTTGACAGCGCTAAAGTCTCATTTCATTAAAATTGTCAGTATTAAGTACCTAATCCGGCTCTGTGCCGTTGGGTGTAATAAGGCCTGTTTGTTTGGTTGAGTTGACATAGCTGAATGTTTGGCATTACTGTCATATAAGCGTGAGTATGTTTGTTTTTAACCGATTAGCTGGCTTTATTTATTTTTTTGATTCTGTTATTTTGGCTGGAAATATGGCCATTATTTAACAGCAATAGGTCGACAAGGATGAATCCAACCTTGTAAATTAACCAATGCTGAGTTGTTTTAACCCATTGTCGGGTCCCATTTAGTGTTGAAACCAAGCATAGGTTAAATCACAACCCAACGATTGGGTTCATCACTTTTAACTCGATTCTGGGTTAAAAATAATTCAGCAATTTTTAGATTGTATTTAAAGTAACTTGGAATTTTATGTTTCAAACAGAGAGGGAGGCAGAGAGGCAAAAGTTTGTACCTTGAATAATGAGAAAACAAAGATCATGCTGATGTTTTGGATTTAATATTGTACTTAGATTAAAATATTTAAAAGTCAAACATTATATATATATTTTACAGTGCTGGTATTTTGATAAAACCAGGATTCGCTTGAGCCCGCACCAGTATAGAGAACAGAAAAAGTTTATGCATTGACTAAATGAGCACTTGAAAGGACTGTTTGATATATACAGTATATCAAATTTAAATGTACACTACAAACCACATACAGTACCATCATGTTTGCACATTTTAGACATATAACCTCTCAATGTATAGTTAACAGGAACAAAATGTTGCCATGTATAAAAGTGATCGACGTGTGTCAATAAACCATGGCTATTGACCAATCAGCATCCAGTTATAATCTCAGCAGTTCTTTTCCCCCCACCCACTTCTCCCTTTAACGGCGGTGTTAAAAGCACAGCCTGACACTTGACCTCACACATCATAATTCAGACCAGAGACGCTGAGTTTGGGCGGAACAGGAAGGAAAAAGCAATTGCTTGCGTAAGGCTGTCGAGAAAACAGAATGTTGTAATCCACCGCTAAGGAACTGTTTCCCCCTGCCAATAGATCAACTGTTCCCCCTTAACCAAACAAGAGTAGAGGGCACCTGGAGTTGAGCACTTAGAAAGCAGCACAGAAGACATTACTTTGCACGGAAAGAAGATGAGTCAGAGAGGTGCTTGGGGTTGCCCACAAGGCCATGGGCACTCATGAATGGAACATGAGGTTGGTTTGCTAAAATATTGATGAAACAACTCTATAACTTAACTTCTTTGAGACCATCTGTATCTTCTGCCCCAACACGCTCAGAGAAGATCTATCAAATATTGACACGCTCTCAAAGAACGACAGTCAAGTTCAACCTAACGATTCAAAAGTTTATTTACTGGCGGGTTGATTTCAATGCGAGGTCTCCGTGGTGCCAAACGGAAGCTTGTGATGCTGCAGAAAACCATGGCGATTTGAGAAGTGGCGGACACTTGTCGAGCCCTCTCGAAAATGCCTTGGAGAACACCGCTCAGCCGTTAGGAGGGGAGGGAGACCTCCTCAAGAATGGGCTCGAATTCCAGAAGCACTTGAGAGAATAATTAGCAGACGCTCTGGGGACGAGAGGCGAACTAGACCTTTAGCATCAATTCAGCTGGATAAATAGCTTTTGAGATATGAGTAAGAAGAGAGAAAGGTAAAAACTGGAAAACATGAAAAGAGTGACACATTTCTTGTTGGCGCTTAGGAACAGCTAAGCAAACCTCATTAGGGCTTGAAGTTTTGGAGGTCACCCAATGCGGAGTCTTCGAGTAGCATGCTAGGTCATCGGCTGGCCGTAAATAGAAGATGAACCAGATCCCACAGCTATTTTTGCCTTCTTCCAACATGCCGGGTGGGTGGTGTCACAAGGCGGTGTGAATAGCTTAATTGCTAAATAGAAGGTGACGAATGTAGTTATTTCACGCCAGCTCAGGAGAACGGTTACGCTGAACGAATTCCTCGCGCAGGGTGCAGACGTTGAACAGACTGGCAACTCTTTCAAAGAAGCTAATGACTATTGAAGATTACTTTGTTGTTTGCCTTTACGCTTGAATGTTTTACTGTGAGATGGGTAGTAAAACTGATTTGGAGATTGAAATCTTGAAAAGACTGTGAGCGGTACAATGATTTGGACGGCAAAAGCATGCAGAGGCCTAAGCTATTGACATACGTCGGCCATTACAAATTTGAAGTCTGAATGAAATTAAATAGACCTTGTTTATTTTCTAGTCTGATTTGGCCAACCATCAGACTTCATTCTCGTATATAATGCCCATTTTGAAGATTCTATCATGTGACATTTAATACTTTTTGAATAATCAGTTTGATATTAGGAACGATATTGGGTTTCAGACACCATTCAATGAGTTTGGCATTAACGCTTTAAAATTCACATTAGCCATTGGCCTACTAGCGTTGTAAAGGAGAAAATGTGTAAAGAGACCTCACGGTGCTAAGAGGAATATTACGAGCGGCTCCCTCCTGTTTAACAGTAATGATCAGCTCTTCATAGAGGGCTCCATGACTCGGGGTCACAGACACACTCGTTCACTCGATGTGGAAAAGAGAGACGAACTGTGTCTTTTTCAGCTGGTAGCCATCTTGTCTCCACTCGGGTCTGCTGTCACCGTGACCCACCGAGGGTGATTGTCACACTTGCTCTGTCACGCTTCGGCCGTTGCTTTGGTAACAGTGAAACCTTTGATCTGTGGAACCTTCATCTGATCTCACTTAACCGTGGCACAGATAGTTTCTCTTTGTTTCCTCATCCACTCACGCTCTATTATTCCTCCATGTTTGAGAAGTAGTTCACTCACCATTTCAAAATTCTTGTCTCGTATTACTGCAAACGAATATGGGTCTCCTTCTGTGGAATTTAAAAGGAGAACCTTTGAAGAACGTCCTTGTCGCTCTTTCATCAATGACATATAGTCACAAAAAACAATGACGGTTGATTCCATTGACATCGGTCCAAATTTCCCTTTCATTGTGTGGAAAAGAATGTGTAATCTGTTCTTTAATAATTCACATTTTATGAAACTCCTGGGAGTTATGAGGCTAGGCGATGACACTATTTTCATTTTGAGTGAACTGTTCCTTTAAAATGACACTTCAAAAGTACGACTTGAGACTGCGTAGCCCATGATATGCTTTGAGTTGAACAGAGTGAAAGCAAAGATTGTGTAGTCTTTTATTTTAATGACAAATGACTCTTTATTATCCTCTTACCCTGCGTGGGACTGAACTCAAGCGTTCTGTGGATGGCGGATAAATCGCCCTTCTTGTTATGACGATACCTCGTGACAGGTAGCAGGCACAATGAACCGTATTAGGCATTCCAACTGAGAAATAAACCTATTAATATTAATGTGTTCCTATTTTTATTCCTGTTTGCTGTTTACCGCAGATAAAGTTTTGCTTTGGCTGACAAGAAAAAGTTGTTCATATATTTGTTTGCGAATTTTAAGGCAGATGTTTGTATTTATTTAACAATAATAAAATGATGAAATGACATTATTCAAAACCTTTAAAAAATTATTGTTTTGTTAAACACAAAAGAAGATATTTGGAAGAATGTCAGTAACCAAACAGATCTCATACCCCATTGGCTTCCATAGTATTAATTTTCCCTTCTATGGCAGTAAATGGGGGATGAGATCTGTTTGGTTACTGACATTCTTTCAAATATCTTCCTTTGTGTTTCGCAGAACAACGACATTTATACAGGTTTGGAACAACCTGAGGGCGAGTAAACGATACTAGGATTTGCATTTTTGGGTGAGCTACCCCTTTAATAAGCAAATAAACGATTGTCCTGCTCTGTGTGTTCTACCATTATGGCCATAAATAATCAAAAATGTTACAAATCAGATATAAACTATATTTTTAACTAAAGTGACAGACAGTTCTGTATTCTCGCTATCCTCTGTGGGCCGACATCAAAGTCTTCTTGAGATCATTCCTCTCTGGAGAGCGCGGATGAAACGAAGATTCGGCTTCTCAAAATGCCACTTTTTCAGGCATTGGTGTAATAGGGTTCTGCTTTTCCGTTTCCTATAAAGCATCTTTTTTTCTCCGGTGAATGTACAGTCATTAACTGGCTGAGAGAGAGAGAGAGAGAGAGAGAGAGAGAGAGAGAGAGAGAGAGGCTGTGCCAAATGTAAAATGTATCAGTTTGTGGCCCTTTTGCAAAAGATGCCTTCGTATTCACGCAACGGCCAGATTGACATTGACAGGTCTTTGATCTACAAGCAATATGAGACATAAAGAGAGAAAGGGAGTGTGATCTAACCACCAATATGGGCTAATATAGCCCATGTTTTAATAACACGCCCATTACAAAAGCTGTATTACATTGTGACTGATTCACATGACCATCTGGACTAAAATGTGTCGCTTAGAATATTAAGATCAGACCGAAATAATCAAGGGTCTTGTTAAAAATAAACTACAACTGCTTGTGTACAGAGCGCACGTGTTACCCACACAGCTGTTTGACAGACTACATTTAACTCTTATCATTACTTCATCAGGTGCATTTAAAGTACATGAACACAAAGACTATGTTTTAAAAGTGTACTCTTTATTGAAAATATCAAGGGAAACTTTATTCGTCATGATAGGAACGCTTTAAAGAAACTGATGACCCTATTGTGTGTGTTATCATTGCATGGCAGAAATGAAGATTAACATCATATTCTGGGTCAGACACACATGCAGTGAGTCATAAAAACACAAACTCTGCCCCTCAGCCATCTGTCACACGTGCACACACAGAGAGTGGCTGATATTTCAGGAGAGACGCTTCCCTTTGTGCCTTATAAATCTTGTTTGCCGCCCCTGTTTGTTTGCATTTGAACAACAGTAATGAGCTGTAGACTTTGTGCCTCTTCACTGTGTGTTCTGTCCTTAATTATGACCATAATAATCCAATTAGAGCATTAGTGAGAGAGAGAGAGAGAGAGAGAGAGAGAGAGAGAGAGTGCCTGCAGCAACGGCAACCTTATTACAGAGCACCTTTTCAGAATCACAAATCCAGCCCATGATGAGATTCTGACCCCGACTCCAGCGTCCTCTGGCTTTATCCTGTCCTCTTTAAGCATCTTAAAAAGCAGCATTTCCTCTCTGCACTTTCATAACACTATCAGACAGTGAAAATAATAAGTTCTCGCAGATTTTGAGAAGGTCAGGTTGTGGAAGTGACACGAGGGGCGGCGGAGAGGAGTTTAGATAGATGACAGTTTTTAGCCGTGTGGACCTTATAAAACTGTGAAGGCTGTGAGGAAAATGAATGTTGAGGAGAATGTTTGCTATTCATTTTATTTTTAAAGTATCAGTAGAAATTCATTTCTGTCAACAAATACAGTCCCCAGTTTGATTAAATACTGTAATTATACAATAAAAAAAAATATATTAATACATATTCCTTACATTAATCGAATTATTTTATTGTCTTTAAACAAAAGCACGTTTTTAGAAAAGTCACGCCCCTTACCTGAAAAGTCATCACCCTTGTGGCTTATTGTTTCTCTTTCATTTATTTATTTACATGCCTTTATTTTAGCGCGGGTGTCTTCCAACTTTTTTGTCAGCTGAACTCCTTTGACATAAATTATTTAATCGAAGCACCTCCTGAGTTAAAAAAAAAAATGTAAGAACACATTTGCATGTTAATCTTAAATAACATACATTTTTATCTGTTTTAAAGTTATATTTTACAGTAGTATTTTACATAACTATTGTAATATTACTTGGGATAATGGAAACAACACTGGTAGAGATGCAGTGTACTGTATCAACTCCTGCAATCTCTTCACGGACCACCAGGGGTTCGCGAACCCCAGTTTGGGAAACCCTGGTTAAGCGAAACACTTCCGAATCTGTTGATTCCAACGCTGTTTGTGTATGCATGAGAAATGTCTCATAACTGTAACTTATGAGGTTCTGTTTGGGTTTGAAGGCTGTAAACAGATTCTTCTTCTCTTCTCTGCGCTTTTGTGTTTTTTGTCGTCCCTCATCAGAAGCAAACTTCTGCATTCTTTCCCTCACAATTTTTTATTATTGCACATCTGTTTCTCCTCCAACAGAGCACTTCCTGCTTTATGATTTTCTTCCAGAGAAAGTGTTACGAATGGGGTTCACGGTGGAGGATCTCGTCACGCAAGCTCTTCGGGTGACTGGTTAGACTTTCAAAACCGTGAAGGCAAACAGTCCTTAAGCTCCTCGCGTTTCACTCTGGCCCTTTAATGAAAGTCAAGGCGGTGAGATGAAAGTGCAGGCGGAAGGCGTTCATGGATGTTTGTGCTAATTAAGTTAAGCTTCTTGAATTATGTACATAAGATTCTCCCAAATACACACCGGCAGAAGCTTGTACATGTCTTTCACTGCTAGACTGTAAACATGTTGCGGAGGTGTTACTCGTTTAATGGCAATTTGATTGTATTGCATCTATTTTTATTGGAAATGAAAACCAATTCATGTTTGTAATGATAGTGGAGAAGACAAATTGCAGACTAAACCAAACATCTAGTTTTTAATTTTATTATAAAGGGGAGAAATCTGTTTAAATGAAGTTACCATGTTACCATCTTAAATACATAACACGTATGGGACTTATTTATTTATAAGAGAGTTATTTATTTATTAATAAAATCTATTAAAAATGTTTTATTACAAAATAATATACAATAAAAAATGTAAATATCAACATTAATAATAGTAATAGTAATAATTCAGATGGCGGAGGCATGTATGCGGACACTTTATTTTAAGAAAAATAATGCATTTTCTTTTAAAGTAGGTATAAACATATAATTCATTTTATTCCTGATGGGCTTTGTAAGACTCAGATATTCTTGACTAGCACACTTCATGATGTCCCGCACCTAATAAGCACGCAGGAATATTCTGCTGACGGTTTAAAATTGTAGGTTTCCAAAAGTTGCCTTCCAGATAATAGGCTTTGAAGATTTTTTTTTAAATAAATGATTCTAACTAGAATATGACATGTCTTGTATTCAATCTAAAATAAGCCTAAGGGGAATTTGACTAAGTTTAGTAATTATTATTTTCGACAGACAATGACAATTCCAGTCATTAGGGTTTTAAAGAATTGACATTGTGGACATAGACAGTAGAGAAAGTGATCCAGAGGTGACATTTACACAGGCTGTACCCGGACCACCAGAGTCTTCTTTTGTCTCCTTTAATGTCTCAACAAGACCTCCAGGGAGACCATGGATCCGTTTCAAACCCTAGTGAACAACCCAACCTCAACACAGCATATAACACATCAGGCACGCCCCCAACGCGAAGCCTTTTAATTACGCTGCCAACGACGATACCTACTTTTGGCCGAACGTGTATGTCTCATAAATAAGAAAGTCCCATGATGCACTGCGTCAAGCTCAGAGACAAAAATACAAGAAAGACGAAAAGTGAGTGAATTGTTAATTATAAATTTACATAAAATTCATTCAATACCAAAGGTGTCAAAAATCAGTTGCAAATAATTGAAAATGTTTTATTCAGTGTTGCACCCATGTGCTTTAGTGTGCAATGCAACCAAATGAAATGGGGAATAATCTATCTATAATCTATATGATCTAATTTACTATCAGAAACATTTAATATTAAAGGGACAGTTCACCCCAAAATGTTGTTTTTCATCATTGACATTCTTGAACACAAAAGAAGATATTTTCAAGAATGTTTGTAATCAAACATTGACACCCTCTGATTTCAAATATTTTTGAGCCGTTGCACGTGCTAACTACACCTGATAAAAAAAAAAAACATCCACCGTAGATAGTCATGAGTTTATTTGCTGAGTATTGCCAAAGTCCGTCTATGGAAGTCGTGCCACTCGGCGGCCATTTTTGCAAGTCCACAGTCCTATCTACTTGAATAGGCGTAGATATAAATAAAATCGCTAGCAATTAAATGTCATATTTCCGATCAATAACTAAACATGACATGAACTGAAAATAACTTTGGTTTCTCAGCTTAAATTGCGCAAAAAATACCTTTTTGAAAGTTTGCTGCTTTGCCTCATTGGCTGCTAATACAGAAGGAACCAATCAGCTACGCCATGTAGTAAAGTTATTATGTCAGATTGGTTTAGACTTTAGGACTGCGCCATCTGTTTCATGCCAGAAGTTTCTCTGTCATTTGGTAGAAACAGGGACCATAAAGGGAACACACCACTAAAAACGGGGGCGTCATGTGACCCCGCAGAAGGCAGATCTTTGGAACAGCGCCCATGTTAACATGTCACCACAGTACTTGCCTTCTATCTTTTCCACCTTTTTTTAAGAGAGAGGCGGCGATGTAAAAAGGAAGCATAATCTGTCTGAGTCATCAGGATCTATCACAAAGAGAAGATTTGGCCTGAATAACTTTGCAACAAAACAGTCTCCCCCGCGCATTCGAAACAGCGCTTGTTAGGTTAAGCGCATTAAAGGAAGATTGATGAGTGTGCTCTCGGCACATGGTACGAGAGAGCATCGGGTCTGCGTTTCGTCTGGAGTGGCAGACCAATCACTTGATTTTTTTTCTCTTCGCCGCATTGATCCTTGCCCAGTGTAATGATCCTGAGTTATTGTGATGCACAGAAAATAGCTGTGTTGGATGGAGGGGCCGTCCTGCACATGCATCTTTCAGAATCCCAGCTGCTTATCATTCTTTTGATGTTTGAGGTGGATGACCTCAGTGTCCCGCAAGTAATGGAGGACATTGCATTGATACGCACAAGCACACACGCAGACACAGTCCATTGAGGCATGAGCAAAAAAATATATACAGAACAACAGGAGTAGATGAATTGCAAACAGCCGTCGTATTTCGATAGAGGCTTGTATGGCTCATAGCTTAACATTCAATCTGTATGTAGGGGAATATTTCATACCTTCACTGCATTCAGGAGGAGTTTGCTGGAATGATTCTAATGCATCGGATTTTGGATGATTGTGTTTCAACAAATTCAGTAAGATATTCACTATTCTCCATCACCCGTATGGTGCTATCTATATACCCTGTACAACCCGTTTACACATTCTTCTTGCCCATCCCTGCCTATATTATTATTATTATTATTATTTATCAAGTCTACAGTATACTATCCTGTATACTGATTTTATTCTTCTTTCTTTCTTTTTTTTAATTTTATTTCTTTTTACCATATTTATGTATATTTTCTTGTGTTGTGTACATATAATTGCACTGTCCATTGAGCGAACCTGACTGCTTTTTCACTACTGATTATATTCTGTATAATTGTAGATGTGACAAATAAAACCTTGAAGGTGAATCAAGTATGAGCGGTGTGTTCCAAATGCATAAGGTCATCTGTACATTCCTCTCTGAAATGTAACAAAATAAGGTATAATCATGCCAGACAAATCCGTTGTGGTAACCTAAACTGCAGTATTTTTGAATTATTCATCATTTATTTATATAGATTTTTGGGGGTTGTAAGTCAAGGTCAAGGACACTTGAAGCATTTTTGACCCTCAAATTTTTGTTTCTACACCTTTGACTAATGCATTTATTTGTTAACTCTCTGTTGTTATAAGCTACTTTTTTGCAGTTCCATTAAAGGTCCAGTGTATGAACATGTAGCGACATCAAGCGGTGAGGTTGCGAATTGCAACCAACAGCTTACTCCACCCCGTCCTGTCGTCACGTTTTCGCTTCTTTGCCGAAGGAGATAACGTATTTACGAAACTCGCTCTGTAGAGCACTTTGTCCATTTAGGGCTACTGTAGAAACAACATGGCAAATTCCATCCTAACGGGCCCCTCGGTGTATATAGACAGAAATAGCTCATTCTAAGGTAATGAAAACATAACGCTTCATTATTTGAGTTCTCTATACCCGTCTGAAGACACAGTTATGCATATTAAATTGCATTTCTGTCAATAGATCCTCCAAAAAATTACACACGGCACCTTTAACTGCGATGGGGCAAGTTTCTACTGTACAATCGAAAGAGTTAACTTTACTTAAAAAAGCATGCAAACCGATTGCCTTAAAAAAACTAAGTAAAGTGAAAAAGCAATAGTTGTTGTACTAAAGAATAAATATAACAAATAAAAAAGTGCTTATTTAGTGTAATGAACTCACGCTAGAGTTCAGGTAACTAAAAAAATTGTATCAAGTACTTGATCATTTTTTTATTGAATTATACTGTGTTTGTATTTCAAACAACCAATTTATTTAAGTTGAGCTGACTAGGGTGACATTTTCTGCAACTTGGAATTTCTGAATGTATTTATTTTAATCGCAATCTGATTTACTTGGTAAAAGCGTTTTTGACGTCAATACTGCATTGATTTCTGAATTATTAGCTGTTTTGAAGCATTGTCTTTTCTAAAAAGTAAATCATGTTGCTTTGAAGTTTTCTGTCAGATGGCCCCTTTAAATACTTGTGTATCGTTCAAATTCTATGGAGCCATTTTATGCGTCCATTAAGGTGGGAGTGTTTTGAATATTGTCCGTCTGGTGTGAAGGTGACTGAATCGTCAGGTTTTGCAATAAACGCGACGGAGACCTTAGCTATCCACTCCGACCATCAGACGCACTCATTTGAATTCTTCTCGCTTTGGACTGCAACTTTACTCACTGCATCACCTAGTGCCGTGAAAGAAAATCAATTGTTATTTGTTATAAATATATTTATATATTTTCCACCTGTCCTTCTTCGAATGAACGAAATCAAGTTGTATAGTACCCGTTGACTTTAGTTAGATAATGGTAATGCTGGATTGAACTTTACAGACTGAAACAGATTTCATTTAGAGCTCTTGAGTAAGTAATGAGGGAAATTATTTTGGCATTTACGGTAAGAGTTTGTTTATTGTATAACGCAGTGACTGCATGCTAGTATGTGAAGGATTTGTACTCAAAAGCATTTGCATACGTGATTGTTAAAGGTCAAGTGCATGGATTTTGCAGCATCTAGGGGTGACGTTGTGAATTGCAACCAACGGCTCACTCCAACCCTTCCTTTCAAAGCACTATGGTGGCTGACGCAGTTCTGATGTCGTCACGTTCTCGCATCCTTGCGTATTTACGACGCTTGTTTTGTAGAGCAGTTTGTCCGTTCAGGGCTACTGTAGTAACAACATGGTGAATTCCATGCAAGGGGACCCGTGGTGCATGTAGATAGAAAAACCTCATTCTAAGGAAATAAAATCCTAACGCTGTACATTATGTAACTTTGTACACCTATGAACACATAGTTATGTATATTATATAGCATTTCTGCCAATAGATCCTCCAAAAATGACACACAGCACCTTTAAGTCTAATCTGTTACTTTTGCCTCTCTATCGCCATCTCTGTTTGAAACATACAATAGCAGGTCACTTCAAGTGTTTATCTATACGTAGGTCAAATGACCTCAAACTGAGTTAAACCACGGTCACACTAGACTTTTCATTCCATTGACTTCCATTCATACGCATGCGTCAGACCGGAAATTTTGTAGCGTCACAAAGTTCAAGTTTGGTCATCTCTGACTTGCGAATTTGCGTCACGTGAGTGCGTGAAACCAATAAAAGATCAAAACGTCACAGCGTGAAATGTTAAAAATGGAGGAATCGCCCCCGCCCATTTTCGTACCACCGTCCGAACAAATTTCGCATGCTCAAAGTCAACTCTGACCGCGACATTATCCTAACAAAATATCCGACAGCACAACTTAAACTGTTTTCAACTCAGATTTTTGTTTAATTCTAACCAAAAAAGAATTGCATTAGTTATTTAACAACACAATCTCGCAGGAATTTGTCTAAGAATCTTATTCATACATTTTAGTAAGATTTGCTTTTGCATCAGTGCCGTAAGATATAGGGGTGGGGTTAGGACAGTTGCGTTTCTAATAACATCCGTTCGTTACGATTCACATTAAATGAATTTATACAAATTAGCCACCGTAAAAAATAGCTATGAATTCCAGTGAGACCAGGCTGAATATAAATAAAAGAACACTTTACAAACAAAATTTTTGTGCAAAACGATTTATGGCGCTTTCCAAATTGCACGTACTTCACTGGCTGTAAAGCAAGGCATTATCTACCAGCTCTCAGCTTTGAAATTTTGACACACACACACACGCACACACACACACACACGCACGCACACACACGCACACATACTCACACACACAGTGTGAAGTGGGGTTACCCATGGACTGGCAGTGGTCCGTGTGGACTGCAGCACAGTTTGTTAGGACTGCGTGGGTGCGCTCCATTACTTACACTGGATGCCTTATCTCTTCATTTAAGCCCAGAGGAATTACAGAGCCAGAGAAAGCTGCGAAAGAGAGACTGAGTGAAAGAGATATTAGATAAGAGATTTCGCATCGGAACGAGACAGAACTACAGCATGAGGGCGGTGTTTGAAAACAAGTCTGTTGGCAGGAAACAAAGCATGCATGCGTCTTTCTGATTCAGTGGTTATGAACAATACTGCATTGAGAAGGAAATTGTGAAATTTGTGCAGATTTTCAAGCACCAGGGTCAAAAAATGAGCAAACATATAATGGAAATGGACATAAATGCCCAGCCACAGTATTTATAAATGTGGGAAAGGGTAAGAAATGTCATAGAGAACTGAATATCACGGAGACTGTTTAGACATTTGATTTATGCCATTAAGTAACGAGTCACTTAGCAACCTCATAGCAACGGCCTGGCATCATGGTGCCACCTTTTGATTATGGATAAGCAGCACTCGTACTTTCTTTCGAAAATAAACAAGCCAGTCAATTCTCATATTTATCCATTCCTTGCATAATGTATATTTTATCAAATCTGTGTCAGTCAGCGATGGTATTTGGCGAGAGGTGCCAGGCCTTGTTTTTCAATGAGATGCTAAACACGACCCGGTGATTGACAGGGGAAGGTAGCGCGCTCTTCAGCGCGACAGGTATATCATCAGCTTCCTGTCAGGGAGGAAGTCCCTCGCTGTCCTGCTGCGTGCACAGAGCCTATTACCTCAGTTATGGCTGGATGTCAGGTGGAGAATGGGTGACACACTGCCAAGCCGCACGAACAGAGGACTGGATGCCGAATGGGGGGCACACGAGCGCTCGAAAAACTGTGCCTAGACATGCCTTTTGAAATCCTGTTGAAGATTTCACAATAGAATCTTTTATGAGAAATTCACTTTTGCAATTCAGTTGAAAGAAGTGTTGGCGCTGGCTCTTTTCTTTTCTGTCTGTCACCTTCTCTTTTATCCGTGGAATGCTGTGTTCTGCGTAAACCCTCCCCGGTGGCTTTCGGGTCACTTTTGGGTTAATAAATCCACTTCTTGCCGTTCAGTTGTGAGAGCAGTTGTGTCACCGAGATGGCTGTCACTCTCAAAGACGCTCAGCCAGAGCTGAAATCTGGGCTGGCAACCATCATGTTTTGAATTGGACAAAGCACTGGCAGCGACCCAGACATCTCTCTCTCGCTTGGTTGTTCGTATGTTTTTTTTTCTCTTTGTGATATATCTAAGGCAACTGTCAGTCAAGACTTTTTTAACCCACGCGAACAAGAGGAGTACAAGATCGAGCGGAACGCTAAAGAGATTTTGGTTGAAGGGAATGACAGCGGTTTATGTATCTTGTCATCACCTTGTTGGCAAACTCACCAGCTGTGCGGATTTCAGCTACAGAGAGCCAGCAAAATGATATCAAACGCTGCCTGTATGTGTGGGCTGAGCACTACAAAAACGCCTAACGTCACCATCATGTCTCATTAGCTCTCCATTCAGCTATCGTTCGCTATACTAATGGGCCTTGTACTAGCTTGTTTTTTGCTTCGGGTTTATTAACGCTCTCAGCTTTCCAGTCTGGTTCCATCCTGTTTGTTTGATCTCGCTTTGTACTTTCGGGGCCAACTTGGGTACATTTGCATCCTCAGCATAGTTTTCCAACAGGTTCCAAACGGCTGCAGGTGTGCGCACGAATTCAAATGATTCGAATTTCGAGCCATGCTGCACATATACATATCGTGGCGCCAGCTCGATTTTCCGGTACATGTTACGTCCGTGATGCGGTCGGTAGATAGCCCAGAGGTCTCCGAGGATGGGCTTAATTCTTGTTCCTTTCATAAAGGGAATTGGACGTCTCTACCTCGAACTGTTTGGACCGGTGACTGAGTCTAAGGGCCGGCTTGTTCAATACTTCCCTTTCAATCCCCATCAATCCTGCATGACATTTAATTTCCCCGTAGACCGCCACCCGGCAGGGGGCTGGCTTTTCCCATCAATCCATCCCCGGCAGACATTGGAGACACGTTACAGTCCCGGGCGGGCCACCAGACAGATGCCTTCCTTCGGTACTGCAGTCACGGTACTACGCATCGGCGCATTGTGTAGCTCAGGAGTCGGATTCAAATACAAATAGTGCGGATGATAAACCAAGGTGATGTGGCGTTTAGGACTATTGAACTGTGCTGCTACTTAGGTGCCTGGGAAGTTGCCTGACTTTAATTTGTTTTGTCACAGCCTAATTTTGTTTGCTGTATTGATGCCGGGAGGCATGCGAGACATCGGATTCAAACCAGAGGTTGCAAATGAACGCCTTGGATAAAACGGGCCAAACACGTCAACTTTTATTACGTTTGGTGCAATCGGCTGATCTTCAGATGTGATCATTGCCATCACTTTGATTAAAGCACGCATTTCCAGCTGTTTGTTTTCATGTTGATTGTGATGTTCGAGCGATAGAATATGCCACAGACAGGACCGTGATGGATCAAAAGAGCTCATGTAGATAAACGGCATTAATTACAAATCTCAGAATGACAAATGGCTACTGTCACGTAATGAAAAATTCGCAGCGCAGTTTCATTAATGCTGTGCTATTTAAAGCAGTCCAGAAAGTCAAATAAAAACCGAAACATTTGAACGCACTCTTTCTATGATAAAAAGACAAAAATGAAAATGACAAGGTCTCCGTCATATTCTTTTATTAAAATGAGCCGTTATGTATAGTTTGAAAAAAGCACAGGTCCACACGCAGAGAAAGATATATTAAACTGCATTTGATCAAGTAACATATAACATATTCCAAGCTTTGTCTAGTTCCCTCTGACACGTTCCAGTATATCATAAACACAAATTTGGGCGATAGCAGTAATCTACTAATCACCGGGACACTGATGTCTCAATTACCTGCGACACGAGTACAAGGTCACGTATTAAAACGCAGCAGCGATTTATCAGCGACGACTCTGTACAACGCACCATGAGCGATGTGTTTCCCGTATCATTTGTATTGTTTATCGATGTAGCTGTTTGGAAGTACAGTGGCGTTATGAAAAATGCACCTGCGCTCCTTTTGAAGAACACAATGAATTTATTGAGCAGCCGATTCTTGTAAAGCAAGTAAGCAGCCGTATTGACGTGCTGTAAAACGCCGCGCAGCTATTTCTGGTCCTGCGTTTACGCCTGCATCTCGGTCGAGATAAGGTGCCAATGAACCACATCAGGAATAAAATCTGTATGAAAACTTGCACTTCTCTTGCTTAAATCATGTAAACAAAACGAATGTGTCAGGTTAGTCCAGCCCATGCACATTATAGAGTAAACATCGATTGGCTGTAGTAACTAAAAGGCGTGGCTTTTGAATTCAGGTCTTGTAGAGCATTTCCACAATTCCTCTGTGGAATAACACGATCGGCTCTTACACCTGTAAGGTGACACTACAGCCGCCATAAATGCGCCAGCGTTTCGTCTACTCCCCCTAATGTCTCGGATGACGAGTGGTCTATTTTATCCGTTAGTTTGATGCATTCAGCTGTTTTGTGTGAGATATGCAGATAGACTGTTTTGTCTGCTAAAGCACTAATCATCCATGCAGCGCCGGAGCCATTAATTGAGATTTGATAGTATACAATTAACTGATTGTATGTCGCTGGATGTGGGTGTCGACTAGTGGGGCATCCCTTCATTTTTGCACGCGTTTCTCAACAGCAAAATAATGGCATGGAAATGAATCTCTTTTAATAAGGCCATTGAAGAAGGGTGTGCTAAAGAATTAAGCCTATGGACTTAGGTAAAGGTTAAAAAGTAAGACTCCGGTTTTCAAGTAACACATATGTTGCCACTGCAAGGATATTAGACGGTAAAATCCATTTTGGTTCCAAATTGAATGGAATTAAATGTATTATTTTTAGCGGATGTATACCCACATGACATGCAATATATATATATATATATATATATATATATATAGCAACACAGCATTTACTGTAGAACTGACTGACCTGTGAAGGCTTTTTCTGCATTAATGACACTCCACTCTGACATGAATTACGCCTTGTTTCAAACCTGTACACATTTCTTTGTTTGATCAAACACAAAGATATTTGGAAGAATGTTAGCAACTGACAGTTCTGGGACATCATTGACTACTATGGTAGGAAAAAGGATTGTATAATTTCTTTTGTTCTGTTGAATACAAAAGAAGAAAATGAAGTTAAAATGAAGTGCCCCCAAACACCACTGGGGCATTTTTGACTATACCACTTTAATCTTTTCTTGTGTGCTTCAGTGGAAGCAGAGAAATCTGACCTTTTGTACAGAGACGTTCAATTGGTCAATGTCACAAATTTGCTTACATTTAATTTTACGAGTTAGAACATGGGTTATTAGCCCAAATCCTGTACATGTACTAAATCATGTACAGGTTTAAATGGGGAAAAATTACAGATTTTTGATGTAGTCTCAACCTGTTGTTTTCCACATACAGTCTCCCGAAATAATGATAAAAGATCTTTGCCCAAACATGTATGGAAGGAGAGCTGTAAGCTCATCTGGAATCATCCTTGTTTACTATCTCACAGAGGGCTTTAGAAGGACCCTTGATGACATCACAGCTTCAAAGCAAACAGATTCCTGCCCTCTCATGCCACACACATACACGCGGCACACACGTGTACACGCTAGCGTTCGTCTGATCCCCGTCACAGTATGAATAGTGGGTGGAGAGGCCAGGTGGATTCACACAAAGTAATGAAATGAAATGACGGCCCTCCAGAAAGAGTCGACCAAAAAAATAAAAAGACGCCGAAAAAAAGAGGGCAGATTTGGGCTGGCCAGGAAATTGAAGCCATTGCAAGCAAATTGAGTTCAAGTCCTTTTGAAGGGAGAGAGCACACCAATCAATTTGGCCGCTGCCAGGCGCTGGGAGACGGTTGCGTGGTGGTGGGGGCGGTTTGGGGTAGCGGAGCATCCGTTAACTAGGGTGGATAGAGGGGGGGGGACGGTAAACATCAGATAGCGGGCGGAAGAGATGCTAGCGGTTTTTCACAAAACATGCACGTATGTATAAACACCGCCAGAAAAAGACTCCGTTGCCGTTTCCAGCATTGGAATTCAGCGTAGCGTCAGCGTAGGTGGCAAAAAACACGGATGCTTCCTCCAAAAAACATTGAGGGAAAGTGCAGAGTCAGCGTTCGTGCGTGGCACAAACATTCGTTTAGATCAACGCTTTTCTTTTGCACGCGGAACGTGCAACAAACTCTCTTTTCCGCTTTTCCAGTGAAGATGTGGTCTTGGAAACGGGTTGGGCGGAAATCTGAAAATTGGCTTCGTGGGCTGGACGAAACAATTCTTTGAATTAGAATTTAAAGTTGAACATGTATGATAACAAAATGTATTCAAAATGTTATCAAACTTACGTTTAGGCGTTTGGCGGACGCTTTCATCCAAAGCGAAACTGTATTACATGATATACATTTTAAATGTGTGTTTCCGAACCCGGGACCTTTGTGATGCTAACCCAATGCTTTATTGAACTAAAGGAATACTTAAAAAAAAAAAAAACACTTTGTAATTCGTTCTGTTTTAAATGTTCATCGCCCCGTTTGCTACCACAGGTCAAGAATTAAACAAGGAACCCTTTATGAATTCAATTCCTGATTTTCCCCTTACTCTCGCACCACCTCCGTTTCGTTTCCGCCGCCAAGATCTCTCCTCCCGCTAGTTCTTGGACACTGACACAACATCTCAGCTAATTGCGCCGGTTGCTCAGCAGGGCTGTGGAGACTGAGGCAAGGTTGACGCTGGGTGGAATCATAACCCCCCAAGGCCTTATTAACTCTGTTGGTTCCCCAATTAATCCATTAAGTTGTTTTGGCTTGGTTGCAGAGGCCCCAGGCACAATTTTATATACCGATACGCAGCAGCATTAGGTGCTAAGATGTTTGCGAAGGGGATTAACCGCATGATATAGCGTGTGATTTTAAGATTTTGTGTTTTATGTTTCTTAGCATGATGTCTTAATTGTGTATGGGTCTTTTTCCGTAGCGACACGGGCTCGTACATTAAGGCGTCGGGCCTTTAATGAGGTCTCTTAAAATTGGAGCCATAATGAGCTGTGAAGTTTAATGATTTTAATTAGGGCTCGTGTAACCTGGGTTGATGAGAATAAGAGACAATTATCAAGAACACAGGCACACTGAATGTAATTATGAACATTTATAAACTACTATGAAATGTTTCAGCAGGAACATCTGATTCGGAGACGATGAAACGGGAATAGGTTTTGAAAAGAGGGATGTGAATGCAGCGTGTTAAAGCTTGAAACTGAACTTTTCCTTCATTGCATAAGGTATGCATATTGAACTGATCTGAATCGGTCAAAGATTGTTGTATCTCAACACAGTCTCGCGGGAATTTGTGAAATTGTCACGAACCGTAATCTATTCATTTGTGTTCATCAACATTGTGTTCATTGTGCCAGTCAGCACTGCTTCCATCAAAAGTACTTTAATACGCGATATCTTTCATATGTATAAATATATATCAACCCAATCTGATGGTAATTCATACCTATTTTACAAGATGGCTCATTCGTGTGAATTCCTATTTCCTACGATCTTATTCGTTTGTTTTGTTATGATATGACTTTTCCCCTGTGACGTTAGGTTTAGGGGCGGGGTTAGAGGAGACATTTATCATTGTTTTGTCACCTCGTGAAACTAGCACTTTTAGCTAAATTAGCCTTTGCGGCTGTGATTTTAGGGTTTGAGTTGAGGTAAGCTGTTGGTTAGCCAACTCCTAAAGTATTTGCGACTTCTTTTGATATCAGGTTAGAAATATATAAATGTACATACACACGCGGTCTTTGTGATGATAAATTGTTGTGCTGGTGACACAAAAAGAGGAAATTCGTGTTGATGAACACGAATTAATAGATTTCCATTTTGTGACAATTTCACGAATTCCTGTGAGACTGGGTTGTGTACCACAGGACGGAAATGTGACCACAGAAACTACAGAAGATGCTTAACAGCGATGATATAGAAGAACCAGTTTTGGTTCCCCTAAGAACAGTTCACTCAAAGGGTCTTAAATGAACCATTTCTTTCTTTCTTTATCATTGTCCAAAAAAGTTTTTTCCAATACAAAGAACTTTCTGTGAAAGATGTTCTTTATAGAACCATTCAGCCAAAAACGATTCTTCTTTGGCTTTTTCAAGAGCGTTAAGAGTAAAATGTTGAAAAGAAATACTTTTCTTGTCATTTGAAAAATGAATTCTTTGCACTATGAAAACACACTGTATCTTGATCGAGGTGCGGTGAACACTGCGTATATGTTCTTATTTATTAACACTTGTTTTGTGATAAGGGCACTCACCAATGCAGAGCGGCAAACAAACAGCCCACTGAACTGTAAAAGTTAGAGAAAGGATCAAAAATGGAAGTGAAAAAATACATTATGATTGTTTTCGGATCAGAACACTTTACTAACCCACAGTAAGGGGAACCTAGGGAAACGTTAAAAAACTAAAAATATATCGTAGTATACAGTATAATGAAATGACCCCTTTTAAAACTCATGTGGTTTGTTATTTTTTTGAGAACTTTTAATGGTCCCTTGTTTTTTAATACTTCATGCAGAGTCATTTTTAGACTTTACCGCCTCCAACAACAAAAGTGACTGTGATTACACTATACAACAGACTATATTAGATTAGAGCACATCTGTGCCTGAGTAGTGTGTGTGTGCGTGTGAATAAGAAATCTTCAGCTGATCTCAAGCTAGCATAAAGCTGAGAAGTTTTTGTACTCAGAAATCGAAAATAGACTTGGGTCCTGCACCCAAATGAGTCATCCGACCTCTGAAAAATCTTTTAGCACCATTAACATTTGAAACATACCTAATGACATGTTAGAAAACCCAGCAGCGGAATCCACGCAGGGCAGTCGAATTCAGCGCAGTCCATTTAGTCTCTGTAATTAGCACTTGGCCATTTTTGCACATAAATGGTCGTTCGTGTTTTCTAGACTGCCTCACGTTTGTTTTTTGCTAACGTTATTGGCTTTCAAAGTCACTGATGCAAGAGAAACGGCGGCTATTAAATGCCTGACAGCCTCTAATTTCCAAAGGAGTCCATTAGAGATATTATTGTTGATCTTTGAATCAGAAAAGGAGTTTGAATGCAATATATTTTGTGTGTTAAATGCTCATGTCTTAAGATGCAATTTGATGCATGTGCAGCTTTGTTTTCATCGTCATTACAGTGTTGCGAGTTGTTTATTACTCCGTTTTAATGCCTTTGATGAATCTCCAGTGTCATGCTGAATAAATAAATATCTGTTTGCTTGTGAATTGTTTTTGATGAGAAAGACTGGGTGTTGAGAAATAATATTGGCAAAAAATATTGTTGATTTGTGCAGTCTTTGCCATGAATCAATCGACCTGCTTGGCACAGCGGACCGAATCAAATGAGTCATCAGGCTGAATCATAACCGGAATCGCTCCGATGAATCACTTCCTGTATCGACGGTCATCAGGTTCAGATTAAAAACGATAACGTGTTCTGTGTTTTTTTAAGCGATTTCCACATTTGAAATGAAATGTAAGTTTATGAGAAAGTTAAAGCAGTCTAATTTCTGTTTATGGGACACAACAGATTTTAAGAAGCGAGGTCAGAATGAATCGGGCCAATTGACGCGTTTTTGGTTTATCACCTGCAATGTTTTAATATGAGGACAGACTGTATTGCAGGTCATTAGTGAATAAAACGTTGTTGTTTTTTGTGCATTTCTAACAGTGCGTTCAAAAATGGAGCCAAACATATCATGAGTTAAGTGGTATTTAATTTTTGTTGGTAGAAATACGTTTCAGGGCCAGTTGCAGGGCTGGGGGTGTTGGTGCCCCCTGCTGAAAAATGTAGGAAGCACGGATTTAACGTCCTCCATTAATTCATGGAGAACAAGGGGTCTCGTGTGCTGCGAAGACAACACACTGATGGTGTTCCTACATCATCCATTTCCTGTTTATTTTCTTGCCCTCCAGTGCTTGAAAATGAATATAATTGCAACGCATAGACCAATATGTAGAAGCATGCTCTCTCTCTCTCTCCCTCACACACACAAACACGCAGCGCAGACGCATGGCAACCTCGGTGTCGTGTCACACACGGCGGGTTTGAGGGAAATTTGCTGGCTGCTTGGCAACCACACAAATGGAGAAATGATCTGGGCAATTTTTTTTCCAGATGATTAGCTTCAACAGAAATTATGGTTGCTAAGATCATTGACCATAAAATTAATTATTAAGCCAGGAATCAGTTGCATTTCTAATGCTACTAAACAGATTTTTCTTCTTTAATTTTCTTTAACCTCGGTTATCTATAATACGTTGTGTATATTTGGTCGGGAGTTGATTTATGTCATGGGTTGTATTAGTGAAAAGCTTAGCTCCAGCCAGAGTAATACCATGCACCGTTTCAGATCTGACAGTAATGTGGGTATTTACCTTGAACACCGCGGCTTGCGGATGGAGACGTGGGGAGGGCTGTGGATCGGACGTATATCCATTACCTGCATCAGTGAACGTTTTACGATGTCAACCTTTTCGTTTTTATCCTGCAGACTTGCAGAGATTGGATCTCATTACAAAACACTAATGAGATCAGATTTGGCTTTCAATGTGGGTCACTTGGTTTCTAATCTGATGCATATCTGACAGCTGGTCATATGAACGCTTGTGTTTGATTCATAGATTAGATTATGATTTTCATCATCGTTGCAGGACAGAGTTACTGAATTCATGGGTAAGAAGAACATTGGAAAGTGAGCGTGAGCTGTTAATATCACGTTTCTCATTTAGAAATGAAAATACCCATTCACTTTTCACACAGACGGGCAACGTAATTGAATTGCGCTGATCAACTTTCCGACATTAATGTAAACTTTCATTAATGTCTCAAGTAGATCTGAGTACCCAGTAGAACGTGTACATTTTGCAATGACACGAAAATAGTCTGAGACACCACCATGCGTTTCATTCTTTCTGAATCCATGTTTATGCTTTAGCAGAAAAAACTGCACTGTTGTAGCTTAACTGGTTGAGCATGACCAAGGTCAGGGTTCAAATCCCACTGCTAAAATGTAAATAAAAGCCCAACGCAATGCATAAGAAAATTGCATGTGTTGCTTTAGCGTGTGTACACGAGGATATTTGTGAACCTACATAACAACAGCCTGAGCGAAAGTTTTTTCGTGCTTTTAAAGCATGACACAATCCCCACCGCCTCATCTCAGTGGTTTGCTTATTTTCTGTCAGCGCGTTCTCTCTCTATGGGTCATTCCCATCCATATGCATGTGCCGTTGCCTGCACGCCGGGGCCCTTCACGGCACGTGCCGGTTGGTCGGCCCTGTGACGAATTTCCACTTCATCACGGCAGAGTGGCCTGCCTGCGCATGAACTGCGCTGGCTGCGTGACCTAAGCTCCGGCTGAGAAATGTAATGTTATTTTCCCCACCTGCTGCCGTAAAGCCCTCACGCCACCGTGATGATGAAGGGATGCTGTTATGATCGAAAACTGCAGTCGGATTGAGATTCTGAATAATTCAGAGATTTACCTGGGAAACGCAAGGTCGGATCGAAAAGTGGGAGCCGGGCACGAGGAGGGTGTCGCCGGTGTAATTGGTTTAGCCGAATGTTTTATGCCGTCTCAGGATTGCAGACATAAGGGGCCGCGTGAATGCGGGAGAGAAAGCAACACCTGTCCGCGTCTGACAGTCTATCCAAACGGGATTAGCGTTCGATCCCTGTGATTAGAGTTGTGGCGAGCTGCGCTTCTCGGCGTACGCCGTGGAAAGGGTAGCGGGATGCAGATTACACTTATTATACGCGAGCAGAGGTGTCCAACGCGCTCGCGTGTGCCGATTTGCCGGGAGCTGCGTGTACACGATCTATCCATACAAATGACTCATTCCGGTTTGCCTCCCTAATAGGTAGGCAGATGTGCCGGCCGCCCCCCCGCCCCCGCTCCGTGATGCTGGAAGCGAGGAGGAAAATGGGTAGACGGCCAAGAAAAGCAGCAGTTTGTCAATGCTAATCCTATACGGTGGTCTACGTGACGTGTTGCAAATGTTCGACTGCCAATAGCAATATAATTGAGCTTTCTTTCAATCTCGCCCTCGTCGGGTTGCCGCGGCTGTTCGGGTTCCCCGCGTCGCTGGCGGGCCTGCGCGCGAGCCAGGGAATTAGGGTAGGCGATGCGATCCTGCTTTTCTGTAAGCAAATAGGTTTAGCACCTGGCAACACTCACTGAACACTATATTATCCTCTCATCGTTACTGGAGACAGGCGCATCGCAGTGAAAACGTGCCGCTCAACGCATTTTCTTTCCCGCGTAGTTTTGTCACTCTACGCTTTGCTGGCGAGTTTGTTTTCCCTCCTGTAGACTCTGTGTGGCTCGGTCGGTCTGCACTTCTGACTTGGAAACACCGGCCGGAGCGCAGCGATGACATTTGGTGGACGTGTCATCCCCAGTGTCAAGATCCATTTTCATCATGTTGCATTTCTTTTCGTGGCTGTCTCTCCACCTCTCCCTCGCTCTCTCCACCTCTTCGCGAATTCAATCCATTTCCATTAGACAGCCATCTGCCTGCCCTTTTCAGGTGCTGATGTTTAGAAGGGTGGAGCTGGCCAGGTCAGGGCATGTTCTCATAAAGTTCCTAACAGAGGGTCTGCTCTCGAACTAAGCGCGGGGCACATCACCGTTCAGCCAACAGAGCACAGCAGTGGAGATCTACAAGTAGAAAATCCTTCTCAACAGAGAAATTGAATTGCTACAATAATGTTTAAACCTTTCAAGACCGATCTGTGGTATGACTTAAGTGAGTATGCTTCTTGTAGAAGCCACAGATCATTGTCATGTAATAAATAAATAATGACAATTAAAATTTTATTATTTAGTAGGGCTGCACGATATTAAAGAAAAATGTGACATGCGACACATGTATCTTGCTAAATCATGTGATGATACAACTTCAACTTTGCAAATCAGTTTGAACTGAACTGAAAAGCGAAAATTAAATAACCAACAAACATGTTTCACATTCTTTTGGATCTTTCATCATCTTCTACACGTCAGATCACTCATGTGCACATACTGTAGGCAGAACATTTGCCAGTCTCTTTACTATCTTCTTCACCGACCTCAAACTCGACTATACATAACTTTTTCTTGAAGCATTCATTTCATTCAGTTTTTGAAATCCTTTGCAATATTTTGATCATTTTTGTGCATTGCGATTATTGTGTAGCCTTATTGTTTAGTGAGTCAATCGACAGGCATACTTCTAAAATATAGTACGCAATCCTATGAGTAGTTTTACTTATATAAGATGCTAAATCAGTTGAAGTACACGGTCTTTATTCTGTTATGATTTTTGCATCACATAAAAAATATCCCAGTTCATCGCTATACAAATCAAACAGGCCAGCCAGTTAGATTGCTAACCGAAGACTTACTAAATACACCCAGAATTAAGACCAAATTGATTGTGAAGTGATTTTGTTTTATTTCCAAGCAAGCACCAAATAAAGCATCCAAAAAACGTTGAATCATCCGGTCGAAACACTTGTAAGGGGCAGAGAATTTCGTGAGAAGTAGAATCTTACAAGACCAAAGAGTCTTGTAAGAAAAGTCCTCTGCATTCAAGACAAGGTGGAGGAAAGTCAAAGTCCTGACTTAACTCAGACATGTATTATGTGGTGGTCTGGAACGAAGACAGAACCTTGAAGCCCTTCAGGGACCCAATGTAAAAATTTCACATTGTATCCGTGCGGATCTTGATCATCACGATGTATTCTCTCTCTGACCACCTCTCCTTGTAGTCCTGTAAGAGCACAGCGGCGTGGAGGTCCGAGGCTGGACAAGCGCATGCCAACCCTGCTTTCAAATGATGGCGTGTCATTCAAAAGAACTCCTGACACATCCTATCTGAATCTGCTTTGAGAGCGGAGGCATACACTTCAGGAGAGAGAGAGAACCTCGGCATTGTAAGGCGTTTAACCTCGCTAAAGAGGCCTTTGCGTTATTTCGGTCTAATATGAAATTGCCTCGCGGCCCAGGTCTCTGCTCGAAGAAAAAACAAGGAGAGATAGACAACACAACAGACCTTTTTCCAACAGTCTGCCCTTTTCATTGCTGAGGTGTGGAATAGGGGGGAGGTGTTTGTTGTCCTATGATGGGGTTATTTTGCCATGATAGCTTGATTTTCACAACACCTGCACCCACCGTTTGTTTACCTTTAATAAGTCAGAGGCTGGGAAAAGTTGTTTGTGCCGGAGTATTGTTGATGGATTTTGAAGGAGATTGTTGATTTTTGTCAAATCGAAAGGTCGCTGATGCAAGACGTGCTCACCTCGGAATGTTTCTAATGGGAAAAAATAGCTCTTAACAGCCCAATTGTTTTATTTGTATAGTATTGGGTAGTATTATTATAGTGTAGTGTTGTATTGGGTATATTAGGGTAGTATTGTATTTAAAATATTGTTTGTATTTTACTGAAAAGTATTTCAATTTATGATAAAGTGAAATATTAAAGACTTAACATTTGTATGTCCAGTGTGTACATCTAGATCACCAAAGCAGAGGATGGTTGTGCCAAGACAGAAGTAGTCAGGAGCGTGGCGGCCATCTTTAGTGCATCTGCAGTACTACAGTTGATATAATTCAATTGAATCCTGAAGCATTATAGGTAAAATCACGCAGGCATAATAGCTTAAGGTAAAGAGGCATTGAAAAACATTGAGTGTGTGAGAGAGAGAGAGAGAGAGAGAGAGAGAGAGAGAGAGATTGGAAGTGTTGCCTGGCCTATGTGCCTGCTGATGAAAATGAGTCAAGTGGCACTGCATCGATTTACATCTCATCTCTAAAACATTGAGCAAATAAGCGTTATTTCAACGGGTCTAGAGTTTTTCGCTCTCAAACCATGCCGTGTGAAGTATGCTCACGCTCGGGCTGTTTTTACCTCTGACAAGTTCACGTTAACATTGCACATTGCTGAGACACTTTCATATGGACAAATAACTACTCATATAAAAAACGACTTTATTTTAAACATGGGACTGTTACTTACAATGCAGGACACATTTTTAACTGAAAGATGTGTTTTGTTCTTCTGTCTGAGGGTTAGCATTTTTCTACAATTGGTCTTCTCTCCCTCATGACTCCCCTTTATAAATGTCTAGTTACTTGAAGAATTCACTTAAGACACTTTCACAGGTGCACGAATGAATGAAAAAACAGCTAAATGCAAAGAAAGAAGATATAGTCCCAGGCATGTAAGCTAAGATACCTCTATGGTTGCTATCCCTGTTAAAAAAACAGCACATGCCGGTTTGCTATGTTTTGATGCTGGTTTGTGCTGGTTGAAGCTGGTCATGTGCTGGTCCATAGCTGGTTGAAGCTGGTCGAACCAGCATCGAAACATACCTAACCCAGTATGTGCTGTTTTTTTCAACAGGGATATGCAGGTTTTTGACATCTTAACCGTATTTTGTGTACTTTAACAAAGCTATAATGCTGTATCAGAATCCAGAGTGAGTACTAAACATGAATGAAACAGAGATATGCATGCATACATATTCAGTATAGTTGAACAACATTGGAATGATGCTCTACCAACTTCAAACTCTTTATTTTTCTTAGCTCCATGGCTAGAAGTAGAATCGGGTTGTTAGTCACTCCATACAGAAAGCACACACACACACACACACACACACACACACTGACTGACTCACTCAGTGAAGCAGAGTCTCTCTGCCCGGGCGAGGAGCTGTTAGCGTGAAGCTAATGCTTTGAGGCAGAACAGAGGAGGGTTCCAGAGGAACCCTTTACACCAGTGTGGAGGACAGCCTGGCCAACTCGCTGACTCTCTCAGCCGGATGCACGCAGTCGGGCGCTGCGCCAGGAAGAAGGAAAGCGACTATAGCGAGAACAAAGAGGTTGTTGGCAAAGAGAAGCAGAGAAATGAAGGTTCAAGAATGTAGCGAAGTACAATTAGCGCATAGGGAACACAACTTGCCGGTAAATTAGTTGCGCTACTACGGTTGAAGTTGAATGTGACGTTGTTAAAGTTTCCCTGAAATCCCTGAAAAAATTAAGATTATTGGCTTTTAGTATGAACATGTTAGGATATCAATAAAGTTGTTAAAATGTCTTCCACTGAATAGCGATTTTATCATCATCAAATCGAGACGCTATAAGGTAAACTAAACGCTATTGGCTATTTTAAAATGAGAAGGGGGCACTTAATGTATTTTTAATATGCTTGACAGTGTTGGGTAAGTTACTCTGAAAAAGTAATTAATTACTAGTTACTTATTACATATTCAATAGTGTAATTAGATTACTGTACAAGTTACTCTCTCCAAAAAGTATTTAGTTACTTATTACTAATTACTTTCTATATCCTATGTATATATATATATATATGTATACATCAACCTTGATCAGAAGTGATTCAAGGATAGACATGAAACGGCTTATTTAATTAATTTAAATAAATAATATAAATCCACATAAAGTAGTATTATTAACAATGTGAGAATTACACATTAAAGCAGACATTTTAAAGATTGACTTAAAATTTTGATGTCATTTCCACTATTTACAATATTACACTGTATTTAGTTTAATTACATCAGAAGTAACTGTAATCAAATTACAGAAAAAATAAGAGTAATCCCTTACTTTACTTATTCAAGGTAAAAGTAATTAAATTACAGTAACTAATTACTTAGTAACTAGTTACACCCAACACTGATGCTTGAGCTACGGAAGCCCCGAGCGGCACACTAAGGATTTAACTATAAAAAAACAACGCAAACACAGTGCATGTTTTATTCACATTTTCTCCACGTTAGAGCAGATTTGGGGCTCGGGTGGTGAGTTTCTTGGACGCTGGGACAGAGACCCGTTCTAAAGAATACTTTGAATACTGCATGTGCCCAGCGTGTGTGCATGTGTCCTTTGTTATTCAGAGGGACTTTAATGTTTCTTAGTCTCGCCCCCCCTCGCCTGTGACTTATGACAGAGGCCGAAATGCGAAAGATGTTTTCCGTGACTGTGAATGACTGCCGACCGGCCTGGGCAGGCATCTGAGCGGCGGAGACTAATGAAAGGGCCCGTAAGATGGGAGGGAGGTCACGGCGTTCTGCCTGTAATGAGGAGCGAGGGGATTGTCACAACAGAACACATGCGCCCGAGAGCCACGCTACGCAGAGTCCAGCTGAATGAGGGCCTTTGACGCTACGCACGCAACCCTTCTCCTTTGATGTGAGACGAAACGGAGACCAAAATGAGATAAAGGCAGAGCCTGCGATAATGGAGAACGATGCGTAGATGAAAAGAAGGGACAGCTGAAAGGAGGGCACGGAAGACAACCGTGTTAGGCGTGTGCTCGGCTTTGCTGTGGCAGAGCTGCAGTAACGCATTTTCACCAATAGAGGGCAGACAGCCTTTTACAATGACAGACGAACTCTCCATCCCTTTTAGTGGTGTTTCTTTCTGTAAAAACGCCTCGGTACAGCCAGATATATATCACTCGTGAGGCAGAGATTCGGCAGCAATGATTTCAAAAGTGAAAATAAATAAATAAAAGGCAGCTTGAGTGGGTGTGTGTTTGTTTTTATAGTACTCTATGTATCCATATATCTCTTTTTTCTTAAGCACTGTTGGCAGTCTTTGTCAGCGGTCGTTCTAGAAGTCAGGTTTAACTTATTATTTTTTTACAACAGAAAGCCTACAAACTTCAACACACACACACGCACTCACACACTAAACAAAGGAAAGCATGTACTGAATGAGCAAATAAACATATTAAAAAAATATGTTCATAATGTGCTCATTATCTCAGTTTAGCACTTTTAAACCAGAAAACCTTTTGGCTTTCACAGATACAGATTTATATTTAAACTAAATGCGTTTCAAATGGAGATTCTACAAAGGACAGAATGTGCAGTCATGTGACACTGTTGCTGCTCTGTGATTGGTCCTGTCAGACTCAGCATATGACTTGAGAAATGCTTGATGTACTCATGCTGATAGTTGTATAGATCTCTCAGTAAATTTGTGATGCATTTGTGTGAAGATGTCTCAGTTTTCTGCATGCTTATTCGCGTGTGTTTTGAGAAGGACAATTATGGTTCTGATTTCACTGGAATATTTTTTAAGCAATGATAAATTAATATTTCTGTTGAACCATCAGTCAGTACAGATTTAAAGAACATTTATTTTTGTTTGTTTATTTTATTATTATGAGCAAACAGTCTTTCTCAAAGCACATTGACTACAGTGTTGATTGCTGATTTAAGAATTAAATCATTCATAAAGTTGAGGTTTAGGGTAAGGTTAGGGGTAGGGCTTTAATGTCTCAATAAGTTGCCATCATTTTGATAACTTTCATTAATATAATGATTTAGTATTGCATAATGTTTAATGCACAACAACACTGAGGTATAAATAGTAACGTTATCTGCCACTATTCATAAGTACCAATAGCATCTAACTACTATTTCAACTTAATCCAAAGAAAGTCCAGCTGTTTTCAGTTAGTGTAAATAGCATATCGCTAAGAAATGCTGCTATTTTCTCTTGGTGTAAACAGAACCTACTACTATTTTCACTTAGTGTAAATACTATCTATTGCTATTTTAACTTAGTATGTTCTTCACATGTTTTTCACATTCCTGTTGTGGGGCAGTGAAACGTGTGCGGTGCTGCGATGAAGAGTTGTGTGTCTTTGCTTGTGTTTTCACACTCTCGTTGTCGTGTTGAGGAGGATGAATCTGCATCAGATGCTGCAAAACAAGATTACTGATGATTCCTTCAGCAGGTGTTGCCGGATTGGATTATTTTCTCAAGTATTTGAAGTTGGAAGCTGCAATGAGGTGGTAGACGTTCTCTCTCCATCTTTCATTTCTGTCTGTCTGAGCAATCTAAGCAACAGCCTGCTAATGAAAAGCACACCGGTGCCATAATGGAGACCAGAACCTCAATTTCCTATCAGAATCTTGGCCTTTCCCTTGCGTGCTTCCTGCGTATGTGATGCATTGTGCAGTTGTATTTTTTGTATTTTGTGCAGGCAGATTTTAGCTATTGTGTAGGTTTGTATTCCTAGATTTTGCAAGAAACAAATCGCTGCTGTCCTTCTAAAACATTGCATATACATATTTCGTGGATTTTATTTGTTGCCATAAATCATTATTACTAATCGCCCTTTATGTTTGTCACTGGGTTTTGCAAATATCTAACCAATAAAAAGTATTAAAAAGTGCTTGTCAACTTTGACAATACAGTATTTAATCATTTAAAAAAAGTTTGAGGTTTCAGAAGGACAGAGACGATATGAAGTGTGATTATGACAATATGTTAGATAATATTGAATTTATATTGAAGTAGATATTTCACACAAGAGTTTTGTTTGGTTTCCATATCAGCTTGGTAGCACCGCCCACTGTGAAATATCATTGGTCCTTAATTCCTCTCCATATAAACGTATATTGCTTTGTTCTGATTGGCTGTGTTTGTTTTGTTTTGCCAGCGTGGACTCGCATATCGCTCGAAACTTTGTGCCTGGTTGGGAAACACTGAATGTCTGGTTTCAGGTGTTGAAAAGCGCTCAGTGTTTTCAGTATGCGGTTTTCTCGCTGAAGGGTGGGAATCGAGGGGGTTGTTAGTGTATCCACCCCATGGGAGAGAGAGGGTGAGATAGAGGAAGTGAGAGGCGTGCTTGCCAATGAATCGTCCCGCGGGATCGAGACAGAAACAGCAGTCTATTATTTCTCACACTTGGGGCATCCAATACGAGCAAGCCATGCAGAAGCAAATACACACTTCTGTGAAAAACGACTGCACGGAGACCTATTCTTTGCCTTTTTCATGAATATAGGTCAGAATAGGGCCTGAAAATATATGTATTTTAGAACTTGATTTGTTAACCTTGGGAAGTCAAAGTAAATATTAAATAAAGCTGTTGTGATTTTTATTCATATTTTAATGTGGGTTGCAGTTTTTACTGCTCTGTTACAAAAATGTAGAATGTCTAAATACTTAATATTTTTCATTAAATATGTACTGTACAAAAAAAAAATGTTTCAACTTAAAAATATGAGTTAACACACAACGAGGTTGCATCAAATGTATTGAGTTAACTAATATATTTAAGTTGAATTAACTCAACTCTAAATAAGATGAGGTCTGTGTCTAACATTTTTGAAAATGTGAGGCGATTTCTATTCTCTAATGTGTATCCCTCTCACAGAAAGTGAGAACACGTTGACTCTTGACATCTTGCTTACTGAGAATTGCTTTTGAATTCTATGCAAACCCAAAATATCACAATGTACGAGCTCGAATCAGATTTGTTGTGCGTCTGAGAGATTTAAAGTAGGTGTTCTGAGGTTTTCCGACACTTGATGGAACTTTCTAGCAAACTCTGGAGCTAATCTCTACACAGAGCCCTGATCTCCAGCTAAACCGTGATAGCGGTCCACAGACAGCGCTGACTTTTGCCGAGCAGGAGGTTAGGTTAAAGCGAGACTTAACGCAAATCCATTAAGCGTTACTCTGTCGGATATGAAGCATCCTCTAAAATTCCTGCTTAGAAAAACTGACATAAGCCTTAAACGTTGGAAATGCAATTCATTAAAGATCTGCATGTTCGCAGATTTGTTTATGCATGGTGTAATTGCCTATTTACTCGCAGCCAAAGATGTCTCCATTTCCTGAAAAGCGGTTTAGAGGCGTCGATTTCTTTTATTTTCTTGCCTTGCCCTGAGTGAGAGAATCGAGTATGTGCCTCCATCGAGTTGCAAACTTCTTTGACTCTGATTCTGTGTACTTTGACGAGGGCAAACATCTTAGCTGAAAGCGCCTGTGTTTGCCCAGCATCAGTGCCATCGCCAGCGTGTTTGGCCTGTTACGACATAAAAACACGCGGCTAATATGGGCTGACAAGCATGATAAGCCATGATTGCGTGTAAATTGGCAGTGGCAAAGGTTTAAGCTGGTCTTATGCTAATACAGCGGCGAGTGACTGCTGGGCAAACACACAAACAAACACACACGCACATGCTTACATAGACTTTAAATGCGATGCGCATACAAACCAATGCGAGTCCAAAATCAAGTTTTTACCATACGGGAGATGCATTGAGAGATACGTGAGACGGATTGCGTTATTGTTATTTTTGTACCTTGTAAATATGAGAATGTGAATGATTGCTATATTTGTATTATTTGTATTTTTTTCTATCAAACTGTGTAATACACAAAATTATATTTCTGTGCAATCTGTGGAATTTGTTGATCTAATTTTTTGGTCCCATAATGCTGTGAATATTCCACATATGTGTTGCTACATTTAATTTAGAAAAATCCAAAGCGTTAGATATCCTTTATTTTAATAGCTTTATTTTTAAACATGCATATTATAGCGTTTCACGCTCTGAAATCTCTCCTGGTATAGTTTGGCAGAATATATAGCATGGCAGCTACATTCACACTTAATGTACTCGGCAAATCTGTATCTGCATTTATAAACATTGCAGTCACTGTGGACAGACATGCTTCATTATCGCTGCATATATTTTGCTATAAACCCAGCACCAGCTCTTCAGTATTTGACCAAAGCACTGAAGTATAATTACATACCTGTGTAGTGTTCATGGTTTTTGACTGTTCTTGCTTCAGAAGGGTGGAATTACACTCTGTGAGTTATTACACTCGCGATATTGCTTTGATAGCTGTATGATATTGTATTTCGCAATATGAGACGCCAATATTTGGTGTGGTTTCAGAAGAACCCAAACACATCATATGAATATTACACAACAGAAATCACTCAGCTCATAATATCCCACAAATCTATTACTAAGCTGTGTATGTGGTCCGGGTAAACCCTATAGAGATAGTAATACCACTCATACCAAATATAGTAATACTATTCATGTTTTACATTGTGGGACATTTTTTGGTTTGTGGGACCAAAACAGCTGATAAATCAAACTAAATGATATGAAGTATGGAAGGTCCCCCTAAACAAGGAAACCCAACATGTCTGTGTACTTACTTGAAGGAACAGTTCACCCAAAAATTAGCGAGGCCTATAATTTCTTTGTTCTGTTGAACACAGGGAAAGATATTTGGAAGAATGTTAGCAATTTTCAGTTCATTGACTACCATAGTAGACTTTTTTTATGGTAGTCAAAGGTGTCTCGGAACGATTTGCTTTTCTAAATTCTTCAAAAGATCTCACAGTTTGTTCAACAGAATTTTCATATTTTTACCTACTTTGGTACTGAATGATGTCAGGAACTGTCAGTTTCTCACATTCTTTCAAATATCTTTTTTTGTGTTCAACATAACAAAGAAATATGTATACAGATTTGGAACAACTTGTGGGTGAGTAAACGTGACAGAATTTCATTTTGGGTGAACTATCCCTTATAACTTGAACTATAATTAGGACCAATCCGAACATAACCTACCTTTGCGGATGTCCTCATTTTTGAAAACACTATATAAATATAGTAAATAGATTTTTCCCAAATTGTAACAATTCCAAAAACTTTTCTTCCAGAGTTAGGGCCCTATTGTACACCCGGCGCAAGGCAAACACTTGCATATTTTGGAAATTACAGTGATCATGTATCCATACTTTCAGCTATTAAAAGCCTGATCATTTTACTTATTACTTCATGACTGGGGGGAAAAACACTTTTTATGAGAACCAAAGCTTTAATGAAAAATAAAAGCATTTCTATAAATAATAATAAACAACTACATTTTAAACTGGTCCTCTTCTTCCTCCCACGCCTTCTTCACCTCGTGAAGCTTTGGTGGACTCCTGCTTGTCCCCTAGATCAGTGGTTCTCAAATTGGGGTACTGCAGGGGATACGTGAGAGAAACTGACATTTAGGAATACATAATGAAACTCAATTATGAATCAATAAACTATGATAATAGTGTTTTTATATGAAATTAGGACTACACAAAGATGCATAAAAAATAAATTAATACATTTAGATATAATAACTGTTTGACTCTCATTTCACTGAATTTTAAGGTAAAATGTTGTTGTCTGGTCAAGGATCACTTGGCTTGTAAAATCATAAAAAGTGTGTGTTAGGTTAAAGTGTTTATATGCTGTGTAGAAAAAACAATAGATGTCAATGGAACGTTACTTATTTATCACACGCAGAATGAATTGTAGGCAGTCTTTATTTAAAAGAAATATCAATGTCAAAGATTAACTTTTAACACATTAAACATGCTA
The DNA here is from genome assembly GCA_006030095.1 of Triplophysa siluroides. Taxonomy (NCBI): domain Eukaryota; kingdom Metazoa; phylum Chordata; class Actinopteri; order Cypriniformes; family Nemacheilidae; genus Triplophysa; species Triplophysa siluroides. Next base: position 1,703,530 of record VCII01000203.1, on the reverse strand, counting down.
TTCACTACTCAATGTTTTTTATTTGTTTTATTTCACACTAAATTTCACACCTTTTGTGTCTTTCACACGCTAACTCTTTATATTAACACCTTGACAAACAAAGGGAGAACTTTGATTCGGCAGACGTTGAAAGAAATGTTAACTAGCTCATGTTGTCTGGACGAAACCAACAAACAATTATTGTGGAAACAACAATACAAACGTTACTGCGCATGCGCACTTTTGTGACCCCTACAGAACTTCCTGTACACATTCACAAACAATTGAGTGCCTGTAGATTATATCTGATAACACGCAAAAGAAACCGAGAAGAATCGTTACTTGGCTAAACTTGTCTCTCCAATGTTTTGAATTTAGACTCCGATACCATACTCAACCACTAGATGTCAATGTACCAAACGGTTTGTTTAAATGTGACTGAACTAGGACCCATCAACAAATTGTTTATTTATTACAATTATTATACATTGAAATAAAAATACAAATTAATATTAACATGCATTAAATCAAATATAAATCGTTATATTATTAGACACGAGCGTCCCATGAAACGGTCTATAAGAACCATCATGGCCTACGTCGATAAAACCTATAGAGTATTTATGATAGAAAACCTTCAGTTTCTTTTCTTTTCTCTCTTTCTCTGCTTGATCATTCAAGCTTCACATGGTGTTTATACTTCAACCTGTTGCAAAGTTCCTGATGGCAACCTTTCATTTCATAATGATACGTAAAGGCAGTTGTGGTGCTAGAACTGCCCCCCCCCCTCAAAAATGTTAAGATGTGATTGGATAAAAAGTAAGGTTATTCTGAAGCCAGAGATCTGACAATGTACCGTTTCTAAGACCGTCACGACCGAAACGGCACAGAAGTTGCTGTTTCTCCCTTTTTTACGTCTAATTGAATGTCACTTGCTTTCTGAAATGCTCCAAATTATATAATGAGGTCATTTGCATGGCGCTGAGATTGGCTGACCTTTGCTTTTGCCAATAATTACGGCAGAATTGTCTAAGACAGTAGACAGAGATGGTGCAGAAAAAGACAACTTCCCACTCAGAAAGGTTAGCGGAGAGCTCGGCGCTGGACTTTGCCAAATGTCATTTGAGTTTCTGGAAGTGTGGTCGAAATTACCAAGTGACAGAGATCGACAATGCAGAACTGCTTTATTTCAAAGCAGCGAGAATGTGCTTGATTAACGTGTAATTGATGGCGTGTGTGGAATCTTTGCACCGTACTTGCCTAATGTCTGTGTGGACATGTTGGAAATATATAATTGTTGATGGTTTTAAAGCAACAGAGGCGATAACAGATGTAGGGTGGACTGTACACACAATGTATTGTGAAACCTAGATAGTCACGGCCAGAACTCTCATGCGGTTTCTAGCCTCTGTGCCCAATGTGAGCACATGGCATGTGAAATTGAATGCTCTGGCCAGGCCGTGCAAACCCAGCAGTGCTATTCCTACGGCACCGCGGGCCAAGCGTGCGGTGACCAGCCGTCAGCGTGTGTACAGAACATGTCCACTACCTCGTAGCATCTAATGATTCGCCCTGAAGATCATAAGGGTTTTTTATTTTTATCTCCAATGATCTTAATTTGATCTTAAAGGGATAGTTCACCCAAAACTGAAAATTCTTCACTCACCCTCAGGTTGTTGCAAACCTGTAGGAATGTCTTTGTTCTAATAAACACAAAGGAAGATATTCGGAAGAATGTCAGTGACCAAACAGATCTCATCTTACTGGCGTAGTAGGGAAACTAAACACTATGGCAGTATATGGTGGATGAGATCTGTTTGGTTACTGACATTCTTCCAAATATCTTCCTTTGTGTTTAGCAGAACATAGAAACGTGTACAGGTTTGGAACAATTTGAGGGTGCGATGATGACAGAATTTTGGGTGAACTATCCCTTTTTTTACCGATATAAATACCGTTGTTGTTTTGGAAGTTCTTGTTGAATGGCGAACTTTGAATAAAAGACACAGTTTAATGAATAAATTGATAAGATTTGGCAACCTGTTTGTGTTAATGTAAGCAAAGCCCATTACATATGTTACTTTAACATTTTAGAAATCATTTTCGAGTGATAATATGTGTTGTGATTGGTATGTATGCACTTCATAGATATATATATATATATATATATATATATATTTACATTCTCATCTTTTCACATGACAGAATTTGTCTATAATCTGTCATAACGCTGTCATTTACAGGAATTGTTAACACATCATATTATTAGCGCATTAGCATCTAAAGCTGTGCTATATGATGTTCTAGCATGTCATGAGCTTTGTACTGTGAAACGTGACTTGGGTCTGCGGTGCTGAGAGACAATTTTGGCCAAATAAATCCAAACGGTTTCAAACTAATCCTCTGAAATGAAACCCACCATTTATCCGTATTATTTAAGAGGAAAAGTCAAATTCGTAATTATGTAAAATTCTGATTGGGAAACAAAGAGACAAGCATTAACCCTGGGCTCCGTCTCTCTGCTCTCTGATTGTAGTCGCAACGGCGCGTCACGTTTCACCTGCCGGATGGGTCTCAGGAAAGCTGCAGTGACAGTGGACTGGGGGACCATGAGCCCGTGGGAAGTGGGCCGCTCCTCTCACATCCTCTCCCTCTGGTGCAGGCGCAGGATGAGTTCTACGAGCAGGCCTCGCCGGACAAGAGGACCGAAGCGGATGGCAATTCGGACCCCAACTCTGGTGAGTAAGCTCACTTGCAATGGCCTGTCCTTAAAGAAGTGCTTCACCCAAACACTGTCATCAGTTATTCAACCTCATGTCATTCTAAACCTGTACATGACTCTTTCTTCTGTGGATCACAAAAGAAGATGTTTCGAGAAATGTCTCAGTGGTTTTGTGTTCATGGAAGTCAACGGGGTCCAATGTTGTTTAGTTGCCAACATTCTTCAAAATATCTTCTTTTGTGTTCTGCAGAAGAAAGGTCATACCGGTTTGGAATTACATGATGAGTAAATGACGACACGTCTTAATTTGGGGTGAACTAGCCCTTTAAACCTCTCTTTATCGACGCAAAAGTCCTAATCTCTGTTTCAGTGGTCGACTTAAAGAACTGCTTCACCAGAAAACAAGATAAATATTACTGACAGCTACGCTGTTCGTCATCCCACTCGATGTCTACAAAAACGGCAAATGTTGCATTTAACAATACAAAAGAAATGTAATGTAAAGAATAAAGCAGAGGCATGTTAAATTTAGACGCATAATAATAAATAAGAAACGGGCAGAGGAAAAGTAGCATAATTATACACATTTGTGCAAAATGCAGTCGACACTGCGACAGCATATTTAGAAGATCTATTCTAAATAATACAAGTGTGTAATACTGCAAAAAAAGGATTTTCTTGCAAGTGAAGTTTCTTTCAATGTTTTGCTTTTTTGTATTATAGTTCTCTTCACATTTTCCGCCATTGACTTTCCATAAATTTAATAACAATTAAACGGCAAGTCAATGGGGCAAACTACTCCTTTAACCAAGAAATACGCGACAAATTTTTATAAGCAGGTATCTTTTCAGTGTTTGATATACAGTTAAGTAATGATGAAAGTTCATCCAATAGGAATTCTCTTTGCTACACAGCACAACATGACAAAATCCAAACGACTAACAATATGTTTTGTTATTTGTCCAGACTGATTTTAGATCGACAGATATGGTGTGGTTACGTCAAGACAAGTGATGTGTGTAAATAATCCAGTAAAAAAAGAAACAAAAGCAGTAGTGTGTGAATATAAGAAGGTTGACCTTACTTATCTAAACAGCATGCATAAGAAACACTTTCATCCTCACCTTGCAACAAAGAAAGGTTGGTCAAAAGAAATCGTTGGATTCATGCGACTTGGTCCCTAAAATCTCACTCCAGGATTTGAGGTGTCTTCTCGCGTAAAGAAATGTATTCTGAAAAAATGAACATTTATGTATTTATACGCTAATGGTCAGTCATGTCTCTGTGGGTTCCTTGAGCGTGACAGAGACGTTAATGTTTTGTATATTTCCAGCGACAATGAACTACTTTTCCCACCGCAGAACTCTAGATCCGCAGAAGCATCTGTGTCTACCAAGGTCAAAGCTAGTTAACACGTGTGTTTGCGTATTTGAACTAACGCGGTCGATTAACCAAGTCTACATCCTAGCGTTTCTCCGCTACGAGTGTTGAACGTACACAGCTCTTGAAGTAGCATATCTTTTGGTTTTAAATGCACCTTTGATTGGTCTCTTAAGAATAGATATAAATGGATCCACATCTTTCCCGCTATTAATATGATATTGAAAGCGTGATCTAGATTCTAGAGCAACACAGAGCCGCACAAGTATCTCCTTTTAATTTGATTGGGGGTGGGAGGGGGTCTGAAACAATCATTTGCATAAGGTAGGTGATAATTGCTCTTTTTAATGGAATTGATGGTGGTGTACACACCAATTATCTACAAGCTCTTAAGCCTGGTAATTAATTAGCACACAAATGGCCGTGGTGCCATGGAGACCGCTGCATAATCAAATATTGGACACACACAGGGGCTATATTGAGAGCATCGCCACACTCACATGGCAACTTCAATTAGAGGTCAGTCAGAGAAAAGATGAACAAACTCGACTGAGTTTCCTTTTTTCGTGCGAGCGTTCGCCACAAGCCGTGTGAAACATGCTATACTTATAATTATGAGAAGTGGGAATTTCATCCTTATGTACACGCATTTACATTGTTCAAAGTCTTGTTTTTATTAAACGGTAGTTTAAAAGCTTTGGGTAGCTCTTAACCTAGAAATGTATAGTAGATGTCACATTGGACAGCTCCAGACACGTTGATGCGTCCGCCATCTTGGAACAGTCAACATTTAAGTTGCTGTTGTCTGTGTTTTTCAAGATGCCAGTTTAGCGATTTTGTTAGTTTGTTAGTTTAACAATTATAATGTTTGGGTCTAAACAACAGCACGTATTATAAATGACTTTGTTCAATTTCTAATTAAATTGTTAAGTGTCTCGTCTCGAATTAAACAGCAGCATCTCGATTCCCATCATGGAATTTTGATGGCCGAAAGTTATAAAAAAATGTTTTTACTTAGCAACTTTAAAAGCTGTTCATTTAAAAGTCCTCATCCAAGTGGATGCTGCACACTGGTGGTGGGTGAGGAGAGACCCCCTCATATGATTGTAAAGCGCTTTGGGTGTACAGCAATACACAATAAAGCGCTATATAAATGCCTCATTCATTTTAAAGACTATAGCAATCTACAGGCGAAAACGTGACTGAAAGATGTAGAAGCTGTTAGTCAGATGGTTTCATTACTAGTTTGTGGATCACAGATTGAACCGTGAGCAGATATGTGGGACCAGTTGGACAGGTCTTAATGAAGTGAGTGTAAAATCAATCCTGGTCCATTGGCTTGTAGATTTGGTGCACACTAATGAAGTCTGATGAAGATGATCAAACATGTGAAGTTAATACATGTAAGTCCTCCTCTTTGGAAATCAATTTACCATTTTATAAAGTCCATCTGATCTCATGCAGGACAGACTGTGAAAGTAGTACAGCGTAGAAAGTTTATTCTCTGATGTTAAGAACTTGAAAATTCTTTGAACTCTTAAGTTAATTGTTGGCTTTAACGTTTTATAAAAGTTAATATGAACGTACAATAATGTACAATAGGGTTCTGTTGGGTCGTTGACCAAAAATGCCTCACTGGTTTGTTCTAAAAAAGGTGACTAATTTGTATAAATTTGAACGCTGTGAATCGTATAAAAAAATGATAATTACTAGAAAGAAAGCATTAATGAAACCGCACTGCTAACCCTGCCCCCAAACCCAGCGTCAATGGCACAAAAGCAAATCGTGCTAAAATTTACAATTGAGACCATACAAATTAGCCAAAACTTGCCACCTCATTATGTTTTTGCCCCGAGATTGTGTTGAAATAAAAAAAAAAACGCTAAATGCAAATAATGAAATGTATCGAACCAAAATAACTAAGAAGCTACGCTAACACGCACAGATATCGTGAAATTCCCATGTCTTTGAAGAAGTGTTACAAAACTATCTAGGAGAATACATCAGTTGTAAAATGTGTGTCCTGAAGCAAAACTACATTTACATTCATTCGTTTGGCAGACTTAAATATAATAGATAGCAGATAATGAACCAAGAACCCCAATTTTTACGGTAAAGGAATTTATTTAGCAGTGATGGACTGGATGTCAGTATCGTTAAAATGGTTTCATGTGCATTTATTTAATTGCAGATTGTTAACTAATATTGACAATTTATAACTAATTTTCAATGTCACAGATTCGGAGTAATGTCAGGCTAAATCCAGAAAACCCACTCTATTTGAACCGTACCGTACAATAGCAGTTAAAACGATACCTATTCACAGCAAGCCGCCTGTTCCGAGATGCCCCGCAACAATGTTTTTTACTGTGTGTAGCCATTGTGCGTCATGCACAAATCTCTCCTCGCCCGTACGCTCTGAGAGTTCAGAAAGCTCTCTTCTGTAAAAACTGACTGCGAGGATTAATTTGTCAACTTCATACGATCTGTACCAACCACAGAGGAAGTGGGTCTGAGGTTGTGTTTTGTCGATGGTATTAATCTTCAAAGTCGGGAGTCTTATAACACCCCTCAGTGTTTACTCCCTGTGCAGGCATTAAAGATGTTTGTTACCTTTTGGAATTCAAAAGTGTCCTTCTTCATTTAAATACGGTTGACAGGACTGTCAATGGCAATCGTGCTCAACAACTTAAGAACACAGGGAAACATGTATCTGAGTGGGCTCCATTTGGGACTCGGCGGGAGATCCCCGGATTCGCCAGCTTCTGCTCGGCGTGTGTAGGATTCAAAAGCCGATCGACTTTTTCTCGAAAAACATTCGAACAAAGGCAACCCTCTGAGATGATAATTACAGGATACTGTTAAGCACTACCAGGGTCTGAAAAAAACCTTTCTTTTTTGTAAGAAAATAGCAGCTAAGAGCTAAAATACAGTGCTGTTGTTTATGCGCAAAATACTCTTATATTTCCTTTGGCAACTGGAGTTAAAACTATGCTTATTTCATACGGCTGTTTTTAATTGTGAGTACTTATGCATTAGCTTTTAATTAGCAATTGTACAGATTGACTAATTAATTTTATAATTTCAGTCAAAGGATATTAAGCTATAGTGGGTGCTAATAGTAGGTCAGTTCACGCGTCACTTCCTTATTCTGAAGTTTTTACCAATTTCAGATTTTTATGAGAGTGTTATGTAAAAGTATAATTTAAAAGCTTACAAATGTGCCAATAACTGTATTGTCAAATGCTATTTTGTCATGAGATGTGCAAGAACCAATGAGATTTGAAGTTATTAATGCGTCACCCTTTTTGAAGTTTTTGCTGGGATATGCTTGTTTTTGTTTCAGTTTCACTAAAAACTATAAAAAAATATTTAACATATATCACCTATCATTTTGCTTTAACAGACATTTATCATCCAGTTTGTTGGATTTATGTGCTTTGTGGAGCTTCAATATTTTTGGACCTAGTCCTATCCATGTATGGATGGAAATTAAGCATAATCTGAGGTGATGTGGTCCAGACGGTGCAATATAGGGGTGGCGAACACACCCCTAAGCGCCATCTTGGACCACATTGGCCCGTTACATTTTCATTTCTACTGGCGTTATTCAATAAGGTTTCAGTAAGGTTTAGAGCATAGTGTATTTTTGTATTTAAATGAATAACTGAAGTCATTCACATCTGGGATAGCATTAGGTTGAGTAATATAATCAGATATTTATTTTATTTCGGCAACTATTCCTTTAAATGATTTGCAAGACTTTTTTTAATACTTTGCATTTCCAACATCCTAATTCAAAACATAAATTCCCAGGTTGCTACGCAGCAAATGAACAACACATTTTTTTTATGTAATACGTTTGAAATATAATGGGTCGGTGAGGTGGTGCTGGTGGTCATGGTTGGAGGGGGTTTATGGTTGTCACTATTTAAATACACCAGGGAGAATATACAATAACCCATAGCTATTTATTTATTAATTGATGTTTCAAGGCCTTGGGTTTATAGTTCAGTTCTGATCATTAAAGATTAAAATGCCTGAAGCTGAACTCTCTTTGAGGGGATTCTGAGTAACTGATTGTAGTGATGCACACACAGCAGGCAACCTTGAAGAACCAGTAATTAAACTTTATGAGCGTTATTTTACACCAAGTATAGCCAACGGACTTCGTGTTGTGCATGACAAGAACACCTGTGTACTGTTATGGTTGTGCTGTTTGCTTCATTAAAATAATGTAAAACACACCAAAGGCTAACATAACTACAGTAGGCATTCAGTCAGTGCAACACTTAATACACAGACTACAAATTGTACCTCTGCACTGCTTGTTTTTAGTTTTGCTTCTGTTTTAGAAAGTTTCATTTTATAAAGAGCCTTTAAATAAAACATGTACGGTTGGCATGCTACAAGACCCTTGAGAGACAAAATCCACCAGAAGTAGAGCTTCTAATCGGTTGAGTTTGGTAGAAATATGCGTTTCATGGGCATGTTTTTTGAAGACAGTGTGGGATTGCGTATCGAAGTCTGTTTGTGGTTTGCGATAGCAAGTTGTATAAAGTTAAGTGCTTGTGAAAACACAGAGATGCATAATAAAACACAATGCTAATAATACAGCTGTAGATTAAAGTAGGTGTTGTTGTTATAGTTGAACTATTTGTGGACTGAATATTGTGTCATTTGAATGTCTTCCTCACTGACTGAAATCAAAACAATAATGAAACACTGCTGAGAGTTGACAAGCTAGTTTTAATACTTTATTGATTACATATTTGCAAAACCCAGAGATAAACATGAGGGCTGACCAATTGTAAAGATTCATGATCTATGTCATGATAAATGGAGATTCGAGGTTTCAGTCTGACAGCGACATCACGGAGCAAAATATTTTTTATGGCATTGACAACAAAAGCTTTGTTTCTAAAAGGAACCACTACCAGTTGTGCAGTAATTCATCAGTCGTTTAGTAATATGGATAATAGAAAAAAGTTTGTACCTTTCGTCATGCCGGATTTAGTTCATGGTAATGTTAACACATTTCATGCTTGTTATTCATTCTGCAATCCTTAACTTAACCTCTATGGTCATCATCCATGAAACCTAAAATTGCATGTAACTTTAGAAACTTATGTGAGACAAATGTCGTCAAATTGACATTTCCCACTAAATCAAACTCGAACTCAACTTGGAAATCTGTAGTTCACGTTTTGTAAATATGTTATCTCCTCCGGCAAAGAAGCGAAAATGTGACGACATCTCAGTTCTGTGTCAGCCACCGTAGTGCTTCCAAAGAGAGGGGGAGCAGTAGAATGAGCCTGGTCACAAATCTCAACCTCACCGCTACACGCCCCTAGATTTCATACACTGGACCTTTAAATTATTTTATAGTATTTATATATTTTTTTACAATAAACAGTATTGGAACTGTTATGGGCTGCCATGTGAATCCACGACAAAACCAGTTACACACAGCAAATATTCAGGGTCTCCCTCTTGCGTGCCTATACAGAGAATTCATACCTCAAAAATTCAGTAAAGACCAAACTACTGAGTCTTCTAGGCCAACCTTTATTCTCAAGATGTTCACACAGCGGCACACAGGCAGCTCACACCTGAAATGCAGCGCTCAAAGAGGAGCAAAACATGAAGAACATCATGAAATCAAGCAGGGCAGAAAGAGGGAGCTGCTGGAAAAATCGAGGGCGCATTCACGGAATAATGAGGATTCAAGGCAAACGCAACTCTGTCAATCATTTGCTTTTGTGGAATAACTGAAATTAATTACTCCACGTTGGCAGGGTGCCATGTTTGCTGTGCATGACTGCCGGCACAGACAGCAGGCCAGGAAAGAGACGAATGATGGATCGCAGGAAGGAGAGACGATGAGTGTTTGACGGATGAATTTTGGGTTAATGGGGCAAACTGAGAATGAAGGGGGTGTTTAAGTTTCCCAGTGTAGTAAACTATGGTTCTTGTTAAATAACAAATGGGCGACGGAGAATCGGGAAAACATGCCTATAACTCATTCTGTAAGTCATTGAATTTGTTTCTGGTTGGTCAATAGCAAAGTTGTTCAGAAATATATGGAAAATGACAACTTAATTTCATCGGACGCACACTCTGTGTTTGGTTACAATATAACAATTGATTTTATATTTCTTTTATATTCATATTTTGTTGTATATTATTTGTATTAAATTGCACTAAAACTACTTGCACTAGAACAGTTCTTTGCGGAGGTCGACTGGAAATTAAGTTTGGGGCACATAACGTTTGTATACGGTGTTGCCGTTGAATCCGTCTTTATAACTCAACGTTGTTCCAGACATTCGATTTCCTATCTAACTTTACCATTCAACATGTCTTGTGTTTACCGTTTACCCATTTTTTTATTCTTCTTGTATTTTTGACCTTTACAGTTTCATTGGATAGTACAGCGAAGAGAGGACAGGAGATCATATTGGGTGAGAAAGAGGGAACAGGAATCGGGAAAGGAACACAAGCCAGGACTTAAACTCGTGTTGCCCGAAGCGTTTTTGCATCATTTGTCAACGTGCAGCCATTTGGTCATTATACATGATTTCTTAATGCAAACATTGCATTCTCAACATGCTGCACAAAAGCCTATTTGTTTACATTATGTACATACATGTGTTTACCCACACAGTGATTTTCATCATGCACCAGAATCGCTGGCGGCTTAACTTTAATTTTACACAGTACCATGGCAAGGGGTGTACAACCCTGTGTACAATTAACTCATTCATTTAATTAGCAAGTTCGTAATTAATTGTGTAATTAAAAAAAAGATTTCAATGAGATTCCACCAACAGCGTGAAAGTGCCCATGCGGTGCAAACTATGAGAAACCTCTTTGGTTCACCCTGTTGACGTGGTTTGATTACACATGAGAAATATGATTTAATCAAGTAATTTTGCTTTGAGAATATATTTATTTCACTTTGATTTGTTAATCACGTTTAGAGAAAAAATGGTAATTGCGCTTAGCAAACATGCTTTCCAAGACACTTGGCGATTCATTAACAGTACAGTTATGCGTTTGGCAGATGCAACATTCAATTCAAGCTTTATATTTATAGATAAATGCAAGGCCGTCCTTCAGTAGATCCTCCTACTGTTTATTACACAACACATTTAAAGGCAAACATTAATGGTTAAAATATAAATGAATTGTATTGCTGGACAATAAACTATTTACCAAGAAATACTTTGCCTTGCTCCCATTGAGTGTGGCAAAAGTTACCGACCGATGTGTAAGATCTTCTCTACACACAGACACTGATAACCGCCGTTGATCGGCAGTCCTGACGTGTAATGGCATCCGTAAAACAAAACGCAAACAATCGCTTTTGCTTCATGTCAACATCTAATACGGGCTGAAAGGAGTCGTCACAAAGAAAACAAACAAAGGCAAAAGCATGATTGTGTGGCTGTGGGCGTGTGCAGGAAAGCGTGAGATGATTTTAAGCTGCTATGGGAATGGAGCTGTTGTGGTGTAAAATCTCAAAGAGTCTCTCAAAGTGAAAGTCACAGTTCAGAGTGCGTTTGCTCTGATACCCATCAAAGCGACGTGTTAGGAGTCTGCTGCCGGAGCGTTCATTTATATTTAAATCTTCCGTCTCTGTGGTGAATACAGCGGCGGGGAAACGTTTTCTACGCTTTTAGCACTTGATTCCAAACAGTAACTAGAAAACATGTTTATTTATGCAAGGACAGAAAGCATGCAGGTGAAAAACCGTCGAAGTGTCAGAGAGTGTGTGTGTGTGTGTGTTTACACCCGGGTCTGTTGGGCTGAGACGGTGGAGGACCCCAGCACTCACGGGTCAAGGATGATGATGCTACAGTAAATGCGGAGAGGAGTGATTGTTATGTTTTCTAGCATGAAAACGGAAACACTTTTAGCATACATCATTGATGAGCTTGAGATGATGGCTGAATCCCTTGTTGTGAGCCCGGCGTACTGGATAGTGGATACACAGATAATATTCATCTGGATGTGCAGGGTGTTAGTGATTTATTACCGGGTGTCCTATGGGCTCCCTCAACTGACACAAACTATTCCTCGGCTCGTGATCTCTTCAGCTACAGTAAACAACATTTAAAGGTGCAGTGTGTCTTTTCTGCACCAAACGAAAACAATGCTTGTTTCACAGAGCAACCAAGAGTAGGATTAAACATCTGTTCAACTTGGGGCAAGACTATTTATCTAAAATGAGTTATTAGTACTAACATATTAGCATTAAACTCTTAAAAATAAAGATTCTAAAATAGATTTTTAGATAATTGTAGCAATGCCATTTCAGTAACCATGGTGATTATTTTATTTATTTATTTGACTTATTTTTCAATTTTATTTCATTTTTTTGGAACCATTCAGCCATACTAAGAACCTTTTAGGAACCTTAATTTAAGTGTGGAATTTCGGAGGTATTTATTTATTTTAAACTGTAGCCATCTTTGTGTATTAATTCTCCAAAAAACCAAGAAATATAGATCGAATGTAACTTTTAAAGCTCCGTTGTGTTTTTTTGGGGGGGGATCTATTGACTGACATGTAATATAATATACATAACTATGTCTTCAGAGGTGTAATAAGACCTTACATAATGAAGCGCTGGTTTTTATTACCTTAGAATGAGCTATTTCTATCTACATACACCGCGGGTCCCCTTTCATGGAAATCGCCATTTTGTTTCTACGGTAGCCCTAAACGGACAAACTCTACAGAGCACGTTTCATATAAATAAGCTGTCTCCTTCTGCAAAACACCTTACTTCTGTGCAGCGGCTGTAGTGCATGATCTCATGTTAAATAAAATATGGACAAAGCCAACTGTTGGATTAACATTAACCTGTGCTGGGTAGTTTCAACACAAAATGCAGAGTTTCCATCCACGTTTGGGTGAAATATGGACGTTTTCTAGATTCATTTAAACCAACAGTTGTGTTTGTCCATACTTCACCCATATGAGCTGAAATAACCCAGCATTTATGTGGTAAAGTATTGTCTCCGTATAGATTTCTCAACCTGTACACACAATGCATCAGGTAAGTAGTACGTCCTTCCAGTAAGAGTGAAGCGTTTGGCTCTGGTGTTCAAGGGCTCCTGTAGGATGTTGGCCCCCTCTCACCATCTGACTGGCCCCTCAGGCACACTGCCTGACACTGCTGCCCGCTCGGCAGGACACACTCTGCCATCGTATTCTGCCCATCTGCCACCAAACACCAGCAACACAAAAGGGCCGTTTGAAGACATTATGTTGACAATCCATCTCAACAATGCCCATTGTTTATTTCATTAGCAGAGGGACATCCTGCCAGCGGCATCCAGATCCATTTAGTAATATAAACCTCACACTTCACATTGAGCAGCCGTTCATTTGTGGTGAAGAGGACATTGAATCATAACAAATGTCATACAGACACTGTTAATATTCATTGAATATACTGTATACATTTACCATGTACAGTAACATGTATATAAAGGCCTTTAATAGAATTGCATCTCCAGAGAGCAATAAGACAAGACTGGAAGCCGTAAAGTGTGTGCTAGAGTTGGACACATGGTAAACATATGATAGATCTATATATCTTGTAGCAGTTGCTTCAATGCATCTTAGTAATCTTCAGTTAACCCCACACGTTATATTATGTATGTGCTAATGCACCGTCTGTCTATTTAAAGTGATGGATATATCTTAAAGGGTTGTATGTATGTATGTTTTAAAGGCCATATAGCTATAAAACAGTTTATCCTTTAAATCAATGTACTGGAAGACATGATCTAACTTCCCACTCTGATCTATGAAAAATGCTGTATTCGTTTTTCTTTAGAAGTCTTAAAGGTGCAGTAGTAAAAACATACTGTAGCTTTTTCTTCAGACATGTTATGATAAATGTCGCTCACAATGTGATGCAATGCACGGTAATGGGTTCACAATGTAATGTCAATTCAAAGAAAAGATTTGTTTTTGAAACATTAACAATTCATACTGTAGTAATATTTTGGTTGCACATACATGCGCGTACATACATGCAAACACCATTAATAAACGTTCAAGGTTTAATTAAAGGTTCTGTTTGTATCTAATACAAATTAGGTCCGTCACTGAAAAATTAAATCAAATTAAAGAAAGAATTTAAGAAAGCTAAACTACAGACAAGAGCTTCATATGTTGAAAGAGGTCACATATTGTCAGCTAAATCAATAGCATTAGACAGGCATCATATCGTAAAAAAATACCCTAAAAAATAACATATGTGTGCGCATTCAAGCTTTGAATTACAAACATAGGGAGTGCATATTATTATACGTAAAGAGTCTATAATGACATGTTTATCCACATAAACGGGCTGTGCACCATGATAGACGTTATGACTTTATATATCTCTGGTATCTTTTTTTTTGTAACTCATCACTCGGGTCTCATTGTCTGATCATAAACTCCATCGTAAAGACACTCTCTTTAGCTAGACTTTGGATATAGAGTAGCTGCCGGTATTGTTGGAAGTTGTACTTACTTCAGCGTGCCGTTTTAAATATAGTCAAAAATGGCTCATTGCTATGCAGTATGAAAGAGTCCTGTAAATTTCATCCCCCCTGTTGGTTAGCACATGGTACCGGGTTGAGAGGTGTGATAAGAAAGAAGCTGGCAGGGGGGCAGAGTGGCAGATGTTAGCCCAGGTTTCTCTGGAAAAGATCACTAATCCGCTCTCGCTGCGGCTAACTGACTCGAACTTACCGAGCACAGCCAAGCGCTCCGTCTGAGTCGGATATTAAAATGAAATTATTAGCACGCTCATTGTGCTTTGAGTGAGCGATTTGAATGCACCACTTGAAATCTAAGTGATATTGCTGCCATTACTTAGCGGTTCATTATGATTTATAAGCTAGAATAAAAGGACCAGGTCTTAGACGGTATTCACGAAATAGGCATAAGGCAATCGCAGCCAATGTGTTTTATTCTAAGCTAATTGTATTTTTAGCAAAGTACAGAGATCTAAAACGAAAACGCTGGTATCCAGACAACATTGGCCACAATTGACTTCCATTGTACAAAACCGGAGACATTTCTCAAAATATCTCCATTTATGTTTCACAGATAAGGAAGTCACTTAGAGGTTTTGAATGACACCGAATGTTTATTTCTAGCTTTTTTAGACCAAGCTTTTTTATTTAAAATCTTATAGAGCACTTAAATGCAAGTGCTTTATTTTATTCTCGTGATTTTGAACCTGCGACCTTCCACAACCTGTGTCATTCTTACCCTGAACCCAACACGCGTCCTTTATCGACCTGCAGCACTTGAATAATCACAGTTCATTTGATGGACATCATTAGGAGCTCACCCATTATTTATAATAACTGCAGCTCTCGACCATCAATTGATTACAAATGTCTTGATTAGAAATAATGCGAATTAAAGCTGAAGGTGGAGGTCTCCGTTCGGTGTGTACGAAATTAAGCTGATTAAAACTGTCCATAGATCCCTGTTTGCTTCAATCAGGGCTAAAGAAGAAGCACTGATGTTGTGCTTGAGTATCCCATTTTAAGGATATTAGCTCCCGGTCCCTTCCAAATTAGAAAGACAAATAGTCAGTGATTGGAGTTGGAAAATTAATTTTGATGCATTAAGTAGGTGTAATGATTTCTTAACATAACAAGGTCAAGGTTAAAGTTAATAAGATGTAGGCATTATGCGGCTCGTAATTTTAAACCCATTTAGGTAATGTACGATTTTGAACTTTTATGACATGTTTTGTTCAACGATTTGGCTGTCAAACAAAACAAACATTACATGTTGGCCAAGTGGACATACATCCTTTGCACTTGAGATGTTCTGCGTCATCAAAGTGATACTAACTTAGATTTTTAACTGTTTTCTGAAGGACTCACGTTGCATTCTTCATTTTTAACAATGCAAGTTTTGTTACTAGATGTTGGTCGTGGTGGAAATGACACCACATCTGAGGGACAGTTGCGATTTGTGTAAAACCTGATGCAATATTATATTCATAATGTAACCCAAAAATGAAAATTATGTCACTCACCCTTTGTCTTTTCAAACCTGAAGGACTGTCTTCAACTGAACTCAAAAGAAGATGTTCTGAAGAATGTTGGTAACCGAACAATGGCTGTACTTATTGTATAGACACAAAACCAATGCAAGTCAATGTGTACCACTGTTGTTCGGTTACCGACATTCTTCAAAATATCTTCAAAAAGAAGACAGGTTTGAAATGAAAAGGAGGTGAGTAAATGATGACAGAATGTTCATCTTTGGGTGAAACTATCCCTTTAACAGGGGGAGCATGTCCCCCTCACTTTTCAAAATCCAGTTTGTGTACCCCTCACTTTCAAATTTGTTTGTAATGATTTTTTAACCACATGCCGTCATCGCCACGGAGAAGTACTAGACCGAGCAGGACACAGAGAGTGTGAGCCTGTGTCTATGCGTGCGTCGCGTGCACACTCTAAAAATAGATCATTGAAAGATTGTTTCCAATCACGTGGTTTTGATTTGAATTGAATAGAAATGTGTTTTTACTGGTCGTTGTTTTGGCTATGTTAAGCTGTTTCCTTATAATGGACTTCTATGGGGATAAAACGTGTATGTGTGATGTATTTCTTTTTTCGTTTAATAAGGACTCGTTCTTTAAACAGCAGTTAGTGTTTATGACATGGCTTGAATCGTGGGCTTCCCTGGTCGATGTTTAGATACGTTTAACCTCGTCAAGCATTTTAGAAAGTCATCCGGCTCGTCTCCTTCCGACCGCAGATTACAAGGTTTACAAGCCATGTTTTCCTCCGTTTCTTAGTCAATACTCGCATTTTCCCCCTACATGAACATCAACTTTTGCTACACAATAAAAACACCATTTGGTTTCATGGTTTAATCAATTTAAACAATCCACACAAAACATAGGTATTTTGAATTTGTGATAGGATTCAAATCAAACATATTTCCCCCATTTTGTGCCCCCCCCACTTCTCAAACCAAATTTACACCCTTGATATTTTATACATATAACATGTTTTCAGTAGGCCTATGTTGTGTTCCCTGGGGCTCGAAACCACAACCTTTGCTCTGCCGATGCAACTCTCTACTTGAGCTTAAAAAAAAATAATACTTACATAATATGTCCTTCATATGATGGAAAACTTGAAATGTGTTAAAAAAAGCTTACATATCCCATCGCAAAGTCATGACCACAGAAATCATTTGAGTAGTTTTCTTTACTCTGGCTAAGAGGTAAAACACTAGAATAGCGTGCTCTGTAAAGGCTGTTGCTCCCGCGCCAAACCGCTTTAAAGCGAGCAAAGGCTGTCACAGATAAAGAATAAGGAAAATGAGATACAGAGGAAGAGGGGTGGAAAATACACACTCCATTGAGCGGAGAGAAAGCAAGATGGCAACGGAGACAGGGAAGTGTTTATATCACTCTCCTCCAGTCTCTTTGGACGCTCTTCAGAGCGAATTCTCAACATCCCTTGCGTTCTTCCTCACACACACGGTTTTATTTTATTTTTCTTCTCTGTAAGCTTTTCTTTTCAGCATCCGAATTGAGATTATTTACCAAGTTTGCCCTAATGATGATCAGAGGTAGTATGTTGAAACCATGGTAACAGTGAACATAAAACACGTAATGAACAGATATACAGTGCGGTAAAGGGTGTGAAAGAGAGTTTTATTCCATACTAGCATTGTGTCGTGATGTAGTGCACATTGAATGAAAAACAAATAACGAAATGAATAAATGCAAAATGTAAAATCCTTTTATAGACAGCGAAAGAACATGGAAAGTAGTTTATGGAAGAGAAAAATAAATACAAAAGTATGCATGTGAAAATTAAATTGGGCATAAATATTCTTGGGAATGCATTTGATACAATTTTAGTCACTGGTTTAATGTTACATTTCTTGAGTTAGTTAACGTATATTTTGAAGTAAAGTAATGTTTAATATTTAAATAAATGTTGACACAGGTAGTGGTCTGGCTTTTGTTGAAACCAGTAACTTTGTATTGGCACTAAATGTATTATGGCTCCTGTATGACATACCGCTTATTGCTCCTAAACTCTTTGTGAGTCGCTTTGGATAAAAGCGTCTGCTAAATGTCTAAATGTAAATGTAAAAGTAAAGGTTTAAAAAATGTAACTACTTAAAAAAAATGAAAGCACTGCCACATCAATGTTTTTATGGAACAAAAGAAGAAAAAGTTTCTTTGCGGAAGGTCATGACCAGGCTGCAAAACCTTGTTTGAAATTGAAACTTTTATTTGTAAGAGTGCTGAACCCATCCAGGTTTTTATTAGCCAACGGAGTGCAATAGAGAGCGTTTGGAAACCACAATCTTGATGAGAACCACTGCTGGAGGGCAGATATCATTCCTGTACTCCTGTTTTCATCTTGAATCCTTTAAGTCTCATTTCTGCTGTGACATGGTGATTTGAACAGGAATATTTCGCTTGTTTTCACGGCAGTCTCTTCATTTCCCCACTGGCACTCATTTACCGTCTTTCCTAAATAGTATCAACCGTAATAAGCACATGACAAAATTATGACAGGTGGTTTGGGCAGAGGCCAGGCTAGTTGTGCAATTGCCAAAACAAGCTTTGGTCTGTCGGCTTGTGTGTAAGTTGTCTCTTGAACAGGTACCAGGAGCCGGTGCTCTGTTTTTAAAACAGGTGATTTTTAAAGCTGTTGTCCGAAGGGGTCTGACTCAGCAAACTATTCTCTGGCGACTCATGAGTCACGGCAGCAGCTTAAAACGGTTATTTTAGTATTAGCTTTGCGTTCTAACGTTCTCTATAAAGAGAGAGAGAGAGAGAGAGAGCATGTGTGTGTGGGCGGGGGGGTGTATTTAGCACTCTTCAGGAGGGGGGGCTCACCTTAACCACAGTGAGCTGATCTCAACTTCACAAGTCTGTCTGTGATGGGGCTAAATCCAGGAGGGAGAGAAACACAGATCTAATAGTTTAATGGTCATTTTTGCACCACCAGTGGCTCAAAGAGGAAATGAGGTAGGAATAAAAATGGGACATGTGTGAACATCCAACCCAGTCTCACGGGAACTCTTTTCCTCTTTTTTTCGTGTCACCAGCACGACAATTTTTCATTACACAGACCGCGTGTGTATGTACATTTATATATTTCTAACCTGATATCAAAAGGCTCAAATATTAACTCAAATATTAGCAAAGGCTAATTTAGCTAAAAACTGACATACAAATTCAAAGTCTAACTTTAAACTGCATGAATTAATGTATCTTTCTCTCATTTGTAATACATTAGTCAGTTAATAAGAGTACTTTATGAAGTTTTATATTTTTTATTTGAATGAATTAAGAGTAGCTTTCTGTCTATCCTTGAATCACTTAACTAATCAAGGTTGATATAGAAAGTAATTAGTAATTCAACACTTTTTTGAAAGAGTAATTATTCAGCAATCAAATTACACCATTGAATATGTAATTAGTAACTAGTTATTAATTTCTTTTTCAGAGTAACTCACCCAACACTGGTCAAAGGTGAACAAACATGTGGGTCACTTGACAATGAAAACAGCAGTACACCAGTCAAAAGTTTAGAAATACTTACCCCCTCATTTTTGTATATTTTTCCACCTTTTTGAATAATTCTAATCTCATCAAAACTATAGAGTAGCACAATTATAACTGTGGCGTTGTAATACAAGCATCTAAAATAAATTTTGATTAAATGATATAAAATAACAATTATATTTTAACATCTTCAAACGGCCACCCTTTCACCCATTTCAAAAATATTTGTACATTTTTATTTGCTTTCTAATGAAGAAATTGACATGCTGGCACAATATGATTTGGTTTAAGTCATTTAAAACATTTAATCTTACACTTTTAGATAAAATGATTTCAGTCAAGCGTTTCCTAACTTTTGACTGGCACTCTATGTTTGAAATCTATGTATACTGCACCCACACGGATTTAACAGAAACACCCGGGTACTTTATTGCTTCATTGTATACTTAATAAGATAGAGTAAAATGAAATATTTAAAACTTTTCATTGATAGAAGAATGTGTTATAACCTGTTTTCAGCTCTTAAAACGGCCTTTGGTCAAAAGATCAAGCAAAAATAGCTCTGAAAAAGAAATGTACTTCTAAGAAAAGGTCTAGTCTACCTTTACCTGCAGGGACCACTTTTGTTATCTAATGCAATGGGATTCATTCAGTTTTATTTTTAACTGGTTTAAGTTGCCCGGTACTTCCTGCTGTATTTGGATAGTCGTCTATCCGTTTGTGTGTGTGTGCATAAGCGTACACCACCATATGCTTTGCGCTTCACTTTTACACCACAGCTCATAGCTCCTGTCACCGTGGTAATTGCATCCTCTTGTGCGCTTGGAGCTTGTCCAGCATCTGTGTCTATGTCTTTGTGAGTGTGTATTCAGGTTTAGAAGGCTTCGCTCTGTGGATTACTGCTGTTTTTTCCTTTGTATGTTTACATGCTCTCTGGCCGTAGAGCCGTACAGTACTTGTGTACCATACAGGTTTTGTAGCGATACAGTCAGTTTGATTGTGCGGTAATAATATTTTTTGACAGAAGGTAGCATTAAACGGGAGACGTTTTGATGGCAAGGAAGGCAGATACATTTGGGACGTGACTCTCGAAAGATAGATGTACGGCTAAAAATGTCCAGGTATCACTTTATAAGGGTAATCCATCATGGCGTGTGAGGAGGAGAGTAATCGTGAAGTCTAGTGGCAGGGATGGCTCGGTCCGCTCGCGAAGCACACCGGGGGGGTCGGGTACACCTGGAAGAGCCCATTAACTGGAGGTGTGGAGGGGTGTAATGAGAACAGATGGAGGCGTGACAGGTGGAGAAAGAGGGAGATAGAGGTGAGAAGTAATCACACAGCGAGCTCAAAACTCACAGCTGACGCGAGCGGCAGTGAAACATGAGAAGAAATACCATCATGATGGTGGCCATAAAAAAATAAATATGGTGTTACTGTGGTTAAATGGTCATTTTGAAAGAACTGGCGTTGGATTATCCTTACGGTTGTGGTTTTTAAACCATAGTCTTACCATCTCCAAGAAAAGTTAGATATAGATTGTCAGATTCTATTACCATGGTAAAGTGACATGGTACATTTGCTTAACTTTGTCAAATAATTCTTATTGGGAAGGAGTTTTTGTCTTGTTTTTAGCATTACATAAATAAATGTAAGGAGGACTATGCTTAAAGTCCCAGCGAAATAAAAAAAAGACAATGCCTATTTTGTCATGAATTGTTGCGGTGCTTATTGTAAATAGTTTGTCAATGTGGGTTATTCTCTTTTTAAAATGTGTGTGCCCACATAATCTTTAGTTAAAATCTGAAAATGCTTTCCTTCCTGTAATGACTATCCATCTTAAATGACGTATGTTAGACAGCTTGGGCGGGGCATCCGTTAACTCCTCCCCTTCAACAGTCAGTCTGCTCCCAGTTCCATCTCAAAATGCAAATGAAATGTTTTCATACATCCAATCAAATAGCAGAGAAAGACGGGAGCAACGCCCACTATTTTTTGTCATTAGAAATTCCATTTTATTTGGAAATGCGTCAAAATAATTAAGTAAAAACGATAGCAACTTCCGGTTCAAGGGGACTTAAAAACGAGCAAAAACGCCTTTTTACGTCACAGGTAAATTTATCTTTTAAGAATGTTTTGATATTTTTAGTGGAAACAACACAAAAGTACTGATTAAGGAGAGTATTTTTCCTTCGTGAAGAAAGAGAGAGAATAACAGAGTATTTGCGAGCAGAGTGAGTCACGGGAGAGAGAATGCAAGGCAGAAACGGTGAACAGTGGGCGGAAACGCCGCGGATTTATGAACGATAACTACAGCAAGCATGGGCTTTTCACCAGTAATAAAGAAACTTCTGAATCCAACAGGTCTCAGATAAACGTCAACTACAATCTCGCACGCTTACAGAGACACGTACGTGAAGCCCTCGCCGCACGAGAGCGATTACAATTCAAACACCTTCTGGTTTCCTTCCATCCAGCCGGGGTGTTGAATTGAAAGCAGCATCTCGCGCGCGCGAGTGGATGGCGTTGAGACCGTGTGCCAATCCTGCTGTAAGAGCGACAGCCGCAGGTTCTGCCTGCACAGCCTCGAGCATCTGCGGGAAATTTTATTCAGCAGCCTCTACTTTAAATGTCATTTGCTGTTTTTCGAACCCAGTTTATATTTGGAAAAGATCTCAGATTTGTCTTTATGTCTTCATAAGCAGTTCTTCTTCTAAATGACTGTAAGGTTTAATATTCTTCTGATGCAGTACAGAGGAAGCGGTTCAGAAAACTATCCAGACTACAAAGGGATTTATAAAAAACTGTTTTAAATTTAAATAATTGAAGTTGAAGAACTGACTGTACATAAGCATTTGCGAAGGGGTGATATTGGCCCTTTTGACAGGCGAGGTGTTAGGTGCACATCTGTGATTATTAAAGGGGTCATATCACGGAAAGCAGGATATTATTGCTCTTTTGAAATAAGAGCTTGTTGAAACTGAGCTGCAAAAACCGTCCATTCAGAAATTGCCACGTGGTCATGCCATCAAAACCGTTGACTTATTCAGTCTAGCAATATAAACAATAATGTCATTAACATCTTAAAGGCACAGTAGCAAATACATGTTATTTAACCCTGAGGTCCAAAACTAACTTAAGCACTATGTGAATGCTTCTAGCTATACAAGCTGCCACGTTTTGATGCATTTTAAAATCTGTCACGGTGATTTTTATAGTGTAACAAAGACTGCATTCATACTGCATTCATACAGTGTTGCTTTCAAGGCTCTTTTGAGTGCATTTGGCACTTTTATTCAAAGCACTGGGGTTCGTGTGAAGAAGAGTTATTAGACCTTTTGACAGGTGTTAACATGCACATCTGTGATTTATTAAAGATGACCTGGGCTGATGTTAGATGACCCACAGTGCTCTTTAAAGTCTCTGTTTGAATTCTCAACCAACCTCCTCACCTACCAGCCCTGAGGACACCATCAAAGAACATAGACTTCTGTGCGAAAACATCTGAGTCACGTCTTTACCGGCTTTAGTCTGGACGCCACCCACCAAACAAACGCTAGATGCCTTGCGCAGCTACTTCTAGCGGCTCGAGAGGAAAATTCTATTTAATCTGCCTGCGATTTTGCACGGGAATAACGTTTAAAGCCAGCGTGTACGCTTAAAAGCAGCCAAAATGATATTTCTGTTGACAATCAGCAAAGAGGCTTTTTAAATGATGCGTTTAACTCCTTTTCCAGAGTAAGCATACTGTGAAGACATGCTTTTCCTAATCTGACAAATAGCAATTTTGCTTCCCCTCAGATCTAATAAATAATGGATCAAATTCTGCCTTGATTTCTGTTAAAAGGACTAACACCGAATTTCCCCTGACACGGAAGTTTTGTGTCATTAAACGCACCTCGTAAGGCACGTTCTCGTTGGCGCATGTTGTTTATTTTGTGTTACGCCTCACGTTAATGTTTGTGACTCGCACACAACCCTCAAGCCCAATATATGATCAATTTATTTGTGACACAGGGAAATATTTTTTTCTTTAGCGCAGCGCCCAGAGGTATTAATGTTTGGACGATGTGTCAATACAGGCGTGAATAAACTGGGTGCATCAAGGCCCCTTCGGAAGAAGTGAATATGCGTGTTTGTGTTGTGAAATAAACGTGAATGTATTTCTGCAGTATGCTAATGTATAGGCTTTAGTTGTGTTTTTTTACTCAGAAGTATGTGTGGGTGCTTGAGCATAATTTATATTGATATCATGAAAAAGCAACAAAATCATTGAATTATTTGGCCTTCAGCTGTTGAACTTTATCGCATAGTTAAAGCCTCTTAATGTGGATTATATGGAGTACATTTTAATAAGAAATTCATATATAATAAAGAAAAATTCATTACAGAATTTCAGAAATAAATTTTAACTGAGAAATTTTCTCATGATAACTCTACAATACACTTTTACATTTACACAATACAGACATTTATTAAGCAATTTTTCCCTACTATGGTAGTCAATGGTGGCCAAGAACTGTTTAGTTACAAGCATTTTTCCAAAATATCTTTCATGCTAGCAGCTTGGCATATGTACCTGTGCGAGCGCTTCCCACTAGAGGCACTTTACGGCCTTCAAGTTTTGACAGAGCTGATCCTGGTATCTTGTTATACGAAGGAAGTCTCCCCTATGAATCACGCTGTTCTGTTCTAGTGACACGCGCTGACTTGTAAAGTGATTACCTTTACACGAACGCGTCAGAATTAAACATGTCGCGTTCCTCCCCGCGTGCGAGCTGATTGCTTTTGCTAGCGAGCCGGTTTTCTTTAATTTGTCTGAAATAAATAGCTTTTGCTGGCCGTGTGGCGCGGACCACCTGCACGCGGAGGTCACGGAGAAGAACGGCACAGGTGATAAATGACTGGCGTGTATCAAAGGATAGCTTATCATTGCACTAAAAACAATCAAACACCTGACACGGTGCAGTAAAACCCTATCTGTAATTGCTTTGTTGAACGCTGTATCTGTGGTCCTGGAGTGTAAGGAGGACGTTCTTTGGTTTTAACTGGCGAGGCAAAATGTTCTGACAAATCAATAGATTATTCCTAACAAATAAATGATTAGACTGGCTTTAGTTCAGGTAAGACAAGAAATGTCAGTGTCAGTTTTTTCAATATTCAGAAAATTCAGTCAGTAAATAGATCTGCACACATGATCATACATTAATGACTGTATATTAATGCAGCAGACAAAGACATTTTTGAGTTTGTACCAGTGGTAAGCCATACATTTTTGTTTTTGCTTGACTCGTCCTCTCTTGGATCGGTTTCTAGATGCAATAAAAACAAAGAAGCAACAAATGAAAAGTAATTTATTAACAGTATTTGGTCTCGTTTTCCTCTAAAATTATCACACTTAAACATTTTTCTTATAAGATTTAAGATTTTATTATAAAACAGCAATATCAAAACAAAATTGGTGAATTATTTGACGTAATGTGTACATTAATAGTTATACCAATATACTTTTACATCAGTTTGAACAATAAAACTGAATCTCTCTACAACTCGAAATAAGTAATGATTCAGAGCATGTGAGATAAGGAACATGTTTTCTTGTCTTGGTAAACATCACTGCCCTTAAACCAAATCCTGTTTAACAGTTTATCCAATAACCAGCCTATTCAGCACCTCTAGAGATGGCTCAAGGATTAGAGATTTCGCTCGCCTGTCTTTTACGCTGTTGGCAGTCAAAATGCTCAATAAACCACCTGCTTCTAATGCGAATTCAATGAGGTCATGAACGTCAGGTGGGCCGTGTTAGCGCTTTTCCTCCGGTGTGCTGCTTTTGTTTGTGTCTTTGAGCGCCGCCGGCCTAAAGACAGAATTCGACGCTAATGTTGCAAACCTATCATTCTAAAAAGACACTGTAAGAAACCGAAAAAGATAGCAGCAACTCGATGATTCATTCATCTATCTCCTACCTTGGCTTTACAGGCGCAAGGTATATTTCTTGTCCCGCCTCTTTTCCTCTCTCTGACTTTTCCCAGTTTCTTACGCAACAAACACGAGAACATGGCAAAACACTTATGCCAGACCACATACTGCTCTCAGCAGACTTGCTCGATCAGTCGTGAAGTTCATGGTCCAGGTTCAGAAAGGAGTCGACGCTTGGGGAGAAGATGAAATGCTCGGGGCTGTTTTGCTCCAATATGTCATATTACATTTGCAGCCCACAAAAAAATAAAGTAGAAGCATTTTAGGGAATTTCACACACAGATTTTGAGATGTTTGGTTTGCTGTTTGTCACAAATCAAAACTGACCCCATTAACTTTCCTCAAGTTGGATTGACATCTGTCGTCAAAAATGAATTTGGCTGACACCTCTCTTATTTTTTAGGCCCTGTTTTAAAGCAGCATTGAACGGAAACAGTGTTCATAACGATTAATTATGGATTTTAAACATAGACGTGCTGTTTGTGGCTGGAGAGAGAGAGAAAGAGGCTGAAAAGTAGAGCAAGTTTAGGAATATTCGGTCACTGTGCACCGTTGGATCAACACCAGGTTAATTTTCATTTCATGTTGACTTAAAAGATCCAGATCTGCCAACGAAAAGCCTCCATATAAAAGTATATGGCTTGACACCATCACTGCGATGTTTTGCCGGCCAGAACGTACAACGCATCTTCCAGCCCGTCCACAGCTTCAGAAGTCTGCTGTTTGATCTAACTTCAACGTATCATTAACCACATTATAGGTTCTCTCTCCGTGTCTAATACGAGAGCGCTACAGTTTTTTCCAACACATCACTTTTGGTCCCTGGTGTGATAATTAATATTCATGTTTGTCCAGAGCCTCAAACCCTGCCTTCAGGCATTTATAAAATGATGATGATTTGTGCTGCGAAGCTCTCCATCGGCACTGACTCTCATCCAGAGAGGGAGTTGAATGCCGCCCTGTGAAAGACATGCGTGAATGCGAAGTGAGATCTCCAAATACAGACAGGAACTGAAATCTGCAGAAATATTCAACAGTAGTCACTGGTGCAAGCGGTGCTGTGACAACCTTATTAGTCTGTAAATTTCCTTTAGTTTATCTAATATATTAAAATAAACGGTCTTCTTTTCAGAACAGCTGAATTATGGTGGTGCGTGATAGAATTAACACAAAAGGCCATTCACACAACTGTAACTACATTTTAATCATTCTAAAATGAGTATAATTGTGGAATCCACACCACAACTATAGTAATACAAAATTATTGGGATTATTTCTGAGTATTTTTTTGTCTGGCATATGACGATAAAACATCCACTTCAATGCTAAAGATTACAATAATAAACATATAAATGTGTACGCTAATATGATATGGTTCTTGGTGTGAATGGGCCTTAACTGTGCAGTATATGTAAAGGCGACTATAGAATAAATACAGTGAAGACAGACCAGTCACAATTGAGTATGCATATATTATTTTGCAGTTATGTAAGTATTAACAAATGGGGGTTTTCCTACTATGGTAGATTGTGCTAGATATGGTAAGAGTCACATCTCTGCCTGCTTACATTTGTATTTTAATTGTGATTCATTGACCAAATAAAAGTCATAACACAAAACAAGCCAAACAAATATGAATTTGACTTATGGCATCATTTACTTACAACCCCCCCCCCCATGGTGTAGATATCACGGTGATACATTATTGAGCATTATTTTGGCTACAATAACCGTGTAGGGAAAATGCGATATTGTGACAACCCTAGAATGTTATTATTATTTGTCTGTAAGTTTTACAATTATGTCTGCTATCTGAGTTTGTATATAAGCTGCAAACAATCGCAAAAGTAAAAAATGGAGGAAAATGGGAATAAAACAAGATAGCTTAGTGTAATCATGATTAAAGATTCCAAGCCATAGCAAAATTACCTTTTCAGTTGTAAGGGTCAGAAAGAGCGAAGGAAAGCAAAATGAACATTTCTAAAATCCTTTGACTAGCCCATTAAGCCAGCAAGCGCATTGTTATACTACAAATAACACAAACACTCGCCCAGGTTTCTGTTTGCATGTTCTTGAAGATATACCACGCCGGAAGAAGTTTAAGATGCGCCGCGTGTGCCACGATAAGCCGCACTGCTGAAATATGGCTTATCACCGTCTGTACAAACCAATGATAAAGACAACATACTTGGCACCATCCTAAGATGTGTACACAAACACATACGCTGTAAAGAGACGCAGGAGAGCAACAGCTGGGGTTCGGTACAAAACCCACAATCCTTAGGGGCCTTCTGTAGTTGTGTAAATACAACGCGAAGACTATCATGACTCCTGACGCAGAAATAGTCCAGCTGTTTACTCCGAAAAGAATCTGTGTCAAGACCGTCGCCCATTGCACATACAGCCATCTGCTATTGACATGTGCACTATTTCTTGATGAGTACACTTAGTCCCTTTTGTTTTGCTCTTTGTTCCGTCGTTCTTAATCACTCTTCCCTTCCTCTGCACTTCATTTTTGTCTCTTTTATATACGCCTTTCGGGTTAGATCTTTGCTCCGAGTCTTTGTGACTCGCTGGAGTATGCACGACTAATGCTAATCTGTCAAACTGTATAAAGGAGCAAACATCATTTCTTACAGGTGGTTTGGGCTTTTGCCCTGTTGAAGAATTCTTGCTCTTTAAACACGGTTGTTCTGGTCATTAGCTTTTCTCTTTATTCTGCAAATCAGTTCTTGTTCTTGTACAAAGTTAATTTGTTTTATTATCAATTACATGTGTCTCAATTCTTTGTGGCAGGATTAAGGTCATTACGACTGACTCATTTACTGTAGAACGTAATGTAAGTTGCATTTGCTACAAACAATAATTTATTAACATCTCTTGTGGTTAAGTTTTCATAGATTGTCACTGTTCTGTATTGACAATAATCAATATAATTAATTACCGAGATTGTTAATAGTGTGAACGCTTGATGATTTTGTTCATACTTCATATACAATAAGAGCTAAATGAAACTTTAACATATTGTAGTAGGTGGTGGTTTTGTATCTGTTTTACATTTTGAGAGTCACAATGGTTAAAAACTCTCTTTCAGCCTCTCTACACTCATATTTTGTGTGTGATTCAATGATCAAAATAAAACTCAAAACGAACAAACATCCAAGATAAATAGATAACTTATTTTTAATTTTATTTGAATAGATATTGTGATAGTATCAATAATTGAGTAGTGAAAATATGATATTGTGTATTTTCTGAAAGCTATTACTCTTTATGCTCTATATGTGTCTTGACTTATTTACAGTATGTTTTATTTGATATTTCTGCTTTTATGTTGACATTTAACTTACCTTTCGCTGCAGCTGTAAGAAGCCATTAGATCTCAGTTCACTGACCCGAGTTGTTATGGCTCATGGTGAGTCCGATATGTCAAATAAGATAAATCTTAGTTCTGTGTGTTGAATAAGTGAGTTGTTGAATCATGAACGAACTGTTCAGACTACTTTTGTATAAAATAACTTCAACTAATTCAATGGCATAGCTGATCTGGACCAAGATGTACTGGATAACCAGCAAAATCCACCATAGACCAGTCAGAAACCGTGATCCAAAAACCATCTATGCTGCTTTTCCAGCAGGTTATATGCCTGTATGGCCGGTCGGAGTCGAGAATCTAATGCCTCTGGCACTTTGCTGCTCTGATGTCTCTGTGGAGCTAACATGTCACACCGAGTGACAGAAGCCCATCAACACTGACAAGATCCACCGACCGCCCGGGGTCACGTGATCTGTGAGGAACGGTGTTAGACGTGGCTACAGAACCGTTGACGCTCGTGGCGGGTTTGACCTTTCACTTCAGCGGGGCTGGGGTTGGAAGATTGAAACAGCTGTAGTGCTCTTTTAGCTGGTGCTTTGGTTTTGCCCTTGAGCCGGAGTAGCCATCATCACTTTATGAGTTAGAACTGTAAACGTCATCATCAGCGGTGTCAGGGAACAGGGTTCTGTTGCTAAAGGCCCGTCAGCGTGTGATTCAGTGTTCACTTGATCCTTTCTGTCAAATTAAACAGAGGCCGTTTGACTATTGCTGTTATGCTTCACAACACAAATGATCTGTAACTAGGAGCAGCTTTCTCAAGTCAAAGTTCTTTCTTTCTCATGTTAACCATTGTCATGTTTACAAGGCTCAGATTTTGCTTTTTAATCACTCTTGAGAACTCTACTTATTTGGAGGGAATCTTTTGGTACCCTTACGATTCGATTCATATCGATTCTTGGGGTCACGATTCGATTAATAATCGATTCACGGTCTTTCGTTTTTTAATAACGATTCTTTCTCAAAATTTGATGTGATATATGTTTAGACTGGCGCCGTCCCGTATCCGGGACAGCGGATTTACTTAGATTTTGCATGTGAATTCTTATCTTATTGTGACAAACATTATATCGTTGGAAAGTCTCTAGAAAACATATTTCATCACCGTTTTATAGAATAATGTGTGTATAAAAGTAAAAAAAAGCTCAATGTCTGTTCAATGTCTAGTCAAATTTCAGATCAAGTATTAAACCAATGGAAAGCATATGGACAATATTGCATCTAAAAAACGCACAAACGCATCGAAATTTAATGTTTTAAGACCAAACTTGGTACAACCATTGGTGATCTTGAGACTTTGACGTATGAAATTTTGGGGCTGAAAATGCGACCGGTGTATTTCTTTTAGCCCCGCCGCGCCATCGCTGTTGCTGAGCTTAAGGTGTGCGGTCTCTCGACTGTCCAGGTGCCTTCCACAGTTTTATGACTTTGTTGACATCTCTTATTCATTTACACTTTACATTTACGCATTGGGCAAATACTTTTATTCATACAATGGATACTGCGACTTACTGTGCTCCATGCTATAGCAATAGCAATGCTATACCAACTGAGCTAATGGTGTTTTTTTTCCTCAAGAGACTTTTTTCACAGGAGACCATTAATTGTTGTCTATGAGAACTTTATTTTGTCATTCTGAGATGAAGAAGAGAAAAGCTAAAGTTCCCTATGGGTTGAGCTTGTGATCAGGATATGAAAGAAAAGAAAGAAAGTTGTCAAGGTGTTCTATAAGATGAAAAGGTCGTGTTGTAGACAATCCAAGTATGTAAGAAGATGTTGTTTTGTTTACAGTCTCTCACATGGAAACCTTGAACTGAGATTCATTACTCCAAACCATCATCGGTTGCTATAGCGAGGCGTCTTAATTAAATGAGTTCTCATGCATAAATCCCACGTAGAGAGCGAGTGAGCACACCAAACTCTGTGCATTATTAAATAACCGCTTTACTCTTATTTACTGTAATATTGATTGTGATATTATTACCGTGACATTCCGAGGTGCACAAACAAAGCGCCGACTAATTAATCACACGCGAACGACTCAATAGGCATTTGTTGTATTAACATTTTTAAAGATCGGAAGGGCAGGATTATGCGCTTAGGAACCTCTGCTCCACTTGTAAGGCCAAGTTTGGAAGCAATATTGATATTTGGCTCTAAGAATGTACATATACATAAAACTACAGCCCTCGGGACTCGTGTTCCTTTGTGAATAAAGATAGGGATTAATCAAAGGCTATGAATTTTTATTTTCTTTAATCTTGAGCAGCGGCCGTCGGTGATGAAGGGAGGGGTGAGGGATGGACTGGGAGCTGTGTTTTAAATAGTAGTCCATTTAGCAAAACTGTTCTTTCCTAATGTGGTAGTAATAGGAACCGCTTAATCTTGGTGGAAGATAAAAGAAAGAATGGAGCCATTTGTGTGCATGAGATATTTTCAAGGATGGATTACTTAAAGCCATGGGTGGGCTTACGACTGGGGTGTGTACGACTTCTTTTACAATAATTTCTCTGATGCGGTACGAATTTGTCATAGAAATGAATAAGCCCCCTCATAAGCTGCAGAAATAGAGTTACTTTAATTCGTACAGTTAAAGTTTATTAATGTTCCCAGATCGAAAGATACCACATAAAACATCAAGGCTGGTATAGCATGAGCAAGAATACAGTTTGTGTGTCCTCTGTAAATTCAAAAATACTTAGTTCACCCGGAAATAAAAATATGCCGTCATTTATTCGCCTTCATGTCGTTCAAAACCTGTGGAACGCAAAAGAAGATATTCTGAGAATGTCTAAGTGGTTTTGTGCATACAATGGAGGTCAATGGGGGCAGCGTTCTTCTTTGGTTAACAACGTTCTTTAAAATATCGTCTTTTGTGTTCTGCAGAAGAAAGAAAGTCATACAGGTTTGGAATGTCATGAAGGTTAGTTAATGATGATTTTTTTTTACCAAAAATCTTTTAGTGTAACTATTCAATGATATTTCTGATGGATTCAGCAACCGTCTGAAGCCTTTTAGTACAATGATGATTATTTTTCAGACTGCTGAAGAAAAACCTTCAGCGTAGACGTTAAGAATTAAAGAGGCCAGTAGCTAAATGGCAAGATGTGACATTAATCCTTTATTGCCCGTGCCATTAGATTTGGCATTGAGAATTCACTGCCTGGCAAAACTCCTCACCGTCACGCCGCAACCTTCCCGTGCCCTATTAAAGTCTCAACGTAAATTTCCGCCGTCCTTTGTTGTTTGGATAATCATAGCCCGATGTGTTTTATTTCACTTGCTTACTGGCTTCGGTCCAAAATATCTGATTCGGGCGAACAGATAATTCATTCAACAGGCTAATTTATTGCTTTTGCCCCTCGTTTTGGAATAATATACAGTGTACCTGCATCTAAGGTCACCAGCGCACACGCCCAGCATGGTAATGTTTCAGTCTGCGCCCAGGGTCTCCGATAATAAGCTCTGGCTAGTTGCCTTGTATTTTTGGGGGAGCACGTTAATTGAAAATAACATTTATATTCAGGGACGGAATCGCTCTGGATTCCTAACTGAATTTAATGAATCCACACTGCAAGACGGTTCATTGGCAAATGCGAACGATAAGAGTAAAGAGGAAAAATGATGGTAGGCTGGTTTAAAATCCAATTTAAGATAGATTCCTCATTCTGCGCTATTGCGAGCTGAACGTGTCTCATATAATAGAGTAATCTAGCAATAATGTTATACAATTTTACTCGTATGTCGTCCATTTTATCCATAAGGGCATATTGTTTAATGAACAAAACCTGTATTGAGTTTAAAGGGTTGGTTTGCTTATAATGATGATTCTTCCATCATTTTTTCACCCTTCTGTTGTTCTTAACCTGTGTTCTGTTATTTTCATATCATATTTCAAAAACGGACATATAGACGGACAAGTTGTATTGACAACAGATATCCAGCATCAAAAATGCAGAATAAAAGAAGCTCTCAAACAATATTTCCTAACACAAAGCTGTCATACTGTATGGCTTCAAAATACTTAAATATAGAACATCATTTAGATTTACTGCTCTTATGTTTCTCATGGTGTTTTCAAGTGGTAGGCTTTGTTCACATTTGACTTCTTTTTTGACAAGAACAAGTTGACAATGGTGCTTTTTCGTGGTTTCAAATGGTGCTTTTGTGCACAAAGGGTCGAGAGTCAGGCCTCATAGGCAGAATGATGGAATTATATTTGAATTATAAACCGAGAATGTCTTTGCATCACATATTTTAAAACCACAACACTAATTTCTCATTAGAAATGGACTCAAAAGTTATTTAAAGTGAAAATGAAACATTTATACAAAACTATGCTCCAACCGGATTTCGGCCGCCATTTTTTTTTTCACCATCCTTGCATGTTGTTATGGTTTATGCTTGTTGGTTGTGGTTTGGGGGGTTTCATTTGTTGGGGCTGTGTGGGTCTGGTTTGGTCTTGTTTTGTGGTCGATGTATGACAACAGAGGAATAAAGTTACATTATGCCATTACTATTTTTCCCTGGTTGTTCCTTTGTTGTCTTGTGTCGATCACGGAGTGGGACCGGGTTGGACCTGCACGGTTTCGGCGGGTGGGGCTTCCTGGGTTACGGCTTGTTGGCTCTCCCTGTTCTTCGTGGACGTTTGCTCGGTGGCTTTTGGTCGGGGTCACTGAGTGCAGCTATGACATGTCAGAGGAGATCTGGCCCTCCCGGCTGAGCCTGGTTTCTCCCGAGGTTTTGTTTTCTCCATTATTCATCATTGGAGTTTGGGTTCCTCGCCACAGCAGTGCTTGCTCACCGGGAGACTGCATTTATTCATTTATTTAATTATTTATTAGATATTATTTATGAGAATGATCTTGCTTGGTCTATAAACACCATGCACTGTGCTGTGTTTTACCTTTCTGTGTTTTTCTGTTTTTCTTATTTTCTCCTGTAAAGCTGCTTTGGAACAATGCACATTGTGAAAAGCGCTATATAAATAAATTGAATTGAATTGTCAATGTGTGCAAGACAGCACCACAAAGGCTTTTCAAATATTTTCCTTCCAGAAAAAAAAAATTTTGCTCGACAGATCCTGTTATTATATTGACAAATTGCAGCAAAGGATGTCTCCCTAGCTCCATATATGTGTACATCCTTTCTATATTTGGAATTTCTCAAGTAATACAGTTCCCCTAAACAAAGTACACGAGTGTACCGTTTTTTAAAAAGAGACATGAGAGACCGCATAGCGTGATGTAAAGTTGTTGGCATCTGCACAAGCTCGGCCTTCTGGCGTTCAGCTGAATTCTTTAGTTCATTGTGCATCGCAACAGGCATGTATCGACTAAATCATAGAGTCTCTCTACAGAGACCCCCAACCAGTAGCTCTCACACCTTCAAAGATCGACCACATCAAGCACGACACGTTTCTCGGTTTGGTTCTGTTTGTTTAAAAAGAGCTGGGCTTTCAAAGATATATTTACAGATCAAGAGAAACCGAGAGGGCCACTTGCAGGAAATATTTGTAATGTTTGTTCGATCAATGGTTTTACGGAGACTAGCAAGCAATTGTGGTGACTCGTGGTTTATTCCCTGCGAATCTGACCATCTTTAAACAACCATCTTAGATCCTTATCTACTAGACCACACCACCCCCATGCCTTGTGTCTGTGATACATTCTGCGTACAGTTAAGTTGTGAAAATGGACATTGGAATATAGCGATAGAAAATTTGTGTAATTAGCCGTGAGGTCTCTCAGTCGGGTTCAGAACTGTTGTGTTTGCTGTGATCTCCCAGGTTTCTTGTGATGATGTAAATGAGTTTGATCTTTATTAAACCCTTTCACCCCACAGTGCGCCGCGTGGTGCGAACACCCGCGAGTTCTGATGACTCTTTCGCACAAACACTCTAACCTCTCGCATACGCATGGTGTGCGAAAACGCAGCAAACCGCCGGCGAGGGAATAGCATGAATCAGAACCTTT
The DNA here is from genome assembly GCA_006030095.1 of Triplophysa siluroides. NCBI lineage: Eukaryota > Metazoa > Chordata > Actinopteri > Cypriniformes > Nemacheilidae > Triplophysa > Triplophysa siluroides. The sequence goes on along the minus strand of VCII01000203.1, from coordinate 1,668,542 downwards.
GAGCTCAAACAAATGCTTGGCGTCTGCCCGTGATATTGAGATAAAACATGCATTCATTTAATTTAACAAAATCTGCCCTTAGCCTGAACAAAGGCTTATTTTGTTATCAGTCAGTGCTTACAGTTATAGACTTCGGAAAATGTAACGTTGATCCAGAGGAATTTAATTGAAATTTATTTTGCAGAATTTATAAAACTGTACAAAATAACAAGTGTCCCAAACACAAAAAACTGTCGAGCATAAAAACACAACTAAGCCAAAGGCATATTCCATTGCGGTCCTCGATTTAAAGAATAAAGGCTACGTACAGAAGTGACAGAAAAGACAAACATACCTCCTAATCACATATTAAAACTACACAATAGAAACAAACATACAATAGAAACACAAATCCAACCACAATGACAACTAACTTAGTAGCATCTCCTGACAACTATCTTTTAAAACTCCTTAATTCTGTTATACTCTTTATAGATGTCGGCAACTTATTCCATGCTATTCCACTAGTATATAAAAACATATTTCTCACCATCAAGCTTTTGAACTTACAAGGACAAATGTTAAAATCCCTACCCCTAGTATCATAAAAATGTTGATTTCTCACCATATGATAGTAATTCACTAAATAGCTTGGAACAACATTATTACAAATTTTACGAGTCATACCCGATTTTTAAAAAAACATTTTTTTCCACAGGCAACCAACCCAGCTCCTTAATAGTCACTATGCAAATGCAAAAAATGTGTTTTGTGCTGTTTGTAATTTATTCTTCATACTCCGGGAACAGCTACTGTACCAAAAAAACTGTTGCATAATCAAAATGAGGTTGAATCAAGACATTTGCCAGCAATTTTAAAGAATAAACATCTAATAAGTCAGCTTGCCTTTCTAAAGACTTTATCCCACCACATTTTTTTGCAAGCATTTTGTTAGCATATAGTCACCAGTTAATTTACTATCTATTAGGCAACCCAAATAATTTACTACGCTTTTTGACTCTATAACCACATCATTTATTTTGACTGAAAAACTAGAATGCTGCTGGGTTAATTTCATTCTTTAAGCAAAAAGAATAGCTTCAGTTTTGCCAACTTTAAATCAATAATGTATGAAAGAAAAAACAAGGGCCCTATAATGCTCCCTTGAGGAACACCGCAAGTAATTGGTAGAGGATAAGACATTTCACCTTTAATACCCACTACCTGCTTTCTATCTACAAGATAAAACTCAAACTCGATTGCCTTTAGTTTGTACAATACGATTTGTATAAAAAATAAAATAACTATTAAAACTTTCAACGACCTCCTTTGGATGAGAAATTAAGCTCCCTTCCGACTTCAGAGTGATTTTTGAAGAATTTCCATTTACCACATCCGTATAATATAACCAAAATTCTTTAACACTCCACAAAGTTTTTTAGGTTCCTATTTTCTCTCATCTTAAAAAAAATACTCTTTGCTTAATGATCCTATCCCTAACCTCATTTCTCCTTTGTTTATAACGCTCAAAACTAATAGGATACATATCATTCTTAAACTTCTTAAAGCTATCATCCCTTAATTTAAGCAGCTGGAGTATTTCATCTGTGACCCACGGTTCAGATCTTTGCTTAACACTTACTTAGTTTCTTATTAGGTGCCACCATGTCTAAAACCCTACAAAATGAGTCCATGGAACACCCTCAAGCGTTGTCAATATCTTTACAACATAATACATGACACCAATCAACTTTCTCCAAGACATCCCAAAATACCTTGAGACTATACTTTTTCATAGATCTAATTAAAACAGTAGGAACTTCCTGTTTCACACTAAACAAACATTTGAACAAAATTCAACTAACAGCACATTTACAACCGAAACAAAATAAATACATATATTTCGAATTTAATTATATGTGACAACAGCATAAGTTAAACTAGTCAGTTGTGTTACACCCTTATACAAATTAAGCATAGGTTAACTGTGGTAACTATAGTTTTTTGGTTTTATTTGTAGTAAAACCACAGTAACCAAACCATCACAGGTTAGACTACAAATGACTACGAATCACTCTGCCAAAAAAGCCTACTTAACTTTTACTAAAACCCTGATTAGTTTTCTAGTTCATGAACTAGCATGCTTGATATGTTTTGGTGCTAGTTCTCAAAGGCGCGTACGAAGTGTCTGTCATAACACTCAGCATGCAGATGTAGCCGTGTTTACCCGACACAAACAGACAAATTCATTTACGCCTTTCAGCTACGGATGAACGCCGCACCTAATTATTGCTCTAGCCTAGCAGCAGGCTCCGGGAATATGTTTAGCACGTGCTAATGTCAGGGGTTGAGGTGGAAGCGCATACGAAACGTTTGATGGGTGTCGCTAACTCTGTCGATTACACGTCAACTTATACCTGTTCTTAATATCACGGACAATAGAAAGTGACAGGAATGATGTGCCTGAGCTGGTTTCTGATTGAGGTTAAGAAGAACAAGGTGTTGTGATATTGTGCCTGAGGTAAAACACGGTGAGATTAATACAACGTCTCTTTTCTTCTTTTACATGTGCTGTTATCCTGTGTGACACCGTGAACAGGTAAGAAGACTTTTTTCCACATTCATTTAATCTCTTTCAGTGAAATTCACATATTGAATGACAATTTTCTAGCTATGTAATGCATTATTATGACTTGTGTGTAGTATATTGTGTTTCGTACAGGATTTTGTTCTTGCGACAGGAGATCCAGAGCAAACCCTGACATTGTTGGGCCTAACTATTTGCGTAATACAATTTTGAAGTGAATTCACATTCTGCTGTGCATATGCACATCACAATATTAACAGCCAGTCAGTACTGACCAATTTAAGTTTGTTCTTTCTTTCTTTAAACATTACTTTTAAAAATAGTTCAGCTCTTGCTTTATGTAAAATTGGACACAATCTCTGACTGAAAGACTGAGTCATGTGTGATTCATCCGTTCTTTTGATCCTATTCACCAGTTGGAAGTGAATGGTACGTTTTTGCTTTCTCTCTCAAACTGTTTTACACAGTTGTCCTTTCTGGACACCAAATGCTTTAATTTGCTTTGTAGACATCCTATCAGAATACGTATATTTGTGTTTCCTGTGACGGAAGGCATCTCGCATCATCTGTCAGGCTGGAATTTGTGCTTGCCATTGTTTACGTCCAGGGCCTTAGACGTGTCAGATTTGATTGTCCATCCGCGACACGTCCTGTTTAACATTTCTCTCACTGAATTAAAAAGCTACTTGATATTTTCCCCGACGTCACCTCCACTGGGTATTTAGCGACTCCATCGGAGAGAGTATCTGTCATCGCCAACGAAAAGCTTTTCCTTGCCTTTTTGTCCCAGGGAACGCTTGACGAGCGGAGAGATCGATGACCTGTCAATGACCTGTCAACGCAAGGCTTCAGGTTTTGTGAAATCATGTGCGGATATGAGAGCTGGCGCTGTGGCTCAGGAAGGTGTATACCATGATTACAATAGTAATTTAATCCAAGCTCTTGTGATGCTGGACATAAGATGAAATGGAGAATCGCACAGGGCTTTTCTAATTAACTAGCCCAGCTTTATTTTTTTTTACTTTTGAGTTCTTTTTACAAACCCTTGACACTCGTTGAGGATACAGAGGTTGTCTTCTTCTTCTAATGAATTTCCCAGGGACCTTGAGAGAGCAGGTCTTTAAACAAACACAATTAGTGGTGTCAAAGCACCAGCTCTAGTTAATGCTCCACCATTCACTGCTAATTACAAGCGTGTTTTGAACCGGTTTTCATATGTACCGTGAACAACCAGATCACAGCCTCTGTTTTGTCCTGTCACTGTACTGCTTTTTCTGGACCAGCGTCGCCGTTGCCGTACAGATGATGGATACAGTACCAGTCAGGAGATTGTCTTTTGATTTTGTATGACAAATTGTTTTTTGACATTCAAAATACCCAAACCTACAAATTGTTAATACAGAATTGTGTAAATGGGAGAGTTTATAATTCTGCGCATCAAGATTCCATGTAGAGCATTTGTCAGATTTGACTTTGAGTTACAGGCACATATTTTATTTGGGCCATCTTAGAAAAAACTGTGAAATGATGTTTGTGAGTTTTAAGGATGTTCTCGTAAAGAGTGTGCGTGTCACATCCAGAGGCTGCGGGCAATTTAGAAACCCAGTCTAATCCTGTCATAATGCCACTTTGTCCCCTGACATGTGCACTCTGCTCTCTCTCTCTCATAGAAATCTGTCTGTCTTCCCTTTAAATTTACCCCCCAACCTCATCCCTTTAGGCGACTGACCCATATCCAGCAAAGCAATTAACCACTTTGATACGTCAAGTAATTACTTCATTTTTCATGTTAAAACGCACCTCATTTAGTGAGGCGTGGAGCAGCTAAGATGGGGAGGGAGAGAGATAGGTCAGCGGCGGTTTGAGGAGATTAACACAAGACTCTCACTGTCTCCACGGCTCGATGGATTGTCTCCAGAGAACATGGGGAATGCGGCAGAGGAAGTGGGCTGCCATTTTGACCTTGGCAGCCAGCTGCTAACGTGCACTGGAGAGTTTCCCTTCGCTCCCCGCACGCAATCGTGGCCTTTTGCGAGGGGAGTGCCTCTCGGTACCTCCTTGGGCCCCTTTGTGATTTTACCCCCCATTATTTAACGTGTCACATGCCTGCCGGGCAAGTCGAATCTGTCACCCCCTGTGGAAGAGTGGGATTTTAGAGGATAAGTGGAAGTGTGTGTGGTCTTCTTTGGCTACAGAGACTCCAAAGTACAAGCTCTTAGGCCGTGTAAATATTTCAGCACCAATTGCGACTGGACCGCTACATGCAGGCGGACAGATCGAAACAGCGAGGCTTTAGCCGAGTTGTTCCCCGTTTAACTGAAGATTCATTCTCTTGATTTCCGTAATGTATTCTTCTGAGGTTTGTGCAGTAATTCAATTTGAGGTAATTGTAGCAGGAATCCATAATTAAAAGGATTAAAATGCAAGCCGTTTATAGGCGGGTTAAAGAAAGGAGGAAATCTAGTTTCTGGAGGGTCTCTGATTCTCTAAAATTCCAAGTTTGTTTTGACACTGCTTGGACGAAATGGGGAGGAAATAACATACAAATCAAATCAAAGTGCTTGTTAGACTTTATAGAGAGGGCGACCGCAATCTGGGTACCAATGCCTTGACGATATAATATAACAAACATGTCACAGTATTTTTCTGGAAATTTCCCTCTTTTTATAAATATGTCTTAAAATGTATGGGAATATTTACTTTAAATTACTTAATGGGTTTTTTTTCAAAAGAGAAACAATGATGCTTAAAGTCATGATGAAGTAAAATGGACCCTTTAGGAAACTTAAAGGGCTAGTTCACCCCAAAAAATGTAATTGGTGTTAACTGGCCCCCTTCACTTGCATTGGTTTTGTGTCCATGGAATACCATAGAAGTGAATGGGGTCCAGTGCTGTTCGGTTACTGACTTTCTTCAAAATATCTTCTTTTGTGTTCTGCGGAAGAAAGTAAGTCATAAAGGTTTGAAATGACAAGAGGGCGAGTAAATGATGACAGAATTTTCATTTTCGAGGGAACTATTACTTTAAGGAACCCAAAAAAAGTGCATTGGAAATTCACAATGGCACTTGATTTATTATCATCCACCAGCAAAACTGTGGCTATATTGTGAATATTCAACATACTATATATCACCCTTCCCAGATATCCGTAGACCTACAAACCAAACCACTTACACATTAATTCTGCAATATACGCATTCCCAGTACAGCCGAAGCCAGCGGGCGGCACAGGTAACGCACACATTTCTCCCCTTCCAGATGAGTGGGATGTCAGTCATTTGCGGCTGCCTCTGACTGGATCTGCTTTATTTTCTCCAAGGAGGTCCAGATAACCTCAACACCCACATACACAGCCCCCCGTCCTATAACATATGTCTGAAATGAACATTGCGGCTTGTTCTCCCGTGGCCATATCCCGCCGGATGAAAGGTCGGGTGAGCTTGATGTTTTCTGAGCGAGCGTGTGCACGCGTTTGTGTGTAAAACTCATTGTTTTCAGCCCTGCTCCATTCGAGTCGAAGGGCTCAGCTTCATCCATGTGTCATGGTTTTCCGGCAGTCCTCTGACACACAAAGGAGAAACAGAATAGACTGATTCATTGTACAGCTGGCAGGGAGAAGAGGGGAGGTGGGATATGTTTTGATGTTCTTGTCTCTGAGGATTTGCTATGGGTTATTTGTCTTTGTCTCTCCATCAGTGAGCGATTGTGTTTTTTTCTTTTACGGACTGGCTGTGTTGAGACACAATATAGCACTTGCGGTAGACTCATTTTTCTTAATTTGTTCTTCATATTCTAGATTCTCAGACTGTTTTATGCAGTCCAGATCAGTTTGTTTTTCCACTCTTGCAGAAATTATGCATTGAGCCTTTTTTGGGCATTGCATTTTGGGTGGCGGTACCTGAGCCCTCTAAAAATTACTTTGATTGTGAAATTTAATAATGATCTTTATTTGCAACTTTAAAATTACATTTCTGAGTGTGATGCATTGTTTTATTTTTAAAAGCTTTTATTATTTTTTTTAGATTATACATTTAATAGGTTGTTGACATCCACTTTATCCAAAACAACTTACAGTGCATTACAAGGTACACATGTTATCAGCATTTGTGTTTCCTTGAACTCAGTCCCATGAGGATTCATTTTATTAACGCAATGCTCCACCAACTGAGCTACAGAAACATGTGGATTTGATACGGTCGCGGTGGTGGTTGTTGTTTCATGTAAAGGACTAGAGATCCTCTGTGCTTTGTGCTTATGGTAGCAACGTCAGCACTCCTGACAAACTGATGAGAGATGGGCTGATGTAGACACAAAGACAGGTTGTACCTACCAATCAAACCACATCAGGAGACGTCCCCGTGGACAGGCGCCCCCGCGCAGGAGCGTACGGACATTCTGAGAGCTGATTGGAGGGTGAAGGGAGTTGAGTGTGCAGGTCTGCATCCCTCAACGGTTGGAGGTGATGTTTCTTTATTCAGGCATGATGAAACATGCCCCAGAAATATATGGCAGGTATGTGTCATGCACTTTTGTCTTACAGTTTCAGGTTTTGTTCATGTTTTTTCTTCAGTGGATCTATCGATTCTGTTTGTTGCTCCGGTGTGTCTTTAGATATTCTGAACACTGTGACAGGGTTAGACTATGGTAGATAGCTTGACAAAGCTACATATAAAATATTTCTTAGGAGAAATAAAAGTAGACACGAATTGGGCAATTGTTGATGTACAGAGTATATAAAATGTAGAGCTGTGCAGTGAAGGTGAATAGCAGATCATTTGGTTTGGGGAAAGTTTAATGAGAAATGTGTGGGTGCATCTTGAGATGTGGGACATTCATCTGCAGACATTGGTAACGGTTTTATTTTTTTAGCCTTATTTACACTCTGTTGCGTATAACCATGTTTCAGATATTTACTTCTAAAAATAATGCTTCCATAAAGAACCTTTAACCTCCACAGTATGCTTTTATTGCACAGAAGGTTCCTTTTGTAGAAAAAGAGTGCTACAGACTATAAAAAGTAAGAGAAATTATGTTAGGAACCCCTGACTGTATGGTTCTTTCGAAAACCAAGAATGCTTATTCTTATGGCATGCTTGTGAAAAACCCCTTTAGGACTTTATTTAAAAGAATGTTGTTGAAAAAAATGCTTGTGAGATACGAGGAAAACAATATAAGAACCTGGAGCCTTTATTTTTTTCTCTATGCAATCTCGTTCCTGTCTGGGAGAAACAACTGTGATATAAAATAAATCTAATTTGTGAATATTTTCTTCCCTATGGATGACTGTTTAGCCGATATACTGTAGCTACAATAAACAAGGTAAAAGTGTATTCATTTCATTAACAAAGAATTAGTGTTTTTGTGTGGAGTTATAGTGTGAGAGAGTAAGACGACTGTAAGAGAGAGACAGACAGAGATGGAGTGAGTGAGCAAGAAAGAGACAGAAGAAACATAGAGTGAGAGAGAGAGAGAGATTCAGCCCCTCAGGAGCCGGCTGGTCCAGTTGCTCTTATGCTGCTGTCATCTGTAAAACCATTGGCCCTGTTATCACTGTTCTTTGGTTGCCACGGGAGACCATGTTGCTACGCTGACGAAACTTGTTAACATTGTGTAACCTTGAGTTAAACAACAGTATCAAGCCTCTTTCACACCCCTCCTCTTTTTTTGCTCTGCCTTGTTGTTGTGTAAATCTCTGATGAATCGTTGAAGTCTTCTAATGCCTAATGACTTTCTAAAAAAATGCTCTGAATATTTAATTCTCAATGGGCCTTATTCATGAAACAAGAACAATTTCCCTGTAAATCGTTCATAAAATCATTTTTACCTATTCGCTTTGTCGCATTCAATTGGGAAGCAAACTCAACTGAGATGTTTTGATATTCTCTTTTGTTTCTTTCATACGGTAATGTGATTAAAAGCATCTGCTAAAGTCTCCTGCGCCTCAGATGTTACACCTTAGATCCCATTAATAGATTTTCACGAGAGCCCTCAAATCAAACTGCATTAATCTTGGCCAAGATACTCAAGTTTGCATTCTAAGGTCAATTAAATCAATATAAACTGAAACATTTCTCTGAAGATTTGTCCAGAACCAAATTAACCATTCTATAGTTGTCGCTTTGTATGTGTAGGGGACCTATAAAAAAAGCTAGCTCTGAGAAATGTTTACGTAAGAAATACTTTACTAAGGAGTTTGTTCTCACATTAGCGACACCAGATTAAGTTCTTATCGGTTTGAGACTTTCGTCCAAGTTTCTCTGCAAAGTTTGATTTGGCGCAACAGCCATTTTGGTTCAAACTAGGAGCTCGTGCTGAAGAGCAAGAATGTTGGTTCTCTGATTTTATAATCTCTTTCTGCCACTACTTCAGCCACTATCAACAGGAGCAGGTATGCCGGAGACAAGAAAGAAACGGGCAACTTCGCGAAGAGTTTCAACTGTTAGAGGGTCTGGCAAAATAGATAATGGAATTAAATGGGTGTTTGTGTTTTGCACTTATTTTTTGTGTATAGATGGACAGAAAAGTAGATATACTACTTAGTTAAGGCTAACAGTGACATATGCTGCATATTAATATGCAAATAAATAGTTAAAATATATATATTTTTTTTATTTAATTATGCAGTACACTGTAATTCCAGTTTCTTATTTTATCTCTTACAAAAAATAACCATACAAAAAAGAAACATGGTTACTGTATTAAAACTATGATTACTACAAATTAACCATAGTTTGCTCAAGTAACTTTGTTGTGAAACCATGGCTTTAGTATAGCAATCAATCTGCCATAACTTATCATAAAGTATAGACTTTGTAACTAGCATTTTTTTATATATATTTTTTAAGATTTATTTTTGGGCATTTTTTGCCTTTACTTAGAAAGTACAGTGGGAGAGAGGACAGGAGGCAAAGTGGGAAAAAGAAGGGGGCAGGATCGGGGAAGGACCACAAGCCGGGATACAAAAATGGGTTGCCTGGTACGCAACCGGGCGACATGTCGGAGCACTTGCCCACAAGGCTGTCGACTCGGACAGCATTTTTTATATTTCTTATTATTTTAGTAATGTTTTGTTTCTATTTAATTTCTATTAATGATTATTGTTATACCTGTGTCTCAAACACATTTTGAGATGATGATGATGATGATGTCACCAATACCTCTTATTGTTAACCACTCCCCTCCAACCACCTGATTATTTTGGTATAACATGCCTATTTTTTCTAAACAAAATGAATTCCAATAGCTAAAATATTTGTTATTATAAAATATTTGCAAAAATAACTATAACTATTTTATTATATAATAATTAAACAATAATTGTATTATATAACCGATGCGGTTTCATGTTGACATTAAACTCACCTGAAGGTTAACAATCGCTAATCAAAGGTTTCCTCCCCCGCTCGCTTTTTCCTTTCCATTATTTTCCTCCAGATCGACATTGATTAAGTAATAATATGGGGGGAATCAGGCCGGAGCTGCCGGTGTTGATTGGTTGTTTATCTACTTACGACAGCGCTTTTGGTCTTGTGTTTTCACTGATATCATTCGTAAGAAAGAACCAACAAATGCCCCGTGAGCATTTCAGATCTTATTATCAGTCCCCGAGCTGCTGCTAGCGGCCTTGGGTCAATTTTGTATGCTGTCGAGATCCTTTCTTTAAGGAGACAACCGATACCTGAAGTGTGTTTTTATGCGGACCCGCTCAAAATACAGGGCAAAGCTTTAAATCCCAAAGCAAAAGTACAAGTTCAGCCAATAAGATGACCTGTTAGCATTGGATATATTTTTGATTTCATATCCGTGATTTGGTATGTGATAAGATTCTTATTTTGTAAAGGAGTTGTAGTATTGATATGGTTTTTATTTATAACCTTTTTTTTTTAGGACATTGATAAATAGAAAAGGGACCCTCCTAACAAGACCAGCATAGACTCCATAGGTTTTTCTAACTGGTTTTCGAAAAAACCATTCATCTGGAGCAGTCTGATGTGTTAAAACCCACCTTACACTGATTTATTCACGTTTTTTCAGCCGGTTGCGCAACCATTTTAGTCGTGAAGCAAAACAGTTCATTTACATTTAGATCCGAATGAATGTTTCATGTTTGCGCTCGCTGAAGATCTTTAATCGCACCAGGGTCCCACTAAAGCAATGACATCTGTAACTTATGACAGGAACATGACAACTGTAAGTTCACTTAGGATAATTGTGGATGTATCACGCCATGCTGACAACATGTATAATTTCCCACGAAGAGCAAAATGAAAGGAGGTGAGAAGAATGGCGTGTTGGGAAACGGTTTGACAAAGTGTGACAATGATGGAAGCAGACTTCTCTCTTTGCTCTCGGCGTGCTGAGATGGAGGATAGCAGGTTGTTTGCACGTTCAGCGCTGCGCTGACAGGGATTATCGAGGACGATTTCAAAGAGCTGTTCTTGCAATTCAACTCGCTGTACCGTGTTTGCTTCTCTCCGCCTTATCCCCGGCATCGTGCTGACACCGAAATAGACTGCGGCGCTTTGGATCCGTGGACTCGCACTCAGGGATGGGCATCTGACAAGAACGCGTACAGACCGGGCCATGCTTTTACCCGGCCTGCACATAAAAACCCAACACCATGTTTCTGAAAGACCCTCAAGCCCTTTGAGCGCATTCACCGAGAGCGATGAAAAGCGCTCATGGCATCGGTTTTGAATATTCCAATGACCCGCTGTCCATGGGCACTAATAGCGTGACATAGATTTGGATCACACTTTCTAATGGTTCTTGTGAAAAAAACGAAATGATTACAGTTCAGTCTAGAACAGGGGGTCGAATTGGATAAAACACCACATTTTGCTGGTTATTTTATTTTTTTCTATGTTTTGCCCATTGGCATATTTTTGGAGAGCATGTGCATCACACATGATTTTCTGTAGCTCGTTAAGTTCAATATTCAACCTGTATTTCACTCCATGTCTCTCTGTACTTTAAAATGTATTTTTATAAATTTAGGATACTAATAGACAGGAAATTCAGTAACATTGGGTTTGGTTGAGCTTGTCCTCCATCAGTAAAAGTTCTCAGCTGTCACAATTTGTCAGGTTCCTGCATGTTAAAGTTTCTAACAGCATTAGTTCGAGAGAGCGTCTTAATTAAAAGATCTGAGCTGCGAGCGAGTGTTGCCGGGTGAATCGAGCAGATGCTGAAACGCGCGTTCTGCGGCGAACGTTCGCCGTTTCTCCATTCCTGTCTGTCAGATACACGGTTGCCGCTCGCAATGGAAATCAACGCTGCAAAGACAAGCTGAGCCTAATAATATTTAATCAAAGAAACGACACAGCGACGGATTCACCCGTTCTGTCAGGTGTGCCGGTGCGCAATAGATTAGCGCTGTGGAATAACAGGCTTTAGCTGATAAAACCATTTCATAGATTTTAGAGCAGATTATGTGACTGCGTGACCAGAGAAGGCCTATTTTAACACGCATAGCTCCATCAGTGTGCGCAGCATTTTAACATGTTCAGTACGTGTGGGCCTAGTCTACAGGCTAATTTGTCAAATGTAGTTTCTTCGTTAAACCTACGGGAACGTAATTATGACTTTTTATGGATTTCATGTGTGAATTCTCTTATTGGTCTTTTTTTAAACTAATGCTCTGGAAATGAGCTGTTATAACCTATAAACGTGCTAAGATGTGTCATTAAAGAGAAATGCTATTTGGTGAATCTGTTTCATCTGCAGTATTGTTGAGTTTCGCATTTAAAGGTGCTGTGCGTACGTTTTTTTTGGCGAATTAATTTGAGACACAAAAATCTAAAGACACTTTAGATTCGATTGCAATGCCGTTTCTTAATTCGGGTCATTCGCACAAATGTGCCACTGTGCTTGTCAAAGTCCAATCAGATTGAAACTCGCAATTTTCCATGAATATGAGAAGCTGCCTTAGCATCCTATCGGGGACTGTTTCTACATTAGTTTCAATGCTGTTTCAATAAAAGTATTTGGGCTCTTTGAGCCGACACCACATTTCACACGCTCTGTCCTTGCCAAGTTTTGCTCACCTAAATATTAGACCAGCGTTAATTCCCTGGGCTGGAAATTTAAAAGCCGGGCTCCTGCTGTAATTGCAGTTCCTGATAATCTATAAATCATAGCTGTGAGGTCATCTCATAAACTCTTATCAGCCTGAGATTAAGGAATGCTCACATTTGCACCCCCCGTTCATCTCATTTCGTGGAAGACTCGCCCCTGGAGAAGATTGATTTTGCTTTCTTCAAAACAACACATTAGTTCTTAACGCGTGATTCCATCGCGTCCAAATGAGAGCCGGGTTATTTGCGACTAAGCAGGAATCATCAAACCTTGACACGAGAATTGTTTCTTAAGATAAAAAGGTTAAATAACAATAAAAGCGTATTTTGGGTACAGCTAAACCATATCCCTGCAGCGCTGTTCCAAAAGTTGGTTGTGCGGCATACAGATCATCAGCCAGATCCATCACAGGCAATTTAAAGCTCGACTTGTCTCTAAGCTAAGACACATTGGTCCCCCCAAGCCGACATCTCTGTGGCAAAGAACATGACACCCACAATGACCATGCAATGATCTTTTGTTCAGTTCAAAGATTGACAACATTCCCAGCATTCAGCAAATAATGTACAGTATACGCGGCACCATATTTGTGGTGTCATTTTCCATTTCAGATACTTGAAACAATATTTAACTTGGGTTCTGTTTGGACGTAATGGCCTATTTGCAGTAATGACTCAAAAAAAATTAATAGTTCACGTTTATATCGTCGTCATTTATTGACATTCATGAGGTTTAAAACCTGTGGAATACAAAATATGATATTTTGAGTGGTTTTGGGTCCATACAATGGAGGTCCGGTGTTGTTTGGTTCCAATTTTCTTCAGAATATCTAATTTTGTGTTCTGGTGGCATTGGCATGAGAGAGTAAATGATGAAAGAATTTTCATTTCTGGAAAGGAAAGGGGCTAATTTTGGAAATCTTGTATTTACAACAATTATAGAGTGCCCACTCTCCATCATAAAGACAGTATTTAAAAAGTTAATCTTAGCATGATGTGTAATGAAGAAAATAAAGAACAGTAAATGGAAAAATAGTCAAATATGTCCTTCTGCGTAATCCTGTTATAGAAACAAGTCTTGTTTTTTACTCAAATAAAAAGGTCTTTGATATTACCATACTGGTGCATAATTTTTGTGTTGTGATGCATAAATTCATAGCGTCTATTGCCTGGAGATGAAGAGCAATGTTTCATACAAACAGTTTTCTGCTTCAGAGTTTCTGCAATGAGAAAGAATTGCACATTGTTATTTTGTCCTTGAACAGAACAAAAAGCTTTTCTGTAAGTTTCATTCAAAATTAGGCTTTTTGTGCAACGAATATAGTTTTGGGAAAGAATTCAATTGGTTGGTTTATAGAACAGCAACAGAAAGACAAGCACACCGCTGGCAGCCATCTTAACAAAACTGTAGGCCTACTTTGTCACAAGTAGATGTTACACAGTTCAGTGGTGTTCTGCGATGGTCCATTAATCGTATTTTGGGCACGGACAACTTCTGAACAGGCTTCTCACAAAGGAATGCAAGTTTCAAACTATTGTATATTGGCCGAAATGTCCTGTTTTGGTTTTGTGATTTGTGCTTAAGAATCAAGTTTATTAAGCAGTAATGCACCCACGATAGCGATTCTTGTATGAATGTATTTTTGACCACTTCTACATTTATTCAAAGACATGAATTAACAGACAGTCCGAAAAACTGTTGGACATTTAATGAACCCAAAATCACTCTTTTCCATACATCGTAGCAAAAATGTGTGATGTAATAAGACCGAATACCCTTAAAGTCAGTCAGAACCAGCAAGAAATAGCCTTTGGAAAAGAAGGCATGGTAATCCCTGACCTTTCAATGCATCTGAATTGTAAATTTCAAGGTAATGCAGATCTGCATAGTATCTAAAGTAGATGCAATTTGCTTATGTGTGTGCGCACGCATGTGATTCTGACATGCCGTGAAAAACACTTGCATTACATTCATATAAAGTCAGCCGTAACGCCATGGTGTCGCATCACATTTCCCAAATTCAACGGTAGGACGTTGGTAACAATAATCCATCCGTGTTATCAAAAATAGTTCACAAAAATATGAAAATTCTGTCATTATTTACTCCTCAAGTTTTAACATCTGAGAGCTAGCGGTGTTAGCATCAAACACCTCAGACCAAGCATCGACATGCCATTTTTGACTGAAAATGTATGGAGGATGTCAAAGCTTGAGGAAAGATTACAACAAACAGGGTTTGAGCGACATGAGAGGGAAGACTTTCCCACTCTTTTATACTTTATTCAAACTTCTTTCCTTAAACGGCCTCTGTCCTGCCTTGTTACCGCGATCAGTAGATTGAGGTGAAGTATCAACTCTGCTGTATCCTTTCTAGCGGTTATTAAAGACTGTTAAATATTGCTTCCCGCAGGTAATGTGGATTAAATGATGTACTGTGTGCAGGTACATTGCAGGCTGAAATTGCAAACGTTATGGAGTGTATGGGGGGGGTAAGGTAAGATTGAGCGCTCTCGGTAATTACACCGCTGAAATAACCAGATAGGGTTTTATTACCAAATTTCTCCAGGCTGCGGTTAATGATCAACCCGGAGAAAAAACCCATCTCTCTCTTTTCCTCTCAGCTTCTTTCCTCGCTATCTCATTCTCTGAAATGTAACCTGTCTGCTGAAACGAATGGACTGTGGTAAAATAGCAGGTTTCTGGGTTTTTAAAGCTTTTCGGGCAACAGTGCTAAGTGTTAGTGATAAGCAAGTGGAAACAGAGGATGGTCAGGCTATTTTTTACCTCACTGATACTGTAAAGCAATGGGATACTTATAGCGGGATTCCTAAGCTTTAACCTGTTTTTTAGTTTAGTCGGTTGGGTAGTTTGTTTTGGTACATTTGGTAATATCTTTGTTTGTTGCTGGGTCCCTGTAAGTAGGATTTTTTTAACAATGCGACGGTTAACATGCAGATGTGATTGTTGTGATTGTAATCAGATGTAAGCTTTAATTGCGGTTAAACTTTACCTCGTGCAAACACAATAGATGAATCAAAATAGTGTGATTCCAATCAAAATTGTAGCATAAGATATGTTTTGTGTGCTTATTTGAATCATAATAAATAAGCATGTAAATACTTGAATTGCATCTGTTAAGCTCTAACCAAAGTGCGCACGTGCTTGTGTCGTACACACACATCCAAAGCCGCGATACTTTTGTGGACAGTCCCAGCTGCAGAGGCATGACATCATCTGAATAACCACGAAATATCTCCAAGAACAGGTGTTTTGCATGTGGAACAAATATATTTTAACTAGAGCTAAGCCGATATATCGGGCAAAAAATCGGTATCGGTTGATTAAAACTATTTTTCACACTATCGGCCAATAGTTTAAAAACAGCCGATGATCAGTTCCGATGTATTGATATATCAAAAAAGGGCAGAAAAAGGCAATGAAACTATGGTCTGTTTATGTATATACTGTATAAAATGTTAAGAAACATCACTAGTTTGATGTTTGATATTAATAGTCATCCTAT
Organism: Triplophysa siluroides; assembly: GCA_006030095.1. Lineage (NCBI taxonomy): Eukaryota > Metazoa > Chordata > Actinopteri > Cypriniformes > Nemacheilidae > Triplophysa > Triplophysa siluroides. The sequence continues at coordinate 1,652,375 of VCII01000203.1, read as the reverse complement.
GCATCAACAATATTCAGAACGCTAGGAAATATCAATTTAATCTGCTAAATGACTAAATGTAAATGTAAATGTAATCTTCAGAAATGGTATCGGCAAATATCACTCGGCTAATAATCGGTTTCGGTGGAGAAATCAGTGCATCTCTAATTAAATCAGTACCGAATAACACAACGACTGTATCTCAGTTAACATATGTGTTGTGTATTGGAGTGTGTGAATAATGTCAGTAGAATTAACCTCAATTATTTGCAAATTATCAGAATAATCTAAATTCCGTATAAACAGAGGAAAGAGGTTTGTCAAAGATCATGCTATGGCAATGGTTGGCTATAACTGAACAATAAAAAGAAATTTAAAGTTATAGTCTACGTTTAGTGTTGATGCAGATAGCAGACAGACTGTGGCTGATGTGCAGAAGATGATCAGTAATCAGAAATAACATAAAACATAATGTGAATTGGTTATATCAATTCAGATTTAAATATAGTTTCAATTTCTTTTACATGCTTAAACCATTACTGTATCGCATACTGTAAATCATATTATTTAGCACATTATCGTATTGCATTATTCTTCTATTTCCTGCAGCCATAGTCCTTATTCTGGATCATAGTTATCAAGTAATAGCACTCTTCTCCTCAACACAACACAATAATTGAGATCTCATTAAATGCTGTACAGACCGAGTTAATGTTAATGTTTGGGATTAAGGGTTTGTTGAGTATGCAGCATGTAGTATACAAACCTCACCTGTAACTCAACCACACACTGTCGTCGACACTTAGGCCTAGTTGTTCTGGTGCATTACTACACTGCTTACAACTGCAGCACAAATCCTATCCTCCAGCACCCACTGACACACACACACGCATGCAGTTCGCTGTTCCCTGGAGGCATCTGACAGCAGCCAGAGGGTTGCTAGGGGCCATTAAAATTGGAAATGATAAGACTGCCCCCCCTCCACACACACACACACACAGATGTGTGCACATTTACTATCATGCATTCTTTTTTGCATAACAACATCCAGGCATTCTTGTAGTCTCATCTCTTATGGGCAAATATGCAAACGTGGACGCGTGGGCGTGCACGCGTATGTTTGGATGCGTGCATATGTTTGAAGTGTAATCCGTGCCCCGCAGTCAGCTGCAACTGAAATCAGGCTAATTAAATGACAAAAAGGGGACAGGCAGTCATCTCTGTTACAGCCTCCTGCTATTCTGCCTGATGCACAGATCTGCTGCCAGTACAAGGCTGCGGAACTACACACAACCAATAATTGAGTTTGTTTCAGAATAAAGTGTAAATAATGGTTCCTTGAGAATATTTTCTGCGTATGAAACGGACAGAAATATGCAGGTGCAAGCGCTCACTACAGGGTCCCGGTGCACTGGTACTACTGCAGTACAGTTTTAATAAGTAGTCCGGATGGTCTGGGAGGACATGGCTTTCCTGCGACCTCGCAAAGCTACGCTTCGATACGCACTTATGCAACGTGTCCGTATAGTGAAATGCATGCAGAGCCTCTCAAGAACACGTCTCTTGTATGACATAGCATATGCACAAACAGATGTAAAGGATAATTTGTTAATTCATAGAAGGCGGGAGGTAAAGTTGCTTTATAAAGTGAGGCGTCTGCATAAAGCACCAGGTGTTGGCCTGTTGTTCACTTCATCAATATGTGTGTCAGCGGTGCGAGGCGCAGCTGTATTCGGGGTAATGTAGTCCTATCCCCAGCCAGGAGCGCAGATTACACATGAGGACAGAGAGACGGCTGAAATTAGTTTATCCTTGAGAACGAACAGATGATACCAGCCTGTGTTAGAGAGACAACACTATCGCACTGTCACAAGGCCACCTGCATTCAAAGACTACGAGGCTTCAGTACATTATGAAATAAATGTAGGTTTTGTACGTCTCTCTTTTACAGTCCGATGTCACAGGAGCTTATAACTCTTTGTTAATACGGTTCTTATAAGACCTTTAAGTCACACTCAAGTGTATTCATTTCCTTTGGATTAGAAACTAAATATAATAAACCAAACCGCATCTTTCTGCAGTATTTTTGCGATTTTTGTATTGGTTGCAAGGTAAATCCACATATGAAATTATTCTCAATAATGAATAATCTTTCAAATCTGCCTCTTTCTTACATTTTAAAGGATGAAATGTAAAATCCCTTAAACGTGTTCCATTAATATTCTCTTTGATGCATTGTGATGAATACACATTGTCATTTGGCTTGAGCTTGTCATCTGTCACACGGAGCTCTTCATGAGTGATATCCGTAAAAAATCACGGCTTCTAACTTGTTTGCATAATCCATTTGGGTAATTATTGCATTAGAAGCCTAATTGCGTTTATATGGGCGTTGATGGACGAGGGTGATACGAATCAGTTGTCCTGGTGAAACATGCAGGTACAACCATATGAGACGATGATCTTATTTTCCAGTTTTCCGTCTCTGACTTCAAGAGGATTTTCCGGTGCATTTTTCCAAATATGTTTTGCAAATTTAGACTTTTCGAGTTGAAAAGGGTGCAGAAGAAATATAACATTATTTGGGCTGTACAGTGCGAAATAGTAAATTGAAGTATTCTTGTAGCAAATTGATAAAGTGTAGTAAGCGGTATTGTATATATTTTGGGTTACCACTAGAAGAACCGTTACTTGGCTAAACTTAAATGAAACAAAGTGACATGACCCATTCAACAAATTGTTTATTTAATACAATTTATGCACAGTAAAATTCCACAAGTTGTTTATTTAATACAATTATACACAATAAATAGCGACTAGCCAGACTGATCTACAAACAACCGTTACTTGGCTAAACTTAAATGCACCAAAGTTATACGAACCATTCAACAAATAGTTGATTTGATAAAATGTATTAACATTCAAATTCCTCAAATTGTTTATTTAATACAATAAAATATAAATAGTTGTATTATTAGCGATTAACCAGACCGATCAACAAACAACGGAAGTTAGCTTAGGGCTAGGCGCGTGTGTCCGATGAAACCATCTCAGCGAGGTTAAAAAACACTACAGTTTACTATACTAGATAGTATTTGTATGTGTTTTTTTCAAAGGTCATAACAGACGTTTTATACTTGTTCGACTTGTGCTACAAAACTTTAGTCCTTTGTAATAAAAGTAAACATTCAGACCTTATTATATTGAATTTGCCCGAAAAACCCTAGAAAGCATAGTTACGTGAGTAGGAAATTCTTAGATGATCTCAAAGACCTCATGATGGTCCTATTCTGTCCTTCAGACAAACCTTTAAGGTGCTAAATTGAGAATTCGCAAACCTGAATTCGCCCGTGATGCCGTCTACCATCAGGACGCGGCTTGTTTTATTCCCTCAACATCTGAAGATCCCCCCCCATTTATTTTTTTGCCAGAAGAGGAGTCATGATTTGCTACTGATAACAAGAAAGAGCCAGCAGGTGTTCCTCTGAAGGATGGAGTGTCACACTCCAAAATACGCGTGGCGGGGAGACCGAGAGAAAGAGGAGGAACATTTCTTGTTGAAATGTACTAAGGGTAATATTCGCGGTATTGACTAATGGTCACATACGGGGGGAAATGCAGCCTTCTCCAGACCTCTATTGCTTGACATAAAAGCCATTTTATGGTGGCTTTCTTTCATCTGCGTCTTGGGAGTATGTGCCTCCGCCGCGCGAGAAAGCCTTGCTTAATCACTTTTAATGGCGCTGGGCTTTAGAGTCTACTTATGGAAATATCAATACCTGCAGTTTTATGAGAAAGCTTGTTTTATCAGGCGCATTTGTTGGCACGCTCGAGCAATCGGACGCAAAAGTCGCGCCCTGTTTTTGTTTTCCCGGCTAAGCTAATCTCCCGTGATCAGATTTTTATGAAGCAGCACGCAGTCGGACGTTCACACAGGCGTGAAAAACAACATCAATACGCTTTCGCGAGGGCAAAAACACCGAGGTTCATGTTTACCATCCTGGATTGATGAACTCGTGAGGAAATAGTTTTAGCTCTCCGTTCGGTGCGGAGCAAAGGTTTAATTGATTTCTGAGGGAAATGATCCCACGCTGGTGTGTGGACTCCGTCTGGTTTCGTTTTGCATGTAAGATGGCTACAAGTATAAATAGTGTAAACTAATTTTTGCATATTAGACATCTCTTCAAAAAATGAAAACCCACAGTGACTTGATTTAATTTAGTGGGAAATATTTCTTATAAACTGCATGGTGTTTCTGTAGAGATTGAGGGACTGATGCATTCGAAAATGATCACCTGGGCTTGAGCATTTTAAGTCTTTTTGCTTCTCTCTCTCTCTATAAATAAGCACTCTACAATGACTTTATTTGATCCATGTGTGTCACATTGTATTGTTGTTGTTTTTGTCTAATGTACACTGACTTTTAATGTGACATGACAGTGCATACTTCCAAGGTGACTTTTGAGTGTTTGGGAATACAAGCTTCTTGTTGTATGAATGTAAAGTTATGGTATGTATTATCCATAAACCCTTTATAGAAACAGATGCATTCAAAGTCATACAAAATCTGCTGAATGTATAAGTTTAAATGCTTAAAAAACTAAATTGTACATTAAATCTACAGTAAGTTACTGGCAAACTGCTGCGAAATGACAGCAAAGTTTTACAGTGTACAATACATTTACAGTACTGTATGTCAATCTTTATTTTACATTTATAATTTTGCATCTACTCTTGCTTCTCCATCTTACTCTCTCTTGTGTCCTTGCATAACCCAGAACACTTCAGCTTCTCCTTTCTCTGTAATGTCTTTCTGCTGGCGTACAGTATAACGTACAGAGATGCTGTGCTCAGTACTGTGATAACAGGCGCTCTGGCAGGACTCTTACATCACGTCATCACCCAAACCGCGTTGACACATAAAACTGCCACAGAGAGGTTTGTGCCCAACCCATGAGTCTATGTTTCTCCAGCTTGGGCACTAAGTTTGAAATATTCTTGAGTCGATAACTCAATGCACCGTTGAATGCACTGTAGTGTGTATGCATTTTATTTTTGTGTTATGCACCCACTGTATATCTGTCTATCTGACTGTTTGAGTAGACTACTGTTTAAGCTAATAGTTCCTAATTCCAATCATGCCAACATTCTAAAATTCCCACATTTTTACCGCTTAGTTAGTGTCTTGATCGCCCTGTCAGGTTTATTTTGTTATTACAGTTGGCTGACTTTTTATTTTGCTTCAGCTTTGCATATATTACTATATTTACTATAGAAAAGATTTACTTTATTTTATAGAGTTAATTATATCATAACCTCATGCCATCCCAGATATATGACTTAATTTCATCAACTGATTTTATAATAAAAATAAAAAATACTTTATAGACGATTTTATCAATCGCACACGCCTGGCCCGAAGTTGACTTTCGGTCTGTGTTTGGTTATCGTTCTAGCTAGTGGCTAGTAATAGATTACACAAAAAAAGATCTGTAAAAATAGGTCACAATAAACTGTATAAATAGGAAGAAATTTTACGTATTCATTTTTACAGTTGTCTTACGTGTTTTTTACATTTTGCGCTGCATTGAATTGCTTTTTAGCATTAACGGAAATGTCCGTAAAATAAAGGTAAATGTACTGGTAATTTTCTGCCAGCACTATGCGTATTTATTACGGGATTCTTTTTACAGCGTATAACAATTTATATGAATATTCATTTATATGAATATCTTATTGTATATTAATTGTATTCAAATTAAATTCAAACAGACAGTATATCCAACCGAAAAGTAACCCAAACAACTGCATTGACTTAAAAAAATGCTTCTGAACAAATGGTTTATGTTTGTGTAAGAAAACAATCTATGTCTTGAGTCATTTAATGAAATTGAAACCAAAACGTGCCTTACACTTAAATAGGGTGACATGTCGGTAACCTCAAATCCCAATAATTCTCATGTGTCTTGCGACAAGTGATCATGTAATATTTTTTCACGACAACCAACGAGATTACATTTACTTTACTGTGAACTCATCTGTTAAGTGATAACCGCAGCCGTAACATTATTCTTTACATTAAAGTACAGTGGTATAAGGACACATTGTCCTCTTGATGTATGTACTGTATTGTCTGTAAGCCTGTAGCATTAGCTCAACCTCCCCTTTGCATTCTGAGCATTGTCATCTGGTTGTCATTGCCTCAAAGGACCGTCTATCGACTGCTCTCAATCTCCGATAGCAATGGCCTTGAGGAACCTCGCGGGGTCACCCTGAGAATCACTTTTATAGAGCCTGACGTAATGTTGGCACGATCGCAGGGTCCATTTGTTCTTGCTGGATGGGCGTGTGCCAGCCGGTGCTCTGCTAATGGGCTGGGTGGCAGACGGAGGCAGAGGGTACGTGAGCACTCGAGGTTTCTTCCGTCCTTACAGAACCAACGATTGTGTCTTCGAACAAAAGCTGGGGGTGGACCTGCTGCCCCGTCATAAAGATCTGCTTTTAGTTCATTTAGAATAATGAAATTTGTTTTTATCTCACTGTTTTATCAACCCGAGTGACTCTGGTTTGCCCTTGTGTGTTCAGAAGGATTCGGAAAAATAGTGGTTCATGGATGATGTGTTTCGCTGTTTTAATTCAGTCTTTCCCTAAAGGAACTCATTCTTAATGTAAAGTAATTTGTATAGATCTAGAAAAAGGCTCCTTTCACTCATGCTACTTATAATTTATAAAATTCAATTTTATTAGAAGTTAGAATTTACTGTATATATACGATTATATCACGACTTGATTTGATAAATCAAAACATACTTAGTTTGTGCATCAGAGTAGTTAACTATGTGTAGCTTGTATTTTAAATGCATGGGTTGACTGTAGTTTTAAATTATGAGCTCCTTGTGACTTGGCAAACCAGAGTTTTCGATTAGCTGTCTCAGCACTGGCCTCTGAACCTCATGAAGTAGCTTATTTCAATCACGTTGATTATTAGTGCATTCTGTAGGAGCATTCCCACAGCACAGGAAATCAAACTGAAATGCATGATGGTTCATTACTACTGTACGATAAGAGTCAATTAACGATAATCAAAAGGTAATCAGACTATCGCTTATATGCGTTTTCTTGTATGCATGTATGTATGTCTGTTACCCCAGACTGAACACTGCAATGGCTCGACTCACGAAATGTAAAGTGTTTCTGTGTTACATACATTAATGCATTTGGCAGACACGTTTATCTAAAACAACTTTGAGTGCATGCAAAGGTTTTCCTTAAAGGGACCAAACCCACTTCAGATCCGCTCTTGACACAATGATCTACCAATGGATCTGCAGGAACATTTGTATTTTGAGGGAAAGAGTGAGTGCTGTGTGCTCACTTCAATAGAGTCTGTGTCGTTTCTGTCAACTGTTTACATCTGTTGGCTTGTGTGATTCCAGTTCTAGTGTTTACTTCTGTGTTTTACTTTGCGAATTCATTACCGTGCTAGCAAATGGAATATTTGTAAATAGTTCCTTAAAGCATTCATTTAAACACTATTAAATCATTTCATTGTGACAGTTTACAATTAGTTTTACAAATGTTTAATAGAGATTTTCGATCCACTTGTGATGAGGCCCATTGTGTGGTAACCAGGGTGATGGAGTTTGGATGGTTAGCTTTGGCTGTTATTCCCTACTGGTAGATTTCACAACAATCGCATTACGAGGGTAAGAAGCATATTTTCCAATCAACAGACATTCAGAAGTGTATATAGACCGAATGAGGGCTCTTAAATGGAGAAAATGCTTTTCGTTTTTCTCTATTCCTTTGAGATGGACATGGTAATGGATGCATGGTAAACAGCTCTACAGTTTTAGACTTTTCGGCAACAACCAGGATGTTTTTATTAGGTTTCTTTATTAATATTTTGAGCACGCAAAGGCCAAAATAAACCCATAAGAGAGCTAAATTCTTTTATATTGAAATCCTTAAATTGGTTTTCAGATATCATAAATAGTCACAAGACATGCAAGAACCAAAAAAATGAAAGTTATAAATGTTTTGTTGTATTTAAGTTTAGTGTTCTTTGTGTGTTATTATGGGTTTTGATTTTGTTAAGTAAGCGTAAAATATAATTAATGTTCTAACACATTTTTATGTTGACCTTGATTATAAAAAAAAATTTTTCACACAACAGAAATTGAGAAAGGTCATAAAAACTAGGTAAGACATTTTTTATAATAGATTCTCACAATAATATATTCCTTGTGCGTTAAATATTTTTGTTAGTTAGTCATGCAGTAATTCATCCGGAGCTGCGATGATATAGCTAACCTGACTTTTACTAGAATGCAAAAATGTGTTCATACACGAGCAATTACAGCAACAATGTCACTGACGTTTTCAAAATGATCCTAAAAGACAATGGGCATTTCCACACCTTTAGACTTCTGGACAGATATTTAATTGACTAGTGAACTAGTGAGAAAACGGTTTTAAAAAATCAAAAAAAAAAAAATGTTTTGATGAGACACACCGTCATGGTGGTCTCTGTATGCACATTTTTTTTAAACGTATTAGCATTTTGGTTATATCACAGTGACTTCGATTAAGAATATTTTTCATGTATTTTAGACTAGTGTTACGCCAGTGACCCGCGAGTATTTCAAAGATAGACTGGTTAGCTACATGGTCTTACAGAAAGACATGTTTTTTCTCAAAGATAGTACTGCACACACACAGACACAAACCAACTTTGATTTCTTTCCAGCATCCTGCAGCCCAGCCTTTGATTATCGCGCAAGGTGACATGTGCCGTGTTGATGGGTGCCATGGTGATGCTGGTGTGACAGGTGCAGTCGTCAGAGCGACTCCAGGTCAAGCCGAGAGGCCATACAGCAAACCAAAGCTACCCAAACTAGGGCAAGGCGTCACGGCAACCCAGCACCTAGACGACAGGGTGTCATGGCGATGGAGGCTGAGGACTGTGACGGAGCCAATCATGAATAAAGAGAACGAGCAGTTTACACAAAAACAAACACAACGGTTGTGGACAATGTACTGTGGAACTAGATTTTAGCACAAAGCGTTGCTAGGGTGTATTTTTGGATGTCGCAACAGTTGCTAGGGTCTTCTGGGTGGTTGCTAGGTTTAGCAGGTTTAAGATGGTTTCTTGGTGGATTTCTGTGAAATTTTAGTCTGTAGATATGGCTCGGCACATTGTATAGGATATTTCAACCTATCTGTCAAGTCCATTCACTTAGAATAGTGATAGCACTTATCTCTTTAAAGTGACAGTTCACCCAAAATGTTAGTTCTTACTTACCTTCAGGTCATTCCGAACCTGTATATCATTCTTCTGTAGAACACAAAAGATGAAGAACGTTGGTAACATTTCCCCCGTTGACTTACATTGTGTAAACAAAACCACTGACATGTTTCTCAAAATGTGTCTTTGTTAATGTGAGATTGAATTAAAACTCTTTATCATTTATCTACAACAACTCTGACAAAAAGAAACCTCTTGCTCTATTCTGTCTCCTCTTCATTATAAGAGTCTCCTCATCATATATAGCGAGATGTCAAACTCACCGATAAACAGGTGGGATGATTTTCTCATAACTCCTGTGAGTGCCCATGAGTGGCAGCGCAAGCTTTCTGCCGCAGTCAACAAATGCGTTTGCCTGACCACTAGTGGACAGCAAATGAAAGTGTATAGAAATAATGACCAGAGATGCTAAACAGCAATAACTTAAAGTTTTGTTTTCCACAAGGGCGACAGAGTCGACTTACAGCAGGAGGCCGGTCGTTATTCACGAAAGAACGCATCAGTCACTCCGCTTATTTGTAAGCATGATGTTTAGAGAAAAAAGAAAGGGCGGTCACGGGGAAGAATATTGTTTCTAATGATCCAGCTCCCTTTTTAATCAAAGAGAGGCTGGAGCGTTCGCTCTCCTTTCATTTCTGATTGGGTTCACCTTGGAATGCCGTAACCTTGACGTCAAAGTAACAGCACTGGGAAAAATATGGAAGGAAAGCAGGAATCTTTGATAGTCTTTGAACTCTTTGTCCGTGCATGGAGCTGAGAGGAAAGTTTTTTTTAACAATTGCTTTTCTCAAATGGCATTAAAAGAGAGATGTTTAGGCCGTACAGTAAGTCAGATTTTATTCATCATACAATATATCTGTTTTGTAATGCGGTCTGTAAAAGTGCCTTATTGCTGTCAGAATTACTGTATAGAGTATAAATAGGTGTAATGGCTATCATTTTTTAATGAAATGTTGTGTTTATCTTTAAAATGTGACACGTTTTTCCAGAATTCAATTTGCTTTAAGTTTACCTCAAGAGCATATAATATCATATATTAGTGCTTCTGAATTTAACAATTACGTCAAAAACATATAATAACATATAGGGTTTAATTAAATATCCAGTGTTTATTTAACGTTGCATAACAAACAACTTAAAAGTTTGTAATATTTTTATTAAAGGTAAGCCTGTCTTCAGAATCTGTTATGATATAATTGTCAACACGTGCTTGTGTTTGCATTTTCGGCAGTATTCGCATGCATACGGTATGAATGCATGAACAAAAATACAGTCTCGTGAGCCCTTGACAGAACGTTCAGCTATAAGAAAGGCAGGGGAAATATTCATTTTAAACAGCAAAATTTATTTTATTTGTAGGATGCACTGTTGAATACTTTTTTGAAAAAAGTGAATTGAGTCGATTTATATTTCAATATTTTTTACCCATTAAAAATACAATTATTCCCAAACAATCCAGATTCACTTTCGGACACTCATTGTCTCGGCTTAGTCTCAGGTGGACCGCCTTAAGTTAGTTTTTGACTGGTCTTTGTTTCGCACGACCCAAGACAGCAAGTTCTCATCACAGTTTGATGCACAATGGACACTGGTGCCAATACGGGCATCCGTTTCAGACGGGTCTCGTGGAGCGCCAATTTGCATGTTAATGGAAGTTGCAACCCCGTCAACGGAATGGAAAATCACAAATGAAGGAACCAAATGGAAAGAGAACAGAGCAAGAGTAATTTAGTTAACATGGCTGGAGCAGAGGGTCATTCAGCGCGATCAATCTCACTCTGCGATTGAAATGATATCATTAAGACAAAGGAAACTGGAAAACAGGTTTGAAATGCATTGATCGGAGGGGCTGCCTGACAATTGATATTACCGCCATGACCTAACATTTCCCGGCCTGAACCGCACATGCGATGGTCAATGTAAAATGACTTTTATGCTATTTTGAAGCGGACTCTAATTCGGTCATTTTGACGCTATTAATATTACTCTGAGCTGGGGATTTACGCAAACCATTAATGCTCTGTGCCACGCACGTGAATAATACCTGAGATTGCGCTAGCTGTCGAGAAGAGGTGTGCTTTTACTAGAAGCGATGGCACTAGGGTTTTGGAGTGGGCTGTTTTGATGAAAATGTAAAATGAATGTAGATTCTAGCGGTAAATAACCTGGATTTGTGTAAATGTGATGAGAAATGTTTATATTGAGATCTTCAATATTACTGACTTTTGATTACAGATTTGGCAAATCTAAACTCAGTTTCTGAAATTGTTGAGACCTCGATATTTGTAAAAATGTAAGCAAAAGTTTCCATTTGCTCTCCTTTTAATCTCATTGATGTCTTGGAGAAAATTTGTAGATATCAATGGGATCCCATCTGTGATTTTCCTTTCATATGGGAATGATTATATTTGAAAAAATATTAAGTACTGTTGTATTATTATCACAGTTATCCAACACTGAGCTTTTTTTGAAAGACGGGTTCGGAAACCTCAGGCGTGCTCTCTTTTGAACAGGAAGCACTTAAAAGAGAAGCTCTTTTAAGTGCAGGAAATGAATTTCCTCTGTAGAGTTTGAGGGTGAAATTGTTTTCGTCTGTGAAGAATGTTTTGGCTTCCTTTTTTCTCGTTCTCCTTTTCCTGTGGTGCGCAAGGGTCCGCTGTCAGAAATCAGGATACCCTTTCAAATTTACCATAAAGTTACTGCGGTTTGAAACCTTTCACACGCGTAATACACTGGAGAAAATGCGCCGCAGGTTCATACGGCCACTCCCTCTCGCTCGAGCCCTCTGTGCACCCTCTCTCTTTCCCATCTCATTTGTGAAATTCATTTTCATGTCGCCGGGATTCAGTCTCTAATTCATCCCTGATGATTCCTCATGTCAGTCCCTTAATGCCGTGCTCTTGTGCCTCTTCAGAGACCGTGTGATGAGTGATAGAGACGGACTAAGCCTACGTTTCTGCTGGGCAGCGACAGAGCCAAGGGCCATGTTCGTCGAAGACGTTGTCCTGGTGTATCTAGACAACATCACATTATTAGTTTACCAACATGCTGTGGCAAAATAAGTTGACATAAACTGTTTGTTCCTTGGATATCTGCATACTTCAAAGGCAGCTTCCTTGGCAGTAGACTGGATCTGAGCCACAGTGTTAGATAGCCCACCATCATTGTCATTCATGGCCCATCTGATGCATATCGTCCACTGAACTATCAACATCTTTCTCCAACGGGTAACCTGAAATGTGAATCGCTGGCTTTGCATAATTTCAAGGAGTCAGGTTGCTCAGGCTTTAGCGGTCGTGTTTACAAGTTCACAGGCTACTGCAGTTTGCACTTTCAGGAACTAATCGCTGGATTTACCAAAGTGAGGTTCACGCCGGTGAATCTTTGAATGATATTTCTAGGTCTCTTAGTGGTAGAAGAACTCGATTTACTTAAAGTACATTTCTGTACGTTGTGTGCACTTCTACTGTGTACAGTAGAGTTCCTCAAGTGTCTTGGAAACAATGTTCTTATCAAAGAAAATGTTCTTATTAATCCATACTGACCTGGTCAATGAAATACATCTATGATTACATCATATGCTTATGTCTTCAAGCTACGCTTAGAAAAAACGAAAAAGCTGCAATGTTGATCCAACTTCATGCCAACGGTCTGTGTATTGGTTCACAAGACTGAGGCTCTGGTGGTGTTGTAAAAACAGCCATCCGTAGCGAGACACATGGTAAAGGGGTGCTGCTCCTCAAGCTTTCTGAAGCGGTGGGAATGTGTGCTTATTAAAGGACTGTAAGACGGAGCAACTCAAGCTTTTTGAATCCATCTGGAAGATTAATAAAATGGCGAACGCCTGCGGGAGCCTGAAAATTACAGCAACAACCCACCAAAATATCAAACCGCTCTTCAGGACCGGTAACACGGTGAAATAAGAGCGTATGTCTAAGTGCATGAGAAAAAGGATGTCCATGTCTTCTGCTCTTTAATTCAAACTGTTTATTTTCCCATGACAACACACAGCATTGACAGCGCTCCCTCTGGGGATAAATATTAAAATTCATGTTAAAAGAGGGCTGGGTTCTATAAATGGCACCAGTGTAATGTGCGTCTCGAGAGAAATGCGACAACAGTCTCTAAATATCAGCAGGTGTATGATTCATTATTGTTTGCTGGTCGTCGGGGGATTGATTCACATTCCTCTCACGCATTATGAAGGTAAATCTGACTTCCTGGCATTATTTATATTACGTTCACACACACGCGCAAACACGCGAAAGTGATGGAAATATTGATTACGGCCTTTCGTTCAGGAGCTCAGATGGAACTTTAGTCTCGATGAGGGATGAGGGCCAATGTAACGCTGGCTTATGGGACATTGGAGCACCAAATGGCCCATGTTATTAGTCTGAGGACAAGAGACAAATGGAGCCGCCATGTTGGGAATAGATTAGTTCGAGGGTTGGACTGATTCATGAATGAATGAATCTCATGAGCCGCTTATTTTGAAATGAATCACTGAAAGATTCACTGAATCGTTTGGGAGGATTAATGACTCACCAAACAGCAAGCCTTTGAAAACTTTATTTGTATGACATATGTACGGAGGAATGTTTTGATAGTGCCATGTTGTTTTATTGCAAAGTACATTAGAGCATGTATGTATACATCATATTACTTTTTGGGAATCAGATTCTTTGTGTGAATTTGCAAAGAGAACCAAATTGAAGACAAGGACAAAGTGTCTTATTTCTGTAGCATCTTGCTGAGTTCGGATTATGCTGATTTTAGCTGATAATACTCATATGTTCTTTGCCATAAATATCGCTCGCTTTGGCGATTCTTTCATTTCCCGCGGTAGATCTGGCAGCCCGTTTATGGCTCATCACACCAATTATGCAGAGACATGGCGCTCTGGCTTTTGTTCCCTCATCAAACGCCCGGTTTTATTTATTCATCGGCTTCGTCCGGCTACAGCAGCATGTGGCTGTCTTTCATATCAACAATTCACACAGTTTAAAAAATAATAGATTCCTGCCCTCCCATTTCAAAGCTTTTGTTCAACACAGGATACGTTAGACATCTTAGTCGTTAAGGTGGAAATTAGATGCTAAATTGGAATTGAAACGCCCGTGTTCCAAACAGTATTGCATTACACCAAACGGATGAATAATAGATGCAGTGTGTCCGAGATTCACAGAGCGCTGTTAAAAAAAATGTGTTTTCACCAGAACATTATTATTTTACGGTATCAAAGCGTTTCGCTGGAGCGCAGATCACAACGGCGCGTTTTTGTTCGTAAGGCGTCTGATTTCTTTGATTTGGTTACAGATGTGAATGACGTACGGATTTTCAGTCTCTCGCTGAACACCGCTGTCTGAAGCAGCGCTCTTCTCTGAAGAGACGAGGTGGTCGAGTTAATCTCATTCCACTTTATATTTAGCAATTCAAGTTCACTTCAAATCAACTTTAGGCCCAATTTTTTATCACTCAACAGCTGGTGGAAGCGAGAAGCCTTTAAAGAGCCGGACTGGGAACCGTGCAGCCAGTCGTCTGTGATAACAATCCAAGACACAGTCTAGTGAAATGGTATAAAAGCAAGGCCGTGAATCAGATTTGCTTATTATAATTTAATCAAATAGAAAGATGCATCATGTTTTAAACTACACAGTGACTAGTTAATTTTGTACATTTTTTTAGAAAAGTCAAAATTGTAACACAGTGTCTGCTCAAGACATGACATGACGCGTGACTATTTTTGCTTCTATATCGCCATCTCTGTTTGTTATTTATGTTTACGTGGATTGAAGTAAAACTATATCAAACCCAACAGGTCAACTGTTTTAACAACTGTTCAAACTCTTTAAATTACTTCATAAAGTATTCCATTAAAGTTGACATGTATTTATGTAACTTTTACTATCATATGTGGTACCATTTAAAAACTTAGAGTCTCTAGTTTCTGGAGAAGTGAAACATTTTGGCATTTGTCGTACATAAAATGACTTATTTAGCCTGAAATATATAATATCCCCATTTCATAGCCCCTTTAAAATAATGGGTTTATGATCATGAACATTTTTCATAACGCTCAAATATGTCCAACATGTTCAAGTTTTATATCAAATGAAAGCTCTTATTCTACAGAATATATATCTAATATATATCTTGTAAACAAACAACGCATCCATCGAATATCTAAGCTAATAACTGCATCCCACCATTGCACGTAGCTACAAATGCTACGTAATCTTTTTCGTTAGGTTGTTTTCTACTAAATAAGTCCATTCCTGCCTCTTTTTGTGGTTTTCAAAGTTAAATATCCACTTCCAACGTCTCCCATCATGGTGCTGCGTCAGCAACGTGACATAAAAGCTTGGATAGTTAAAAATTCTGTAAAATATCTGAACCTCTGTCTATCCATATGAGATACATATTAAACGAAAGTCTCTGACCTCTATGTAGAGCCCTCATTTGTCCAAATAGGCCAATCAGAGGCTTACAAATGGCAATGCGCAACAGGAGAGGTGGACCAAAACACAAGAAGCACATTTGTGTTCACTTCGAGCAAACTCAACACCAAGTTTCGCTTGTTACGTGCAATTTTGAGAGGTTTACACAAAAATATTCCATTTATACCACTGTGTGTGGTTATGGGGTCTGTTTAAAATTGGGTATGCCAAATTCAGGTGGAAATTACGAAAAAGGACACTTGAGTTGCTTTAGAATAATAATTGAATACCACATGATAGAGAAAAAAATAATTTTTCCTCTATTTGTTGAGACCTGTTGGAATCAAGAATAATTGTCAGCAGGTTCCTGGGCCACCCAGGCTCATAGTAATTCACTTTTGAATACAGACTTTAGAGAAAAAAATCTAAAAGCGCCTTTATTTTCGTGTCTTTTTCATAGGACTGACAACACATACAATAATGTTTATCATTTTAAGCAGTGTTTTGTGTAATTTGGAGGCGTTTCCTGGAATATGACACAAAAATGTTGTATTTACACCACTCCGTGTGGATATGGTGTGCCTTTAAAATTGGGTAAGCCAAATTCTGGAGGATTTTCAAAAGATGGCCAGGTGTTTGTTTATTTTTAATGAAAAAATGATTTAAATTTTAAAGAGGCTTGATGTGATTTTTATTTTGTTCTGAAACCACTAGCAAATATCATTTTATATTTGATATAATGTAAATTCTGCTACCTTTATAGACCACGCTCCAAGATGTAAACAATGGTCCTGAAGCAATTCCGGTTTCATTTTTATCTATTTTAAATGGTCTATATAAGATATATAAGTTGTGTTGGTTGTATTTTGTTCAAACATTTGTGTAATGTTGAAAAACTGAAACAGGAAGTTCTTTTGGACTTCTGGAGCATTGGATCAACATTGCTTACGTTTTTAAAGGGGTCTATTCCATGTGTCAAAAAACTTTTGTTATATATATCAAATATGCATATGACATGAGAAATATTTTTTTGCCGTCATTTTGATTTCAAGTCAGTTTTTCAAATTTTATTGTATTTGTATTATATTTATTGAGGAAAAGAAAATACAAATAAATATAGGTATTGTTTTACAGGGCACAGCCACTCTAGATATTACATTAGTCGTTGTTTACCAAAACAATGCAGCTTTGTGTCCATAGTAACACATCACATGCTTATTACTTTCAGTTCATATTACGTTCAGTCACTAATGCATGCACTATAAATACTGATGGAAATTACATGCAGAACCCAGTCCTACACCACTATAATAAAATTTTTTGATGTTTATCTAAACTTTTATTATTTTTCTTTCTCCCGTTTTTTTCTGGGCACTTGCGTCTGAGGGCTCGCAGTGAATAACACTTAACCTTGCATGAAACTTTAATGAAGCCCCAATTGCTTGTTTTTTAAAATCCAAGACTAGAATAGTTATATTTTTCCCATTTCGTCTTTATTTTGTCCGAGTACGATTAAATAAATACACAGAGCAGCATGTTATAAATACTAAATGACCCCGTGAGGATTGTCTTCATTATCTTCTTGATTATATTTGACAGTGCTGTTGAGCTGATGATACCACAACGATTCCCACTGTGCTCTTTTTTGTCCTGGTGTGGGCGGAATGGAAGTGTTGTATTCCATTGGATTCAAAGTCAATGTATTCTGTACGGTTATCTTTCTCTCAGGGTCTTATGCAACCCAAAGTTTGGAATGCTTGAGATTACACGCCTCGAGATCGTATAACTATCCGTGCTACTTTTTGTTATTTATGTCTCTGTACACTGTATTCTTCAATAACTGTACATTATCGTATAGTAATTCTTCTCTCTTTGTGTCCACAGATGGACCTCTAGGACCAAGAGGCCTAGTGGAGGCAACGGAGATGTGCACCCAAGAGTGCCTGGTGCTGGGCCACTCCGACAACTGCTGGATGCCACCAAGCCTGAGTTCCTACCCTTCGCCCAAGTCGCCCGTTTCCTCCTTCAACAACCAAAAAGAATGGGCTAAAGAGAGATTGCTCAACGGCCACACCCTTACCCGCAGCTGGAAGGGCGAGCGTGGAAGCCAAGAGCAGTTTGGGGACAGGAAGACCTTCGGCAGCTCGGAGGGACATTTTGGCAGCGGCGGTCACATGGCCGACATCCCATTGGCCAGCCTGAAATCCTACCAGCCCGTCTCCGGCCCCGACAGTCCGAAAGAACAGCAGCTTTAAAAGCTTTTTACCGGGCTTGTTTTCGTTCTTCACCTCTATCTGATCACCCGAGCAACTTTTGAGAGCTTTAGTCCATTGGGTTCCATCCTTTCTCTTGTTTTTCTTCCTTTTCTTAGGTCAATGCTAATGCGGTGTGATAGTTTCGTGTATGGAGTAGATCGTAGACTTTATTGCTTATGCAGGACAGTATACTATGCCAATCCGGCTTGCCGACGGCCCTTCCGCAGAGGTGCTCTTGCGCAAGTTCATAGCTGCCCTAAAACTCCCGTGGTTTGCTGCAAATGTACATTCAGAGGAAACACTGTATAGTTCGTCTTGGACAGAGACTGCCAAAAAATGTTCGAGATTAACTGAACTGTGCTCTATGTATCACAGTTATTGAAAAAAACAATATTACGGCTGACCAATATATACAAATATTGTGACGTGGTTGTTTTTTGAGCTGTTTTGGGACTATATTAATCTACACCATCCAAGAAAAATGGAATTTACACTTGAGAAAGCATTGTGCTAATAACTCTGTTAGTGGAAATTTGTTTAGTCTGTCATCGTTGAAGTGTTTGTAAATAGGACTTAATACTAACCGATTTTATGTACTTGTAATAATCACATGGAATAGATCAGTGATCACGACAGTTGTCTTTTATCATTCATCGTACAGGAGACGTTGTTTTTATCGGGCTTTTGTCATTTACATTTGTCTGCTGGAACAGAGGACTGCCGCCTGGATCTGAAAAGCAAAAACGAACGAAAACACGATACGCGCAAACACGCAGCCACACCCCCTCTGACGGAGAAATCACGAATCAGCGAATTGTGGACGGTAATGTCAGTCAGTTACGACATTGCACAATTGCCCAGTTTTTTGCATTTATGAAATCGACGAACCTGGCAAACTTATTTTTTCAAAGCTATTTTGTATTATCGATGTAAATGCTCAATTTCTACTTACATGAAATGGAAAGCTTGATGTCTTTTCCTTCAACAAAAAAAAGGAAACAATTCAACAGCAATATATTTGTAAATTCTCATCATCTAATTTAAATATGGCATTATTGTACACGTTTAATTGAAAATGTGCTTTAATTGAGAGTGGTATTTGCAAACTTTGAATTTTTTTCCCATTTATTTTATTCATAAAATATCCTGTATGCCCACGGTTTTTCAACATGCAAGAGAAGTGAGTGTCATTTTATGTCTGTGCCTTCATGACATACAGTATACTATGTATTGTACCGATCTAGAGGTTGTACGCTGACAAAAATACAGCAGTCCCTAGTTACAGGATACCAATCACAATACATGTTTGTCAGGCCAATGTACTCAGTCATTCCAGGTAAAAAAAAAATGAAAAAATATATACTGTCCGGACCATAATAAAAGAAAAACACAGAACTTGGTCCAAAAGAGCATGTGCGCAATTTAAAGACTGGGGTTTTCGTTTCGTTCTGTTCTTTTAAATGTTTGGGCCGTTTTTTAACCCTTCTTGTTAAAGTGGTATTGCCGCCAGTTCAAACAACAAAGCGCATGTTTAAAGAGACGAAATAGCTTTACGACGACTTACTTTAACTTTCTTTCGTTGCGTTTCAAACTGTTGATTTGTAACACGTGAGGCCATTCATTTTGTATAGCACCTTTCTTTTCACACAGTATTTAAAGTACAAAAAAGGTTCTAAAAAACAATATGAAAAGACAAGAGTGATGTCAGTTGCTTTTAGCAGTATGTTCGTGGGTTGTGGGGATGTTTGCCATCATAGATATTTAAACAGTTACTCCTTGTTACTGCTCTACAGGTATATCCAGCTACTGCAATAAATGTTTTCAATATGTGCATTTCTGTGGCTTGTTTTCTACCTCGTTGGAGTTTCTTGTTCTGACACGCAACGTTGATTTTTTGTGAGAATATTTAACCAAAGTTTCATTTAATACATCTTTAATGTGTTGTTTTGTCATCAAAGTATCCCAGAGGAATTTTTGTATTGCTCAGCGGTTGCTCTTTCATAGTTCAGGAGACTCGGTTGGGTTCTAAACTTCGTTCAAGTGTCAACTCTCTTCAAGGTTTTCTTTTATTTCTTTTTAAAATGTTCTACTATAAATGAGACACTTGTTGACATGCAGTCTATGGTGAGACATTTGATGAGCAATGTACATTGCTTAATATTGACATTCGCTGACATTTACATAATGTCTTACAAATCTGACCACTGATTGAGTCACTTGAGTAAATTATTTTACTTAGGATTTCATTGGTGATTTATTATTTCTTACATGTAACTACTGTTGGCCCAGTACGCCCAAATATCAAATTGAAGGCTGCAGTTAACTTCAGTAAAAATGTTTAGTGCTGAATGTAATTTTTTTCATAGGCACAATCAAACTATTAAATATTTACGCTGTTGTTGCTCGGTCATACATCATTAAACACATGTTAACCAATGCCGGGGCATGTTGTCACACTAGATCCAGGTCAGGCCATACAGCATATTATTGTTTTTTTTCTCCGTTGTTTCAAGAATAAATGTCAAAATACAAAATCAAACCACAAAAAATATTGTTAAAGAATAAATTGTTCCAACTTTCACAATGCGAAATGTACGAAAACGTAACTTTTAAGTTCAAATTTGCCTTCATCATGATTAAATATTAGTGCTTTATTGTGCTTACTTTTACCATGGTGTTTCAAACCAAAATGCAAGAGCACCGCTATAGAAAATGCGCATTTGTGTTAATGTATTTTAATGTGTGACAACTTTCCCCGGTCTTCCGATATTGTGGTAAAACTACCATTTCAAATCCACCTTGCTATAACAAACATTCCACTACTGACTGCAATGTGAAATCCCAAAGTCATTTTTTACAGTTCCCTTTCTCGAGTCTGTAGTAAAACCTTATGCCCCGCAGTCATATTAAGTTGGTGTGTAGTCAAAGAAGTTCTAGTTTTATTCAAAACAGCAAACGCATAATTAGGTCTTCTCAGCAATCTCGAACGAATGTAACGCCTTCAACAAGCTGCACACAACGTCATTACGCACCAAATAGCAATGTCAGACTGACAAGTTTCCATGCAACATGTGTTTGCATTGTCGCTAATCAGAAGTCAGATCACAGCCCGACCAAAACTATTCAAGTTAGCGCCGACCGAACACATCACTGAAGTCTCGTTCGGCTCCCCCTGCTCGTTCGCCACGTTTCTCGCCGTGGCGCTTTGCCCAATCCGTCAATAGAGTTTTTGTTTACACTGTCTGGTGCCTGTGCTTTGGCTCGGCGGCAAATTGCTAGGAAGTGAATTTAGCATGAAACTGATGCCCAGTAATGAAGGCCAAGCATACAGGCGAGCAGTTGGAGTAATTATATTTCTTTTGCTCTTTATTTTCTCCTTTTTTCCACTCCTTTCTCTCGCTGCCTTTTCCTCTTCTGTTGATATGTTTATCTAGCCTCCCCCAGTGGACCTGCTTAAATTCTCATTCGCCACGCTAGCTATCGACTTGGGCTGGAATAGCTTCTGAAAAGCTTCAAAGCTAATTGCCTTGGAAGTGCAAGGGGAAGCAAATTAGTGTCACACCGCAAGAAGTGAAAGAAACGTTCCCGTTTGCTATTCATATGGCTTTGTGAGAAGCATTTCTGATGCACACCAGGCCTCCGCCGGGCCGGCGAATGGCAAAAAGTGGGGCCGGCAGAGATTCGGTCGAATGAAAGTTGACAAATTTTCCCAAGTTCTCTCTAAACAGAGGTGCCGGGCTGTGCAGTCCTGTCTCGAAACTGTGCGTAATATCAATGGGGCTGAAAATAATGAGCAGGTACGGGTGTGGAACAAGAAAAGGAGACATGTTCTCTGGTTTGTATGGCAGTCACGCCATGGCCTGCCATAACACAGAGGAATGGTTCAGCTAAAAATGAAAGCTCTGTCATCATTTACTCTTACCCTTGTGTCGCTCTGCACCCGCGGTCAGATTTTAAAGAAAGTTCTGCTCTAGACAGACGTGTATGGCGAGCAAGAGATGACAAGCTCCAGAATAGTGAAGAAAGTGCACAACCAAATATCATAGGAAGTCATGTGATAGATTTGTGATAAGCAGATGGAAAATTCGCTTTAAGGCCATTCTCTGAATAAAGTGAAAATACGTTTTTATAGGGTTTCAATCATTGACTTGAATAAAGTCATCTTTAGAACATTGTTTTAAAGTAAATATATTTGGCATTCAAGGTTTATCAGTATGTGTGTTCCTTGGGTATCAAACCCATAACCTTTGACCAACCCTCATGCAAAAAATATATTTTTAGACCCAAATGCTCAAAACAATCAAACAGATTAAGTAGTGTAAACTTAATTTTATAAAAAAAGTTCTACTTTAATATTTTCCTGAAACACATTTTTACGTTTGTGTATATTATAGTGATTATTTTAGATTAACTTGAAGTTTTGACTAAAACAAAAAAAAGTATTTTGCTCCTGAGAAGGAGGTTGAGAAGGATTTCCAATTCCCAGCATGCTTTGCGTCAGACTGCATTAGGAGAGTACATTTTAAAATTGGATTACTTTTTTGTTTTTAAGTAAAGTTACAGACATAATGTTCACTTATCTTGGCTATTTAGAAGAGCTTGACATATTTTTTATATTTTATAACCTGTAACATGTGTTATGTCACCAGTGAGCAATGACTGTGATAATACCAGATCTATGATCCGTATATTCTTACTCATTTTGAGTTGCATTTGTCAATTTGTTTAATGCATATTAAGACTGAAAAATATGTAAAAAAATAATCTGAAAAAATTGAGTTTAGATAATTTAAAAATACATCTTTGTGTACTTAAAAAATAAATTCTGTCTTCATAATTTCACAAGCAGGATGAAATAAATATTTAAATCACACTTACTAAGACTTATTAAGAACTTTAATTTAACAGTAATCAAAATTTCAAAGTTGCCAGAGTAATACCAACTTACCAGGGTTTACAGTGTATATACTAACTCTGAATATAATAAATCATTGTATATTTGAAGACAATATAGAATTATATATTTTTTATATATTACAATAGATTGAATAATACATAAGTAAATGCTGTTTTTCATATTTTGCAAAATATAAGCACTAAGTAAATGTATTATTTACTATATTGCATTACATTTTCCAATATATTTCCATATATTTTGTCTCGCAAGGGAGTTGAGGTACCAGAACACCTTTCGCATATTTAAACTTTGTGCATCACAATTGGTTACGAACATCACAATATACGTTTCATCGAAATTTTAATGGGAAATGTTGATATGTGTTCAATCAAGGACGGATTTTGGTTTCCGAACTATTTAACAACTACCTGACAATGTTAGAGCTCGCCTTCAACTTTTATTTGTTGAATGCAATCACCACTTGAGTGATGATGATCTGTATTATGCATTACACACATTCAGAAGGTCCAACCTCTCAGCCGAATCTCAGCGCTGATAAACCTCCGGGCAACATGGCGAAGGATTGCAGCATAGGAGAAATTCGTGACGTGATCTACATCCCATTGATTCGACTCCTAATGTCTGATTCAAATTCTGTGAAAGAGCCCCGGGCTCTGGGTGGACCCTGCCAAAAGAACTCTAATGAGCTGATCAATTTGGCCTTGCCCCGCAGTGTTGTTTTTAACACACCCATCTTTTGGACATTGGTGTTAAATAACATCCTCTGTGAATGATACGGGAAGATGTAAATGAGTCGATAAATCGGGCACGGAGCCCTGTTTGGACTGTGCTGCAGAATGACTTGCTTTTACAGCGAACGGCCAGGTGTTCCTGCTTAAAAAAAAAAACACATTTATATCAACGACATAAATTTACCCACGATTAGCTATCGTTTACAGTCAATTTATCTGCGCTGTGATCTCTACACCTGCGTCCCAGTGTTTTTTGTGTATTATATTTACTCCCATTTGTGTTTTTTCAATTGCCTCTTTACCTGTTTACAGCTACCCACTTATAGCTTTACGTTTTTAATGAAATGATTATCCAGCCTTATGGTGGGCATAAATTAAATCCTTAACCTTGTGAAATCTACACTAGTGGACCAATTCATATCTGAGTGTAACTAATGGACACAATTAACATGGTATCAAGCCTGAACCCAGGATTTCTACTCAAATGGCCGTACGGGATGTGTATGTTTACAGAACTGATAACCACACTTACATTAGGATAAAAAAAGACATGTTTATAGACTTAGTGGCAGCACGGACAAAAAATATGTTTAATAATTGATTCATTTGCCTTGAGATGGATTTAGAGACGGATAAATGTGTGGCTAAGATATGCCATTAGAAAGTCTGAGCAGTTATTGAAAGTCTAAAGCATTTCTAGAAAATGTAAAAAAACATAATCGAACAACGATATTGCTCATTGTTAGTTAATGCCTTTACGAATGTTGACAAATACAACTATATTGTAAAGTTTTACAATGTTAATAAGCAATACAAATAATAATGAATCTAGATAATATGTCAGGGGTAATAAACAGAGAACCTACTTCGAGTTCAAAATGTTGTCACAAAAATAGGCATTATTTGACAATCAAGTTATATTCATTTTGTCTATTTTATCAGGGCCTAACATAAAATCCAGTTGATGTTTACATGTTTTAGAAGTTTGATCTAGGGGTGTTACAATACACTGGCATTGACAATAACCATGATTTTCGGTATTGTGTCAACACTACATGTGTCTTAATATAGTAAACTTTTCAATACCCATTTAAAATATTACCTTAAAGAGATGCAAACCATAAAACATTCTTCAAAAGATGTTATTTTGTGTTCTGCAGAAAAAATAAAGCCTTGCAGGTTTCAAACGACAAGAGGGTGAGTAAAAATGACAAAAAATTGTTTCGGGTGAACTATCATTTTAAGAGTCACAATGGATACAAACACTCTCTCTCTCTCTGCCTTCATACACTTGTATGTGTACATTTTAGTGTGATGTGTCGACCAAATAACAGACGAAACATAAAATAAACTAAGTGAATTCAACACTGATGCCATCATTTATTTCTTAAAAAAGATTTGATAAATACGACTCTAATATCGTTTTCGCAAATTATTAAGCCGTGATAACCACGCCGTGAAAAAATGAAATCGCTACGAACTCGTGAACCTTAGTTTAAACTCCTGGTCACTTTTGAAGTTGCTGGAACTACTCTTCCATTTTAAAGCAGGACATTCGAGGGAAATCTTAAAACATGGTGAGAAAACCTTAGAAAATGATCTGGCCATAGATCATTGTTTACTGCTATGAATATTTCAGTTAATCCTCAGTAGAGATGTCAAACCTTATTTAGTTTTCCTCGCACCGTGCCGAAGCGACTCTTGTATGGTGTTTTATGCATGAGCGTGTGTAAGAACGTGAAAAGACACAAGCGAAACAGTCTGATCTTGTCAAGGGAGGTAATTTACCGCACCAGGTAAAAAACACCTGCAGTGCTTCCTGTCTTATAAGGACACACGGGCATCATCAAGCAACATGTACAATCGGACCTGAGATGAACCCCGAGACATTTTACATCACATTGTGATCGATTGGAAATATGATCGTGTCTAAGTTTATGATAAAGATGGGGAAAAGTGAGAGAGAATTGGTGCTTCCAGCTCTTCTGAATTGTTGTGTGGAAAGAATCACATGAAAATTACTTAAATGTGAACAATCCCTTAAAAAATATACCATAAAATGCTATTTCGATCTTGATTAAGGAACACAGGTATAGTGATCTATTGATTTTATTAAAAGTCAACGAACCACATTTTTTATCAAACATCTAAGAAAGTATATGGAGATGATTACTTAAATTATTTTGCCATGTGGTTAATCTTTATACTAATAGCATCTCTGACATTCACAAATCCATTCAAAACACTGATATAAGCCTAACCTGTGACGGGAGGATTTACGCATGATGTGAAATAGTAAAACGTTTCTTTTGTACCCACAGGAAAGAATGTTTGATGTAGTCTAGCAGCTTGGGTTTATCCGCCGAAGACCCGGAGCTCCATGCAAACATGCGCTAACACAGCTCGTGTTAAAATGGCTGCTCTCATTAGCTCTTTTCCACCTTTTCCTCTTGTTCACAGTCTGTGTTGGAGGCAATCCAAATGTGTTAAAACCAAAACGCAGTGCAAAATGTCATCACCATTTTCAGTTCAAAGTGGAATTCATGTGAGCGAAACTTTTTCTCCGTCTGCTTTTCAAACTCAAGTGGGCTGCCTGTCAAGACAGAAGGCTTGGGCACCTTTTGCAGGTACATCCAGAATGCTGCCGAGCAACCGTACTGTATATTTTGAGACAGACACTCTCTATCACGCAAATGTGAGGTTGATGGGATGGATCTTGTATTCGTTCGGAGTGACTTCCCATTATTTGTAAGATGGAAGCAGTTGGTAGAGGTTAACCCCATCTGACCTCTGGAGGTCAGCTGATCAGTGATGTCAATAATGGCCTGAAACACCTTCAAATTGCAATCACAGATTTATTTTCTCCCTTCGAGTGTACTTTTTCTCTTTTCCTTTTTGATTTCACACATAAGAGACAGAAGTCATGTGTTTTGTTTTCAGATGTTTGTTTTTGTCACTGTCCCTTTAAGACTATTGTGTATTTTAACACCTCAAAGATTTTCTTTGGCCAAGAACAGGGAAATCTCAATGGCTTCAGTTCTCAAAGAAGGATTTAGAGTAAATAGTGTTTAAAGTTCCATGTCTATAGCCTACTTACAATGTAAGAATACAAGTAAAAGCACGCGTATTGCTACTGTCCTTCTGAAACCTTGTATCTCCATATATTTGCCATAAATCATTGTTATTAGTCATCCTTTATGTTTGTCACTGGGTTTTGCAAATATCTAACCAATAAAAAGTGCTTGTCAACTTTGACGGCACAGTTTTTAATCATTTCAAATGTACAAACATGAACATACATGAATTTGGACATGAGGTTTTAGAAGGACAGCAACGATATAAATGTAAAACTACACACTTTCCTGAAAGTTTATCTGCTGGAGGACACCCGAACACAATGTGTTTCAACTTTTACTGATTTTAAATTACATTACAAAGAACTTTTTAAATTGAAAAGTATTAGAAGTCCATTCACACAGACAGCAGCTCAGTCGCTAAAAGGATTATTAAGACAGTTACAGTAGCTCAAATAACACACATTTGTTTTTCTGTGCAGAATTCATATAATTGCTTTAACAAAAATATAAGCTTCCTATTTCTGCTTTCAAACCATTCAGAATGTCTTGTCCCGCTTCTGTTGAAAGTGTATTACTGTAAATGCACTACAAATGGTTATAGACGCTTTCCGTGGAGCGTAATTTGTATTGAACCGAAGGCATTCTTTAAAAATCGAACAACAAAAATGTGATGTTTTTATTCAATTGGAGAACTACAAGAGTTATTTTAACTTTTAAATCAATGGAGTGTTGAGTTACACATCAGCGCACGTCTAGTTTCCTGAATCGTCTCTCATTGATCTGAAGAGGACTTGCTAACAGCGTCTCTTCTTCAAGAGCTAAAAATGACAGAAACGCACCTTAAGAGCAGAATGCATTTTTACAACTCGACAGCACAATTGATCTGATATTGTGTTCAAAGTGTGACATCATTGCTGCCCAACATCATTGGTTATTTCATGTCACATGACTGATGCAGTCAAGTTGAAAACAATCCAAACATATAGCGTTTAAGAGCCACAAGAGGAAGCTAAGCACGACTTCAGAGCACTATCTATGACGTGTTCTCTTTTTGGGAGATTTTTAGTTTGGGGTTCAGTTTGTATTGGTGAAAACACCAATTTCGGTTGCCAAAACTGTTTCTTCCGGCATAGACACCTTTACCGTCTCATCGAGATATGCGCCGAGCCCTCGGAGAAATAATTGAAATCAAAATTACATTTTCAGCTCCGGAGTATAAAATGTTCCCTGTCACTTCACCTTTCCACTGAATTAAAATGGAATTAGTGGTAATTGCCGCGGCTTTAGGGATTATATTATTTAACAGGAAGGCCCCTTTGAACACCTGAAAGACTCGCTGCAGATAAGAGATTTCCATTAAAATCCCTTTAGACAAGACACCAAAGGGACCCTGGGAAATAAAGACCCTTTTTGCGCCTTCATACGCTAATAATTAGACGGGGACTTTCAAAGCTTCCTCTGTGACGATCGATTGATGATTGATCTATTAAAGCACAATATCTTTTGAAGACGGCGGAACACGTAATGGTCATGAATTAGCCGAGGGAAGCGTGAAACGTTTAAAAGGAGTCTTGTGACTTATAGTACCTTGTGACACTATTTGCTGTGTAAGGTGTATTAGGAAAGAAAAAATGATGGGTAATGTGATGTCTGGTTTGATAGAGCTAATTTTAAACTCGTCGATGGCCAGAGTCGTGTGTCTTTGTCACTTTTACTTGATGTTCACTTTTGCTATCCAGGGAATCTTAGTTTGAGCAAAATGACCTATAGGAGTCTGAACCTGCGATTGATTCACTTTAAATGACACACTATTCAAGATCAGATTCAACACCCCTCTCTCTCTCTCTCTTACTTACAGTATATTGCTGCAAACAATTGACTCATGTGACGTTTCCATTCTTGAATATATGGAATGTTATTCCGACTTTGTAATAAAATATTGTAAATACTGCAAGCATCATCGGTGTTTAATTGCCATTTTATTGGAATTCTGTCACAGTCTAGACAATGAATGCCGGTGATACCTTAGATGACAATGTATAATCAGACAGCCTTATTGTTTACCCGGCATCCCTCCGAGTCTTCATATTAAACATTAGTATTGAAATCATGTCTCAGCCGCCGTAATGAATCAGCTTATTTTCAGTATGAAACTGGTTTCTTTTAATAACATAAATGAAAAAGACTAAACTCTGCTAATTTGAGATAATTTAAAGATGGATTTAGGAACGAGTTAAATGCCTTTAGAGAAACGAAGTTGAGCAGAATTATTTTCCCTGCGTAAGTGCCTCAGGCATGTGTGTGTCATATTCTCTGTCTTATTATTATTCTCCGGTTTTAAATTAGTTTATAATATTGCTTAAAAATCCAATCCGTAACTCTTGCCTCTCTACCGCCATCTCTCTTTAAAGCAAAAAAATTGCAGGTTAGTTTGATAACGTCAAACTGACATTCGTACCTGACAGCTTAACTTCAATGTTATAAGCGTACTGTTAAGCTTGTCGTTTTGAGATTGAATTGCTATATAAATAACCGAATTTAGTTCATTTTAACTGAAAATGTAACAGATTGCAGCTTTAAAAAACATGTTTAGTGTGATAGACGTTCCCTACACTTAAAAAAGGTACAAACGTCTAAATTGAACCTAATCAAAGTGGCATAACATCAGAATATCCATTCTTTATCAATTCATCTTTCATTTCCTTGAGCAAGGACATCATCCATCTAAACAGAGTGAATAAACTCCTTTATATATTATAAAAGATGCATTTGCAATCCAAACACAAAGTGAAATGTCTTAGATGTCTACTGACTGATTTGCTTAAAAATACTGTGATTCATTTAAAAACTGTGACTTAGCCTTTCCAAAGGCACGCTTTTACAGGACAGAAGTTTGCAAAATGAATTGCGCATGATTAGCAGGTAAATGCATTCTGCCTGTCGTGTTAGAAAGATGAGCGCGCATGCTGATGTGCGGATCAGTGCGGAAATGTACATTATATAGAGGCGCTAATAGCATCACGCTGATAAACCCCATTTATATAAAGGACATGAACAAGGTCTTCTACATAACTAATTCAATTGCACAGGTGGATTTGTATAAAATAAAATCAGCGCATGCCGGTTTGCTGTGGAACACGAATAAAAGACATTTCACTTTGAATAGGGGTTTTCTTATGTCTTTGATAGAGTGCTGGTCTGTGATAGACTTGCAAAAAAAGCAATACAGTCACATACTGTATGTTAAAACCGGACACGTGTCGTCCTCACATTTCTAAGCCCATGGATTTTGATTCCAATTTAAAAAAACGTTATTTAAGACTTTTATTTATAGAGGTCAGATACAAATATGTCATCTGCTAAGAATTCATCACCAGAACTATAATAACAATAATTTGTATTTACTGGCTGTTCAAAAAACTAAACAAATAACCATTGTTAAGTATGTGCTGTTTTTATCAACAGGGTTGTTGGTACAAAGTGAGATCTCTGTTCAAATTATCACTGCGATCTCCAATGTGTAATCCCAAATTTTGCATGTAAAAGTGAGAATGACTTTAGAGAAACTGTTAATGATCGACCAAGAAACTGTAAAGTGTTTTTGTAGTTGAGTGGCAAATATTATCGTAACACCTCAACCTTACACAATGATATTTATACCGTCAACAATGCATTTTCAGGATTGAGGTTAGTTGATAAAACTTATTTTTTTCATTACACTATACAGCAGCGTCAGTGGCGTGTTTGTACACAGAAACTCATAAGACTTACATCATGCATTTCTGTGTCCTTTAGATTTCAGGACATTGTCTACTCGTAATGTTACTCATGTCTAGGGTGTAATATGCTGCGGTGCGATGGCTTCACACCCGGCTGCAATTTCACCCGATCTCCAACGGTTCAGCGCTCAAAGAAAAATGAGTGAGAACAAACTTTTGTTAACAGCTTGCTGACACTTTAACTAACTTTCAACAAAATGTTTTGCCGTATTAATGATAAACAGCTTCTGTTGATAAGCTGGATGGAGGGTGAACATAATATCTTGCTCACTGCCAGAGAAATGTTTTATAGCCGGAGAACTGTACTGTACTTGGTAGAGCGGGAAAGAAACTGTTGATTTCTTTCCAGGACTTTTGAAAGCAGGAACATGATTTATAACTGTAGTGTTGTGAGACATTTGTAGGTTATTTCAACAAACACTGAGTGAACTTTGTGGAGTCGGTTTGAGTTTCCCAGACAGCTTGACATACAGTTTGACCACTTCACAAGCGATGGCATGGGTTTAGGGGGGGGGCTATCTGTTTGTCCGACCCATAAAAGATGAATTTAATGTTCCTGCAGCATAACTGTTGGAGCACACACTGATAAGATGTATACTTTGAACAAGGTGAACTTCCATTTGCGGTGGACCCATATATATAAGCTGAACAATAAGGTATTCAATGACTTCACATCATTTTTGTACTGTGTACAGATATGCAATTACAAATGATTTATTCTGAATAAGTGAAGGACCGTGAACAAATGGAATCCTGTATTGATATCAAAAAAGAAACACAGTTTTTGAGTAGCATAACGTCCTTTTTATAAATTCAGCCCTCATCCGTCCACGGTGAAGACCTGCAGACGATCGACACAGAATCTGAAAGTCAAGGTGTCCATTTGTTGGGAAACACTCTGAGAATGTGAATAATTCTGTGGCATTAAGTGAGGCCAAATGACCTACAATTCACTCCTATTCACGCTGGCTCTCAGTCAGAGACGTGCGACTGAAGAAGCCTTTAATACATTTATTTGTGTTTACTTCCACTCTCATTACTCACAACAAGCCTGTTTGTGTCACACACATACACCTCTATCCTGACACGCATCTCACGGGCACCTTTCCCGTCTCTCATTATCAAAGCGCACATAGCGCGTAGTGATGTGCTCTCTGTAAACTGTGTCATGTGTACTCTAATTCAGTTCTGATGTTTTTTACAGACCTACAGTAGTCGAGTGTACGGCCTGGAAAGGAAAAATTGACTCAAAATGACAGATCTTTACGGTTACTTTTTAATACACAACCTTTATATTCACACAGAAAATATTGTGCTTTCAAATTCATTTATTCTTATGTAACGTTTGCTCCGCTGAGCTTATATGTTGCTGACACCAATTTGAGAGCCAGAAAATTTGACTGTACAGCTTAAACAAAGGGTTCCGATTTAGTCACTTGCAAAAAACTAAAATTGTGCAGCATCAACAAAGTCAAAGTGTTTCAAATTAACCTTGCTTTAAAAAAAGACAGCAGAGGCGAAATTGCAGACTCGCTGACCCCACGGTAACCATTAAACTGTCCACAAAAACAAGTGGATTTAAAAAAAGAAGCTTGTACAATAAGCTACTGACAAAGTAGTTACACAGTCAGCCATTAGGTTTCAGTGTAATTGCATGTGTAAGTAGTTGGTTACTGTGATGAACAACATGTAGTCAAGATGTAATTGTTGTGAGTCAGCCTGAATTACTCATTATAACTATCGCATTTGATTGCAATAAAGTCTAATATGTGTAACACGGGCAGTCGTATTTCTCAGCACATTAGTTTTGGAGAAAAGGAGCTAATGTCGTTTATTCCAGCGTAGTTCTGCGAGAGAGTTTTGGTGTGAGATCAAGTGTAAAATTGAATTATAATCTCTCTTTCACTCTCAGACACATTGTGAAGGGTCACATTTAACAAGGGTGGTCTCATTTATAACATCATGTGTACACATGCGTTTTTGAATGTTTGGTTACACTGATACGCTCACAGCATCTAAGGCAAATCTTAAAGGTGCTGTGTGTAATATTTATTATAATATTTATTGATCAGAAATGCAATATAATATACATAACTGTGTCATCAGAGGTCCTTACGTAATGAAGCGTTATGTTTTTACTACCTTAGAATGAGCCACACCGCAGATAAATGCGTAAATATGTTATTTCCTTCGGCAAAGAAGCAAAAAAGACTAGGGCTGTCAAAAGATTAATCGCGATTAATCGCATCCAGAATAAAAGTTTGTGTTAACATAATATAGATCTGTGTGCTGTGCATTAAATTTTTTGTATTTATTAACACATCCACGCATATATTTAAGAAAAATTATTAAATATTTATATATAATTTCAATTGTTGGTAAATATAAATAAATACATATAGTTAATTTATAAATATGTATACATGTGTATGTGTTTGTATTTATAAAAACATAATTAATATGCACAGTACATAGACACATATTATGTAAACACAAATTTTTATTCTGGATGCAATTAATCGCGATTAATCTTTTTACTGCCCTTGAAAAAACGTAACAACATCTTAGTTCTGTGTCAGCCACCTTGGCGCTTCAAAATGCAGGGGGAGAGGTGGAGTGAGCTGTTGGTTGCAATTTACAACCTCGCCTAGATGCCGCTAAAAATCTCCACATTGCTCCTTTAAATGATATTCAAAACTGCTAAATTTGTTTAAAGATTGTTCCTGTAAGGTTATGGGTTCGATCCACAGGGAGCACACATGATGACTGAGTCCTGCGCTAAACTTAATGCAACAACTGTAACTCTAATGCAACCGCAACTTGACTCCCTGAACTCTCTGTAAATCACTTTGGATGAACTTGTTTGCTAAGTGACTAAATGTAAATGTAAACTCGTTGCAGGGAAGCCTTTCTTTATTGCAAAAGATCTTTATAAATTAAATTTAGCACCAATAATAGTAGTCATGCATTCTTTTTGCATCATTTTGTTATCATTAAAACGCAGTAAGTAGAAAGCACAAGATCTACACCATATGTCACTTGTTTACTGATGTGTGTGCCCTATCATCAGTCGCGATTTCTTTAAGACTGCAAGGGAAGCTCAGCTTCCCCTATAATTGTCAAAAAATGAATGGTCAAATATATGTACTATTATGTTAACATTTTATTGACTAAAAATGCGTTAAACACGTTCATCTCGAACGAAAACAATTCGTCGGCTGACTCGATTTCCTTCTCATTCATTCCCGTAGCGTACAGTGCATTACTCTGTTGAAGCCCAGCGTTCACTGACTTCAATGGGGCTTTAAACAGTTTTTTTCACTGCTTAGAAACAAGACGGTCATTGGATAATGCTGCGATTATGTCCCGCCCACGGACGCTCAGCGTCTCTGGGATGAATGGAGGAGTGGGCTGGCCCGGACTCCGAGCGTCTGCGTGATGATTGGAGGGTCTGTCATCTCTTTTTAATCCACGTTTATGTCCTAAAACGCTCGTTTTTTGGGGTCGACAGCTTATAAAAACGTATTTCTTTTTTTTTTTTTTTATAAATCATAAATGACAAGGAGGCGGCAGCTTCTCGCAATGCAAAGAGACGATTGGTGTGGGCGTGGGCGTGGTCTTCAGATTATGACGCGTATCACTCTGTGTCTCCATTTCCAACTCAATCCCATCGCGGATTTTGCATGTGTAGTCG
Source organism: Triplophysa siluroides (assembly GCA_006030095.1). NCBI lineage: Eukaryota > Metazoa > Chordata > Actinopteri > Cypriniformes > Nemacheilidae > Triplophysa > Triplophysa siluroides. The sequence continues at coordinate 1,618,195 of VCII01000203.1, read as the reverse complement.
AAAGACAAACTGCTGCAACCTTCATCGTATATTTCACACAATTTCACACCACATTCATTGTTTCAGTTTAACATAATTCCCACATTTCCTCCCGTTGAGTTATATATATATATATATATATTAGATCGTTTGTTCATTAATTCATATAGTCTGAACTAGCCAGCTAGCAAACTGCACACGTAGGGTAAAAACTGGAACGTAGGGCAGAATTTACATATAAATAAATGGACAATTTTTATGATTTAGGCCGAAAATGAGCTTCCCCTCTTTAAAAGATCAGCAGCCGCCACTGCCTATCATAACAATTTTGAGAAATCATGCAGAAACGAACAAAACATTAGTGTCTAACAGGTAAATGTGTTAACCGTGTTAAATAAATGAAATTACATTAAACATTTTATTTTTCTCGTTTATTGAAAAATGCAACAAAACAACTTTTGATTCCCACTTAAGTGTTTTTTTTACCTTAAAGGATTTGTAAACATTTGAATAACACTAAAAGAACAGAGATAAATGATATAAAAGCCGGTTTCATTAAAAACAGCAAAGTTCAATAACAATGAATCAAATAATGATTACTTTGCAGGCGTCTATAATGGCACATCTGTATCTTCCCAAGTAGAGACCCTGTGCCCGGGCAAGCAGTCGTGTGTTTGTGCACCTTTTGCATTCGTAATATACACTCACCCAGGTCTGTCCTTCAGCTTTGGGCCTCATGGGACAATATAAAGGCAAAGCTGAAAGCTCAGCAGCCTTTATGACACGTACATTGAGTGACACACTCCAGCGCTGGAGTGCCCTCCATCCCTTTAAAAACCATCAGCGCGTGTGGGTGAAGGGCTTCATGCGGATTATTTCATACTCGTGGTTACTGTATTCACTTCCAATAGAAGTGACGGCCAAAATACCCATTTCCAAGTTCTCCAGTCTCCCGACCCCACCGCAGACTGGCGCTTCTCCATAGAGTCACAATACAGAAGCGGTATAAGATGTGTGGTCTGACCTTTCTCTGTGCACCTAATCTTCTTTGTGCAAATTACACTTGCATACTTTTGCTGAATATATTGTAATTAGGCATATGTATTCCAACCGGCTGATAAGATATAGTCGCTCTGTAATCTCTCATTTATATGCAAAGCAGAGGAGTTAAAGAGCTTACGCTTTCTTCGCTCTTAATGCGTCCCCCATTTTCGTTTAATCAAGTTCATTTTTTCCATCACTTTCCTGTCTTCACAGTCCCATCTCACGCTGAGCTCTCAAACTCTGAGTTTACAAGCAGCGGGGTGTCCCTATGAAAGACAGATTCACTGGTGTAAACCCGCTGAATATCACCAGTCACTTTAGATCGGAACTTTTCTTTCGGGTGTCAGGAGCAAAGCCAAAGATCTAACTGTGTCATTTAAAGCAGTGGTTCTCAAACTTTTTCATTGTAAGGCCCCCTTTGTGTAGAGAGCTTCGCTTTGTGGCCCCCCAAATAAAAACTAGAATCATGAACTTAGAATTTGAATGAAACCATAAACAAATACTGTTATACAATGCTGGAACATCAATACTTCTGATTGGTGGTCTTGTTTTTCTAATGTTTATTGCATACAATTGATTATACATTTCTATATTTTATATAATTCCACAAAGTCTGTGGCCCCCTTGGATTTATCTTGGGGCCAAGCTCCCAGTTTGAGAACCATTGATTTAAAGGGATAGTTCACCCAAAAATAAAAATTCTGTCATTTACTCGAACTCGTGTTATTTCAAACCTGTACGACTCTTTTATCTGTGAAATTTTGGTTTTGTGTCGATGGGGGTCAAGGTCATTTGGTAACCAACATTCTTCAAAACAGCTTCTTTTGTGTTCTGCAGAAGAAAGAAAGAAAGAAAGAAAGTCAAACAAGTTTGAAATAATACGAGGGTTGATTTTAAACTTCCTTTCAAAAATTGTGTTAAAATGATGTTGTCTATTGCAAGTCAAACATCAAAACCATCTACACAGGAACTCACATTGATGCGCTCACAGTCTCTGTAAATACACAAACTCATCAGCACGAAGGGATTTGAATTGAAAAAGTCCATTTCGTCGCTCCCAGATCTAATTTACGCCATATAATTATACATCTCACCACAATCGTTTTCAGGACTTCTCTGAAGATGCATTCTCAGAAGAGTTCAGTCATTACAATTCGCCCTGCTTTCCACCGAACGTACCTGCTGCCCCGATAATCGTCCACGGGCCTTCGCCATTCAGTATTACGCTGCAAACAAATTCATTAGCTTCCCCAGCGTGTTAAATTAACTTTTGCCTCATGACATCAAAAGGGTCCAGGGCCTCAACCATGGAGCGTAATAGTGAAGATGGATAATGGCCACAGGGATTCACATAAACCATTCAAACTCTCCCAGCATGCGTGTCTTTAGTTGGCCATTTGTGGTAACGGTATTGATATTTTTGGCTTCTAAAGAGCGCTCTCTTCATTGTTGGAAAAAATCTTCCAAATATAATTTGTAAGGAGAGTTTACAGAGACAGTGTTTTGTTTGTTGTTGTCCATTAAAATGTTTGTTTTCTCTTGTTATTTAGGTTTTTACAAACCTGCAAATGTACTGCAACACAGCCCTGAAATATTAATGCACGTAAGCCATAATGAAGGCCATTATTTCTACGCTTTCTCTAGTACAGCTTACATTTGGCTCTGCAACCCGGTCGGTCCGCTAGTTTTAATGCCCACCCACAAATCGGAAAGTCAGCAGAGGACAAACCACAGAGGAGGTAAACCGAGATGAAAAAAGATGGCAACCGGACAGACCCCTTGCTTTTCCAAATCTGCGTTTGCATATTTATTACGACTCCTGGGTGACACGACTACAGCTGTGTTCATGTTTGTCCAAGAGAAGGATATAAATTAGCTGCTTGCAGCCGTGTCATCCGCGGCGTGTCCTTGACGTGACGGACCCCCTCCCCTGCGGAGACTAGGCGATGCGATGCGGGGTTTGGCGAAAAGAGGAGGCGGAGGAATGGGGGGGGTTGATAATACCTGCGCTCTGCCTCGCGCCCGGTCTCACAGGTGTAGAAGTGTAGCAAAGTCACGCTGCCCTTCCTGTCACTTCGGTCTCCAACCAAAATTACTTTTCGCTGTCATCACAAACATCCTTCAACGATTCCCACTTCAGACGCCCACAGCTCGCCAACTCCAGAACTTCTGTGAATTGCATCTACGATGATTTCTCTCCGTTCCTCCAAATTTTCTTCAACATAAAGATGACGTGCGTTCGGTCGTTTTGACACAAATCAATATGTTCATCCAGAGCATGCCAACGTTGTTTGACTATTTATGATGCAATATGGAGAAATATTGCCTTTTTTAATGTGAAAAAAATATATATTTTCAAAAACACGCTGAAGAATTTCTGATGTGTGAATGGCAGTTTTTAAATAATAAAGTTTATAAAAGTACAACACGTCTGAAGTTAGTCAAAGCTCTTGTTTAAATGTCAACAAAACTTTTCAGAAGCTTCAATCTTGGGGTGCTCATATCGACAGATATGTTGAGAGATCCTTGTGAAACAGACATGGTGGTCGGACTTGAGCTGTCACAGCTAACAGAATAGACAGAAGCAAACATTCAGATTTGTCTGATTAGATCTTTTAAAAACTGTTTGAAAATGCATACACATTCTTGTCAGCGGTGTACAAATGCGTGGCGTGAGTTGTTTTTAGACTAAAAGTGTAGTGACCATGTTTTTTGGGGGGTGTATTGATGACTATTGGCAAAACCTTGGTTTTAATGTAACCGTGGCTTATTTTTTTTATCGATATTTGTGAGGGCTTGATGGTGTGTACTCATGAAACTTTTGTTTAAAGTAAATGCAACACACTTTTTCAACACAAGTTTGTCATCATCATTATCCTGTTCTATTTGAGTTTGGGCTATGTGAATGAGTGATTGAAATTAGGCAGAAGAGTTCCAGTTCCCAGCATGCTTTGCATGGGACCAGAGAATAAATGTAGAAAAACGTGTTAAATAAGATTCTTAATGTTTAGTATTGGGTTCTATTGGTATTTTATTTGTGTTTATGTTATAGATTTAAGAGGGTTACCATTGTACCATCATTAGGTGTTCATGAAAATGGACGGAAGATATTACATTACTAGGCCTAATATCAATGACCAGTTAAAAAAGTTGTAAAAAAAGGTTTAGTACATTTATTTGTGCTGATAAATAAGTGTTAGTAAATATAAACCTTGTTGTGTTAACCAATTTTAATTCAGTTAGGTTCCTTTTATATCAGATGATATGATAAAGTATTTCTATGACTGAATAGCTCAAGACTTATTTTTGGCTACAGTATATGAAAAACTGATGAACAAAAATAAAAAATAAAAAACATTCAAACAAGTTTTATTAAACCATTAACACAGAATAATAATGCAAAATGCCATTTGCTTAGAGCATGCATGTGTATGCGCAATTTTAATGCAGTAACTATAACGATTAATTGAGTTAAGCAAATTTTAAGGCTGTAATGTTATTTACAGTATTCAAGGTCGATCATTTTAGACCAATCTCTCCTTATTTTTGTTACATTTTACTTTTTACTGTCTTAATTGTTTATCATTGGTTATTCATATTTTATTTAACCGGCACATTTTCCAAATAAATAAGCAAAAACAGTCTAACAGTGTTACAACTAAATAGATGATTTTAGGGAGTTTAGCTAAGTGGAATAAAGAAGCGCTTTGTAATTTATAAGAAACTCGACAGAAAAGCAGCAGGTTGCTGTACGGCTGTCAGAGTAAGCGATGTAGTCGCCATGGTGATTTGCTTCCCTCCAGACAGCGGCAATAACGCTGCTGAAGTTTGGCCCGCTCCTCTAATGCTGTAAATCAAAACAAACACAGCCCTGACAGCGCAAAGTTTCCCGTTCCCGGGTGACATTGTGGAGTTTTCGCGCACATCCGCACATCAGTTCAATAGGGATCTGCTCTCGAGCCATCCACGCTGACAACCAAGGACAGGATTGAAGCCCCCGCGTCTGTGGTCCTCCTGCGGGCAGAGAGATGAAGAAAGGAGGGGCACACTGGTACCCCCCGCCCTGGACTTATTTCTGACTCTGAGAAAAGCATCCGGAAAGGGGATAATCAAGTTGTCACCTGAATGCTCTGCCTGTGAATCCCAACCGTTAATCATTCCGGCAAATAACAGTAACTAAAGTCTTTTACTCCCTTCAAGTTTAATGAAATGCAAGAGAAAAGGAGAGCGAGAGAGCAAAATGGTGCACTGTCTGCGCTTCCAGAAGAGCGTTACACAAGTTTGCAAGTGTGGAGACTCTCCCTTACAGTACATCTTAAATGCAAAGCTTTTAATAGTCCAAGGTCAAAACTTTTGCAGAGGTGAGGAGCGGGGGACACGAATTCAGATGATGAAATCCGTTCTAATTACTGCAGGGCCGAATTCTCAAAAGACCTGCACACTCATTTTGAGTTGGGCTCCATTTATATTGACATAGATTTCTCTAATGAAATCATAAGTGCACTCCCACCCCACAACGCTTCGTCCCACAGATGGATCCGCGTGTAGATAATTGGATGTAAAACTTGCGTGTCCTGGAAATGTTCTTAAACAGTAAACTCTCTCCTATCTGCTAGTTCAACGACTCTTACCTGCGATCCGAGCGTTGTGTTTGAGAAGCTCTATCCAAGCATGACATGAAAATATATGAGCGCCCTTTTCATCATTAGGTTTTAATTGGATATTAGTGCTGTTTAATTTGTTTTACTTCATTGGTTCTCATATGGAGTGAAAATCTTTTTTTTACAAATGTATTCTCATCAGGGTGCTCTGCACCGCCGTAAGATTTTAAACTGGATTTTCATAACGGTCACATTTAATGAAATATCAGTGGACCATTTTCATTATTCTAATTTCAAATCCAATAAGGTCAAACATTTTTTTGGTCAAAATTGATGTGCATTTTATTATTATTATTGTTATCATTATTGTTATTATTATTAACAATTGCAATTGTTATTAATAATACGGTTATTTATTTGTGTATTTATTGTTTTAATTACAACATCAACAATAATAATAGAAATAAATAATAGCTGATATTAATATCATTATTTTATATTATTGATCATTTATTATTATTATCACTATTGTTTACAACACTTCTAAAAGTGAACTCTTTCATTTGAAAAGATCAAGGAAAATGTGATTCCTCACGATCTGGCCCCTTTTATTTCCCGCTGTTTTCAAAACAGAGTTGAACGTTATAGCAAACGGTTAGCTGCGAGCCACAGGCTTTGAACCCAGCAGTTCTGATTCTTTCACTTCTCGCTCGTCCACAGCAGCGGGGCTTTTAACTGGCTCTCTGAGTTCATCTAATGATTTCTCAGAGGGACCGTGTGGCTCTCCTCCCTTGGGGGACATTTAATAACTCCACTCGCCGTCCCACTGCGCATAACTGAAGGGCCGGGCCCCGGCGGTAGGGCGGAAAAGAGCGGCCACAGTGTGGGGAGCGAGACCGATTGGTTCCTGAAACGGGAACGGGGAAGCCGGATTGATTGAAGCCCATGCATGCTCTGGTCATGCGGGTCTCGTAGTGATGAGATTGTAAGAATCCCGCAGGGAAGGAAAGATACCACGCACCTCTACGGGAAACGGAGAATGACATGCCCCATCCACTATCTCCTCACGGCTCGCACAATGGGAAGCAATATTCCACACATAGCAGCATATCTAACAGCCATTAAGCAGCGGGCAGAAGTGATGTTATTAAGAGAAACGGCGATGGTCACATTTTAGAGTACTCAGAACTCGGTTAGCCGTGGATGACCACCTAGTATTCATGATTTGACAATTAATAAGCAATGACCGAGTCATGCCTCCAGTCGCGGGATAAAAGAACAGTGGGGTCTGGTGAGTGCATAATGACTGCTATTCTGGCCTCTGCTGGGACGGCAAGTGCCGTCATTTAGTTTTCACATGAAGTGTGCAGCATGCTGAAGGAGGGTAATTGGACCAGATCAGAACCTACAGCAACGGGACGTGAATATGCGCCTGCATGACATAGGCAGGAGCGAGCGTGCCAGATCGATGCGAATCGGGATGACTTTCTGTTGCTTTGTTTAGCCCTCAATCAAACAAAGAGGGACGCAAGAAATCATTTCCTGCAAAGTGCCAACGACGATGATTCGGTGCTTACAATCAGACCGAGACCGAGGTGAGACAGGCCTCCCGATAAAATCGAGCTCTTTACTAGGATGGCGGTAATGAAGAATGACTGTCGGGTTACCTCATTGGCGAGTCAGAAACCACAGTGTTCTCGAGAGAGTCAGAAATGCTTCTTGGTTTCCTCTCTGGGCCCAGAGGCAGCAATACGATTCTTTGGAGCGACTGGCATGGTTGTGCAGGCCGGTGAGCCGGTGCATGAAAGCGAGGTAGTGCATCGCATTTCAAAAGGGTGTGAAATGGCTTGGAGCTGAACCTCCTTTCATCTATCGTAAAAAGTATGACTTCTGGAGCGTGGAAGCGCAGCCGTCTGCTACTGCTTCACTGACCAGCAGCCCGTCCGAGAACGAGATCGGCCCTCGCGCGCTCATCCGCCGCTCTCGCTCATTAGCACAACTTCGCTCGGCGCGAAACCGTCGCCGTATTGTAATAACCAAGACAAATGAAAGCGTCCCAGATCTCCCCCTGCTATACTCCGAAACAACCTCAATTTATTTGTTTTTCTGTCGCTCTGGGTCTCGTAGAGAGAGGAAATTAACGTGTACCGCGAGCTGGGAGGAATGTCTGGGAATGCTGAGTTATGATGCAAACACATCATTATGTTGAGTACGCCGTGAAATAATCACAGCGCGATTCTCTCACACAGAAGCCACTTTAGGCTTCTAAACATATCTCTCTCATAAACCAGATAAAACAATGAAGGAGAGTGAGCATTGAGCAAGGCATTAGATGTGTACTTTAGACGAAGCACGCAGACAAACATCACGCTGAAATTGAAAGATTGCTCCATGCAGTGATTTTTTTCAAACAGTAATGGTTTGCAGGATTGATCGGCAGGACATTTTCAAGAAACGTCTCACAATCATCGTCTTGAGAAAGATAATGGTCAACACTGGAAAGTGTGTGCCATTAAAAAAATAAGTAGCCTATGCCTAATAAAAGTTCATTTTATTTAGTATAAGTGTATTATATATTTATAATATGTTTATATAAATTGTAATTTTTTTAGGGACAGAATACTTCGTGTAGTAAGTGTTGTAAAGTCATTGTGAGACTTGTAAGTGTCTATAAGTGTACTAAATTGGCCTACTTTAAATGTATTAAGGTAGTTTAAGGTGCGGTTTCCGGACAGCGAAAAAAAAAATCAGCTACTTTAGTATTATTATTTTTTTATATATATTATAAAGTCTATTTTTGTCTGGTTGTGGACCCCAGTAAGACTAGCAACCACTCTGTGGAAGCAAATGGGAATCTAAAAAAATAATAAACAATTACGCTGTTTGTACTGCTCAGGTAAAGTTAAATGTGAACTGTTTTAATAGTTTAATACTGAGTAGCACATGTTTTTAGTTAAAGAAAGTACACTTTGAAGTACTTTAATCAAAATCACAAGTGAAAGTTGTGTAAAACGTAGTTAATAGGCTACTCAAGGATAAGAGTAAACACAACTAAAAGCCAGGTATACTTAGAACAGGTCAAGTATACTAAAGTGTAATTCACTATTTCAGTTAAACATGTATACTACAAGTTTGAATCTATGCTAATTTGCCTAAAGTTTACTTGCTCGTTTTAGAACAATTCACATTGTCTTATCTATTGTTTATTGGTTGTATAAGGTGAGATATCATGCAACATAAACGTGAACCATTTTGTTGGGAATTACAGTATATGTAACCTAATATTATACAAATGTTCAAGACATTTTGTGAACAGTGTTTGAGCAATAGGAGTCTTGGCAATGTTTTTTTTAGGTGTATATCAATAGATCAATATCTTTTAGCACAGAAAGAAAAAAACTTGTCTCAAACAGGTGGTCCCTCACACCATCAGTTGAGCCAAGGGTTGATATGTTGGTCCGCTCAAACAAATAAAGAACTTTTAGCTTTGAAAATATGTCATGTTTAACATTTGTGATGGAGGAAAAAAGTACAATGCTGTGCGAGATAGCTGTCAAAGTTAATGCCATTAGATTTGTACCAAAAATCTTCTTATAAAGTAGGTTAGCACACTTTTTACAAGCAGAATATCTGCAGGCTAAAATATAAAAGTGTCTACTTTCGTTTCCTGTTCAACGCAATTTATTTGAAGAAACTTCTTTAAATGGACCAAAGGGGCGTTTAACAGATGTTCTTGCTAACCTAAATTTCTTGTGAAAGTCAACTATGTCTTATGACTTTTTTGTGACCTATAAAAACATTTTGTGCACGAGACTGTAGCCTTTCCATCATTCTGAGCTTTTGTAAAAAATCATCTATCCGTCCAATTCAAATTGACTTTTTAAATGTGTGTTATTGTGAGCTGTACAGTTTTCTTTCCCTCCGGGGTATTGTAAAATTATTGCTAATTATTATTCAGAAAGATTTGTTCCTCTCGTGATGGTCTCAATGGACGGACAACCAAATGAACTTCAGATTCAATCACTGGATTTATTTATTCGCTTCCACCCAAGAAACCTCAAAGGACAGAGATGCCCTGTGGCTCCGAGCCACATATAACTTTAGCCTGTTTCAGTTTAAGTAAAAAGTGTTTAATATTGACTTTGTCCTGAGAACGAAAAATAAAAGAAATCAATGGAAACAATGCAACAGACTGATGAGTTTGTGTTGCTTTAAAAAGTTTGACCAGTTTGTCATGCGGTGAGACTTTAATTTATACTAACATAGGTCAAAAGAAAATGTATTTTGGTTATTTTTCTAGCAATGAAACGAAAACAAAATGAAATTACAATTTTAATTTAATGACAAATAAATTATTAAAACAAGATACGAAACAAAACGTTCATATCTGACTTTGATTCAACGTTCAAATGACAGCAACATACACTATTTCAATGTTAAAATAACAGTAATCATTTTATATTTTGCCGATGCCTGATTTAACAGCTGCGGCAATCTACGTTTCTCACTCCGTTGCGATTGTGCCATGTGACACACAGACACATACTTAAGAAGGAATTGGTGCTGCTGTGTTACACTGCCTGTCAAGCTTTTCAACAGAAAGCCTATTTATAATCCAACTTCTCTTTCTGGCCTCCTCACGTCCGACATCCAGCTGGAGCCGATGTTCTCACTCTGATGGTGGTACTGGACTTCAGGAGCTCTCGCAGGGCTCTCTTCAATACCACCCACAGCAGAGTCAAATGTGTGAGTGATCCTGAAACAGACCAACGCTGATTTTAACATGTGAGTATTATCTTGATGTTGCATTGTTGAGTTTCAGAGGCTCCTTGTGGAGGTTTTTTAATCAGAATCAGAAAGAGTTTATTGCTTACACAAATTATTTTTTGGTACTTATAAATACAGCAGCAAGACAAATATAGTAAAGATACGATTTATAAAAAATAAAATATGTAAAATAAAAATTCTGTCATCGTTTACTCACCCTCTTGTCATTTTAAACTTGTATGAATTTGTTTCTTCCGCAGAACACAAAACAAGTTATTTTAAAGAATGTTGTTAACTGGCACCCATTCACTTCCATTGGTTTTGTATCCGCAATGCCTGCGCTGTTCGGTTACCAGCTTTCTTCAAAATATCTTCTTTTGTGTTCGCGGAAGAAAGAAAGTCATACAGGTTTGAAATGACAAGAGGGTGAGTAAATGATTTTGAGTGAACAGTATCACTTATAGTCAAAAGGTAAAGAAAAAATTAAAATATAAGGTGACAATTTAGAGAAATAATATTCTTATTACATGCATCTTTACAGATGATTTGCACAAGGTTTCTGTATTTTTGTTAACTGCAATGAAATGTTTTAGAGTGAGATAGTACCAGAAATCATCACGTAAATAAATCTAATACTTAAATTTGTGTGGCTGTTTTCCAGAAGATGTCACTTTTTGGAGTATGGTGTCATTACATAATTGGGAGATTCTCACGAAACCACTGAAACATCATGGCAGTAAATATTTGAATTAAAACATACAATTCGGTAACACAAAAAATGATCATAATAAAGATAATTTTGTTCTCAGCCTTGGACAAAACATAATTTTTACATAGATGTATTACTTTTTCTGCTGAAATTCTCCTAACCTCAATGCGTCCTTATTTGTCTGAGTGCATTATATGATGTAATTTAAACAGGGTAAAATGAAAATATTCTGATTTTTTTTTTTCGATGTTCTACTAGAATCATGTTTGACATCTTGAAACCATGATTTCGTGAGAATCACCCAATTGGATGTTAAGTAATATAGAGAACATTCATGACTGCTTATAAATTGATCACAAATTGTAACAATATTGCAAAATAAGCAAATATTGGTTTTGAACCTTTACATTTTATTTAGAAACACATTTTTAAATGTTCATTTTGAAGTAAACGAAAGTAGCAAAGTTTATTAGAAATGTGAAGCCACTTTCTAAACATAGTATTTACTTTGCAAGAATAAAGATAATGACCTTAAGTCACACCTACATTTTCTTCTCCTTTTGCAGGTGTGTAATGATTTTAGCCCTCGATCTATGAGCTTTCTCTCCATACAGACTTGGCAGAATACAGCAGCAGCACTTGGCAATTATCCTTCAGACACTGTAGCAAATGCCACACGGAAGGGCGAAACAGTCCACTCGCTGTGACATATGATGTGTGGCGCATCTTCCCTTCCTGCTTTGAGAGGGTCTTATTAACAATTACAGAGCATAATTCTGCATTAGCAACCCCACGTCACAATAGCAGACTTAAAAGGATGTTAGTTTCAGAAGAAAAGCATCTGAGCTTGATTTAAATGTGTATTAGAACAGCAGAATTGTATTTACTTGCATTCCTATTTATTGATTGACCATTTATTTTCTTGCCCCATCCACTTAAACAACATTTGACAACCCATGTAAAGAAATGTAAAGCAATCTGCACTTTAATGTTAACAGAAATGGCGATAGAGAGGCAGCATTTTGGCTTGGATTTTGGTTGGAGCTTTAAATATTGGATGTTAAAAATACACCTTCCTCATGATTTGCAATTCTTCGAAGTCAACCCAACCTACTAGGTTTCAGGTTGAAGTAACACGTTCATAATGAAATGCAGTGATATCTCAAGACAGGGCTGTGATGCTTCTCATTTATACGGAGTTCTTTCATATGTCCTCACTAACAGTCGTGTGTATTATTTATGCATTTCACTTCTTTTATTTTACTTTAATAGCTTCATGTAAATTTGCATGATGCTTTGCATCTTACGGTTCATTTAAACGCCTTTTCTATAGATCAGAAGAGCTCAAATGTTTGACAAGAATGTCATTTATGTAAATACGCCAATGTAATATCCCATAGCATTTCAAGTGGTTTGCAAATAAAACAAGTTTTGAAATACCACACAAAAAAGTGCATGATGACTTGATACAAATAAGCTCTGTTTTGACTGGTGTCAGTACCTGACAATATCTTAATAACCCGCTTTACAGTCCGTTTCATTTACAGTAGGCAAGGGAGCATTGCAAACTTTTATTTCACCTGAGAAAGTTTGGCTCCGAATGGCCGTGGTATCAAAACTTGAACCTTCTCATTATCACCTCCTTTTACCTCCCACCTTCTCATCTGCAACCAAGGGCAAAGTTTACTTACTCCTGTGTCACTTGTTTTGTGTACCACATCAAACTTTCATCGAGAAATAATTAAGATAAATGATGCATGTAATAAGTATTAAATAGTAGCGAAATATGCAACCTTTATAGCGAGAGTGTAAGCGTGCTGTCTGCGTCCTTTCTCCCCAGTGGACAGGGACCATCTGGCCACGGCCATTATCACTGACCCTGGTGTCAGCCTCCTTAGCAGGGGAAAAGGACTCAGACATCCCTGGGTCTGGCCCCGAGCACCTGACTGCATCTATACAACCTTGCAAAAGTGTTAGGGGACACATTACAAAGTCACTCATATGATAACAGTATGGTTAACCCGAAGGCTTTGCTTCGTTGAAATGGATCAACGTCTGTGCGTTATGTGAGGTGTTGGATTTGTTATTTACATTTATGTATTTGGCAGATGTTGTTATCCAAAGTGACTTAAAGTACATGTAATCATTCCAACCCACAGTCTATATACTGCTCATGCAATCCTCTACCACTTGAGCTACATGAACACAAGAACACATATTTTTCCCATTATTATTTGTTTATATTATTATTAAAAATGCATTATATTTATATATTTAGAATTATTGAAAGATCGGGGTGGAACTAAACTAAACCAAACCAAACTACACTATACTACACTACACTACTCTACACTACACTCACTACATTAAACTAAACACATATTTGTCCCATTTTTATTCGTTTATATTATTATTAACTAAACTAAACTAAACTAAACTAAACTAAACTAAACTAAACAACTAAGAACTAAACTTATACTACTACTACTCTACACTACTCTACACTCACTCACTACATTAAACTAACACATATTCGTTTTAAAAATAAACTACTTTTAAACTGACTAACTAAAACTACTAAACTAAACTAAACTAAACTAAACTAAACTAAACTAAACTAAACTAAACTAAACTTTATAAACTAAAACTAAACTAAACTAAACTAAACTAAACTAAACACATATTTTTCCCATTATTATTCGTTTATATTTTTAATAAAAATGCATTATATTTAATATTGAGAATAATTGAAAGATCGGGTTGGGAATTAACTAAACTAAACTAAACTTAACTAAAAATAATAATGCAACTAAAATGTATAAAGCAACTAAACTAAACTAAACTAAACTAAACTAAACTAAAGCCCTGTTTTTCATGCTGTTTGTTTCTGGATCTGGATTCTTGCACGGACAGAAATATAATATAAAATGCAGTACAAGCATCAAGTGTTGTCATGACGATCGGTAATCATCCTTTGTCTGTCTGCAGTAAAATGATTCCACATTCAACTGTTGAGCGTTTCATTAACTGTTTCTTGCTCTACATTCAGTGTGCACTCACTTTTTTGTACTTTCTAGACTGCCACTTGTGTAAAATGTTTCTCTTGACCTTTATAAAGCGTATGCCTAAATGTCTGACATTTTTGTAGACAAAGTTTAATTGTGCAAAGATAATATTGTTCCCCATAACAAAACAAATTTTATAACAAAAATATTTTTAATGGGTGAATAATAAGAGCCCAGAAGAGATCAAAATTCCTTCAATCCTGTTCAAAAAGCATCTCAAGGTGAGACGTCAAGAAGCTGCTTGACAAAATGCCAAGAGAAAATGTTTGCTATTTCTACACAAAATGTGCAAAACATAAAACATAGTTTAGATTAATGATGGCACTTTGGTCACAACATAATTCCCATGGTTACATTTGTGTTTTTCTGTAGCTGTGACGACTTTTCTTACGTTCTAAAATATAGAACAACAAGATTCCTGACTGGGTAAGTTAAATGTATACATCTGTGAACAATGGTGTAAATTTTAATACCATGATTAGGCTACATTTCTCATGTTGATGTGCATTTCTCAGTGTGATTTTGTAATACATTTAAAAATAAAGGTGCTTCAAAGGTTCTTCACAGCGATGCCAGACCATATTTTGGTTTCACAGAATCATTCAGTCAACGGTTCATAAAAGAAACATCTCTTTCATACCTTTTTATAATGTGAAAAACCCTTTTTTGCCACAAAGAGCATTTTGTGAGAGAGAAATGTTCTTCGGAGGTTAAAGGTTCTTTATGGAACCATTTAGACAAAAAAGGGTTCTTCTATGGCATCGTAGAGCACCTTTGATCTTAAGAGTGTAATTTTAGAGATTCAAAATGTTTTTTTTATTTATTATAGTGTTAAAGTTGATCAGATTTTGTCACCGTCCAACTGAAATGGAAAAAAAGATTCTTCAACTAATTAAACTGTATTGTCGAAGTTGGCAAGCTCATTTTAATCCTTTTTATTGGTTAAATTTTTGAAAACCCATAAACAAACATAAAGGGTGATTTAAACCAATTCATGAAAAATTCTGGAAAAAAACCCATAAGGTTTCAATCTGACAGTGATAATCCCCTTAAAAAGAAACATCAGCAAATATTGTGTTCACATTAAGGAGAAACCTTGCGTCTCAACACATCTCTCTTCATACTAATGAAGCATTCGGATTCAGTTATTTTATGTTTTGATGAGATCGGATTACTCCGCTGTTGTCCTTCTGTGAGCTTTTGGAATGTGAAGTTGCGACGTTTCATCTCCCCGAAAACATTTCTAGAAGTTCTGCAGTTGAAACGTCTGATAAAGTCTCTGTGTTTACTCTCTTTGTAAAAAGCAAATGTGAGTTTGTCCAAGTGTCCAGGCAGCATTATTGATGGAAGAATGGGAGGAACGCTCTGACATTTGGTCTGTTGCCCTGGCTTATGTGTAAGGTACTAATTAGCAGAGAAAACACTGTCAAAGTGCCATATGGTGGAGGAGATGAAGCAGCTTGCCAGGCACAGCTACGGTCCTGAACATTTGCGACCGCAAAGGTTTGTCAAGACAGCTTGTGTCAGGTATTATATGTAAATGTAGGCTAAATTAATCAGCGTGCTAATGTTTCGTTTTTTCCTTTTTGGTCTAGTTCACTTGCGCAGATTCCCAAGGTTATTGTTGAACACTTTTACTGTCTCGGGCCTTGTTCATTTTTCTGCTTGGTTAGCAAACATAATCGGAGCCCGGGTTTATGTCAGAACGCTATAAAGCTCACCGCCACGCTCCATCTTTATGCTATGGTGGAGACGTTATTAAATGTGGTTTAACAAGCCAAATACATACATAGAAGCAGTCGTCGTATTACTAAAGGGTGTGCGGTATAATTAAGCGATTGTGTAGCAAAACACGTTTGTTAAAATGGTGAAATAATAGGGACGAGATGTATCTCTTCACTAATGGGACTTAAGGGGGAGCGGAGAGATCTTGATGTTCCATTATGCTCATTAAGACTTCTGCAAACAAAGCTGGCCCTCATGTTAACGCTCAAATGTTCTCATGGTAATCTCACGAGACTCAGAAGTGTGACTCTTAGTTCTTAGTGAGTGTCATAAGCTGTTTGACCCACTACTTGTGTTTCCCGCGGAGGAATAAATTGGTCGAGCTGTTTCATTGGAGATCGACGATGAATGAGGCCAAAGAGGTAAACAGAAATGTTTTTGAGGTTAGAGATAAAGATTAAACCAACCTCTAGGAAGAAGACGAGGCAAAGGAGAAACCATGCTTAAAGTCATAGTTTACACAAGCACGCACACACACTATTTTTGATTATATTAAATTATTTATGATTATAAAACGGTCAGTTCTGGTCCTTGATTCTGATTGGTTGAGCCAATTCTAAGCCATTGTAAAATACCCCGATTTATAACTGCTGACCGCATTACATAACCTAAATATCACTTTATTTACCTTATTTTATGAAAGCTTGCTATGCATATGGAATACCCGTTTTATAAAAGCAACAAGCCACGCGAAGCAGTGGGTTACAGTGCATTATATAACAGCTAAGGGGGTTTTAACGCCCTTAGCTGTTATAAAATGCACTGTAAGCAGGTTCAGGCTCAGGTTTTATCAAACAGGTTATTGCTTTATTAATCTACATATTGTATCTTATATTCAATAGTGTTAGTATTTTGAAGTTAGTATTTTTTCAGGAAAAGCACAATATTCAAAATCAACTTAAGCCAATGGCAGGTGAAACTGCCAAAAACATAATATTGGCACGATTCTGATTCGTAGGCTGCACCTGTCACAAAAAATGTCAAGATTCATTGTGATTTCGTCCCTGATATTTGCAATATTTCACGTGTACTGTCATACAGATTTCTGGCGAAGTTTCTAACGAGGTAAAAGTTTTTAGATCACATGCGAGTGGTGCCAGATGTTTCAGTAGGCGTGTGGTGTGGTTTGAATCCCGCACATCACATCAGCTCGGGTCAAAGTATCACACGAAAGAACTGACAGAAACCATGTAGCCCTGTTATCTGCCGTTCTTAAAGCCATAGCAGGCGCGTAAGCTCTGTTTAATTTTCTCTCTGAAGACTTGAACAATTATTTTTGGACTCGCTTGTGCTAATGTTAATTATAGACCCTGTCTGAAAACCAGCGGCATTTTTCACTGATATCAAAAATGAAGTGATGCATCCTAATGTTTCATTATATTCCCTGCAATATTAAAATAGTGACAATTTCAAAGTATATTCAAACATTTCGGCGCCACACACAATATTACACTTTTAAGTGCACAGTTGTGCATTCATGTATTGTTTACTTCAGAACAGTAAAATATAGAGAAAGAGTTCCACATTTGAAAAGATGTTCCTCGGTGTAGAGCCCAGTAAAATGTCTTATCAGTATGTTATTGAGTTCAGAGCTCTGTTGTAAATGGTGGCATCAGCATGGGCTAAGTGTGACCTTCCACAGTTATCTGCAAAGACATACCAGACTCAAATATTTCTGCTGGGGTGCGGACAGCCGGCCCGGCAGGTACCTGTGTGCTTTCACCACTGGGCAGCAAACAACAAAAATCTCCTGCTCACAAAACCACAGCAGGGACCCTTGCTTGAATCATGTCAGATGACAACAACAAAAGTTTAGTGAAGGCTAAAATACACTACAAGACTTTTGCTCAGATTTTGGCTGGACTGAAGTCTGTGCCAGTCTTCAGATTTGATCAGTTAGTGTGTCTCTATCAAAAACTTTCAAAAGTCTGCATGATGTCTAGTTTAAAAAAAAACATTGTTTAGATTTTAAAAGTCTTGTGGTGTATTCTAGCCATAAGTCAATCATCAACCAAATCAACAGTCAGTACAACTTAAAATATTTCACTGCAAGATGTGCTAGCATGTAGTTTGGATCTAACCTAAGGTTTTTGGTTCATTCATTTACTGTACTTTATAATTTAATAAAAAATAATTTTAACTTAATTTAGGCTGTGTATATAATATTTTTATACCCTTTACATATTTATTGATAATATTATATTATATACAGTACATAACAATTCATAATTATTTATTTTATTTTTAATCAGTAATACCTCGTAATACCTTGTTTATACCTTCATAATTATTTTTTATTTATAAAAATGTCACATGCAACACATGCTTGTGTGACAATAATTACCATACTGTTTAAAACAATGAATATACTTTTTTTCATACTGTTACGTTGTGCACTTCAGATAGTAGCAAGCTAGTGTTCTTCAAACATTTGAGTTTAAGCCATGCACACGCACACACACACACTTACACATAGCGTGTCAATCTCAGCTATTTTCACTCAGATCACACACTTACACCTGTAAGTGAAAATCATAGCGTAAATGAACAGAATTAAAAACTTTGTGAACGTCTTTTTCACAGGGTTAACAGTGACTTTTAGCACCACAATGGTGTTTAAAAATAGCTTTGCTCGTTAATTCATTTCCGATGGTCCTCAGAACGTGTATTAAAAGAACAGTCATTTCATAAGAAAAAGTGAACTGTGCTCATTTTCACTCCACTTGTAATAGAGGATATAACAGGTGAACATTTTTAAATAGAGTCGGAGGTCTGGTTTTATCAGGAGATTATAAAAGAAGTCGGCTAATGAGTCCAATTCGGCTCAAATGTGAAACATAATAATAAATTAAGGCCAAATGAGCTTTGTGCTCCAATAATGAAATATGCTATGTAAATGTTGTAAGTGTTCTTGCATAGTTATCCTTTAATATTACAAAATCGGCTCAGTCCCAAAGACACTCACCCGTGGAACTTTACGTCGTGATTTAAAATGACTTACAATTTATTTAACCTGCAGGTCAGTCGTTTTGGACATTGGAGAGAAAGAGATTAAAAAGAGTAAATTGTATTTAATAATTAATACTGTAAAAAGTAATGTGTCATTTATCCTTACTCAACTTTCAGTCATGAATTATTTACTTTCTGGCACAACACAACAGAAGATGTTGCGCAGAAACTCGTCTGTGTTTTTCTATAGTGTATAATCTAAGTGGATGGTGATTTAGACCACTAAGCTTAAAAAATGTAAGGTATGGCTTTGAAAAAAATTTCTTCTTTAATGGCACTATATAAAATATAATCACCAACACATTTTTTGCACTTTGCCTAAAATTGTGTTGAAGAGAAGCAATAATACGCTGAAATGATAATGATGATTAAATGAAAGTGAAATGGGTGACATGTTCCTTTAAGATCTATGGGTTGTTGGTCTGTACACATTCACTAGAGAGCGGAGAGACAGTAGTGCACTTTGTGGGGATGCTGTTGTCGTCAGCGAGTCTTCGAAGGAGTTTGGCTGTTTTTGGATCAGGGCCCAGGTGTTTCCTGAAAGATGAAGATATGTCTTAATAATTTATTCTTGCACCTGCATAATGCCATAAGCTATTGGTCTTTCGGTTTGGCCCACCTGCAAGTGGTCCAAGTGGGTTGTTTGGCACCAGCGTCAAGTGAAAACAATTGATTTCGTGTTAGCTGTCTTGCAAGCCAACTCGATATAGATTAGAGTTCCTTCTCTTTCATCATCTTCATGCCTGACAATCTTGAGTTATCGAACCCGCAAAGAATACGAACACTGCATTGCATCATACAATTATACATCATTTTTTATTGCTTGGAATCTCAATATATCGGAGAAAAAAAAAACTGTTTATTTGCTTCCATTATTTGTACTGTGAGTAATGTACATCAAGTATCAAACATTATACCGAACAGTATGTATATAGTATGATCTTGAGTTTTTTGCAAATATATGTTTAACATTTGTAAGTAATTTCGTTCTGATGTTATGAGATTTGTTGGATATGACTGATGTGATCGCAGTGTATTAGCATTTAGCGACAAGAATAAATTGATGCATTGGCTTTTTACACAACAGTCCTAAAGGCACAGTACATAAAGAAAAACAAGCTGTTTTTAGTGACAGAATCCAAGAATCATATAGAGAAAACAAATTGACTGCAGGGTAAAGGGGTATACATTGCATCATTTTTTTATCGAGTAAGTTACAATCTTCTGAAAATCATTAAATTTGATATCGATTGCAAAATTGTTTGCAAAGCAGCAAAATACATTGCAAAACAGACAGAAGAGATCTAAAAAACACAGTACAGTATAGAAATAGGTAAAAAACAAGAAATGTACTTTAGCAATACTAACTATAAAAATGTATTTTGGATTATTATCAACTCCGGTTTCCTCCCCTGGTCCAAAGACATGCATGGTAGGTTGATTGGCATCTCTGGAAAAATTGTCCGTAGGGTGTGAGTGCGTGAGTGAATGAGTGAGTGTGTGTGCCCTGCGATGGGTTGGCACTCCATCCAGGGTGTATCCTGCCTTGATGCCCGATGACTCCTGAGATAGGCGCAGGCTCCCCGTGACCCGAGGTAGTTCGGACAAGCGGTAGAAAATGGATGGATGGATGGATTATTATCAGACACTTGTATTCATATCACAATCAATAACATTATATGTGCCTTCTCATAATAAAGAAACATTAAAGATGACATCTCTAGACATCAGATAAAAATGAAGATCAAATGGAAACCTTTCCTAAATTGTCCAATTTTTCTTGAGAAAAAGCTTCAGAAGTCTCACAAATGTTTCCATTTGAGTTTCAGAAGAGATCTGAACAATGTCACAAACTGAGCTCAGATTTGTCAAGTTTGCACTCAAAAGTGAATATTAGTAAAGGTTTGAACCTCAAAAAATGTTCATCAAATACACCCTGATCCCTGATAATTTAACCATTCATTTTACATCTCCATACTCTTCGTATATCAATTGTCTCATTTTTATGTCTCCTTAACATTTTTAAGAGAAACATCTGAGACTAAGCTGAAACTTAAATGAAACAACTGAAATCGTGGTCGTAGGGGAACCACTTTTAGTGGTATATAGCACCATGTCTTGGTGCTTAAGTGGTTCTTCAGCCGTCCTTTGGGATGAATGAGGTGCTATACAGAATACAGGAGCTTGACAGGTTCTTAATACGGAAACGGTGCTGTATAGCACCTCGGTCACCCCAAAGAACATCTGAAGAACCACTGAAGCACCAAGACATGGTGCTACATAGCACTAAAAGTGGTTCCCCTACGACCACGAGCCAAGAACCACTTTAAGTGCTATTTAGCACCATTTGTTATAGAGTGTATGAAAGAACAAAGTTGATCAATGTAATTATCATCTGGTTAAACACAGTATATGATCACATACTGAATACTACTCGGGCACATCTAAACATGCCAAGAGCCAAAAAGTAGGAATTTCTAAATTGAACAATGACAGGATTTTCAACAACCGGGTCAATTCAGACTATTTCAAGAAACAAAATGTATTCAATCAGTTTGTTAAATTCGTACATTTTTTTATTGCTGTTAACATGAGTGCAGGTTTACTCCAAACCTCTTGATTCTGTCACAGAATGATGCCAGCACCTGCTGTGGGTGGTTTGAGATCCGCTTGTTACAGCGTGTTCATCTGCTTTCTTACACAGGTTGAGAAGCCCTAGGTGTCTGTCAGTTAATGAGGAAAAGCGTTTCGCTTTAGCAGATGTGGGTAATCAGATGGTAATTGGATTGAGGAGTGGCCGTCCTGCCTCCAACTGGAGCTCAGAGTTTAGTTTTTTTGGTGAAGATGAGGATTATCTTGTGTGTGAGAGAAAAACAGGGCAGATCAGCAGTGCTCCACGTGTCCCTTCTGGGCCTCCTGTTGGCTGAGTAGTCACCCGAATGGCTTCATAAATATGCTGGCCTGCAGCTGCATGGGGCGTCGGGCTCTTCGCTCTGCCAATATTACCTTCATGCTTCTTTTTATTTATTCTATTTCTCATCACGATATTCTGGGACAGAGGAAACGGATAATCTTGCTTCGGTGCCCACATCAGGGCACGAGGACCATGCACCCAGAGGAAATTGTATTGCTCAGATGTTGCTCTTTCGCAGCTTATGTGATTTGATGCCATTCTTAGTTGTGTTTCATTTAGATATCAAATTATTCCTTGATCTTGGTCTCCTAAAATTGCTTAGATGAAATAAAAACTAGAAACTGAGAATGCTTAAAGAGAATGGACGTGCAAAATGAATGTAGATTGTAGCGGTAAAATAATCTAGATTTGGGTAAATTTGATGAGAAGTGCTCGATCTTCAACGATATTGACTTCTACAGATTTGACAAATCTGAGCTCAGTTTGAGATATTGTTAAGATCTCTTTATAGTCATTTGTGAGATTTCTGGCTCTCTTTCTCAAACATCTGAGACGCAGGAGGCGTAAGCAAAAGTTTCTATAAACTCTCCATTTAATCTCACTGATGTCTAGGAGAAATAATTGAGATATTAAAGAGATCTGAATACAAGCAGAGCTTCGGCAGACAAGATTTTGCTCTGTTCTTGATAAACAACATTTAATTACAAGTAGCAATACAATTACATTTTAAGAACGTATCTTGCTCGTAGAGCATGTGCTTATAAGTACTTAGCAATTATTTCTAAGTTAATGGTAATAGGGGTTTTCACACCGCAGGAACGATTTCATAATTCCGGGACTATTTGCCGGAGGTTCGCACCACAGTAACCGGCCAGAATTTTTTAACCTTTTTGGAAGAACACTTTAGCTCCTTCTCCGAGGCAGGGTCTTAACCAGCAGGATACGAACGAACCGTGACGTAAGCAAACGCTGATAGTTTTACCGTTGTTCGGTTGTTTGACTGACGTGCTTAAATGACATCACTGTAGGCCGGCTTACGTCACTAAATAGTTCCTTTTGCCGGTGCGAATGCAATCGGGAAAATGGCCTGAGGAAAAACATTTTCCCTCCTTACTCGTTCCGGAACTTTATTCCTGAACTAATCCGGTCGGAAAGCGGCTAATGTAACACGAAGCAGATCTAAATTAAGTAATAAGTTAGACCGCTTTTAAGTCAGGGACACTTCTGCGTGGATGCTGATAAATTGCGCATATCGCATGTTTACCTATTAACAGAAGAGATCTGTGTTTAAAACTTCTGAACCGTTTACAGAGTTCAGGCAAAACGACTACGCGTTTGCCCCAGGCTTGGACTTTTAACTTTATAAATCGTGAATAATTAAACGCTCATAGCTATAATACCAGCTGAAAATAGCCAGTCGAGAGTACATTTGCATGTGGAATCACATTACAAAGACAAATCTGGGGTGAAACTAATCATAGCTAGGTAATTTGTCAATTAAATATGATCTACTATCCAGTTCATGAGCGTCCACTTCAGATTTAAATATAGTTCTGTATGATATATTCAATAAAATGGTACTTTGCGGTTAAACTCCAGATATAATGCTCGCATGAAAAATTAAAGAGGCAAAAGAAGCATAATTTGAAGATTCATCAGAGAGCCCAAATGCGGCCGGATAATAATTGATTTTGCCTCACAATGAGAAAGATACGGCCGTAATGAAGAGGAAAAAGGCGTGTTAATGATCCCTTACACTTTGACTGACGTGTAAACGGCGGTTGGCTTCATATGGCTTTTATTAGAAGAAAACAGCTTTTCTCTTAAGTGACACTTCCAAGAAAAACTGAGCATACAATTTGGGCAAAGTTTTTTAGAATGTGTCACTTGCGTGCTTGAGGTTTTATTAATGCGGCATTTTAACGAAGCATCTTCAAAACGTTTTACCAATTACATTAACTCCAGTTGAGAAATGGGACCTGTTAAAGATGCTGAAAATGTAAAATATGCTTCAAAGAGCATAAGAGTTTTCACTTTGAAGGTAAAAGGTTGTATTCAGAATAAGAATTAAAAAAGTATACCAGGAACCAAACAATCATTCGAACTCAGTGTTTTGAGTTCTGATTTAAACTCACTTCATGTAAATGTGGACACTTTTTTTCAACGCATAAGAAAAGTTACGTATTAAAATGAAAATGCAAATAACAAGGAAATAATTTTTGCATTTTAGTGCCAAAAACATAAGCTCCTTATATGCTTATGTAAATGGCCGTTTTAAAAGTGTGGAGGATTTTTTTCTACTAATGAAAATGACAAAATGGCTCTTCGTTTTGGGCTCATACTGTAGAAATGCGAATCCGGTCATAAGACGACAACTGAGATAAAATAATTGTATTCTCTGTGTGTTCACAGGCACAGACGGAAATTGAATGGCTTATCTAGGGGGTCTTGAGAAATCCTTTAATGGAGAATGTGTGATATAACAGTTTTGATGGTCTCTGGTAATTCAACCTGGTATTGAGATAGAGGGTTGAGGAAATGACACAAGAAAGAGAAATTAAAAAGCAGAAAAATGTCAGGGCCGCTGTATATTTTACGCACAGAAACTATGGCAAGACTACATGTATTGTTTTCTTAATGATTTAATTAGCTTTTTAATGACATTAAATGAAGCCTTCAGGAAACCTGCTGCACGTTAAATGATGGGATGTCAAAATATTGTTATTTTGAGCGGCTTAGATTGTCGCTACAAAGATAAGATAATTTATAAACCAAAGCCATCACTTTCATCCTCTAAATATCTAAGTGGCTGTGAAGTAAACCTTATTGTCAAAATATTTCCCAAAATGAAGTTTGTGAGGTTTTAAATTAAAACTGATTCTGATTTATTTCAAATCTTTCTGAAAAACGGGTTGTCAAACGTTAATACAACATATCCATTACTAATGTAATGAACTACTTTATACTTGTGTGACCTTGAGATTCTTGTGGGGATCAGTTGGTAAAAAGTATCGGCAAAGACGCAACAGAATTAGTTTGATATCTATTGCAATGACACTCATTGGCTTCTTAAAGGAACAGTTCACCCAAAATGAAAAATCTTAATTTGCTCACCCTCAAGTTGTTCCAAATCTGTATACATTTCTTTGTTTCTGATAAACAGAATAGATCATTCAATTAAACAAATGCTAGGAGCTGAGCTATAAACCAGAAGTGATGGCTTGAGAACTTCGTTGTCACGCTGAATCTCGTGTCTATCCTAAGATAGCCGTGAAAGAAGCCTTTAATGGTCCAGGATCATCTTCCAGTGAAGGAGGGAACAGAATAAAACTTGCTCCGTGTCTCCAGAGTAGAGAGGTGTTCTTACTGGGCTATTATTAGGGGCCAAAGTCTCATGTCCCCCTTGACACACAGGCGTAGAGAAGGAAGACAGTGAATTGTACGGTAACAGCGGCCCGATCAATATTCATCTTCCAAAAACAGGAACAGGGAGAGTTGAGCTCGAGCCACGGTAAGGGCCAACAGAAAGAACTCAGTATGTGTGTGTGTGTTACCTCTGAGTTATCTGGAAAGAGAACAATGGTGCTGGGAGAGCATATCTGTTTCAGACGGAGTCTCGGCAGAAAGACAGCGATCTTACGACGGGGGAAAACAGAGGAGCTTCACCCGCCCTATTCCTTGAAAATAACCTCTACCCCAAATGGCCTTGAAAGGCTGTGAGGAGAACAGAGGAGAGAGAGGGAGAAAAAAATCAATCAAAGCAATTAACTACTTGAGCTGAACACTAATTCCCACGGATGAACTTTTTTTTATTTATTTCTTTTCCCTCGACTTCAGATTGCACGGAAAGTTCAGGGGAAATCAAGGCCTTCTTTGATAAGCACTGATCATTTGGTAACATCTTTAAATCTCAAAATAAATAAGTACACTACGAAGATTAGGAACATTTTTTAGCCCTTTGATAATATCAAACTTTCACCATCTTTAGGAAAATCCCTGACAATGGACAGTTCTCGCACTGCTTGCGAAAGACGCTGTTGTAATCTTCTTCAGGGTGAGAGGGCAGATTTTCCATCCTATCGTCTTCCCTCCAGTTCTTTCCAGGACAAGCGTGGCTTGTCTGTGGCGGATGCTGACACTTACATCTGACAGCAGTGAGTTGTGACTTGGTCAGTCCTGCACAGAAAATTGAAACTCTGCAGGTTTTTTATAATGTAACATTGGGCCGGTTGTGTGGAGAAGACGAAAAAGATATACTTTTCATTTCTAGACAGAAAGTACAGCGCATGTTTTATGCTGTGTAGACCCAACAGTCTTTGTGTGGTTCAAACTAGTGATGACAAATGTGGGATTTTCAATGGCGGATGGCCAATGTCATGCTGAAGCGTGTTGTGAATTTCAATTAGTTGAAGCAAAACTTTTTGAACAAGTTTGACTACACATTTTTGTCATCCATAGGGAGGGTGTTTGCGAATATTGTAAATAACCACAAAGGGATCACAAGCACTTGTGGGTATCAGTCGAGAGAAGACGGTTATTGGCTCAAAAGTGATGAAACACCTTCATATAAATCTCCTTGACCCTCATAATAGTCTATCGCTCACTACTTTAAACATGTAATTACTTTTTAATGCCTCTCATAAAAACAACGCATTTAAAACGGCAATAATAAACTTGGAAGTATAAATGTAAAAAGATTAATCTATCTCTATGGTTATTGCATAGCTTGATAGTTCATATCCAATTTCATGAGTGCTGCACTTATTGCAGGCGTGGGCATTGAGTTAAAGATCTTGGTAATGTAATTGTTACCGACAAATCTACAACAATAATAATATCTTCTTTTATATTCAATAGAAAAATGTCAGACACTTTGACTGATAATAAAAGATGAAAGTTCACGAGCTCTTAAACCCCGTGAACTCTTATTGCTTCCCAACAGCACAAGAAAACATCTCGTGTATAGGATTAAATCGATCCCCACACACTTATTCTGTTATTGATTCGAACAATTCCTCTCAGTAACACATTTCGTCTATTTCACCTTATTCTGTAGTAATGCTACACATGTGCTCCCCGTGGATCCTCCGACGAGCCCTGTGACTATTATGGCGCTAAAACCAATCAGGTTCTCATAACAGGGAAGCACACGGCAGTAAATTATGCTAGTCAATTATGGGACCCAAATGAATGGGATTGAAGTGGTAATTGTTGTTGCGCGGAGAGTCGAGAATACGCGGGACAGACAGAGACATTGCGCTCATTACCATCAGCCTCAGTGGACCGCCGATTGGCCATCGAGCTTCTCAGGAAATTGAAATGCTCATTGATGGATACTAGTGAGAGAGATCCGCACACGCGAGAGAGACCCGCCGGCTCCATGCGCGGTAGGGGGACGCGCCAACACGCGCTTAGTTCGTGAAACGGCGAATTTCCTTAATAGGATGATTTATTTCCTGACAATGTACATTTCCTGCAGATAGCGTCTGTATCAGGTGGCTGCCGTTTTAAGTTCGTTTCCTCTCCGCGTTAGCACCCAGGAGAGCGCGCGTATCGGACAGGCTCTGCCACTATTGACGTGTGTATCAAGCGTCACTGTTTTATTAGACACTGACATTTCCTATTGGACCGGTAACAAATGGCATTTCCCTAGACAACTTGTTAACTTTTAAAGGTTGATAGATTCAGTAGCGTAGGGCTGAGATACGCTGGCAGATCACGGCGCGGCGATTCGACATACCCAAGAAAAACAAAACCGGGAGATTAGTTGGTGACAGGCGGCGGATGAAGCGTGCGAGGCGCAGGCGCCGGGGGCGGAGGGGAAGCCTTGCCCGGACCACGGTGCGATGGACAATATCGATCTTGATGCTGTGGCCTCGGGCTGGAAAGAGAGAAAATGAAGCTCGAGAGTGTCTGTTGTGGGAGAGACGCAGCCGTCCTAAAATACTTTCTGCTTGCTTGGTCTGAACAGTTTGAGTAAAGTGTGCTGTTCTTGAGTGAACGGTGAAATGTTTTACTTGTCAGAGATGATGCACTTGAAAAGTGTGTTCTTCTGCATGGTTCCACAATTGGTAAGGGGCTCTATAATTCTTGAACTATTATCTGTTGAAATATTTGCTCTTCACAGTTGCCAGTACATGACTAATAAAAAGTCGAAGAGATTGTTTTTAATTCCCATCGAAAAGTCATCGAAACCTCATAAGCTGGGTTGGTTTGGTGAAAGGGTTAAGGCTCAGGGCTGACATCCAAAAGCAGTCTTGAGCCATCACCATTATGCCATTGAGCAGGTCACTCTTCCATAAGTTCACGGCTTCATTCCGTGACATCACATGAAAGTTGCATGAATCACCGTCCATCGGCCTTTAGCAAATTTTATTCAGGAAAACTCTCTGTTTTGCATGAAGTCAAAGCACGTACTACGAAGTAAAAGTTCAAAGTTGCCGTGGTTACAGACCGGAAAGTGACATCTGGCTTGCAAAAATCTCATCTGGCAAAATGTCTGCGACTCCCTGACCTTGTTTATTTGCTTTTCTGCCCGCTCTCAGGATTGCACTCGGCCGCGAGGCAGTCTCGCTAAAACAACCCGCGTCCTCTTCGGCTCCTATGATAATACAATATGGAGGGGAGCCATTTGTGCGGGTCGGCAGCACTTGACCTATAACTGGCTTCTCCCTGCTGAAACCACACATTTGGTTATGACAGATGATGTTGCTAAGAGAGCCGGTCCCTTCTTCTAGAAGCTTCATTATGAGGCTGAGAGGGGGGAAGAACCGAGGCCCACGGATTCATACAAAAGCAGGCGCTTTTTGAATGAGTGACATTAATTGGTTCTCCAAAAAGATTGAATCGCATCTGATGACCGTGAGATCAGGTAGAACCTGGACATTTGCTTTTCAGATGTCGTGAACTTTTGCTACCTTGAGCCATTTCATTAACATGTTTGAATTAAAAGAGAATTTGCTGTTTTTGAAGGCCCATTAAAATCCTTTCAAAATAATCTTATAATAAACATAACGTCTTTGTATTTATCTCTATAATTTTTTATTGATATTATGTGTCTTACAGCAATCACGAAAGAACTACACAAATCACTTGATTATACCCCAAAATTAGCGGCTGGAAAAAAACATAATTTAAATTTATTTTGTGCTACAAAATGTATTCGTTTTTAACAAGCATAACATCAAAGCCTGCCATTATCAGCAAGTTTCATCAATATTATCTGTATTGAGGTTAAAAATACAATAGGATTTCCGTTTCATTTTATTTTTCCATTATAATCTTCTAAGATACATGATTTATGATACTCCATCACATTTTCTGTCAATGTGTGAAGACTCTTTGGCTGACGGCGGTTTAATTTTTCACATTTTTACCAAATTTCCATGCGAAAACATGATGTCTTTTATTAAATCAACACTAACTTAGGAAAACAGAAGGAAGGTGGGTGATGCAAACCCAGCCTGGCAGTTGTTCAGTTTGATATGACAGTTTTAATTCCAGGGTTAATTACTTCAACCATCAGTGATAGCACAGTCACAATACTGTTGACGTGATATCTTCTGACAGCAGTATGTGGGGAGAGAGAGCTTTCATGAAGTGTTGTGTTTGGAGCTTTATCGAGTGATACCCAGAGGGCCGCCTGTACGGATCAGTTTACAAACCACAATGAATCACTGAAAACACTCCGATTCTTGTGCTGGGATGAACTTGGTGCAGGACCAACGAAATAAAAGTTTATCCAACAAGGAATTATTTTGTTAGACATGTTTGAGGAGAAGTGATATCTCAGATTTTCACAGATTTTACATTTCGTACATGTATTAAATCCAGTAGAATTATTAAACTTGACATAAAAAATACATAAAAAGACATACATTACTTATAACAATAGCTGACGTTAATATTGCCTGGCCCTGATTTGTATATACATTCATAACTGCTGAGAAGATGTTTAGGACATATGTAAAACGTCTTGGTTACGTATGTAACCTCAGTTCCCTGATGGAGGGAACGAGACGTTGTGTCGAGAACGACAGATGGGGTTCGCCCTTGAGAACCAATCAACTCTGACTACTATAGAAAAGGCCAATGAAATTTGGCGAATGAAATTTGCATGCCGGGCTCCGCCCCCGGATGTCCGGTATAAAAGGAAGCCGGCATGCAGCATTCATTTACCTCTTGTTCTGAAGAGCCTGAGAGCCTCTCACGACTGCAGCAGAATACGATACGTGTTTGTGGCATAAGGGACACAACGTCTCGTTCCCTCCATCAGGGAACTGAGGTTACATACGTAACCAAGACGTTCCCTTTCTGTCGGTCTCTCGACGTTGTGTCGAGAACGACAGATGGGGTTACCTATGGAAAACGCCACAACGCTGTATCGCGTCACAACATCAGCGAAGCGACGGTAACAAGCCTGGGCGTGTCAGCTCGAACCTTTCGTGAAACTTGTAACCTTCCAGTGTGGTGGTCGGGGGGTTCCAGAGCTTTCTTGGGAAAAGATGGGTACATCCCTGACCGGTACCTTTTACGGACGGGGCCTTAGCTCTCTACAGGCGAGGCCGTCCGCTCGGGTTTACACCGGGTGAGCGCAACTCTTAATCAGAGAAGCGCTGCAGAGGCCACCTCCTACCCGTGGGTAGGAAATGGTGGATATAGGTATGGTCTCGTCCTTGGAGGAGAACGCATGGAACGTGCGGACTGGGTAGTTAACCGCGAGGTGGAGGTCCACCTGGGGAAGCTCATGGGTTACCATGTGTGGGAACCGTTGCCATGAGGGTATATGAGACGGAACAGCCCACGGGGGGGGGTGTTACTGCGTCCGATAGCACTAGGTCCGGTTAGAGCTATCTGTGATAGGTCATATGGTGTCCCGGCCTAAGGGGGAAGGCTGCTCTGCCCAGCCAACCCCAGGGGGTGCTTGCTTAGTGATGGATGGAATGCCTGTTCTTAACCAGTGTCTGGGTAAGAAGGAAGGTTGGTGAGGTACCAGTTTCTTAGCCATGTGTTTGGGTAAGAAGAAAGGTAGATAGCACACTGACCCAACCTCTTGGAGGGTGGGAAGATGCTTTCGCAGGCATACGCCCCCCCGGATGCCAGTCCTACATGTCGCCACGCAGGACGTGGGCTGACACCGGGTTTACGCGAAGGTTGTTATCCCTTGCGAAGGTGTTTGGGCGTAGCCCAACCCGCAGCTCTACAGATGTCTGCTAGAGAGGCGCTTCTGGCCAGTGCCCAGGAGGTGGCTATACCCCGTGTGGAGTAAGCCCTCAGTGGGGCATGGGAGATTCTGAGATCGGAATGCCGTCGTAACGGCATCCACGACCCAGTGCGCCAGCCTCTGCTTGGAGACAGCCTTCCCCTTCTGCTGTCCTCCAATACAGACAAGGAGCTGGTCAGAGCTACTGAAGCCCTGCGTGCGGTCCAGGATACAACACGGATGGGGTTGGGTCTTCTCCCCCGATGGGGAGCGCCTGCAAGTTCACCACTTGGTCCCGAAGGGGAGAGTAGTGGGAACTTTGGGCACGTATCCGGGCCTGGGTCTCAGGATAACGTGAGAGTTACCAGGGCCGAATTCAAGGCAATCCGGGGACACAGAGAATGCTTGGAGGTCCCCTACCCTCTTGAAGGAAGCGAGCGCCAACAGGGGGGCCGTCTTACTCAGGTGAGGAAGATCGGAGCCTCTGGGGGCTCTTGGACCCACGTTAGGGTCCCAAGAGGGTATGGAGCGGAGATGAGGCGGATTCCGCCCTCTCACGCCCCTTAGGAACCTGGTGACCAGGTCATGTTGCCCTAGAAACTTTCCATCAACTGAGTCGTGATGAGAGGCGACTACATACACTTTCAGTGTGGAGGGGAGATGTTAGTCTCCAGTCTCGTAAGAAGGACAACACAATCCTGATCGAGCACCTCAGTGGGTCTTTCTCGTTGAGAGAGACACCAGGAAAAGAGGCGCCATCTAGAGGCGTGTAACCGCCTAGTAGATGGGGCCCTAGCCTGGGTGATGGTCTCTGCCGTAGAGGGGGAGTAGCCAACTCAGGATCTTCTCGTCCTGTCTAGAGACCAGACATGGGTGTTCCAGAGGTCTGATCTGGGATGCCAGAACGTGTCCTTCCCCTGAGAGAGCAGGTCCTCTGTCAGGGGAATGGTTCAGGGGGAGTCGCTGTCCAGAGCATCAACTCTGAAGCCAAGTGTGGTTAGACCAGTGCGATGTAACCAATAACACTTGGTGCTCCTCTTTCCTGACCTTGCACAGTGTCTGTGCAAGGAGGCTCCTGGGGGGGGAGGTGTATTTCCGCCCGTCCCGCGGTCAGCTGTGCGCCAGGGCATCCGTGCCGAGGGGGGCCTCGGTCAGGGAGTACCAAAGCGGACAATGGGTGGTGTCGTGGGAGGCAAAGAGGTCTATCTGTGCCTGTCCGAACAGCACCCAAATGAGCTGGACCGGGGGTGGAGTCGCCACTCTCCGCAAAGCGTATACTGACGAGAGAGCGTGTCGGCTGTCTGGTTCAGTTCGCCTGGGATGTGTGTGGCCTGCAGGGAGCGGATCACCTGCTAACTCCACAGGAGGAGGCGTCGGGCAAGTCGTGTTAGCTGCCGTGAGCGTACGCCACCCTGGCGTGTACGCTACGGCTGTCATGCTGTCCAGGTGGACCAGCACGTGCTGGCCCCGCACTAGAGGCCGTAGCCTTCTCAGCGCAAGCAGCACAGCCCACAACTCTAGGCAATTGATATGCCAGCGCAGACAGGGGCCCGTCCAGCGCCCCGCTACTGCGTGCCCGTTGCACACTGCGCCCCACCCCTGCAGCGAGGCGTCCGTCGTCACCACGACGTGCCTCGTAACCTGCCCGAGGGGAACCCCCACTCGGAGGAAGGTCATGGAAGACCAAGGGGTTAGGGTTCATCGGCAGCAGGGCGTCAGTTGCCGGGAAGCAGACGTCACGCGGGATCTCGGAGGCCTAGGCGGCCGAGTCGCGGCGTGAAAAAAAAATGTGGCTAATTGCCACTGTCTGCTTCACCGTCAAAAACTGCTGAGCGCAGTCCTCGACGGTGTTACCAACAACCCACCCTGCGAGATGGGTGCATCAAGAAAGCGGACCTCCTTGGTGTCACTCTTCTGCGCAAGGTAAAGCCGGGGGTGACTCTCCTAGACCACTACCGTGGACATCGTCCGACCCAGGGTCCGTGTCGCCACCTTGGTCGCCCATAGAGCGCTGTCAGCGGCGGCACGGAGATCCTGCATTATACCCGGGTCGGCCTTACCCTCGTGGAACTCTCTCAACACCTTGGCCTGGCGGACCTGCAGGATGGCCATGGCATAGAGAGAGGAGGCAGCCTGGCCCGCGGCATCGTAAGCTTTCGACACCAGTGATGCCGAAGTCTTACGCGCTTTGGACGGTAGGCGTGGCCGATTCCCCCCCAGGTGGTAGCCGTCCGCAGCACAGGTGCACCGCAGGCGGACGTTCCACCCGGGGGATCTCGACGTAGCCTTGGCTGCCCCACCATCAAGGGAAGTAAGGGAGCCGGAGCTGGTTTCACTGGAACGGTCCGTGAGTGGAGCGCTCCAAGTTTTACACAGCTCCTCATGCACCCCTGGAAAAACATGGCACCCGGGGTGGGCGCGGTTTGCACCGCGCTGCGACCTCAGGAACCACATATCCCCGGGTTAGCACGGATGACATCACTTCTGCTTCCTCCTGAACTCGACCGCTGGGGGTGGAGCTCGGATTCGTCAGAGTCGGATGCCAATCTCCCTCCGATGCTGCGAGCGACATCTCATCTACGTCACGCATTGTTTCCGAGTGTGTGCCTGAGAATCCGGACGGTATGCCACCGCCGGTTGGGGAACGTTCAGAAGAGCGAATCGGGGTGCGATCGGCCCGTGAGCACTTGGCTGGCGGGTTTACGTTCGCAGAGTTCCCCATATCACTAACGCTGCTAACGTGGGTGGTCATCGGGGCCGTAGCCACAGATGTCACGCCCGGGTAGCAGACGAAATGGTGGCTGGTTCCCGTAGGAAGACAGCCACCTGTGACCGCAACTTCTGAATGACAATCTGCCCGCAGTGCGGGCAGATGTGTCAACGAACGCTGCTTCAGTGTGCTGGACGCCCAGACACCTAATGCAGCGATCGTGTCCATCCCCCTCCTCGATGAGGGTGCCGCACCCAAGAGAACAGCGGGACATGCCGCGCTGGAGAATGCTCAGTCAGTCCTGAAAAGGACCTTTTAGAAAAAATCTCTATCACCTCCGGAACCGCCGAGACGCCCAGGGGAAGGTCGCTGCAGGTAGGGACGATCCGCTGCTCTACGTCGTAGATCCGGCAATGTAGAAGAAGAAGAATTCATTGAATTCGTTCTGTTCGTAGTCATGAGCGAAGGCTCTGAAGAACAAAAGGTAAATGAATGCGGCTTCCTTTTATACCGGACATCCGGGGGCGGAGCCCGGCATGCAAATTTCATTCGCCAAATTTCATTGGCCTTTTCTATAGTAGTCAGAGTTGATTGGTTCTCAAGGGCGAACCCATCTGTCGTTCTCGACACAACGTCGAGAGACCGACAGAAAGGGAACCCTGTTAAGACAACCTTATTATTTTTCTTTGAAGTTCATTTTATGTTTTAACATTTTTGATTATTTCACTATTATTTTAATAAAATGTGATTGATTTCAATCAAATAATATGGGTAAATTAAATGTTATTATTTGTTGTAATTTAATATGGAACATTCTATACACTGGGACATATAAAACATCCTAGAAAAAATATTATTTAAGTTTATTTATTTAAAAAGATAAGGGTATATAAAAAATATTTGTTAATTAAATACCTTTTAAAATAGTGTTTAATTAAAAAATGTTTTCAATGTACCCTACATTATTTTTTGGTGAATTTCTAATAGAAGTTAATAATAAGTTAATTGGATTTCTTTATTTTTCTACTTACATTCACTACATTTTAACAGTGGATTTTATTGATTTCACATATTTTAAATTTACTCAAAGGTTTAGAGTGTAGATCATCTCGATTTTTTATATATACAGTATATTAAAAGCTAACACTGAACTAGGATCTCATGTTGAAGAGAACAAGGTCATTTTATACAATAAAACCACTAATAATTAAGTCTTGGACGCTCTGTGGAATCTGAGGAGGTGACACAGTGTCTCAGTAATGAATAAGTTCAAATAATTACCTAGATATGATTGTAGCCTGAATGATGCATTAGCCGCTGCCATTTATGGCTAAAGCAGAGCATCATTAGAAAACCATATGAAAGTCATTCTCTTAGAGGTTAGCAGTGTGGTGATAGTGCAGTCACCTAATGCACAGCTCAACATCTCCTTCAGAAGACAAGTGTGAGCACCTCACATCCTCATGTCAACCTTACAGGAATCAATGTAACTTCCTAGTTCTCTGGATAATTGATTTTATTTTGGGTTCAGAAGCAATTTAAAGTAATGGTTTAGCTGTTATACAACACACGTGCTGTGTCATACGGTACGCTTTGGCCTTAAAGGTACAAGCACGTACGTTTAGTAGACACAATCCGGTCTTGTATTTCTCTAAAGCATTAGTGCTGGTTTATAAGCACAAAGGCGTTTCATAAATAATAGATTTGCCCACCGCTCACAGTTGTTGACACTTTAAAGCACCTCAGCAGATGCTCATCTTCTCTAATGTTCCTCTTCTTTTCTCCTTCCCGCGTAATGAGAGTTTGATTACTCAGTCAGGGCTTTACATTAGAATGCATGCTATCATTAGCAGCCCATATCACTGCCTGCTACCCGAATGGCCACCTTGGATACTGTAATTATAGCTTGTGCTCTGCATTAGCGAGGTATCTCACAAAGAACGTCCATGTTCTTCCTTGCTGTTTCTCAATACCTGTCAACACAAAAATAATGTGTTCTCTTTTGATGCATTATGAACTTTGGTTTAACTAGCATTCACTGAGTGCATTGAAAATACAAGAAACAGTCTGACAACAGTGGCAAAATATCCTTATCTTGGATATATATGATGTATATAGATATTTACAAATATAATTTTTGATCATTACCATTGATGGTAAAAATAATTATCATTTTATCATAAAAAATATATTTATTTTCTCATTAGTGGGTAAATTATACTATCGATATCAATGCATTAGCCTATATCAGGAGTTTTCCGAGGGGGCCTCCACAGGGTTAAGCCCCCCCCCCTAAAAATATATATATAAACCTTATTACTGTTTAATTTCTGAATGCAACAGTCACATTTATCCCACTTTCTGTTTGATAAGGCAGCATTCTTGCTATGAAACTTTAAAACAAATGTATTGTGTAAGTTGCTGCAAGACATTTGAACTGAAAATGCTTCTCTTCAGGTTTACATGTCCCTATTTATAGTTCATAAAAAATCTAAATTTGAGCCTTTCTATATATATTGTGGTCATTCCAGTCCAGTGTCTGTAGAATTTTAATCAAATCTAACCTCAGGACAGGAGTGACATAAAGTCGTCCAACAGCAATGTGAAAGACTGACAGCATGACAAGACACATGAAAACTGCAATAAAAATTGAGTTTATCAAATAGACCATTTTTTTACTTTTGCTAAATAAGTTTACAAGTATACTGTTGTATTGCTTAAAAGTGAATATGAACGTATTTCTTAACAGTATTTAAGATCTGAAAAAAATACAGAGCATCTTTTCTGTTATTTTGTCTTGATTCTCCAGTTTTCGTTTTCTGCAAATAAATGCAAATAGAAAAAAGATTTTTATTTAAAATTTGGGAGAAATATTGTTAGTAGCTCACATGATGAAGCAAAATTTACCATTTTACTCTAATCACATACCTACAATATAAATAGGAAACTCAGGAAAACTGAAAATAATTTTGAAATGGTCTCTTCATTTTTCCCATAGCTGTATTTTAGGAAAGGGGTTGTTCACGAAAGGTTCATTATATATATATATATTTTTGTCTTTGGCATCGTAAAGTTTGAAGTTGACTAGTTAATTCAAAATGGCCATCTGTCTACAGCTGGTATACAGGTTGTTTAAAAAGAGCACATATAAAACCTCAGCATTTCTTTAGCATTTGTTTACTCCACCACAATTACATTATCTTCTTTCATATGATGCAAGAAAGACATGACGTACTAATCTGTAGTGTGGGAGAGTCAGCCAGAGAATTCCAGGCTTCCTCTACAAAAGCCCTTTATCAAGGGACAAGGCATCCAAAACCGGATAAGGAGGTTCTGTTAACTTCCCAGCATGCATCTGTGGATATTTGGTGAAGAGCGGGTTAGAAGCGCTGTCTCTTGCTGACAACACTCCCTGAATAATTTCATTTCAGGTAAACGTATTGGCGGCTAGCTGTCATATCCTACCTCTTGACAATAGAATTGATTTTTTTTTAACATTTAAGTGTCACAACCCCACGAAAGCACATTCCGCAGCCCCCAAAATTATCTTTCCTCACTTGATCCGCCAAATTTCAAGTCGACCTGTGAATTGAAGTGGGCGTTTATTATAGGTGAGTTGACACGCTTCGCCTGTCAAATTTAAAGGCTCGTCTCACCGTGCAAGAAAATATAAATGATATTTTCTTATCCTTGCTTTCCCTAAATGCTCTGAGGTCCCCTAAAACTAATTCTTTATCTCACAAGCCCATCCATCAAAAGCGTGGTTTGAACCAGGTGGAATGACATCCATTCTGATGCACTGGAGCAAAGCTAATGAGGAAATAAATTCTCCATGTACATTCCCGTCATTCCAGGACAATCGTCACGCAAGTGTTTCAAGCCACCGAATCTCCTTCACTAATGGAGCGCACGCATGTTTTTGTGCATAAAACCTTCTTGCTAAGATTTTCTTGCAAGAATCATGATACATGCGCTTGCACCCAAAAATTGTCCTTAAATTCTAAACCGATTCAAACCACAAGTGTCCTTAAAAACATAGAAGCGGAAGTACAAATGTTTTTGGACACATTGTCTGTTGGTTTAAAACAATATTTAGTCTTTGTGGTTTAAAACTACATTTTCTCAACAAACAAAAAAACTAAGACAAGCTTTGGATGTGTTCGCTCGAGGGCTGTTGCTGTGTGTTGGGTTACCCGAGGTTCAGTGTGTGCATGTGACATGTTCAGGGTAAACACTCGTGGCTGGATAACAAAGAGATACAGTGGACAGTTTGCTTTCTATTTTTTCTCCACCATGTCTTCAGTAAGAGGGAAAACAGCGCGGGCGCAGTCACTATCAAAGGCAGAGTGCACAGCACTGCTCAGAGCAGATGATCTGTTCCACACTGCGTCCCTGCTGTCACTTCCTGACGCTCTCAGTACCGCATGTGAACCATTGAAGTTACTACAATACACTGCATGCAGTCAGCGTGCTTATATAGCTCACGTCACACTTAGAAAGAAATAAAGGAAGTGTTCACTGCGACCCCCGATCGCACTACACATCTGTCCAGTCGTCTCTTTATCTGTTTGTCTGCCTGCATATGTCTTTCTGTCCGTCCATCCATCCATTCTGTCCATCCGCCTATCTGTCTGTGTCTGTATTTCTATCTGCCTACAACGCAAAATTATGAAAAAACTTCTATATAAATAAAAATAAATGTAATCCAACTGTCTGTCTATCTATGTATCTGTTTGCATGCATCCGTCCATCTATCCGTGCATTATGTACAGTATCTATCAATCTTTCCGTCAATCCTCCTGTCTATCTATCTATCTGTCTGTCTGTCTGTCTGTCTGTGTCTGTCTGTCTGTGTATCTGTCTGCCTGCATGCATCCATCCATCCATCCATCCATCCATCCATCCATCTGTGCATTATGTAGCTATCTTTCTGTCAATCCTCCTGTCTATCTATCTGTCTGTCTGTCTGTCTGTCTGTCTGTGTATCTGTCTGCCTGCATGCATCCATCCATCCCATCCATCCATCTGTGCATTATGTAGCTATCTTTCTGTCAATCCTCCTGTCTATCTGTCTGTCTGTCTGTGTATCTGTCTGCCTGCATCCATCCATCCATCTGTGCATTATGTAGCTATCTTTCTGTCAATCCTCCTGTCTATCTGTCTGTCTTCCTATCTGTCTGCCTGCATCCATCCAATCACTCATCCGTGCATTATGTATCTGTCTCTCTGTCCATCTCTCCTGTCTGTCTGTCTCTCTGTCTCCATCCATCCACCCATCCATGCATTATGTATCTATCTGTCTTTCTGTCCATCCATCCCTCCTGTCTGTCTGTCTGTCAGCATCCACCCATCCGTGCATATCTTCTTTTAATCCTCCTGCCTATCTGTCTGTCTGTCTGTCTTTCTGTCCCTCCATCCATCCATCACCTCTCCGTCTGTCTGTTCATTACATATCTGTTTGCCCACATGCCTTTCTGTCTATCAATCTGTCTGTCTATCTGTCTGCATATCTATCTTTGTATCGGTCTGTCTGCATCCATCCAGCCAACCCATCCGTGCATTATGTCTCTGTCTTTCTGTCCATCCCCTCTGTCTGTCTGTCTGTCTGTTTGCTTGTCTGTCTGCAATCCTCCATCCATACATTCATGCGTCAGTCTGTCCGTCTATGTCTTTCTGTCCCTCCATTCATCCGTCATCTATGAACGTCTTTGTGCTCATTTATCCGTCTGTCCATTTATGTATCTGCCTGTCTATGTCTTTCTGACCTTCAATCTGTTTTTTTTTACATCCATTTGTCCACCTCCTCTCTCTCTTGTTCTGTCTATAAATCCTTATCTTTCTTACGTAACAGTGAGCAACATGCAGAAAGTGTGAGTCCGGGAGGAAGTAATCACTCTATCTCTGTGCCCGTGGGTGAGATTTTGGACACAATATCACCTGGCAGAAAGGACACAGATCCACATTTATACTTCTGACCACGCCTCTTATGATCCATTCAGCACACGCTCCAAAATGATGCATATGAAAACTAAACGATCAAAACCAAAGCATAACAAGACAGACTCTGTGTGAGAACATAGTAAGTGTCTGTATTTAGCATCAAAACATGACTGGATTTAGTGTGATTATTACACGGATAAGAGCTTTCAAAAGGAATTTGTTGGCGGGAGATAGTATTAACATTTAACACTTCTACTCCCAAAAGAAGCCAACAGAATTCACCTGTTTGCATTCATAAATAAAGATGAACACATCTTGTTGAACATTTTGATGAACATAATTGCCCACGTTTGCGAGTATACACAATGCTACTACTCTTGAATAAATTCGACTTACTTACCGAGACTTTGTTTGTGTGCTCCCCAAACAACCGTATTTTAATCCCAAGTGCACACGCATTCATGTTTTGTCTGAGACCTCTGTGTAAGAACCAGAACTCAGGAACTGTCCTTTGTGAACGCAACAGGCCCTGTCACTCACAATGTCTGTCTGGCACAGATCCCAAGCGTACTTGTTTGAATTATTTTAATCAGCTCCAATGCCATTTCACTGGAGACGTTCATTTGCATATTTGCCGGCTGATAAGCTTTCATAGATCCCAAACACGATGAGCAGCCGAATAATGTCATTTCCGTCACAAACCGCCGCGGCCAACGCAACAATGCTCTTCAATCAGGATATATTACTTCTCTCTGACGGCTTCAGTTGTTGCTGCAATTGAGCAACCTTTATCCAAATCTCCCAATCTGATTTAGACGAGGACAATTTCATTTCAGCCAGCGAGAAAGAGATGGAATAATGAAATGTATTGGGGAATACATTTCATTTAGCTCTGTCTTTTGATGTCGGATAGACATTAAGCTATGTTCGCCATCCGTGGCTAATTTATAGACTGCACAATCATAAGCTGATGGGATCGCACGGAATTGTGGGTATTCAGTGTAAATGCAGTAGTGTGAATAAAATGATCACCAGCATACAGTATGTTGGTTGGCTTACATCAATTGATCCAGCTCTCTTGAACATTTGGTTGAACACATTTTGACATTAAGAAAGTTTTACAAAATTTCTTAGACTCCAAGACACCTTCAATATGCTTTTGTTTTGTAAATCTTAGGGGAATCTGCTTTATGAAATAAACTTCAGAAGATGAAATTATCCATTATTAAATTTTCCATGTTGAAAAAACTGCATTTGCTGGTTACGTAGGGTTTGAAGCATGGTGGCTGGTTTGTGCTGGTTTAAGCTGGTTATGAGCTGGTCCTAAGCTGATCATGTACTGCTTTAAACTGGTCCTGAGCTGGCTACCATGCTTCAAAACCTACCTAACCAGCATATGCTGGTTTTTTCAACAATCTTACTTTCTACTTAGTGCCAAAAATAAGCTCTTTCCATAAAGTGCTCAACCCGATACCCTGTAAACACCACCTTGTTTCCTGGGCGAATGATTAAGTAAACCTGTTTGCACTTTCTATTGGATGCTGTAAGAAGTCAGCTAATCAGGTCAGAGAAATCGATTTCAAGTTTTGTGTGCAATATGCATCAGGCAGTCTGAAAACGTTTTGTGTTTTCAATGAAACTATAATGAAATGAAAGTGACATGTACAATAGGAAACTCGGTTAAAAATAAGAAACAGGAAAACCATGATACAATAAAAAGTGTGAACATTTTTTTAAAAATGGGCCAAATGAGAGCAAGATTTAAAAAAGCGAATGAGAAGGACTGGACAAAAAAAGTAAAAAAGGAAGAGAAAGAAATCCAGATGGGAGATTTCTGTTGTCCCTAGAGGGGCCGAAAGACACAGCGGGGAATTTAAAGAATGAAACCTGCATGAGCCAGTGTCGTTTTCCGCTCTCCTCCTGTCCTGACTTCCCAAAGCCTCATGACAAACACTCACCTTGAGTGCTGAATCACGGGTCCCGTGGGCCTCCGCCAGAGGCACTGATGAATTTTCGCCAAGAGAAAGCAGGGGTTATCTCCGAGGTCAAGCCGACCCGAGCCACATTCATCAAGCTTTCTTCC
Source organism: Triplophysa siluroides (assembly GCA_006030095.1). Lineage (NCBI taxonomy): Eukaryota > Metazoa > Chordata > Actinopteri > Cypriniformes > Nemacheilidae > Triplophysa > Triplophysa siluroides. The sequence goes on along the minus strand of VCII01000203.1, from coordinate 1,576,387 downwards.
AAAACAACTGGCCGAGATTGAAAAACTAAGATGCTACCAGCGAAACGAGAGAGTGACGGAAAGAGAGCGTGTAGAGGAAGAAACATGCTTCAGATGCAGAATGCAAATACAGACACAGGTACACAAATATAAGTGTGTTTTCCCAGCATACATGTTGGCGTTTTCTCTATTTGCAATACTATCAAACTCTTACATGCATACTGATATAAACACATGAATGTATACCATCCGCATCATGGATTCATAAACGGATTAAAATATGTGTGTGATTCTCCATAAAAAAAATGTGGTAACAAATGCATCCCTATACTTCATTCTTGGTATTGACATGCACGATTTGTGAAGATCAAAAGTCTTCCCTCCAATCATCCTCCATTATGAAACACCCACTTTTCACAATCAAATCTATTGCTGCATGAGTAAAAGATCAACTGTCACTCTTCATTTGGTCTCAAAACACGTCACGTTTGATGTGCACCGCATTTCACATATAATTTATAATTTTATTCCAAAATGTATTGAACACATAAATTGCTCTTATGCATGTAGTCTAGCAGCTGAAGCACAATAAAAAGTATAAAAAAAATATATGAAGATTTTGAATCAAAAATATTTGATTGTGCTTTACAAGTATTTTAATCAAACTGCAGTTGGGTTGTTTTGATTAAGAAGCAAAAACAAAAAAAATACAGCCAACTAACACAATAAACCATTAAAAACATGATAACATAGAACATGTCTTTAAAAATGATTTTATTTCATTTTCAAATAAACGATTCATACATAAAACTCAGTTGCGTTATCGCATGGGTTAAAGGATGAGACACCTTTTGTGCAAACAGAAATTTCAGTCATTATTAGTTGAAAATCTTAGCTCAAGTACAAATTTTTCCCGGTTCATTTAAAGATGCGCATGAAATTTTGACGTACAGTGTACCTATGACTTTTATGAATGAGGCAATACACCAAATCTTTTTTCCAGATTGAAGCCTTGCCCTGTTGTGCCGCTTGTGTCTGTGTTTGTCTTTCTAAGCCCGCCGGATAAAGACACGCCTCAGCAAGCTTAACAGATATAGTCAGTTGGCGAGCCCACTACACAGAGGTCATTTCATCAGTATTGCCGTGCCGACCTGTGCGCACCTCTCTCAGAAAGGAAGCTGTCCCTGACCTTTATTATTGCGGAGTAACACACCTTATTGCCAGGGAAACTGTAAATTTTTATCACGGGGACGCCGCACGCGGCATGCAAAGGTCAGCCAATATCCGATGGGCGAATTTTCTCTCAAACAACATGCAAAGTGTCCTTCAAGTGCACTTCAATCATATCTCTCCCCTGCACCAATATGAGCACCTCTGTTCTGTCTGATTATCTCTTTTATGGTTTAGATTTATGGGCTCGGAGGTTGGAGACCTCAGGGGACGCACGCCGATCGCCGGTTTTCTGGAAAGTAATTTATCACTTCCCCCCAAAAAATACTCATTTTTTGTATAAAAGAAGATCAACACAACTTTTAGATGTTGTACTTTTGCTTGTGGCAGTCAGAAAGGTTTATAAAACAGTTTTATTCTTTGGCATTTTATGGACTAATTTATCCCAAAAGATAATAAATAAATAAAAAATTAAGCGAACAAAAGGCCACAAAGCTTATTCATTTTCACAAAATGCTTAATAAACATATTTTGACAAATTAATAACCAGGTAGTGAGTTCTTGATCACATTAAAGCATTTTCGGTGAGGTACACGTCGCTTTTAAAAGTTCATACTTATGAAAAAGTATGCCTCATTTACATATTGTAAACATTTGGCTAACTCACATTGAGGAAAAACAAAATGTTTTAATATTTTCCATTAAGGCAAAGTTTAATTTAGATGAAATAAAAGCAAAACACAAGCTGTTCTCTCATGTAGTAAAAAAAAGTTGAGCATTTATCAGAGAGACGGAGAGAGAGAGAGGGAAAGCGAGCGAGAGAGGTAGAGAATAAACGGAAGGTCATATTTGAATAATGTAGCAGGGTTTCTCACAAGTGTGAGTGCAGAAGAGGTCTACTAGATTTTGACCTGATTATTTCGAGTGCCAACGAATTTCACAAAAGCACTAATTCAGAGCCTTTCCAAAAGCTACATGTTATCTTTTGATGACCTTTAGACGGGAGAGATTCTAGATGTTCATTTCCAGATAATGATGAATGCTGACCTGCCACAGAGCAGACACAGAACTATTGTGGCATTGCTGGAGTAATGCAGGATCTTTCAGGTCTCCAGACATTGATTAATGGAAAACATAAATTGTATGAGCCCTGCCTATACATATCAGCCGTAACTACCTTCTCATTGCTCATCAAACAGTAAAAAACTTCAGATCTGCTACTGATAAGCTTTTGCTTAAATGTAAAGTGGACTGTTAAATGTAACTGGACTGTGACTTTTCTATAGCTGGACCCAGATTATGGAATAACCTGCAGCTTTATGCACGCGCCTCTCTCACAGAAGATACTTTTAAATCAGGTTATTTTTACATTTATATATACATATTTTTTTCATAGTGTGTTGTTGGGGTCATTTTGAATATGTGCAGATAGGGATACACAACTTAAAAAAGTCAAAAACATTAGTAGCTTAAAGTTGCAAACCTATAGGAAATTAGAAAAGAGCTTTGCTTAACACAAAGTGGTCAAACAAACCAATAAATTATAAAATATAATTATGCTTATGTTATTTATTCATTTAAAAAGGGTCTGCTGATACAATTGCTACAGCATATTTTTTATCATGATATTGCAAATTAAAACTTCTTACATCAATGTTTCATATAATATAAGATTCATATTTGTATCTATTGTTTTATTGTTTGTTTTATTTTATTATGAATAATAAAATATAAGTAGTAATAATAATAATAAAATACAATTGCTTAGTGTTATATTAGTATGAATATATAATGTTTTACTATTATACATTATGTTATATTTATACTATTTATGTGTATAAATAATTATAATTGAATTGTTAAAAATAAAATCTGTTAAAATTAATTAATTTTTTTTATAAATCAATCAAATCAGTTATCAGTTAATAATCAAACAATCATGTTACAATACAAAGCACATTTTTATGTAAACATATTACCAGTGTCAGAAGAATGTGATCTTCTAAAAAAGTCCAAGTACATTTATAATATACAGCTATGGCCACGTTTGGTTGCTCTTCTCGGCGTGGTTAAATAAATCTCAACTAGTTCAGTCCATTTTAAGCGAGTGGTGCATTTAAGCCATAAAAATGAATCCAGTTGCCTACTTTAGCCAAGCCTTCATCTCTCTCCCACGAGAAGTCATTCCATTAACATAACTGAGTGGTATATAAGAGACCGATCACATGCTCGGCCTTCATTACGCTGAAACTATGATCATCTTTGACCTAAAAAGGAAATACAACTCCTGTTTCCTGATCTTGTTGGTGGGGATTGAAGTTTGTAAGTGTGTGTGTGCACGTGTGAGCGTCTCATTGCTTTCTGATACATCACACAAATAAAGGACACAAAAATGACTGCTACTAGGACCATTAGAGGCTAGAATGATGCAGAATCCAGAATCCTTTTTCACTGTCTTGCGCCCAAACTTCCTCCTTCCCTTCTCATTAAGTCGTAGAGCTCAAGTAGCCAGCAGACTTCTGAGGCCTTACAGAAGCAGTACAGTTGGGTCGCTACGAGCGATACATCATAGCTGTGTGACTTTGATACTGTAATAATTCATCTCACACCAGCCTGCTAGTGCTGCTATACAAACAGTGAGTGTAATGATAATTCACCAGTGAAATTCAGCACTCAGATCGGGCTCAGACCATAAAATCAGCTTATTATGAATGAAAAACCTTTTTCTTGACTTTGGCAAATATACGGTGTAATAAATTCAGCAGGGCGTTTATGAAAAATGAACAGGGGAAATAATAGTTTATGCTGAAAATAATAAACAACACAGGAAATAATGTGTTGCTCTTTGCCGTAATGTTTCTTGCTACGTCATAAATTTTTACATGCAAAATCACAGCACTCAGCATCCTATGATACACAATAAAGGAAGAGACCTAATAATCTATAGTAAATCAAGCTCGCATCCAAACTCTGTTTAAATGGCTTATGAACTTTATGGTTTTAGCTGTAACATCGCGCAATACGAGTCAGGCTCATATTTGCTGATACACACAGTCTCTCTGTCTCTCATAGTCTGCAGGCCAGCCATTCTTCCCTCTTGTTGTCTCCAAAGAGAGCTTCTCTGAGGGCAAATGTCGAAAATAGGTCAGGTTTACAAAAAAAGCCATTTTGTGTTGATACACAATGAATAATTGATGATGGCTAACTTCTCTGTAGGGAAAGGCAGATATCAATAAAAAGGACCATCCAGACTATCAAAATGCCCACAAGAAAGTAGTCTGTCCCAGCTGAGGCGGGGTTTGGGGAAAAAAGGCTTGGAAAAAATCTAACTGGATGGTAAACTACAATTACAGAGCTTTATATGTTCATTAGTACACTATAAAGTGCAATATAATTATTATTCAATGTGAAACATGCCTAAAGTGAGTTTGGATAGTTAGATTAGCCAGTTAGATGACCAATACCACCTAGTTTCAAAAACCTTTGCTGTGTCTGAAAACACTCCCTATCTCTTTGTAGTGCACTTTATCAGGTGTCCGCCATTTTGTAGTGGTTTTCAGAAACCTGAGTGATTACTTCATTCAATACATTTGTACCCACAATGCACTCTGATTTTGATCCGATCTAGAATCAGCTGGAGGACACTGACCGTTAATGCCACGGATGTATGATTAAACACACTGTTTGTTATTGATGACAGTCATTTTCTACTTTTAAAGAATATGCAGATTAAACGAAAGATATGAAGCGTTTCATTTTAAATATATAAAATAATTGTATTAAGAGTGATAATTATGCATGCCTGCAAATAAATGTTACATTTTTTTGTTCTCTTTATTTTAAAATAATACAATAAACGTGACAAATAAAGTGAACATTAATTTGAGTATTTTATGAAACAATCCACAAAGCCACACAGGTGTAATATAAGCTAATCGTTATGTTTATGACGCACGTCTGCGACAGTACTGTCAGACGCAGGCTTCATACGTCAGTGTCTGAAACCACTCACTCATTCACTTCTTTGATGAATTTATCTTGGTTAGCAAGAAAAAACGGCTTTGGATAAGCATCATGATCTGAAGGCATACTGTATACACATATATTGTACCATATTCCTATATTTTGATGCTTTACAGGAACATGTATGGTCAGAGCATCGGGCATCAGAGGTACTTGCAAACATATCAGCCAAATAAAGATATCTAAACATGATCTAATATCAAACAATCAATCGCGCAGCAAATCCACCAGTCTACGTCTAGACATAACTTTTCAAAGCTTTGGCTACTGCGAAACACAATTTTGGATGCATAAGAAAAACGAAGTGTCAGGAATTATTGACACAACAATGCAAGTTTGAATGTGATGGTAAAAGCCAATCACCTTTAGTTGATTAATGTCATTCATTAGGTGGGTGTCTTGATCACCTCAGAGAGCAAAGAGCCTCTCCATCATGCGGGAATCAATGCACGGAGCGACTAATGACGAACTGTAGTACTGGACCTCTCCGGCACTTTAAAGATGGAAAACGTCTCAAATAAACAAAGATGTTGAAGCATTTCGATACATTTGTACAGTCTCTCTGTGTGCAAGCGTAACTTCTTTTATTCTGAGCGTTTAAGGAATCCGCAGAGCTGAAATATTACTATTGGCGTTTAATAACAGCATATGGATTGATAGATAAATTATGTAATTGTTCTGCATGGACGCGTATCGATTTCTCTCGGTGTTCGTGCGTTTTCTCCAGGTGATTTGTCACACGGCAGTGTGTTTGTGTCTTCAGTGAGAGCTAATGTGGTTTGGGTGGGGAGGAATGCATTCAGGTCCGACACAATCGACTTTTGTCGCAAGACAATAGAGTGAGAGAGAAAGCGTGAGAGAGAGCTGAATAAATAGCTGGAGGGTAAATACGCTTGTCTGCTGGCGAATATATGATATTTACAATATGTATGCAATCAATAATTCATAAATGACAGGTTGAATTATAAATGGCGTTAATATGCCCTTAACGCTTGTTTGCTACCTTTCAGCAGTTGTAAATAATAAGACAACGTTATTTACAAAAAGTTATTTACTAACAGCGTGATGCGTTTATTTGTATCTGTGGGATTTCTGCTCTGTGCACCGGACAACTTCTTTATGTTTTTTTGGTCAACAATGTGACTGACATTACGAAATTTGATGTGAGGGATCTAGTAAATGCATTTGCGGTTGGAGCACACTAAATATTTTCATTTCCTTTCCAATAACAAAAATAGTGGAGTTTTTAGATGCTTTCACACTAAAGCAATGTTTTAAAGGTCCAGTGTATGAAATTTAACGACATCTAGTGGTGAGGTTGCGAGTTGCAACCAACGGCTTATTCCACCCCTTCCTTTCGAAGCACTACTGTGGCTGACACAGAACTAAGATGTTGTCACGTTTTCGCTTCTTTGCTAAAGGAGAACATATTTACGAAATGCGCTGCGTAGAGCAGTTTGTCCGTTTAGGGCTACCGTAGAAACAAAATGGCGAATTCCATGTAAGGGGACCCGCGGTGTATGTAGATAGAAATAAAGAAATAAAACATAACGCTTCATTATGTAAGGTCTTTATAAACTTCTGAAGAAATAAAGAAGTTAGTATTTTAAGTTGCATTTCTCTCAATAGATCCGCCCAAAAATTACACACTGGACCTTAAATGATTGACAGACATAGTTGGAGAATCGTTTTCCTGCTGAGACGTCCTTCGCATTTTCCCCCAAATTTTTGCTACATGCTTCCTTCAGATGAAGCATTCCCATTAATTCTGATTGAAATGTAACGCCCCCATTCACCGGTTAACCTGAAGTAAACCATTTGGCTTTGTCATCTTTTACTTACTTCTCACCCCTGTTATGCCAATTCCAGCAAAAGAGGTGGGGGTTGAAAACCGAGCGGCCCTTTTTCCCCACGGGGCTGCCGTTTGTTGGTTTGCATCGCTTTGGATTGATACTGTAGCCAGCAGCTGCAAAGGAATGATAGCACGGTGGCCGTCGCAGCCGAGTGCAGTAATCTCAGCCCTGGCTGATCCACAGAAAGGGAGCATTCCTCTAACTGCGGGGTTCTGCCACACCTCGAGTATCATCCAGGACAGCTGTTCTCAGGCCTGTGCGTGAGACATTAGGAGTGAGGGAGCCACGGGGCGCTTGACGGGCGTTCTTAGCAGACGCAAGGCCTAGCTTGCTAGCTAATGGGAGAAGGGATGTACAGTAGGTTGGGTATCTGATGATGTTGATGATGTCATTGATCTCGGTTAAGTGATGGTTTGATATAAACATGCCATAAAGGCATTGGTTGTTATTGTTGGGATAAACTAAAATCACTTTGTTATCACCCTATATCCAATTGTATCATGACAACTTGTGATTGTTTCATTGCCGATGTTTGTCGAGCGTCAGAAAGATTTCATTGTTGTCCGCTCCGTACAGCTGGTGCTGTTTATCTTTAGACACTTTCTTAGAAGCATTTTCTCTTCTGATTGTTGGCTTTAATGTATTCGTGTCATGGAGGACGTCACAAACGCTGAAAATGAAATCCATCTCGGAGGGCTCTGCTGTTTCAAAACAAACATGTGTGCAATTAATCATAGTCTCTACTGAATAAAAACCTCTCCACGACGTTCCCTCGCCGTTTCCCAAACGCAAAAATACAAAGCCTGTCATTTTGACCAAACCCGCTCCCTCGAGTCTCCCAACTTTGTTTTCACGTTTTATGATTTCGTTTTGTCGTATACCGCCGAGGACGGCATCGCTTCTCTCTCTTTGAATATGTAATTGTATTACTCCGAGACGCCACTTTGTTCAGTTGTTTATGTTTTTTGTTTTTTGTTTTTTTTGGAGTTGAGCTTCATGTGGCATTGACAGCTCGACTCCACAGCGTGGTTTCATCAGATTAAATAAACATTACAAAATTGTGGACCAGATGATAATGCCCCTGGGGATAGGCGGGGAGATAAAACAATCAAAGCCGACTCGGTAGGGAACTGACCCCAAGCACTCCCATATCAAGGCCGCTGCCCGGAAGGCACTATGATTTTATATCAAAAGGTTCGAATGAAGAATCACTTTCTCCCCGAAGCCTCTAAAGCCTCTAAATTAGAACGCTCGTGCAATATTGATAGCCATTTATTTAATATAGCCACTCTATCATCTTCTAACTTTGATGTTGGAGACACTTAGGACAACTGATGAGGTGAGACAACAGAGGACTTTTTTGTTAATGGATGAATGTGAAAGCATCTCGACGGCTTACGTCGCCCTGATGGCTCTTTGTGGTCTTCAGTGTCTGCCGTAGAGCAAAATGGGGGTCAGGGGAGAAATAGGCCCTATTAATATTTCAGGATGAAAGAGCTTCATTCCAGTCTATTTCAGCCAGTAGCCACGAGTAGCCTACTTCCATCGGCTCTGAGCCCATTAATCAATTAGTGAGGGTTTTTTCAGGGGTATTATATTACATCTATAGGGAACATATCTCATCTGTGCTTTAGTGTCTTTATAACCACATGACTGTGGCTAAAAGAAGCAGTGACAGTAAGTGGCACTTTTGAACATGGGAAATGCGGCATTACTGTCAATTATTATGAAACGCTCTAATGTTTTATGAGGATTCAAATCGATGCTTTGGAACTCAAAAAGCTGATGTCATGAATTATTTATGTAAATGCTGCCAGAGACTGTGATTTTAGGAAAGTCAAAGTAATTATAATGAACTGGACAACTCTGAAACTAAATTTGGATGTGATGTGACATTTAATAAATATAAACACACCTGTGACCGTACATTCCAATTAGCACATTAAGTTGCCTGGCAACTGTTAACTGGTATTTTAATCACCGTTTATAATAACTAAAATATTTTTTAATAAACATTAAATGTGCCCCAAATAGTGAACCTGATGTGCACTTGCGTTTTTAACTTGGCAGTAATGTGCCCGTGCCTATGTACACAAAACTGTAGGGTGTATAAACAGTAATGGGATACATACATTTGTCTTATATATACACATATATATGAAGAGTTTGTTTCCAAAATAAGATTTTTATTGTGTTAGCTGTATTTTTTTTGTCATTATGGCAAAACAAACCAACTACAGTTTGATTGATATTAATTGGAATGCACAATAAATAAAAAAAATCATGTTTATATCATGTTATCATGTTTGTATAGTGTTTTAAAAAATCTAAAATCATGTTTAATAATTTTATCATGTTTTTATAGTGTTTTATTGCGTTTGTTTGATTGATATTAATTGGAATGCGCAATAAAAAAGTAATCTAATTTTGGAACCAAACTATTCATATTTATGTACATTGTTTTCGGAGAACTATTAAGATTTCATGACTACATCATGAAGTGATGTAGTCAAGACCAAACAGAGAACAGCACTCATCAAATTTATTTGAAAGATCCCTATAGGCCTAACACAAACCAAGGTTATTTTGGTTTACTAAAATTAAAACTTTGAACACGTTTCTGTTTATTAAAATCAAATAAAACATTGGCCTAAAAATGTTTGGAAAAACCTAAACTATTTAAAAAACTAAACTAACATTTTTTTTTATATTGCCTTACAAATAAACTAAAATAAGTTTAAAATAATAAACAAACAAAAACATGATCATATATAATCATAAAATGACAACAAAATAGCTAAAAATAAATAAATAAAATATACATGAAAACTAAAAATCGAAAATTCATGTTTAATCATCCACCTTACAAAGAGACAATAGCAAACACCAGGGTATATATACACATAATGAGATTACAATTACAATTTTGGGATCCATAAAAAGGACTACAAAGACCATAAACCTGAACTACAAAACATAACTTCAAAATTAAAGTCAATGCACAATACAGACACGTGACAGCTGAGATCAAGACCAAGTGCAAATGTGGTCAAAACCGAGACCTTTTAAAAAAATAACCAGCCTCAAGAGATTCACAGCCAGTTAGGAGTAAAGAACATCTCTTATGTAAAAATCACTGACCTCTTGCCATGTTTAGCTTTAAAAGGCAACTGTATGTAGAGTTTAAAACATATATGATATCAATGGTGTCATTCTGGAAAAAAGCAAGTTCATGTACAGCACTGAAAGTCACTATAAAGTCACAAACACACACTTTTTAAAGCTCTTGCCGAATTAAGCATAGATATTAATAAGACAACGTTTAAACGCTATTTAAAGTTACTTAAGTAAACATGTTTCTGAACTGCTGGAAGCTGAAGCTCAGGAGGAATGTGCGGCTATAGAGTCAAAATGGATTAAAAATATTTTAGACTTTAATACTGACAGGTCATATACTCGGTCACTCGAGTAATGAAAGTGTAGAGAGAGAAATTAATTGAAAGAGCAATTCTTTGGTGGCCCAAAATAAACTAAATATGAATTATTTTTACACACTGCCCATTCTGCTCATTTTCCAATACACACCTAAACTTGAATTGACGGATTACAAAAAAAGCTAAGAAAACTTTTTCAATAGTTCAAACAGATGAAGAAATCCACATGACACGTTTACAAATTAAAAAACAAATTTGGTGGAAAACTTTAAAAAACAATTTAATCTTTTGGATTCAGTTTTGTACCTGTACATTTATCAGCCAGTTATGTTGTTATTTTTCATGTTGTTGAGCAATAGTCAGGGATAGATGTCAAGATTAAGTTATGGGCCCAAAAATAAATCAGGTAACACTTAACTAAATGATGCATTAGCTAACACGAACCAATAATTAATGACATTTTATTGTAGTTAACTATTGTTAATAAATGGAACTTAATTGTTAAGAGTTACTAAAAATACTTGTGTATTAATAATATAAATGTCGTGCATGCATGATTGTATCATTGGAATACGTGATAATATGGCTTTGCCAAAAACTTGTGAATGTCGCAAGAGCAATGTGATAGAAAAGTCGTTACAGCGCAGTTTCCCGCATGAGGCCCTTACAAATCGATTTAAATGAGTGAGAATGATGCACCAGCTGTGCGTAAAGCGCTTTCAAGGAAGAAATAAAATAAATAGCACGAGCACAAGAGAAAGCGAGAGCCAAGAGCGGAGCAAGAAATTGCTTTACTTTTGACAGCAACACTTTTGCTCAAAAGGTCTTTGGGGTTTTTACTGTTGTCATTGCATTGAAGCTTGAAATTCAATTTCATTTCAAATTCAACACAGGAAATATTTGGTTGGACACACCAATCATTTAACAATCAGTATAGTCAGAAGAGATGTTGGAGGGTCTGTGTGTGTGTGTGTGTGTAGCACAGGCTGCGGCCCGTGACTGCGTCTATCTAAGAAAGCATGAAATTATTCAATCAGTACAATGCTTTCAAATCTATACCTGCTTTGTGTAAATGATATCGAAGAAACCTTTTGCTGACATTATAAGTAATGCACCTTAAGTTCAGTCGACACTCGGTGCTGCACAGTCTAATAAGAACAATATTGAACAAATGTTTTTAACTAATGTCGTAGTTGCTGGGTCAGAGAAACAAGGCTGAATTAAACTCGCTGTTGATTCAAAAGAAAATTTGTGAGTGAAGATCGGGGCTAGTTGTCACACTAAAGTATTGGGGTACACTCTTAAGGAAAACGGTTCTAAATAGTACCAAAAAAGGGTTATTTTTTGTAACAATAGCAGAACTCCTTTTATAAGGTTCCATAAAGAACCTCCTCTTGAAAAGTGCTATAAAAAACCCTTTTATTATTAGAAGACAGGTGGGCTTTTATTTTGTTATTTTTATGAATTATTATTATTTGTATTTATTATCATTGTTATTTATTCTATTAGATATTTCATCTACTTTTCTTTTCACAACATTTAAGAAGTTTTGCAGTTTTAAAACAAGACATGTAAATGCCATGAAAACATATAATATTTTTATTTCCTACTGCTCAGAATATAAAACCTATAATGCATTGCGATATATCTGTACACATTAACATTGTGTTTCTTTCACAATTTTGCATTGTTGCAAGCAGCTTTACAGAAAAAAAACGTATTAGCACTAAACAAAGACATAAGTAAACAAATACGTTTTAGTACATTTAAGCTTAAAAGCAGCAGACATGTAAGAAAAAACTATATCGGTTATATATATAACTATAAAAATACGTCACAATTTGAATTCGCAAGCTACAAGGTTATATAGCAAGCAATTCAACCAGGCAGTAAACGCTTAACATTTGAATAAATCATTATCCTAAATAATTGTTAAATTAGATTCCCATGAATTATTTAAAATAACCATTAATAAAAATTAATAATTGAATATCTATAAAATATATGATTAAAACAGTCTGAAGCTTACCTGTGTGGTGTGTCAGTCTTCAGGCACCTCAGGACCATTAAATCAAAACTTGGATGCAGGACAAACAACCAATCAGGAGGCAGCTTCTACACAACTGATTTAATTTAAACAGAAAAAGGCAGGAATAAAGAACCTTTTCGCATTAAAAAGAAACGTTTCTGCAATGTTATTCAGAAGACATGGTACTTAATAGAACCTTTAGCATCAATAAAGAACATTTCAAGTTGTCATAATGGGAACCTGCCCTTTATCATTTATACATATATAATATATATATATATATCTTCTCTTCTGTTTTCTTAGAATAAAGAGATTTCCTGTGACTAAACTGGTAGAGCATTGTGTTACCAGCGCAAAGGTCGTTTAATCCCAGAGGACAAACAAAAAAAACTACATCTTGAATGCACTCCAAGTCACTTTGGATAAGTGTCTGCCAAACACATAAATGTTAATGTGCGGTTCTATAGGAGGTGTATTCAAAATGAGAACATAATGTTAACTGAAGGCACAGAATGTAAAAAAATATACCCATACACATTTAAAAATGTATGCCTTGTTCTAGTGCCCAATTATTACCTAGTGAAAGCTATGTCAATGAAACTTGTCTTTTTAAGCCTCAGTAGGGAGTAATAATCCTTTGGCAGATTCCACAAATTAAAAATAATATGAGACACGGAGCATATTTCACAAGCTTCACTTCCTCATATCTCGTCTGTCTGGCTTCATTCTGCTATTATTTTAATCCCAGTAGATTTTTTTATCCCTATTCATCTAACATCATTAAGATACATTTCAGTATCAACTCGAAAGCTTTGCATTTATTAACCAGAGCTGTAGGAAAATTCTGTGGGAGCTCATTAATGTTCATGGGTATTTGTACGGCTATATTAGTTCACACAGATAATTCTGTTTATATGTTCGGATGGACTGATATATCAACAGAGACATGGAAACGAACAAGGTTTCTGGCAATTCCAGTTCCGACCGATATTTACAGCAGATAACCTAGAAGTATATATATTTAGATTTGTACATATTTAAATAGCTTAAGGCTACAATTTAAAGGTGCCATTCACCGTGATGCCAATTTTCAAACTTTAGTTAGTGTGTAATGTTGCTGTTAGAGCATAAATAATATCTGCAAATGATAAAGCTTAAAGTTCAATGCCAAGCGAGATATTGTCTTTCAGAATTTGCATTTCAAGGACTAGAACGGCTGGAATCGGACTACAGCCCTTTACTTACCGGGTACATGATGTCACTATTCCGAATTTTTGAACCTCCGTCCAAAGGAATACAAAAAAAAAGAGGCGAGGTCTTCCTTAGAGGAGAGGAAGAGCCGGTGGGGTAGTGTTCGGTTATCAGAGATTGTAAACATTTAACTGAGCTATACGCGCTTAATTACTTTCACGTAAATTACAGTCCTACAGCTGGTAATAAGAATTCAGCTAAACACATTTTAAGATAACCAAAGGTCAAATAACAGTGTAGTGGAGTAGGCGGGGCGAGACCGTGGTTCGAGACCGGTGAGTAATTGTGAATAAGCGCCAGCTGTGCGCACACCGGGCTCGAATCACGTAGGAGATTGGGAGCATATAAAAGGAACGAGCGACCGGACCGTCGATGAGAGAGGACCGGGCCCGAACGTATGTTAAGTTGTTTTATGTTTATGTATTTTGTTTATTCGCCGGCAGTCGTCCGTGAGGGGCTGCCGGCTGTCTTTTACTTTATTTATTATTAAAACTTTATTTAAATGTTTGCCGGTCCTGACTCCTTCCTTCCTTTTAATGAACCTTTGTTACAAACAGCTTCCATGACTTTAACATCGGCTGTGAAAGCTGTTCTGTGTGTGCGCATACCTCTAAAACACTTCTATGAAATGTCCTTTGAAGGTCCAAGAGTCCAATTTAAAAGGGAAAAACCAACGCTTCTGTTATTAGTGTTAATTAATATAACCGGTCAGACCCACTCAGTCTGGTGTCATTTCCCTCGCCACAGTAGAAAAAATTGTGATCTCTGACGAAGATTGATGTTTGCACATGCACTGGCAGACCTCCATTACTTCGATCGATCCGCATGTTTTTAATTGATGAAGTGAAGTTGACGCCATTGTTACTGTTTATTGCTAAAAGCTTATGAATACACGTGCACTGAGAGGGGGACGACCAATCACAACAGCTTGAGAAGCAGAAGCTCGCTGATATGGTATGGGTGGGACATCTTCAGACACGCTCTAAGCGGGGAACCAATCAAGACAGACTGGGTCAGCTTACCAATCAGAGCGTTTCGGAATGAGGGACTCTATAGAAACCGGATAAAATCTGACCGTTTTGAGAGAAGAGGGACAGCGGTGAACTATAGACTTGAAATATGTGAAATATTAAGCGTTTTTTGAAACGTTAAACATGAACATACATTGTTTAACACCCCAAAAACATAATCAAAGCTTCAAAGACAGCCTAAGAACAGCACCTTTAAAAGTTTCCATATATTCATGCTCTTTCATAACGCACCCTCATGGATATACCAGATATATGGGACTTCCTTTCTTCAGATAAACACAAAGTTTTTATAAAATACACTTCATACTGTATATAGGTCCCAGAAAATTGAAGCTCCAGAAATCAAATCAACTCAAAATTTAATTATAAAGCACAATAAAAACAACAGTTGTTGACCACTGTGCTGTACAATATCATACTCAAATGAGCATAAAAAGTAAACATATGTAATAAAGACCGCATTGCAATGAGAAAAAAGAAAATAAATCATTTCATCGATCATAAATGCCATCATATACGTAACCAAACAAACCCAGCGGTTTAATAAATTATTGCATTCTTGCAGGATTCTTGCACACATTCATAATTTCGCATCTCGTGTCATGTGATATCACGTACAAGCAGGCACGAACCAATCAGAACTGAAGTTATCAACATGTCACCATTCGAATTCAGTACTTGGTTCTGTTTTGTTGCTTTCAATTTTGCTTCAAAATATAAAAATATTGTTTTCTCAAACACACATTTGATCTAATGATTTGTGTTTTCAATATTTTGGGACCTACAGTATACAGCCATGGACAAAATTAAGAGACCATTCCAATTTTTTTTATCAGCATTTCTAGATGTATTGTGGCCATTCTAGTCCAATTTACTTACTTAACTTAATGCCCGTCACCCCTGCCAGGGTATGGGCCGTCAACAACAGCTCTCCAGAGTCCCCTGTCCTGGGCCATTTTTTCTAACTGACTCCAGTTGTAGCCCATCTTGGTGGTGTCGGCCTCAATGTCGCGTCGCCAGGTTTTCTTGGGCGGCCTCTCTTCCGCTTTCCCTGGGGGTTCCATTTCAGTGCCTGCCGGGTAACGGTAGGTGCTGGCTTGCGTAGGGTGTGCCCTATCCATCCCCATCTCCTCTTCCTGATTTCATCTTCAGCAGGAAGCTGACGGGTCCTTTCCCAAAGGTCGGCGTTACTGATGGTGTCAGGCCATCGTATCTGGAGAATCCTCCTAAGGCAACTGTTTGTGAAGGTCTGGACTTTCCTGATGGTGGTCTTGGTCGTCCTCCATGTCTCTGCTCCATACAGCAAGACCGACTTCACAATGGAGTTGAACAATCGGATCTTGGTGGTCAAGGACAGTTCCCTGGAGGTCCAGACGTTCTTGAGCTGGATGAAGGCGGCTCTTGCTTTGCCGATCCTTGCCTTGACGTCCGCGTCTGTGCCGCCCTGCTGGTCTATGATGCTACCCAGGTAGGTGAAGGACTGCACTTCTTCCAGGGGCTTCCGTTCAGGGTGACTGGTTCGGTAGTGGTGGAGTTTATCTTCAGTATCTTTGTCTTGTACTTGTGGATGTTGAGGCCGACTTCCGACGATGTGGCTGCCACTACGCTTGTCTTCTCTTGCATCTGCTGTCGGCTATGGGAAAGAAGAGCAAGGTCGTCAGCGAAGTCCAGATCATCGAGCTGGCTCCACAAAGTCCACTGGATTCCGTTCCTTCGATCGCAGGTTGACGTCTTCATAATCCAGTCGATGGCGAGGAGGAAGAGGAAAGGCGACAACGAGCACCCTTGTTGGACACCAGTTCGCACCTGGAAGTTGTCTGTGAGCTGCCCTCCGTGGATAACTCTACAGGAGATGCCATCGTAGGAGTTATTGATCAGGTTGACCATCTTGGCTGGGATGCCGTAGTGCCGAAGGAGCTTCCAGATAGTCTCCCGATCCACGCTGTCAAACGCCTTCTCATAGTCGACGAAGTTGATATACAACGGCGAATTCCATTCCAGGGACTGCTCGACTATGATGCGGAGCGTGGCAATCTGGTCCGTGCAGGATCTGTTCTGTCGAAAGCCAGCCTGCTCGTCTCGTAGCTGTGGATCGACAGTATCCCTCATTCTCTCCAAGAGAACCCGGTTGAAGACCTTCCCAGGCACGGATAGGAGTGTGATGCCCCTGTAATTATTACAGTTGCAGAGGTCACCTTTCTTAGGAAACTTGATCAGGTAACCTTCCTTCCAGTCTGCCGGAACATCCTCTTCCTCCCAGATCCTCTCAAAGAGTGGGTAGAAGATCTCCACTGATGCGTCCAGGTCCGCTTTTATCGCTTCTGCTGGTATGTCGTCTGGTCCAGCGGCCTTCCCGTTTTTCATCAGGGTGATGGCCTTCCTGATCTCTTCTCTGGTCGGCTTCTCACAGTTGATATTTAGATCCACGTTGGCTGGTTCGATGACTGGGGAGTATGGTAGTGTTGGTCTGTTCAGGAGTTCCTCAAAATGTTCAGCCCATCTGTTCAACTGCTGGTCTAGACTTTTGATGGTGTTCCCCTGCTTGTCCTTAACAGGTCTTTCTGGCTTGCTGAACTTTCCGCAAAGCCGCTTGGTGGTATCGTACAGCTGTTTCATATTGCCGTTGTACGCTGCCTGCTCCGCTTCAGCTGCCAGTCCATCCACGTAGGCCCTCTTATCTTTCTTGATGTTTATCTTCACTTCTCTATTGGCTTCTGTGTAGTCTCCTTGGGCCTTGGCCTTTGCTGCTCTGGTTCTGCTGTTGTTAACTGCTGCCTTTTTCTTCTTTCTCTCATCCATTTTGGCCAAAGTCTCTGCTGTGATCCACTCTTTCTGTTGGTGTTTCTTTGGCCCCAATACTTCTTGGCACGATGCTCTAAGTGTCTCTTTCGCTTTCTGCCACCTGGTGAGTACACTGTCCTCCTCTTCTTCAAATAGTTCCTGAAGCGCTTCAAACCTATTCTTTAGCGCAAAACTAAACTGTTCTTTTGTCGTGGGGTCTTTCAGTAGGCTGAGGTTGTACTTCAATCTTCTGCCTGACGCGTATATTTGGTTCCTCTTCAGCTTCAGCTTCAGTTTTGCCACCACCAAGTGATGGTCGGACGCCACGTCTGCTCCTCTTCTAACTCTAACATCTTGCAGGGATCTTCGGAATTTCTTACTAATGCAGATGTGGTCGATTTGGTTCTCTGTCGTGCTGTCTGGAGATACCCATGTGCTCTTGTGGATCCGCTTGTGAGGAAAGATGCTGCCTCCGATGACCAGGTTGTTGAGTGCACATAGGTCCGCAAATCTCTCTCCATTTTCATTCATTACTCCTAGGGCGTGGGTGCCCATGACTTGTTCGTATCCGGTGCTGTCAGACCCAATCTTAGCGTTTACATCTCCCATGAGGATGGTGATGTCCTTGTCTGGATAGGTCTCAAGGATCTTCTGCAGTCTGCTATAGAACTGATCTTTCTTATTTTCTTCACTATCGTTCGTTGGAGCATAGCACTGGATGAGGTTTATCTTGATCTTTTTCATCTTGGTACGGAAGGATGCTGTGATGATCCTGGTGCCGTGCGCCTCCCATCCAATCAGTGCCCTCTGTGACTGTTTGGACAACATGAAGCCCACTCCCTGCGTGTGAGGTGCATCGCTTTCTTCATGCCCGGAGTACAGCAACAGCTCTCCTGTCCTCAGTCGTCTTTGTCCAGCTTGGGTCCACCGTGTCTCACTGATGCCTAACACAGTCAGGTCGTTGTTCCTCATCTCCGCTGCTACCTGCGCTGTCTTTCCTGACTGGTACATGGTCCTAACATTCCATGTGCCGATGGTGGTTCTCCTGGTTGACAGAAGGGTAGTCGGCTCTGTGGCTTCCTTTCGGCTTTCACCACCCAGCGTCATAAGTCTTCGTAATGAAGTACCTTCCTCACCCAGGATAAGGTTTTCTCTTTTTTCTGTAGTTGACATTTCTGTAGCGTGATCTTTTTTTTGCGGGGTGGGGGTGCTAACCCCACGCCCAACCCTCCTCCTTTTTCAGCCGGGCTTGGGACCGTCCTTGGCGGAGTTTTCTAGTCCAATACCTGTTGAATTTCAACTAAATCAAACCTCAGGAGTGACAAAGTCATCCAGCAGCATTGTGAAAGACGTACAGCATGACAAGACACATGAACATTGTGAAAAAATCATCTTAAAAAAAATACAGCATATATATATTTGAACTTTTCCTAAATACATATCCAGATATTACTGTTGTATTGCTTCAAAGTGAATGTGAAATTGTTTTCTTTGCAGTATTTGAGGTCTGAAAAAATATACAACCGAATTTCTGTTATTTTGACCTGTTTTCTGCAAAGAAATGTAAATAGAAAGTGTTTGTTTGAAATGTAATGAATTTTTAAAAAGTTGAGGAAATGAATGAGAATGAAAAAGAATGCTAAATACTTTAAAGTGATTAATATTACACAAGATTACCAACACGGTCTAGTAATGTTATAATTTTGGATAAATTATTGGCGTTTTTTCCTTTTTGACCTGTTATTTTCCTTTTGTTAACAGTAATTTGTTACCAATAGGTGACTGAAATTCATTCATTCATTTTCTCCAAAGTCATACCTAAACCAAGCTACCAGTTTCACAGCTTTAATTTACCAATGTCGTGTCTAACGTTCTGTTTATAAGCTGTTTGTGAGGTACAAGTTAAAAACCAACACGTTAACTTGTGCGTCAAATTGATAATTATCCCCTTGAATAAACATCCACGTGGGGAAACGCCTTGCCCTCAATGACATGTTTGCTTTTCATTAAAGTGATATCCGTGCCTCTGTGTTCATCCTTGTAAGATCGTTTCATTGATTTGTCTCAATGCAGGTAAATGTGTTGTTTAAGTCCTCGGGGAACAGCCACCGTCGTTTGCCACGTAATAACACACACAGACTCTCACACTCAAGGTCATGAACTAGATTAATATCAACATGACACATTTGGTATTATAATACACGTTCAACAGAGCATTCAGTTGGCTAGTAATGTGTCTTAAAGTGAAAGTACATTTAATTCTCATTAATTATTCTGCCTGTGAACAAGCACACTCTTGTCATATTTTACGGTTGACAACACCACAAAAACAAGTCAGTTTAGTAGCTTGTTATGATGGTGAATGATCATGTAAAGTCACATGGTCATTATCCCAGAATAAACTGATAGGGTGATCAAATCTTAAGGGATGGTTTATCGGTTCATTACACCAACATGCCACAATGGAGTGGTGCAGGAATGACGCGTTTAATCCAACCCGGAAGTTATCGCCGCACTGGTTCTCTCGACCAAAAGCCTGTGCAAGACTTTTGGAAGATGGCAAATAATAAGCTCTGTGTTTAACAAATGTTTATGATACAAGTTTTTTCTTTAAAGATAATATTAGCAAACTAACACAATGTTTGCAATATTTGATGCATTCAAAAATATGTCTTCTCTGGTTCTCCGTAGGGTCTTTTTAACAATATTATATAATAGTCACAATATTTTTTTAATAGTTTTGATTAGTTCAATATTTGCAGAGTGCACAGATGAATATAAAGGGTGACCGAAAGACATGATTTATGAAAAAAAGAATGAAATGGAGATATAAGGTTTCTGTCGACAGCGACAAAATATAAAGTTGAGAGAGAGAGAGAGAGAGAGAGAGAGAGAGAGAGAGAGAGAGAGAGAGAGAGAGAGAGAGAGAGAGAGCGAGAGAGAGAGAGAGAGAGAGAGAGAGAACTCTAGGAGAGGAGATAGAGAGAGAGAGAGAGAGAGAGAGGATTTGAGCCAGACTGCGGCTGCACAGAGGGGTCTCAGCGATGGGCCCTTTAAAAAAGCCTTTGATGAATGAAGCCGAGTGATTTCTGGGGACCAAGGTTGGCATCTCCAGGGTAAAAGAGGTACCAGAGCACTGTCACCTTGTAATCCGTTTCATATCTCTTCTCAGTTGTACTGCGAGTGCACTACACAGGCTTGTCTCTCTCTCAAGGTCTCGGAGCCGTTTCGTAAGCCCTGATCTTGGCGTGCCGGCTCTCTCGCTCTCTCTGTACCTCTCTGTACCTCTCTCCTTTGTCTTTTACCTTCCGCTGAGAAAAGAAGAAAAGCTACGCTCTAAAAGAAAGCATCTGTCCTGTGTCATCGAAAACGAGCAGGGGATCAAAATCACAAAGACGCCTGGCAGAAAAAAAGACAAAGGCTGGAATTTTAAGGCATTCGCAATGAGTTGCTTAAAAAGAAAGCATTATCTTGTCAAACAGAGCATCGCAAGATATCATTCAAACGTCTATGGGGATGCGTGAATGTAAAAGAAGATAAATACGTCAGTGGATACAGGCGTATTATGAACAGCAGTCAGAAAATGGCTTGGTTTTCAAGGAGAAAAACAATTGGCTCAGGAATAAAAATGAGACGGGCCTCCGGCGCACACGCTGTGGTTTCTATCAGCCCTGAGTTTCCTGTCTGTATTGATCTGTATGGTCAGCTGATTGGTGCTCTGTGACCAGTGAGTGATTGTAGCGTTCCCGACCTCTGACCTCTACGGTCCCATGTCGATTATCTGTTGCACTGCCTATTATTTTCAAGCTGCCTTCTTTGGTCAATATGAGATTATGTTGAGACGTCATAAGGACAAACACAATCCATCCGTAGGTCTTCATAAATGAAGTGCAATGGAAGCACACACACATTTTAGACACACGCTGTTATTTACAATATTAAAGTGATAGTTCACGGAAAAATTATAATTATGTCATCAGAAAACAAAGGAAGATATTTCGAAGAACGTTGGACATGATCAAGCTTTAAAAATCACAAGCGGTTTATAACTGGTGCGAACAGCGACGACACCCATTGACTTGCATTGGTTTTGTGTTTATACAATAGAAGTGAATGGGTGCAGGCGCTGTTCGGTTACCAACTTTCTTCAAAATATCTTCTTTTGTGTTCTGCTGAACAAAGAAAGTCATACAGGTTTGAAATGACAAGAGGGTGAGTAAATGATTTTTGGGGTGAATCATCACTTTAATGTATGGGGCAGCATCTAAAACTTCCTTTGAGTTTCACCGATTGGTAAATTTATAATGTGATTGTATTGGAATTTCTTTCCAATAATAATTATTCATCTTTCTTTTATAAATGAGATTAAATGTTTAACCGCATGACTTTTATTAAAGCATTTACCTCATTTAAAATGACTGTTTCACGTTTTCATTCTGTACTGTGTTTTCTAAATGCTGATTGGAAGCCATTGTGACAGCGTGCGCGCACACAAATCATACATTTTACACCTTAACCTTGAGGTTTTATTCTGGTTGATATTATGATGATGAAAAAATTCTGATTTAACTTTTATTTGGATATCATAAATAAATAATTTTGCCATTAAAAAGATGCTTTCAATAACGTTTCTACATCAGTTATTGATAAACAAAAGCAATGCTATGGTATTGTGTCGGATTTTGTTCTCGAAAAGATTTATATTTTAAGCATTGTCAATGTGTTTATATGGTAAGTGTTTGTCAAAACCGATAATGTGCACATAAACACCACTTTATGTAAATGTATGCATTTGGCTATGTATTTTATTCACACGTGCATTTTCTGGGATTGAATCCATGACCCTCTGCCCAATTGCATACAGCCTATTGCACATTCATTTTTACTTTTGAAAGTCACAACCTCCCTGTGACCCTGTTTTATCATGTGACCCTCCTTTATATTTTATGATTCAAGAGTGAACTGTATATTAAACCATCATATCAACTCATATCCTTATTTACAGTCAGTCACTCTTGGAGCATCTTAACATCAGCACATAAGGTGAATTTCTTTATTGTATTTCTTTAAGCAAATATACACAATAGTCAATTGTACTGACACTTTGCGCTATGCATATTAGTCTGGCAAGTATTTATGCTGGATAAGTCTTGCGATTTGTTTTGTGTTATTGTCAACGAGTCTGTGCTTTTCTGAAAGAGAGAGTTCGCAGTCAAAGGTCTGAGGCTCAACTTCACTTCATTAATGCAAAACACTCACTGCGATATGAGAGTGGATTTACATACAGTCAACCCAAACCAAAACAACAATAGTGAACTGCTATTTTCCCTTAGAATGGGCTGCTTTGATGCTCCTATAAAGAGGGAATAAGTCTGTGTGGAAGTGGGGGTGAGGAATTGCCAATGAGTTAACAGGGATCATGTACACATTTTGAACCCCTGTAAAAAGAAAACTCACTCTTGGAAGAGAGGTGCCGCTTGACTTTGCTCTGTTGACAATCAGAGATTGATTGTGTTTTGATTCCATCCCCCTGAAAACAAATGAAATGAACAACTGTCTTCTCAGATATTATGCCCATTATTTAAATGCAGACACTCAATGATTAGCTATATTATAAACCCTTTTTATTCTAATTGCAATTTGGTTATTAAGGAATGCGATGAATATCTGTTTGGCTGTTGTCATTGTTTGTAATCAATTTTATGATTAAGTTTTTAATGATATTTGGAATCAGTGTGTTTTCTTATTGTCTCGTTGTGTTTGTTTATTTTGAAGACTCCGCTTGTAAAATTACTGTTTAAATAACGGGAAAGCCATGATAGCTGTTAAACCATTGACACTGAATGTTTCTCATGGGTTATATCTAATACTATTTCTGTATAGCCATTAAACAACGCACGTCATGATACAGTTCATTTAACACAAGATGACCTTGTGTGACAACATGCCTCTGAGGCAGGATATGTTGGCACACTATACTGAGTAAGTTATACATTATTCTATTTTAAATGGCTTTTAAAGTTTTGACGTTTATTACCACTAAATAAAATACACATTTGTGTAAATGGATCTGAAACCGGATCGTCCTCAAAGCTACTAATATATGGCCCATCTGGCAACTTTCCTGGGTAACACTTTAGGATAGGGACCAATTCTCACAAATAACTAGTTGCTTATTAGTTTGCCTATTATTGGCATATTGGCAGTTTATTAGAAAAGTTCTTATAAAGCACATATTCTGGATGACCATATTCAACCCTATCCTAATCCTAACCAATACCTAAACCTAACAACTACCTTACTAACCATTAATAAACAAATTAGGAGTTTATTGAGGCAAATGTCGTAGTTAATGATTTGTTAAAAGCGAGAATTGGACCTTAAAATAAAGTGTGACCATAGATTTTGGTTAGATGAAGAAAATATATTGTTTAGCTAGCTTAAGTTGTTCATCATCACTGCGCTTTGGTTCCGAAAGAGCACAGAAAAGAACTTTGGAAGTATTTCAGCACCTTGGACAGCAGCCACAAAGTCATTCAAATGGAGTTCAGCACCCACAGTAACCTTCTTGAATTGTTGAACCCAGAACAGTGACCTGACCGCAGTTCTGTTTCCTTTACAGTTCAGAGTCAATGAAGTTTCCTCTACACGATCAGTTTGTATTCAAAGAGCTGTGCAAAGGCTGAATTACTACACTTTAATAAATACTGTGTAGACTTTTACAAAAATATCTCTAACACACATCACTTATACAGATGCATGAACTGCATTTCCAAATCATTTAACTTTAAGAATATGATCTATTTCTGACTGAAACATAATATTTAATGAGAAATAAAGAAAGAATTGATTTGATCCAAATCAAACAATATAATTTGAATTATGGCATGGTATTATTGGATAATAATGGGTTGGAGCCAGAGTAAAATCCATCTTTATTTTTTTAACCAATTGAAACAAGGCTTTCTGTGGTATGATGGTTTGTGTTAAATGCAGAGGTAATCTTTGGACTTTTTGAAATGTAGAAGTCAAGACATGAAGGCTCTAACTTGTAAGATGTTATAAATGCCGAATGCAGTGCACTAGCCAATGACTATAGTATGACCCATGTCCTTAACTCACTTTCTGATGGTTAGTGGATATTATTCAGCAGTCCATTAACTTGCACCCTATGGCGACCAGTAACAGACTTATTACCTTGCAGGTCAAATTAAACATGGCATCTGCCTTGACTAAAGGCTATTTTGTGTTTTACCATTGGCATTATCCAAAAGCGTCGTTCAAGGCCTCAATAAATCTGTTGCCCTATTGAAAAGCTATACACAGTATGTATACTGTACATTATAGTGGAAACTGTCTCTGCCACATCTTGGCGGAGCACTTGTTGAGATCGGCACGGGTAAGTAGAGGTCTGGAAAGGCGATGTTCAAGGTAGCAGCTAAACCACATACTAGAGAGTATTTACTGAAAGACACAACATCTCATACATTATGTTTGTATGTCATTTGTATGGTTTCCCATTTCCCCGATTGTTCTGTTTTTATCAAAAGGGTATTTGGCCTGAAAATTCAAGAACCACTGAAATACACCATCAATAGGATGAGCGCTTTACAAACTCTCAATTAAGTTCAAAGTGTTAGCTGGTTTTGTAAGCTGGAAAAAAAGCTTGTATGGTTGCTAGGTAAAAAACAAATGCATGCACTTCAGACACACAGACAATGCCTTTGCCATGTAATATTAATGTCCGACATGGCTGATTTGGTGCCGGATGTTATCGTGGTATGCTTTAATCTTCTCAACGATAGCACTTAGATTTAAATGCTGCTAATTTGCAAACGTGATAAAAAAATGTGCCGATAAATAATGTATTGCAAACACCCCTGTGTCTCTGAACCGCGGGTGAATATTAAACCCACGGTATGTTTTTATTTATTTAGACACTTTGGTCTCGCACACCTTCAAAGAGCCGTGCGCTTGTTTGCCTTTCATTAGTGTGGAGGCACAGCCCGCGGTCCAAACGTGAGGCAGAAACTCGATATTCTTCTCACCTTAGAATGACACAAAAGTCCATCGGTTTTTCTCGGAAATTCTGCTCAAGTACGAGATCATATAGGCTTCGCTCAAATACAGGCCTTAGTAGTTTCCAGACTTCCCACTAGTGTTCGAGTCCCTGATGAGCACTTCCTCCATAGTCGGGTTAATAAGGTTATAATCTCCCCATTAAAGCACATCATTTTCGTCTCTTCCTGTCTCCCATGGTGCTCTTTGCATGGTAATCCCGTTAAAATTTAGCTCATTTAAGTCAAACCATAAACATCGTATGGAAACGTCCCTCCTCTTTCCAGACGGAAATAGATAGGCTCTCTGGGGCCGATGGAACTCCACTTCAAAGTTTGGAGAAATGGAGATAGGCCTACATCGCACCCCTTTATTCACAAAATGCATGTAATCTAGTCTAAACAAGTAAATCCACATCTATAAAATGCATATGCAAGAATGAAGTATGAAATCTTAAAATAAAGGGTAATGATAAATGGCAGTGAGCAATGTCACTAACACCTTGAAGAGCCTAAACGTCTCACTTGTATCATGGTCATTTTGTCATTATTTGTTAAAGTGTCTACCAATATATTTTAAGAATCCCCAGCTGAGAGATTATTCACAATGTTAAATCACACCATTGGCTGACTCCGGCGAAAATATGCATTCGTACGTGTATGCCTCGTGGCCATGAGACCAGCTCTTTATTTGGGAACGCGGACTCTGTCTGACTATTTATTTCCCTGTTCCCAAAACGCTCATTTAAAGTGGAGAGGTCTCTGTAACGGTGGATGTAACTCACAATGCTTAATAAAAGTAGCGGAAGGGGGGAAATTTCTAACAATCTTCAATTGTTCTAATTGGCATCATTAATTTTCTCTATGGGCCTCAAGATAATTACGTGACATTATTGTCATGTATAATGTATGAGCAATTTTCACCCCACATTCTGGTGTGTGTGCATGCGTGTGTTCAATTTTAAGATTCATCTCGAAAACAGCATGCGTTTAAATGTAATTTGAGCGCGCTTGGATTGAGTATGGTATAGGGTCGTGTTTGTTCAGTTCATAATATATTCACATTGTGTTGAGTGTTGAGATCTGAGGTTTATGACAAATTAATATGGTGATATTGTTTCCAATAGTCTTACTTACTTCGTGGCTTCATAGCATAGCTATTGATTTTCAGTAATATATATTGGTTTTTGCACCCAGTCACTTCGCCTTGTGAAAAAATATATTGATTCTGGACGGACTTCAATAGTATTACTGTAGCTCAACTGGTAAAGCATGAGGTTAACGTCAAACATGTCGATTCAATTACAACCTTTTTAAAAACACACACACTAATGAAATGTACTATATGGATGGAATTTACCCAATGCATGAATATAAATCTACTCTGTAAAGTGCAATAATTGAGATAAAAATTGTATATTTTTCTTTGCAGTTGTTTTAAAATAGAAAAAAACCTCTTCCTAAATCTTCTGATAATCCCATTGGGATGGACAGACTGTTTTGTTGGTTTTTAGCATTCCTCTATCTGAAAGACTATTGGATAATCCAATGTCAGGACAATGAGCATTTAATGTCTTCAATGTCAAACAAAATCTTTTGCTTGGGGAGACGAGAAAAAACATGAAAGCGAGTTCAGAGTTTGATGTCGTTGTCTCTGCATCAGATCAGGCCAATGCAGAGTTAGTTATGCGTAGCCAGACTTGACTAATAACATAAAGTCTGGTGCCCATTACTGCCAGAGCAGCAATTTTGTTTTGGAGGGTTGGGGGATTAAAATGACATCATTTGTATTTTATAAACCAATCCGTGAAATGCCCTATGCAGGACCTCAGTTGACCAAGAACACAATTTTAGTGGGTGAGCCCCTATCTCCGTTGAGCCACATGAGGCTTTAACTTATAGAAATTCAATTATCATAGTGAAAAAGACAACTGATAACCTGGTGCGATATATTAGCTGTTAGCATTTAGGTGTAGCTGAAAATCCCGCTCCAATGTGAAGAAGTGGTGAAAAAACACGTTGCAAAGGTCCAGTTCTGTAAGCCATCAAACTTTCTATAATCACTGTTCATAGCTCGCAGTCCTTTGGCCAAACACACAGACCCTATTAATATTTCATAATTGACAAAATTGGATACATGATTGCCGAGCAGTAGCAATACCAAAATCCATTGTCAGAACGAAATAACAGATCTAGCCGAAGAAATTTAGGGTTTAAGAAATGAAAAGATGAAACCACTGTACCGATATACTGTGATGCCAAACTGACAGCATATATAGTGTCAAGATGAAAATATATGAACATTTAAGGATTTATATTATCATCTATACCATGAGTGTGACAAAAACCACAAAGAAAAGCAGGCTAGTTTTGGGTCCTTTGCGCAACTTAAAAAGCGAACCCCAACAAACCACCTCAGGCTAGTTTATTTATTTATGTATTTATTTTCAGCAGGGAACCTTTGAAAGCAGAATTTCTGATTTGCTTTGCGGTTCATCTGAGGTGTTCGTGAAAATGTGCGTGTAATCAAAATGAAAAAGCTGGTTCGTCTGCGGACTTATAACCCGATCGCTTATAACCCGGAAAATCGAGCGCTTGAGGAAGAAATTGCTCGCATTTACCTTGCAATGCCAAGGTGATGTTTTGTAAGAATACAGTTAGCAGTGTCGTGAAGAGTACAAATTATGATGCCTGTGACATCAGTAAGGGATTTTGACTCAGTATGAAGTGCGGTATAGCAGTTTGTGAGTCTTTTTGTGTGGAGGGGTGTAGGTAACAGGTTGGACGTGAAGGTGTCTTGTTCCCAGCATTGTGCGCTGTGGTTGTGAGCACG
The DNA here is from genome assembly GCA_006030095.1 of Triplophysa siluroides. NCBI lineage: Eukaryota > Metazoa > Chordata > Actinopteri > Cypriniformes > Nemacheilidae > Triplophysa > Triplophysa siluroides. The sequence goes on along the minus strand of VCII01000203.1, from coordinate 1,547,946 downwards.
TTCCTCCCTGTTCCATATGTAAAAGCTGACCTCTATTAGCCCCCTGCCCACTTAGGTGCTGTAAACCTGATTGAGTTGGTTGACTGAGGCCAGAGTATTAATTTGAGGAAAACACACAGATACACACACACACACACACACACAACATCCACGGAACGTGAATTGTGTCTCATAATTCACAAACTTCAAGGGCGCCTCGGATGCCAAGCAAAACAACAGTTTGATCGTGTTTTCGAATGCGTCTCCGAGCTTTTGATCAGTGTGAGAAAGATAAATACGGCAATCAGTCTCCACCTTCTATTCAGCGGCTTTGTTATTGACATTACAGAACGACACTGCATTATTATTCTGTTCATATTCTTTTCATTGAGGATAAAAAAGGCACGCATTCAGGAAGATAAGCATCGTGAAACAAGATAAACTATGTCACGTCTTGCCTGGTTAGCTGAGAGCTAATGCATGCTATGATATCCAACATCAAGATGATGGCAAAACACCCTTGTAATCAGATGGAAAGACTTCACCCTATTACCATCTAAAAAGCAAATTAAGGCTGTAATAAGGATGAGCGGAGAGAGCCGACAGCAGCTAATTAGTTATAGACCAAAAATAGAGAGAGATCAAAGATACATTCATGCGTCCATCTTCGCTCGCTGCTTAGGCAAACCTAATGAACTACATTTAAAAATGCACACACAGTCATCCGGGACTTTCCTCGCTTTTCAACTCCAAAATAAGTAGCTGGACTTAGTTACTCCAATGAATTTAAATATAAAATGTGGCTGTAACATTTTCATTAGCAAAGAAAAGTGAAAATAAGTTTGAACGTCAATTTAAAACATTCAAAATGGGTCATAGGTCAAAGCTTGGGGTCACTTGCTTATTCTAAAATCGGTAATAAAATATTAAATAACAATACATTTAATAAACTATGAATTAACATAAATGCAATTGTGTATGAAATAAATCAACATTGTTATAATTTAGCAGCTTCTTGCGGTCTTAAAGCGACCCTGCAACGGTGTTTCACGCATTCTGACTTCTTCACAATGTTAAACGTGCTGTCTTTTCATGCTTAACATGGTCAACTTGTCAAAAAACGAATTGGGCGTATTACGTAGTATTTCTGTGCTCGATACACTCCCCCAGCGATCGTACAGGTTTCTGAAAGTTTGTTTCGAACATATAAAACTGTTTCGTAACTATTTTTTCTTAGTCCCTTATTGGACGATTATCCGGGAAAAGCACGCGGCCGCAAGGAGAGCAGGAGAAGGAGCATGCGCAGACGTCACTTTCACTTGTGTGCAGGAGAGAGAGAGAGAGCATACGTTCGTGAAGTTCAGATGTTTGTTTGTTCACTACATTTGGGTGATGAATGTTATATAAACGTAGGCTATAACGCTGGAATTTGGTGATTGTTTGTTTGATATATGGAGCCGTCCCCGCGCTAAAAGATGCCGGACATGAACCGCATGCGGTGAGTGAAACTGATGAATCAACAAACCCCCCCCGCACGTGACGTATGTTTTCGGAAACAATCGTAAAGCTGTGTCTATCTTTTATAAATGCGATCAAACGAAATACTCTTCGAAGATACAAAGTATGCAATACTACTCTATAGATACTCAAGATTAATATGAGATTGGCAGAAACCATGTGTGTTAGGGCCGCTTTAAGATGCTCTTTAAAGAGTATTGAAGGAAATCATGTCTGTTATGTATAAATAGTACACGAAGAATAGCAACAATTGTTAAAGTCGATGGAAGCAACTTTTCACGCTATAGCGGCCAATAGTTTAAAAACAGCCGATGATCAGGGCCGATATATCCTGTCAATAAAAAGAGGACACGAAAATGCCATGAATTTGCTCTCTGTATATAGAAAATGTTAAGAAATATATCACCAGTTTAATGTTCAATATAAATTGTAATTATGAATTAATAACATTCAGAAAGTTAAGAAATATGAATGTAATCTTCAGAATTGGTATCGGCAGATATAACTCAGTATCGGTGGAGAAATTTTGTATCGGTGCACCTCTGCTAAAAAGTTTTATATGCAGTGCATGGTAAATAACCAGATATTGTATTCAGGTCCACTGGATGTATAAAGAACAATAAATCTGGGTCTTAAAACAAAGCCTTTTGAAAAGCATTGCTTTAGTACAATTTAAAGTAAGGTTAAAACATTATGAAGACCACAATGTTAAAAGAACTCAGTATCCTTCTTAATAAACTTGGCAGTAGGTCCTTTGGGTTTGGACCGCTGTCAGTTTAATATAAGATGGTATTATGGTCTTCTATTTGTATACAAACCCAAATAAGAACCGAAATCTTTGCTTTTCCCAGGATGGCAGAGTTGAGATGTATCTGCACTTTCAAGCTTAATTCAAAGGCAAACGGGTGCGTGATCGGATTTTGTGATCTACAAACACTCTACTTGACTGTTTCTAACCAACCGTCATATCCAAATGTTTTCATTTCATCAACACTACAATTATACTGTAAACAAAAACAGAGCCAATAATACCAAAAAAGCACCTTTTGCAGGCCACATAACTAAGACATTATTAACGCAACAAGTACCTTTTAGTATACGGTGTCAAAATATGTACTTGCCTATTTTCTTTGTTTGGAAGAACACAAAAGAAGATATTTTAAAGAATGTTGGTAACTAAACAACATTGAATCCTATTGACTTTCATTGTATGAACACAAAACCACAGAGACATTTCTCAAAATATCCTCTTTTTTTGTTCCACAGAAAAAAGAGTTATACACAGTATTTAAATGACATAAGGGTGAACTAATAATGACCGAAGTTTTATTTGACCTTTAAGGTTTCCAAGGGCAGTAAAAAGGCTGGTTTCCAAAAAGCCTGGTGATTGTTCTGCTTCATAAAACATGATTAATTTACATTCTGACGGAATATAGAGAAAAAAATATATATAAAGGTTTTGAAAGTCTGAAATTCATAAGCTTTCTTTATTTATCCGAATGGGGGAGTTTAAAACACATCTGCGATGGCAAATATATATTTGGCGGTTTGGCGGTTTTGAGAAAAATCACGTTCATTTGTCGAAAAGAATGCTCTCATCTTTAGGGCAGACTCTACTGTTTCAGAAGAAAAAAGGTCCTTAATTCAGTCGGCTCATTAAAATTATATACATCCTGTTGCGATAAGACCGCGCCGTAGACGCAAACAGCTTGGCTCGATCGCTGAGTTTGTATTCTCGCAAATGTGGAGTCATTACGCCGAGAGAGAGAGTGAGACTAAACTTAAAACAAATATTATCAGAGACGAGAAAATGAGGATCCTGCCAAAGTGTCGTTGCCTTGGGGAGAGCAGCTTGCCTTTATTCAGTGGGAACAGAGCGCTACCCTGACGCTCTTCATTCCAAAGCACATATTGCCGGAGCCTGGAAGCCCATCCAAAGAACATATCTGCGCAGTAATCAAGAGGAGCACTTAAGCCACTGAAGATTTGTAAATTATTTATTTATTTGAATTTTATTTGTTTTTTTACTCTCCCGTGGGGAGCGTGTTCGCTTGCTGCCGGTGCACTTCTCCCGTAATGGCCTCGTAAACATAGCTTCGCGCAGTTGGGAGTGTCGTACGTCTTGTTGGAACGGCGGTTGGCACAGTCATATGGAAGTATTGAGAAGTGTGAACGTTTACATAAGGTTTAGCGTTTTTGGAGGCAGCGGTTTATTGCTTGGAAATCTGAGTGTAGATGCAAAAATAAGATTGGATGCTTGAGAGCACATAAGAGAGGTAGAAGCATCCTTAGATCTTCAAACATACCACTACAAACAAACTGTGCACAGATATATCTGCAATTAATCGGTATTGGTCAATGGAACCAACATTTTCACACTGTTGCGGATAGTTTAAAAACAGCTGATCAAACTCTGTAAAATTAAACTTCAACACTTAACTTTCATAAAAATGATAACATATTTTAAAGAAGTAGAATTTGATCTGTAGTCACTGATGGTGTACAAATTGAATTTGCCATTGGTTTTGCCTCTCTCTCTCTCTCTCTCTCTCTCTCTCTCTCTCTGGATCAAAGCATCCACACGATTAGAGGATCAAAGGATTCATAGCTTATAAAACGAGAGGCTGGACTAGAAGACACGGTCAGGTTCACCCATCATGCCTTCTGCCGCCCTTCTCCGATGCAATCTGAACAAAAGCTTACACAGCAGTAAAAAACACATTCGGTCTTTCTGAAAAAAAAACCTATGTACGTAAATTGGATAGCTAACTAACGCTAACCCTCGTGAGAATAGTGTGGGAGAGAAGCCTTTTAATTGTGTTTCTGTTACATTCTGTTGCATTTGTTCAGGCGCCAGAATTCGGTATTTGTCTTGCTTTTGTTCTCACCCGCATGTTCCTTCTAACAACTACACTGTATTTGCGTTCATTGTTAAAATGCTTCATTTGATATGAACATCCCCCTGTGCCTAAAAACTCAATATGTATAGAAATACATCAATTGTCTGAATAATAGTCTTGAGGACCAAACCCTCAAAATAAAGACCAGCCATGGAAAACCTATTTTGTTAGTGTCATTTGTAGATATTTTGCTTAACTCTAATGCCTTTAAGACCGCAGGGCGATCAGAGTGAACTCGTCCATTGACCTCTATTGATTTCTGGGTGCTTTGGACTTAAGCCGACTACACTTTGGTTAATGCAAACGATTTGAAAGTAAGCAATGTTACAGTGGGCATCACTGAAGGCATTTTTCTCACTTTCACATGCATTACGAGCCTGATGCTTTATTGACTGTACTGGGATGGGGCATGAACATGACAGCCGCAGTGCATGGTATAAAATACACCAACTTTTGTGTGACAAAAGAAAGAATTTGGAAAGGATTCCAAGCGTCTTGTTTGAAATCAGCCAAACTTGCCAAGCATGAGTTCATAGTCTTATCCAGATGGTTAACAGGGCAACTTTTCCACAATGTTGCTTGGCAACAACACTGGGAAGAGGCGAAAGAGTGGAACAAAGGATAAATTGTTGATCTTTTCAGCTTTATAAGTAAATCGCAGGGTTGTATAAACTAGCTGCCCATGCAGTCGTAACTTCTCTTATGGGGTATCGCAATGTACCACTATTAACAAAACCGTGATAAAAAAATGAATGAATACAATTATTAATATTATTTTGATTCTACACATTCGATAATATCCTAAACAATCTGCAGATGTTTTCCCTTACGAGCCACAATAATAAAAAAACTTTCTCTCTAATCCTAAAATTTAAAGTGTAATCTGTTGACCACAAAACGAAGAAAACACAAAATTTGACTGATAGCACAATTTGTTCATTTAAAAAACAAACAAACAAATGAAGTATCATGATAATATTGTTACCGCAATTTCTTTCGGGCATGATAACCGTGAAGTGAAAAATCTGATATTGTGACAGCACTCTTATTATTTAACAACACGGATCAGATGTTGGCTTCTGCTAAACAAAAACAAAACTTCTGTCATTATATTCACACTGTATTCACATGTGTTGCCTTCAATTTAAAGGGTGTATGGGCCTATCGCAACTCCATCAGGTCGGATCTCGTGCCCCGAGACCCTTTAAAGTTTTCCGTATACTCAGAACGTCGTGCCAAGTTGTTGAAAATATCTGCTCACCAGCATGCGATTAAAGGCAGCTGAGGGACGACCTTCTCTATTGTTCTTGAAGGTCTATGCAGTGAAAGGAAATCTGCTTCATCAACCTTTTACAAGGTTAAAGGCTTCCACAAAACACCCCTCCTCATCTCCACAAAGCCGAAGAATGTGGCCAACATTGGATTTCATGATCTTATCTCATTTGACGGTCAAGATAGTATTTTCATCCCCCCCGCCCCACCTTCTCGTCCCCGCACAATAATCCATTTCCCTCAATTCGGAGTCTTGAGACCAGCCTCAGAGGGCCACTGGATCAATATTTGCCAAGTTTAAACTAGGATTATCCGTCTGTCAGGGAGTTTAAAGAAACCCTCCAAGGTGACATGAATCCTTTTCTTTTAAACGCTGTTTTGGAGGTCACTTTCGTGTACCACCCCTTCAAAAAGTAAGTAAATTAAACAAAGTCAATTAATACAAAACATCAAATGCATATTTATTCGTACAATATTACCTCGTATTACGTTTATTATAGCATACTGTCTACTTGTTTCTTTCAATTCCCAACTTCAAAATACTAGCTTTCACATAGAAATCAGTGGTTTGTAGACTTTGCATATTTGCTGATACTATTCTAACACTCGGCAATGAGTTATCAAAACAACATCTCATTAATGAGAAATCCCCGCAAAGCCACTACGTAAACAAACCCAAACCAATGTTTCCTCCATAGACCAATTAAAATGAGCTACCCGCGAGCCAACAGAACAACAGAAAATTGAGAATTGCAGGAAGCAAAAGGCAGGACATTGACTGAAGGAGGTTGGTTACTCAATAACTACCTCATCCAACTTTCTGTCTTTCTTTAAAAGTCCAAGCTCTCCTTTGTAGCACAATGAAACGGAATTGAAGGTTCTTGTTTGACGACGTGCTACTTGTTTGTCTTCTAACCATTAAGGCTTTCTCATGCCTTATTATAAAGATGAATAAAAATCTCTCGTGTGCCATTTACAAGTGAAGAAAAAAGAAAAATCTTTTTTGGCTGTGCGGTTTGAGTCGGCTGAGAAGTGAGCAGGCGTTTTTTTAGAAAATGATCACAGCTAACAGCACACCGCGCCGTATCTGGCCTTGCCTACTGAAGTTGCGCAATTTTAAGATGCAAATTAATTGAGCTGGCAGGTCTTTTCGAAACAGGTCTTTTCATTTAGTGCTTGCCAATGAGAAGCATGACATGTACTAATTTTGACTATTATTTTGAAGTGTTTTGATTGCTTGGTTTCTCACACATTCATGACGTCGTCTTGAGGAATATTTAACATGCGTCTAGAGGAATATTTAATGTCTTTTTTTTCAGATTTCTTGACTGATTAAGAATAACACTTGTGTGCCATGCAAAGCATTATAAGTAGCTGTCAGGTTGTCAAGTTGAGCATAAGCCACAGATGTTGAAATGTTTTGCGTGACATGATAATTTCTACCGGCCTTTATCTACTAGATATGAATGCTTTGAATGCTTCCTTTAACAAATCACAATTTGCCAACAAAGTCTATTTCTTGTATTAGTGCCAAAAAACATAGCGTAGCAGTATGAAAGAATGAAAAAATGACAGGCGTGTATACATTTAACCCATGACAAATAGACTCATGACTAAAATCCTAATGAATTTCTGTGTTTTGTGGAACACAGAATGTTTTATGGAAAAAAAGTAAAATAATACCAATAAATGATTATTGTTATTAAACCATAACAACAATACTTCTACTACCACTATTAATAATAATAATAATTTGTATTATTATTTATTTTTGACTATAGCAATATTTTTGTTATAATAATTGTTATTTGTATTATTATTGGTATTATTATTATTATCATATAATAATGTTTTGGAATTACATAGGGTAAATAAACTAACTGGCATTTCTATTTTAGTTCCTAATATATTTAATTTATAAATTTTATTGTCAATATAAAGTATAGAGTATTGTCCTATACAACCACGTGTAATTATGTCTCTATTCAGCCCTGTGTTGTAAATATGTTGTGTCCACATTTAATTATTTTCCCCTCTCCTATTCTCTTCCCAGAATCCTTATAAATCCCCTGTGCCCCTGAAGAGGTGCTCAAAAGTCCCACGTCACTCAAGGAACAAGGCCACTTGCAGCCAGTTGAGCAGTTCTGTCGGCCAAGCAAGGCTACTATGTCCATAAATGTTTAATAAAAGAAAATACATATAACAATTGAACTTCTCTGGCTGTGCACAGGGGAAGCATGTCCCAAGACCCGTTGAGATATTCCATTTATTTGTAATACCCTGCACGGCTCCCCATAGCCATGTGTACGTCTCCGCCGGGCTGTGATACAAATTCATACCCGTTAGCCTCTGTGAATTGGATCAATTTAGAAGATATTACCCCACAAAGTCAATCCTGAGAAAAATAGATAGTGGATGTATACGTTCGGAGCAGATCGTCTGTTTCAGCGAACTGCGTCTTATTCTGCGCACTGCTTCTATACGCCTGTCAAAATCTCCAATTTCAAGGTTAACCATGTGACTTAACTCTGCGGTGGGAGCTATTATCTCTAACATCTTCAACAAAACACATATTAATCTGAGCAAATTTATACCATCTGACAAAAGAATATGTTCGGTCTCCGATTTTTCAGGCAACCCGTAGTCGACCCTGTATGTGCATTGTTGTATCCAATTTTTCAACTCGGGTCGTGACCAGCTTACACTCTGTCAACGCAAAAAATCGACTAATACGACAAATAGAAATGATGTAAATTGTTAGCAGATGCGGTACAAACATTAAGTTGAGTGTTTTTATTTTTCCTTGAAGAATAATTGAGACTGCTCACAAAAGGACATATTCAGTTAAAATCCTGCCCAGAAAGTAGCATTATAATTTGATGAGGATGATTAATTCTTTGGCCTGTAGTGGTTCCCATTCAGGTTATTGCTATGAGTGCATTTTGGGGAAAACCGAAATGATTTCTTTAAAAAAACAACTGTCAACCAGAATCATTCGTGTCTGCTCAACACCTTACACAGAAAGTTGCCTGCCCATGACACCTGACACGTCTATGAATAGACTGGAATGAGTCGAACCGCTCACGCTCACCCCATGCCACCCCCTGTCCGTTCGCCCAGCTGTACTAATGATTCAATCTGTCTGTCTGTTCTGTAAGAGCTCTTCTCTCCTGGGCAGATGCTCCTCTGAGACACAACTCAATGCAAGACCAGCTCACCGGGGCTCAGAGTTTTTGACAGGCTTGAAGTATCTCTGGGATTTAAGATGAAATCAAATCCTCAATTTGGCCCCTGACAGTCCTTGAGAAGATAGAGAAATTCAGAAGGCTGTGTGTGTGTAAGTGTGTGTGTGTTTCATCTCGAAGAGGGCATGAGCCACCTCTTCTAATGACACTGGGGGGCAACATACTGGGGGCAACATACTGTACGAGCTCACCTGTGCATGGTTGGAAAATCTTAGAGGAATAGTTTACATAAAAATTATAACTTGCTGTCAATTGACTCTCCCTCAGGCCAGTACAACAGTGAGAAGAAGATTTTTAGTTGGAGTCGTGTGTTGACAGGTGATACAGGCAATACAATGTATACCTGTGGCTCCTATTGACGTGTTGAGGTTTTATGAAGCAAGAGGATCGACCTGTATGCTAAAAATATATATTTTTTATAAATGTACACATATACTGTATATACGACGGCGGTCAAAACATTAGGGTCACTGGACAAATCTTTTCTCATGATCTAAATCTTAACCTTAAGACGCAAGCTTAAAGGTCCAGTGTGTGCGATTTAGCAGCATCTAGTGGTGAGGTTGTGAAAAGCTACCAATGGCTCACTCCACCCCTTTATGACGAAGCACTATGGTGGCTGACACAAAGCTTAGATGTTGTCACGTTTCACTTCTTTACCGAAGGAGATAACATATTTACGAAATGCGCTCTGTAGAGCAGTTTGTCCGTTCAGGGCTACTGTAGAAACAACATGGCGAATTCCTTGTTAGGGGACCCGCGGTGTATGTAGATAGAAATACCTCATTCTAAGGTAATACAAACATAAGACTTCATTATGTAAGGTCTTTATGCACCTCTGAACACATAGTTATGCATATTATATTGCATTTATTTTAAATAGATCCTGCACAAAAATACACATTGGACCTTTAAATGTTTGAAATGTGTAGTCAAAAATAGAACTTTATCTTTATTACAATTAACCCATATATGCATCAATAAAGTCTATTGTAAGTCCTCATTTACTTGAAAGTGTTCATGTGTTTTGGGGTGAGGGGAACTGATATACGACTCGATGATGTAACACAATCCATTGCACTGTTCAACGCCTCTGGCCGCGTTTTCTTACATTGGATGTGTAATGGATCTCTTTTATTCACCCGCGTTCTCTTTATCGACTGTAATAAATAAAGTTGAAACGGCTACACAGAGTGTTATATTTGTTTTGCTTTTATTCTGCAATGTCCAAAGAAAAAAAAACAGAAACAAAAAGGAAACAAAACAGCATGTTCAAATGCATCCATGGGAATTCTCTTGGCAGTAAGACCTATTGCTAATATTAAACTCTGGCTTGCTAGACGACGCTAACCACTCGCATTCTGCTAAGCATGAAACATTAATGAAAACCTCGGTTGTGTTGCAGCACAATGGCCAGCATTCTCCAGAGGAAAAGTGATTTCTTCACCCGGGGATGCAAATAAACACCATCTCTTCTGTTTATATTATGCATTACATTTACGCGCTTCATTCCTCGTAGGATTTATATTGATGTGGATGTGAATACATAGGGTGGTGTCATTTCCACGAATTTGAGTTATTCATGAACTTACTTCAACCTAGGCGTTATAACCAACAATGCCCCATGAGATGAAACTACGTGCCAAGAACGATGACAGCGCCACCTGGTGGTCAGAAAAACCTTAACGTGTCCATGAAAGTCAATCATTTTGCCTACAGTCTAGAAAGCTTTTGTTAGCTTTTATGCCATATTTAGATTGTCTTTGTCTATTTGTGTTCGAATGTTTATGGTGCATTTTTAGTTCACATTGATCAAGAGGATTTTTCAATTGCATAGAGTTCCATTTAAACCCCTTGAAATGTCTTCCCAGTTCTTATTGTACCTGTTTGTATAACTGTATATAAATGGTAGGTTTCACCGAGAACATATTTTACACACTTTTCAGGCGGCTTTCATCTTGGAATTGATTGCCAGCCGAAGCCATCTCCAGCCAACATGAAAGAAATCATGTGCGTTTATTGCGAGTTTTAACTTTACCGTCTACCAGCCTGCATCCTCTTACTGTCAGAGATCTTCTCTCAACATGAGCACATACAGCATCGCAGCCTGGGAACATCACCTGTACAAGGAATAAAAGCAAACAGGTTTGGTTCTTCTGCAAACACGAACAGTCAAAGAGCGAAGCCTGAAATAAATAAATAAACGCGTTCCGCAATCCATCATGGCTGATAATGGTTACCGAGAAACCCGTTAGTCTCCACGAACCAGACCGAGGACAAGAATAAATATTTTGCGACAACAGATGAAACATATTAGTGGACACGGGCCATATGCAAATGGTGGCTGCAGGACTTGTTGGCGCAGTGTGGCGTAGCGGGCCGATCGCAAGCAAACAGCGGGGCGACCAAGCGACAGCCGCCCTGACAGTGATCAAGTTGCAAGGGCTGGAGGTCTTCCGAGACCTGCAGGAATCATTAGTTCTCTGCTCCAGTTCTGCCACGAGGTGTTTTCTTAGTGCCAGCTTGGGGACTTCCCAAATACCACTATTGTTTAAAATGGCTTGCTGGATACAGAGCATTTCCTAACCAGTCTTTTCTTTGCTTTGCTGAACGACAGGAGCAGCTTTACTCTTGAAACAGATGAAAAAAGTTTCATCATTCATCATGGTTTTTATCTGCTGATACGATGAGAGAATATGTGGGGTAATGAAAACAGACTCATGTTTTTTTTATATCCCGGCTGTAAAAGACTCTTATTGGAACATTTGGTTACATGAGAGGACCTTGTTTGTCAGAAGTTGAGCGTGTTTTTACAGAAGAGACCCAGTTATTCTCATTCTCATTCAAATGAGATATTTTCTTTTTCAAATCTCATTTGTATTTGCAGATCCTCTGACGGCGTTCTTTAGATCACATTGAGCTTGGTCGTGTAATGAAATGAATACCGCGTTGTAACTCTGAACAAACATTTACTTCAAAAAATCACAACCCTGCTCTAAAAAACATGTGGGACTGTACTAAGGTCTACCAGGTTGAAACTAGGTCTTCTAGCTCTATCTAGATCTACCTGAAATAGAAAATGACCAGCTCAGAATAACCAGAGCGTGTAAAACCAACAACAGATTTAAAGGGATAGTTTACCAAAAAATGAAAGTTCTTTCATCGTTTACACAGCCTGATGTCATTCCAAACCTGTATGGCTTTCTTTCTTCTTCTGTACGGCTTTCTATTCAACCACACGAGGGTGAATAAATGATGACAGAATATATTTGTATCTAGTTTCCGCTGGATTTTTCAGCAGGCAGTAACATATTTCAAAGGAGTTCAGTGCAGTCTGTTACATCTTGTATGTTCATTTATCACTGCAGTCAATCTTTTAAGTTAATTTCTACAGAGTAACTTATCCCCCTCCAACAACAGAGCAACAAACATGTGCATCAAAATTCACCAGGTCTGTCCCATGCTAGCACATGGCACAACATCGGGCAAGCTGGCACTGCCTGGCACAGGCCGTCTTTGGAAGATTCGTCGCTCTTCACTGTGCAATCCAACATTCGGATTGCCAGGAAACCCATTCAGACACTCCAAGTCTTTTCACACCCTACATCTTTCTCCTGCCTTCTATGCCGGCCGCAGCATGAATAGTCCCATTTGCCCAAAACACTCGTGATTTGTTCCTCCACGTCTCATCCATCTATGACTGGAGCCCGATGGAAGACCCTCGCCGGCTGCCTGCTCTTCCTGCCGCCTCCCAACCTGCCACGCCGTCGCCTCATCACTCCACCTCTCTCTCCATTTCCCTCCTCCCCAGCCGAAGACACTCCATACCCACGGCGATAAGTACCATCTGTGCCATCACCCGCCAACTCCTGCCCCTGAGGAACGAGAGCTATGGGGCGGCTTCTCTCGTGCCGCCCTCCTACCTTTCCCCGCGACGCACATCCGATAATTCCTCTCTTCTCTGTCCCCCGTGTCTGGACCAGGAGATGAGATTTAGGCGGCCTCCAGCCTGCTGTGGTTTCTGGCCATGGGTGTAAAGCTCCTGGCAGGCGTCTCGAGTCTTTGTGTCACAGCTTACAATGGAGCCTCATGTTGGAAATCCATCTAAACCATGTCCATGTTCCTCATAGTCTGTCCGCTACCTGCCCACACCAGGATTTACCCTGTTCTCTTTTGAAACAAACTGTGCTTCACACGCTTGCTTTGTTGTGGGTGTATAGCTCCTGTCGTGCCTTGTTTCTCCTAAAAAAGAGAAAAGAATGGACAGTTGAATGTGTGTTTAAGAAAACTGACAATCCTTACTAAAAATGTGATCAAGTGTGCTGGTAAGTTTCTTTTAAACTAAAAAGTAAAGGTAAGGAAGCATATTCATTGTTTACGTTTCATGAACTTTTCAGAAATAAACTTAAAATTACACTTAAGTTATACTGACAGAAAGGTCTAAGAATATTCTGCCCATACTTGTACTACACTTTTGATCATAATATATGTAAAAGTATATTGACGTATTCTAAACCTACTTGTTCCCCATTAAAAGAAGCCTATTAAACACTTTTTTTACATAATAATTGTATAAAGTTTTTATTGTAAACAAGTCAGCTGTGGGCTGGAATAGCTTACAATAAAATAAACAAATAAATAACACATTGGACCTTTAAAGATTTATTTCAAGTACAGTATAAAAAAAGAATACCTAAATAGAAGCACACTGTAGTAGTATACTTGTGCAAAATTACAAAAACAATACACAAGAAAATACAATACAAATACAAATAAACTTAACTTCCAGGAAAAAAACTAATACATTTCAAGTACTTTATAACAAATAATAACTAAATAGGAACAGGTAGTATTCTGTTGCTACACGTTTATTTGTAACCGTAAACTGGAGGTCTTATTAAATTAATATACTAAATAAACTTCAAAGTGTACTTAAATATTGGACTTCTATTAGTACACATATAAGTTCACTTCTAGTATAGTTGCAGTACAAACACAAAAAAATGTTGCCGTAAAAAAAAGTTTTAGGAACAAAAAGCGGGCCAATTTATCGTGGTCCAAAGTACATTAGTATTGAAATAACACTACCAGTACACTGATACAAGCATACTTAAACACATACTTACAATATGCTTTTGTTTTACTTTAAGTAGCCTACTGTATAAAAAAATCAAAATAAAGAAGACCCACTTTTGTAAGGGTAACGGCAAAAGAACTTTGCAACACAACATACGACATACATAGACAGGCAAACGGAAATGGTTTCATCACGCGTACAAGTTCACAAGGTCTCAAGAGGCACACAAAGCAAACACACCATGCTGAGTTCCCTTGCCGAACCATTTCAGAGTAACGATTTGTCCTTGTCAAGGGATGACACATTTGTGTTGATGAACATTGACTGTGTTAGATTAGCCAGAGCGCTGTTTCCTGTTGTGATCCAATCCACTTCAGCAAGATTTGAGTTTAATACAGCAGCGGGCGTCTGAGACCATCTATTTCCAATCCAGAAAGTAAAGAGAGAAAGAAAATGATAAAGACTTAAAGAAAACCAAAATGCCGTTCTGGCGTCATCTTTAAGAATACACACGAATCGCCGAAACAGAGACGGAGGATTAACCTTTTCCCCGCAGGTGGGAGGGCGATAGCAAACGGCGCAAATTTTTCGTCCGGGCTGTTCGGTGAAGCCGCTCTCCGTTGTATCCGTGAGCGACTGAATATGCTGGACCATTAGAAGGTCAAAGTCATCAATTACACTTATGCACAGCTAAGAGGAGTGCTCCTGCAATCCAGTGTGAGATTCTGCTTTAGAGGAGAGGGTGTCTGAGATGTAGGTCACAGCAGATTAAGACAAATGGATGTATCCTCCTAAAGAATCCATCTCCATTTGACGTCGGACCGCAATTACACCGAGTAAAGACACACAAGAGTGGAGCACAGGGTCAATAAATATGTTTACACTGCTCACTTTAAGATTCATTTTCATAATTAGATGGGAAACAAGATCGTCTCTCACGAGGCCTTCGTGGAGTTTTACCTTATTATCGGTTTATTTCTCTACTTTGGTTTGTGGATCGGATGGATGGAGCCACATGTACACTGTAAAACAATTCAGCAATTTTACATACTGTACCGTAAATCTTTCACAAAATGCATTCGTGGTGTGTTTGTGTGCTTGTGGTGCAACATGTATTCATGATTCTGAAGCACAATTGGTAGAGCCCTGCTTGAAAGGTCATGAGTTTGGTTTCCAGGGAATACTTATACAAATGTCCCATGAAGGCACTATGAATTAATATCACCATTCATATCTCTTTAGAAGAGCACAACATTCCTCATAGATCTATTCGCTTATTTTGCTGTCAAAATGCACCCCGTTGATGTATTTACCTTTGAAATGTACAAATCGACAAAAAAAAATTCTGTGTTATGGTGCTCTTTGTTGCATATAGTAAATGAGGACAAAGTAAACATATTAAACAAGATAAATAGTATATTCCTTATTTTCACAATAACTGCACGGTTAATAACGGATATCACAATTAAATATTTCAATCTATTGACAGTAAAACTGTGCAGTACAGGCCATCATCTGCACAAACTTATTCTGAAATGTGAAGTACTTGAGTATTTTATGCTAAGTATCTGTATTTTACTTCACTACATTATAAAGCATATTATAATCTTAGGGGCGATTCACATTTTTCGTCTAAAACCGTAAAACAACGTTTTTTCATCTCGATGCAGCGTCGTCGCTCTGAAAAAAAAATTTGCCTACATATACAGTTTTTCTCGATTGATCTCATTTTGGAACCAAATTCTTCAAATACATTTGTATATGTTTGTTTTACATGTAATGCCTTAAAAATCGACTTTCTTTTACACAAGAAAAATCTTGGCAAAAAGTGTTAATATTAATAATCATATTAAAGTCCTTGTTTTTTTTATGTTATCATGTTTTTAATGTGTTTTATTGTGTTAGTTTGCTGTATTTTTTTAGTTATTATGGCTTAAATCAAAACAAACCAACTGCTGTATGATTGATATTAATTGGAATGCACAATAAAAAACATGATTTTTGGACATTTCTAAAAACTGAGTTACCTTATTTTGGAACCAAACTCTTCAAATACATTTGTATATGTTTTTTACATTTAATGCGTTAAAAATCAACTTTGGTTTACTCAAGTTAAATCTTGGCACAAAATTGTAATACTAAATGTAAAAAATCAACACGTCCCATCAAATGTATTGGAGTAGAAGGAATGACATACTGTACACTATACTCAAGTACAAACACTGCTAAAATAAAGATATTTCAAAATGTACTTGAGAGTAAAAAGATTTAAGTATTTCCCACCAAATCGCAGCGAACGTGACATACGAGCTGTCACTTTGAGCGACCCTTGTTCCAGTCCTTGCTCGCGGTCACTTCCCGACTTCTGTTCCCCTCACTTATGATTTCTTGACATCCCCTCGACTGCCCTGTCTAACAAAGGCCAAAAACACAACATAACGCCTGAGCGGATATAAATGTAAACACAGTCCATTATGTTTGAAGTGAATGTAAACAGAAGGGGAGAAAATGGGATGCGTGTCAAAATATCATAACCTTGCATTAGGGCTTGCGACATAAATGCAGCCTAGGACATCTTACTGCCCCTCTTGGACATTTCTGTATCTTATTTCCACATATTTCCCCTATGCTGATGAAAAACAAAGCACGAAATCACGAATTTCCAATAAGCTTCTTACTGGTCACTGACAGAGGTCTCTTTGGGGAGATCTTTGTGACAGTATGGTAAATGGTCGATGCTGTTTTGAGGCTACGACTGTGTTGGCAGTCTAACCCCACAAATATAGAGAGAAACCATCCGGAATGACCGGTGCAGTAAAAGTATGCAAACCCGGATCCCTCTCTTTTTCTTCCCCACGTAGACATGCACAGCCAAGGTCATTGGAATGGGAGTCAGGCTGCACCGGATGAGCCCTGGGGTCCCATTCATCCAGAGGCGACAACATCGATGACATTAAACAGACCTGACTGACCTGAACTTCACAGCGTCACATTCAGAATTTCTACAAGATGCGTACTTACAGTCTCGTCCTTCTTCATTTCTCTGGCTTTCTTTCAAAAAAGGCCTTCAGGACAGAAAAGATGTCCTCGGAGGTCTTCTCTGTGTCCTTGCTGGATTATAGCACCATCCATTACGTGAGGCTTTTATCTAGATTTCCATCATGTTGCTTGACCCTAAGAGCAAAAAAACGGGTTACTTTTTATTCGAAGGGAACAGAATAAGGGGTCATCTTTTACTCCGGTTTTTCGAGCTAAATATATAGACATCTGCTTTCCCTGACACTAGTGAAAGACTTTTAATTAAGTCATTAATTAGATATTGTAACTGACACCCCACTGGTCTACTTTTAAGCGCGGACCGGAGAGATATTTTGAGAGAGAACGAGAGCTGGAGCTAAGGGCTTTTGAGTTTTCCAATGTTAATCACATCGCATCATATTTAAGGAGGCTAAAGATGGCAAAAAAACGTTCAAACCCGTTTACATTCAAAAAGTCGACACTGTGCGTAAATCACGCTTTCACGGAGCGTCTGTCATGGCTGAAACCGTTCTGTGAGTAAACGTATGCGTAGGAATACAAACATCACAAATGCAAGGTGGGAGGCTAAGCTTGTTTGGGGCTCTATTTGTACAGTGGAAATGGAAATGTGACACAAATCCGTGTTTAAACAAAAAGAGAGCCATTTCATCATCTGGAAAGATACCTATGTCTTAAGGACAAGCACACAAGCTACAAAGACACATACAACTGGCAATGTGAGAAGTCACTTTAGAGGGGAAACGAGAGGGGTCCCGCTGGAAAATCGGGATTAAACTTCTGGAAGTGGTTTATGGTCACGAATTGGTCCAAGAATCTTAAACTGGTATCAGCAGCTTTTCGATTTTCTTGTAGAGTCCACTCGATGTCGTGTTTTACAGAAATCTGAAGAAATTCAGTGTACATCCAAAACAGACGTTGTAAATAAATGTTGTGTATTTAAATATATATATATATATATATATATGAATACTGTATATAAAATATACAGTACACATTTTTCGTTTGTGTATTCAAAAACACATATAAATATACATTCCACACACATCTATTTTGGAATCGATGAATTGCTCGAATTTGGAAATGTGGGTGGTTTAAAAAAACAATGATAAGAACTTTGAGATGCAATCCGTAAATTTTCTCTCTATATCCCCATCTCGGTTTCAACATAAGTTTGCAGGTTACTTCATGTACTTAAAGGTCAAATGTGTCTTTTTGAGGAGGATGTATTGACAGAAATGCAATGTAATATACATTGCTATGTTTTCAGATGTGTATAAAGACCTTACATAATGAAGCGTTATGTTTTTTATCTTATAATGGACTATTTCTATCTACGTACATACATTGCAGGTCCACTTGTATGGAATTTGCCGATGCTGATTCTACAATAGCTCTAAATGGACTAACACTCCTTTGGCCAAGAAGCGAAAACGTGACAACATATTTGTCCTGTGAGAGCCACCTAAATGCTTCGAAGGGGAGGGGCGGAGTGAGCCATTGGTTGCAATTCCCAACCTTGACGCTAGATGTCGCTAAATGCTTCTTTAAAAGTCAAACGACCCTAAAAAAAATGTCCATGCAAAACTGTTCCCAACAGCTCAAATAATAAATTATAAATGGGTAGTTGACAAATAAACCGTTCCATCTGTCCTATGGTGTGACAGCAAACAAAATGTAAACCAACCTTTTAAAAACATATAATCTCATTTTATTTATAATATAAAATACAAAAGAGAGATTTATCTTCATTGTTAGTTTATGTTTCATAATTTCTCCCATGTCACACCATAGGAGACATTTTATTTGTTAACTACCCACATATTATTATAAGAGTCACGTTGTGAATCGGGGTAAGGTAAAAAAAAATGATGAATGTTTTTTTCTACTTTATTTTTGTTTATTTTTATCCAACAAAAAGTTACGAATTGCAGCTTTTAAATAGTCAAACATAAAACCGGTGTATGTTATAATACAGGCAAAAGCATTTCAAATTGTCAAGAAAGCTACATGAGATGCAACATGCATGGGGTGCAAAAGAATCGCAAATCCCCTGACAAGATCAACATCTCTGATTGAGAGTAAACAGACCTCGAATTGATAAACAGGAAGTGGAAACACAGCCCTGGGGCTCGGTTTGTGCTGGATAATTAGCAGGAGTCACCACAACATCTCCAGTGGAAGTGCAGATGCTCGGGGAGAGATCTGCGAGCATGCCACACAGGAATGGAGCAACATTGGGGAGGAACAGCTGTTATTTTGATGACAGAGCTGGCTGAAACGGCAGCGGAAAAGCGAAATGATGGATGGGTGCGAGTCATGGAGGTCATTAAGGGAAGAGAGGCACGCATCTCTTCCCGGTGACATCACTCATGATGGCTGATCAAGTTAACATGTCACTCTGGAGAGATGATCGGGAGCCGGCCAGCAGAAAGAAAGAGAGACTCGGGCTGCAGAATATTGATGAGAGGACGTGCAGAAGCAAGACATAAACGAAGAGGGAGACGCGAGAAAATGTAGAGCGCGGAAGAAAGAGAGAAAGATGGATCACTACAGTAAAGCGTTTTCTGGGATTAGAGCCTTGACAAGTCGCTTGACATTTCGCCTTCAAGATGCTACAAGCGGCGAGTGACAGAGAACTCTGGAAGAGTGACAGACAGAATTCTGGGGGAGTACATGTCCTTTTCCCGCGAAGAGAGAAAGTGCAGCGCACGCGCTATCTCCCTTCTCATGTCATAAACCGTTCCAGTAAGAAGATCACAGAGAATGACCTCTAAGCGCTACTCGGGAAACGCACACACAGTCACGAGTCTAATGCAGTCGGATCTTTTGATCCTACGACTGAAAGTCTGCCACTTCTTAAGCATCAGAATCCCACCATATTTAAAATGACTTAAAAATCGCTGAAGGTGTTCACATAGGGCTGCGCTTCTCAGCTAGCAGCCTGCAGGCTAAATATCTGGCCTGTAAATCATTTTAAACGGCACTCGGATTTATTTTGATGAAGTCACGGTTCTGACACAGCAAACTGTTCTGGATGTAAAAAGTAGCCGCGAGTTCAAAAGCATTCCGGGGATGGGCGGTGGTTTAAATACGACACTTTTATCATTACTCTTTTTTCTGGACATCATTTTCAGTCACATCTGATCCAATTTGCACATATTAATGGATATTTGCACAAATTTACTTGGATCAAGATGCAAATGTAAAGAAATTAAAACGATGTTCTACAAAGTTTGCACCTCAGGTGCCCAAGGTTTTAAAGTTATTATGTTAATAAAAAAACATGTTTTGATAAAAGTTAATGCTATAGCAAGTCACATTTGTTTGCATTCAGAACTTTTGACGGCGTTGATATTACAGCGAGAAATTCAGAAATTATAATTTAATTTCTCCGATTATATTCATCACACAGGATTACTGGAAATGTATTTTGGTATGCTTTCAATATTAGATTTAAAATTAAAGTGCTTTGATTTGATAATCACATCTGATAATGTTTGGCCCCTCTAAATTTTACATGAATAATCTGGCCCTTGAAAGCACTCGAAGGGTCCGACAGAAACACTCTCCAACAGCACACATGCAATTATCCTAAAAAAGAGGTTCCGTGTTGTACATATGCCATTATGGCTCAGGGAACAATTATACGTGTCTAAGTTGTTAAAAAGGACTCTATTTTTATCAAATAGGTTATGTTTTATATTCTAAATAAACACATTTCTGCACAGTAATACATTAAAGTTTACATTTAGTCATTTAGCAGACGCTTTAATCCAAAGCGATTTAATTCCCGGAGAAATAAGCAACATGTCATACAGGTGCTAAATACAAAGTTACTAGTTTCAGGCAAAAGCTAGACCAATACCTGTTGAGAGAAAGAGAGAGGTTTTTTTAATACATGTGTTTACACTGCTGTAGCGATTATTAATATTTAATGTCGATTTTTGTAAGTACTTGTGCATTAGGCAGGATAATGCACATTCATCCGGTAATTATAGCAGAATGTAGCGCATCAGAGTGACACAAATCCTGATCACATCGGATTTATTTTTTGATCATGACTGGCTTATTCTACATTATCCCTTGAGCAGACGTACATTACAGACCTGCGGTGCATTAGTGCCGATTCAGGTGTCTCAACCAAACCTTTAGAACCAGATAACTGGATGGAGAACTACGCCGTGAAATTATTTTGGCCTTGCTTTGCGAGGTTACCTGATTTACATTCATTCTGCAAATCGGGGGGTACAATAAATCAACTATCAGTGGGTGCTTTTAAAGGGACAATTGATCCAGAAAATATTACTCGCCTTCAGGTCATTGCGAATCTGTGAATTTCTTTCTTCTGCAGAACACAAAAGAAGATTTTCGAAGAACGTTGGTAACCAAACAATGTTGGCCCCCATTGACTTCCATTGTATGGACACAGTACCACAGTGACATTTCTCAAAATATCTTCTTTTGTGTTCCACTGAAGAAAGACTCATATACATATTTTGATCGACATGAGAGTGAAACATTATGACAGAATTGTTGTTTTTGGGTAGGTGAGAAGATGTCAGGCTACTTTTGTGTTTCTTATAACTTCTCAGAAAATAAGCCTGACAGAGTAACCTTCACTTTAAATAGCTGAGTGGCCCATATTCAATAATTTCGCTTTATGCAACAAGAGCCAAGCAATTATGAATCAAAAGTACTAAATATTCAAGAAATCTGAGAAAATAGAGAGCAAGTTTATAACTGGTAAAAAAGTAATAATATTTCAAGCTCTCAATCTCAGATCAAATAACAGCGTGCACCTTTAATGAATTAGTTTATACATTTCTTCCTGCAATTCATTTCAACGTTACTAACTCAGATGCAGACCCCACTGTTATTATACCACGCGTGACTCACGGTCTTTAGCAAAAGCTTCAGGCTATACGGGGGTCGCTGGCATCAACTTTAATAATAGCGCATGTTTGATTCAAAGCGGAAAAGCAAACAGCACAATCTGAAGAGTATTGGGGTCATGTCAGATTCCTGTGTAGTTCGTTGACCTCGCGCTTCGCAAACAAGGCATTTACTCTCTACTTTCATCGTACGCTAATTCAACAGGGGCCGGCAGACCCATAAAGCGAGCGCTGTCGATATATGTGTGAGGTTAAGACTCAATTTACTTTCTTTTTCTCTTGTCTCCTGAAAGCTCATTTCCCTAAGGGCAATTATAATAAGAGAATCGATGCTTGAGTGAATTTTAATTTGTAATATGAAGAGAGGGAAAGATATTTCAATCTACAGTCTGACTATTGTCATTAATGGAAAGGACGGTGAGGCAGAAAGAGAATTTCAACGCTGGACTTTATGACGGAAACAACGCCGAATAAGAATTGTTTCTGGGAGTCAAGATTTTCTTGACATGATCTCTTTCTGACCATTAGAATTGAACGGTCTGTTTTTGCTACTGTACTGCACCTTTAAAGCTGCAGAAGTTACGATTATGTTTTCTTTCGGTAACACTTCAGTATGTGGGCAATTCTCACTATTAACTTGTTGTTATTAGCATGCTTATTATTGGCACACTGGCTGTTTATTAGTACTTATAAAGCACATATTCTGCTTGACCATACTCTACATCCCTAATCCTACCCACTACCTAAACCTAACAACTACCTACTAACTATTAATAAGCCACAAATGAAGAGTTTATTGGGGGAAAAGTCGTAGTTAATGGCTTGTTTATAGCGAGAATTGGCCCATATACTGAAGTGTGACCTTTCTTTCTAATTGTGACGTGTATCTAAGTGTCTTTGGTTCTGAAATGTGATAGATGGAGTTGCTGGATTTCATCCTTTGGGAATTGATTGGATGTTTGGAATTGGGAAGCCTGGCAATTGGACAGTCAATATAGTCCCACCCTTGGGATAAGACGTGCCTCAGGCAAAGTAGAAATGTAATAATAATAATGATGATGATAAAAACAACAACAGCAATAATAATAATCATAATTATTATTATTATTTAGTAGTAGTAGTAGTAAAAATAGTGATTTTATTATTGTTATTATTATAAATAATGAGCTATATTTGTGTCATTGTTGTCATTTATGTATTGTCATAAATCGTTTATAAATAACACTGCAACACTTTACAATATTGATTATTTTTTATTTCATGATGACTTTAAGGAAATAATCATTCTAACTGTTTCACATGTAAGAAAAGGTAACACTGTTTAGTAATGGATTGCAGGTTTTCTTGGGGGGGTTCTAGTTACAGTAAACAATATGGATAAACATATCCTGAGTATGACCTTGAATAAAAACAACATACTGTTTTGATGTCAGGCACCTAGCATTCAAATTAACATACTTTAATAAGCATAAGACAACACAGATGAACATCCACTCCAGTCGTGATATTATGAGATGATTCATTTCTGAATCTATGTAACTGCCCTTCCAAGCACAGCTTTTCAATAGACTCCAAGTCATCTAGCTCTCTGTGAAATGAACTGAATTAATCGGGTGTGACTTCAAGACACACAGTCTATTGTAATTTTTCTCTTTTTATCACTCTTTAACTGACTCACTCGTTCAGTCGTCCAACAACTGACCCTTCACTTAGCCTCCTATTTATAACGTCCCTGACCAATCTTACCTTGGCAACTGTCGCATCCTTATTGCACAGAATGTTTCACTCCTTTCTAATAAGTTTATAAACGTTCTGTGAGTTGGATTGTTTTGAAAGAGAAAATGAAAGAAGTTCTCAATGTAGTTGCCAGAGCAATTCCTATATGCACCTATATGTGTAAAGCTTACAATGAATTTGTAGAAGCTTGAGAAAAGATTGTTTACCTTTTTTCTCCTCCTTGAACTTCGCACAGACAATTAATTTAACTCCACAGGAGGTGCAGTTTATTCATTCGTACATTTCTGTCACGAAGAGACCTGCGAAAACAAAAAGTGTGACAGTTGTGCTAACAGTCCAGCACGTTCATGGAGCATAAAAGTCTCTTAATTACCTGCCTGTTTGTTTCACGTTCAATAATCTGACATTCTCAAAGATACAACTAAACTCAGCACCAGTGTGTTATGCGCTCCCCCGCACGACCTTTACCAAGATGTCACACCTCTAAACAGTAATAAAAAATTACTTTAATTCCCGAGCTCAGATTCATGGCACAAAGATCTTCGGGGAGTAATGACATGAGAGCGCTGCATTGAAATCATATAAGAGCAGCGTGTTTCATTGCACACCATCTGCTTTACAAGAGTCCCAGCAGGGCTGTCTTCAGAAAGTGGGGTACGGGGTTCTTTCTGCAAGATCTCGTGTCAACGCTTGCCAGCAGCTCCCAAACTATCAGATGCCCTAAAA
The DNA here is from genome assembly GCA_006030095.1 of Triplophysa siluroides. Taxonomy (NCBI): domain Eukaryota; kingdom Metazoa; phylum Chordata; class Actinopteri; order Cypriniformes; family Nemacheilidae; genus Triplophysa; species Triplophysa siluroides. The sequence continues at coordinate 1,523,561 of VCII01000203.1, read as the reverse complement.
TGGTGCACCAGTTTTTAAATGAAGTTTAAAGAAAATATTATATAAAAGAGAAGCTGGAAGAGCGGAAATTAGGAAGTCTTGATCTCTTTGTCCCCCAGCATGGAATACAATTTCACTATGATTTGGAAGGATCTCGGTAATGATGATCTGATAACTGATAACTATGGCCCTGAGGATGTGCAACTGGATGAAAGATTGTTTGCGGTTCCCTTAAGTACTTAACTAAAAAAGTTTTTGGACATTCTTTGAAGTATACCATCTGATAACATCACCCTACTACATTTTTGTACAGGGATGTAAATTACAACTGTATTTGATGGATTATTTGACCAGACAAACAAGACATGACACATATATGTCAAATAATTTGTCTTGTTTGTAAGGTGTCACTTCAATAGCAATTGAGCTCTAGATTTTGAAATGTACACCCATGTGACACCAAAGCGTATTTGTCTCCTCATTAATTTAAAGACTTAAGATCATACAGTATATTACATAAAAACAGGGTTGCCCTTTAAGATGAATGTCAAATCAAAGTCAATTTTACATGTCCAACTTCAATAAGGAACAGCTCATCCAAAACATAAAATGTAATAATTTACTCATCCTCTTGTCACTTACTTTCGTTCTTCTGCATTTGTATTTATTTGAAGGATTTCCCGGCTGCTCTTTTGTTGTGTAATGATGGTAAATGATGCTGTCAAACTCCAAAAAAATACGAAATGTCAAAGGCACCGTACAATTCATCACCTTGGAAGGAATTACAAGGTTCTGAGATTTATTCACATATTCTTATTCTGTCAAAACGTATTTACATTGTTTAATGTTTTTTCTTTACATTGTGTACATTTTGGGGGATTTATCTACAAAGTCAAATGAAATGCAAAAACTTTTTCAGAATGCGGATAGAAACGTATCATTCCAAGACGCGAACGGTAAAACTCACACAAGGTTATAATATGAAATACAGTGCAGAGCGATATGAACTTGTAAATAAATAAATCATTTAGTAAATCATTTTTGTTATGCATGTCATCCAATATAAGCAACTGGAATTCCACCTTCTCAGATAAGTAAGAACAATACAATCTCACAGCAAAAACGTAACGTAACAGGTCATTTAGGCTAATTCGTACAAACCTTATTCGTACATTTCAGTACAATTTGCTTTCATGCCAGTGACATTAGGTTAAGGGGCGGGGCTTCAGTATTGCTTTTTTTTCTAGAAATCATACGTTATTGTGCGATTCAGAAGGTACGAATTCATTCGAATTAGCCATCTAGTAAAAACATTACGAATTTAACGGAAGTTAACGCCATCTAGCGGTGAGATTGCATATTGCAACCAACGGCTCACTCCACCCCTCTCTTTCAAAGCACTACGGTGGAGCTGACACAGTACTAAGATGTCGTCACGTTTTTGCTTCTTTTCTGAAGGAAATAACGTATTTACGAATCACGCTCTGTAGAGCAGTTTGTCCATTTAGGGCTACTGTAGAAACAACATGGTGAATTCCATGCAAGTGGACCCGTGGTTTATGTAGATAGAAATAGCTCATTCTAAGGTAATAAAGACATAAAGCTTCAGTATGTAAGGGTTTATACACTTCCGAAGACATAGTTATGTAAATAATTTTGCATTTCTGTCAATTGATCCTCCAAAAAACACACAACTCTAATACTCAGGTTACATCTTATTACTTTAAATTGAATTGATACCTTTTACTATTGTAAGACTGGCGAATTCCACACATTCCTTACATAACCCGTCATTCCTATTACATGCTCAAACTAAAAATACTATTATATATTCATGCGTAGTTGTTAAACGTCCTCCGCAGACCTTCACGTGAAGTTCAAAGCAGCTCATTTGCAAACACCGCAGGACTCAACCCATTCAGTCTGGAATGAGCTTAAAAATGTTATTCTTTGTAAAACTATTTGAGTCTTTATTTTAAAGATAAATACAGAAATATAATTACTACAGTCAAAATGTTGCATTTCATTGCGTTAAAATTGGGGATTTTTGGATGTTTTCAGATATGGTTGAGTTGTGCAGTAAACATTATTGCCCTCTTGTTTTTGCCTTTTACAACTTGCAATTGCAGATTTAATGGGGACTGGACACACAATCTTTAAATAGTGTCCATATGAATACATTCAGATTTCAATCCGCAAATAGATTACTGGTAAGTGGACGTGTGTTATTTTCCTTTGACCTCTTTGAAGAAGTCATGCTATGATGTTAATGGCAGATGGAGGATGAACACATGCTGTTAAAAGCCAGAGATGTTCTGCTCGAGCTTTTCCTTCATGTTCACTTTGAAACCCGGCAACCTACAATCGCAAGAAACGCGAGTCCAACAAGTTTTTCCACTTAGCCCATTTGCTCACTTACACACATAGACGTTTCCCATCTGGGAGAGAGCACAGAGATGAGGAACATCAGCTGAAGCGAATTAGACATATTACAGACAAGCTGCACATGCATGACTGAAACATCTCTGAGAGATTCGCAGGCAAAAGACATGATGTATATCCCACAGACAAGCTAAGTCGGTGACCGCTTTAAACTTAAACCCACCTCACCTGTCACAGAGACCCGCCGGTCTCACATAGAAGGTCTTTAAAACTCATCCTAGGATGTGGAGAGGTAGTGTTGGAGAGCGAGTTGAAGGACAAGGGCTGACCTTTTTTTTTCATTTGAGCGGAGCCTCTATCCAGGTTGAGAACGAACTCTAATGAGCAGAACCCATCACTGGAGATGCCAGCTGCCTCTTTCAAACACCAGCGCTCACATTTTCTCCCTCTCTCTCTCCTTGTCAGTCTTCCGTGACGGCACCGCACGCCTCCAGGTTCGGCCCTGATCTCCATTATGGTCCTCCTATCTGCCACTGGGTGTCACGGGGCCCAAATTCAACCACAGGGCCCTTGTCAGGACCAGGCAATGAGGGACGCGATGAGAAAGGCGGAGGGTACGGTGCAGAGGATGGATGGAGGGCTGGAGAGTGACTGCCTCCCTCATCACCGGCTTCTTTCTCTCGCCCCCTGTCAGAATCGGTGACAAGAGCCAGCCTCATACAAACTTAATGAAGCGTCTTGGTGAAGGAGCGGGAGCCAGGGCTCACAGATTGAAGGCCGTGTGTGAAGTTCGGGGAGGGACAGGTTATGCCTGACATCCACGGCAATCACTCTAAAACTCCAGCAAGGATCCATTGGTGAGAGAAAGCGGTACAAAAATATCCTCTCTTGGACTGTGACTCTCGAGCGTTATGGTTTTTTTAATGGCAAACAGAGAAATGAAACGGGTTGTTGTAACTGTAAATATAAGTGATGGGAGATCTCCTACCGTTTTTTATCAAAAGCCGGTTGCTGAAGATGGAGTCAAATCTGGCCCTGTTCCACTCGATCCAAGGAAAAAAATTGGTTTGCGCCGGCCTGTTGGTCTTGAAACAGGAACTGTTTGGTGGGATAAACAAAAGTTTAGTTTTTAAATTAACCAATTTATTTATCTAATATATTTATTTTTTTATTCAGTCAATTGTTTTGGGTGAAATTATTTGCGCGCAACTACTGTTACGGAACCTAATTGCATTAAAATAAAATAAATCTTAAAAAAAATAATGTGTAGTTGGAACAAAATTGCCTAAATTAAAAGGCATAAAACTAGCTTAAAGCCGATCTCATATTAATCTCGAGTATCTATAGAGTAGTATTGCATACTTTGTATCTTTGAAGAGTATTTAGTAGGATCACATTTATAAAAAATAGACCAAAGCACGTGCGCACCCATTGACAACAAAACACAGACATCAGTTTCAACATGCGGTTCATGTCCGGCATCTTTTAGCGCGGGGACGGCTCCATATATCACTTTCAAACGATCTCCAAATCCAGCGTTATATCCACAGTTTATATAACATTCATCACCCAAATGTAGTGAACCAACAAACATCTGAACTTCACGAACGTATGCTCTCTCTCTCTCTCCTGCACACAAGTGAAAGTGACGTCTGCGCATGCTCCTTGCTCCTTGCGGCCGCGTGCTTTTCCGGGAGAATTGTCCAATAAGGGACCAAGAAAAAATTGTTACGAAACAGTTTTATATGTTCGAAACAAACTAATACTACGTTACTCGTTTCTTGACAAGTTGACCATGTTAAGCATGAGAAGACAGCACGTTTAACATAAGAAGTCTGAATGCATGAAACACCATTGCAGGGCCGCTTTAAAATAAAACCACATACAATAAAATCATATCAAATAAAATAAAATAGCGTCAAAATGTCTTTAACATTGGTTGACCAAACAGAATGAGGCAATGTTGTTTGTTTGAGTCACTCAAGCAATTTAAACGAACAGATTGAAAACAATGCATTTCCTCTTTAAAATGTAAAAAGTTTATTCTTAAAAATAGAAGCACAATTCTTAAACTTGAATGTGCCTTTTCATGAGTGGCCACTCACGGCTGCGTTTCTCTCTACAAGCATGACATCGGTATCCTTCTCGTGCGACAGCAGAAATCGGTTTTGGGCCCTAAAAATAGCCTTAAAAAATCTATGCTGCTTTCTCCATTCCCTCACTCTTTTTTTCTTTCCCTTTGTGTTTTATTCCCTCCAGCAAGTTGATGCCGTAATAATTCAGCACAACTTCAAATATCTCAGCAGTTGTAAAAACGAAATCACCTTTCTTTGGAGTCAAACACAGAATGATGAACACATACACGATTTCACCGAAAGATTGTTTCAGAGAGGCTTTTCTGGTTTGGGAGAGCAAATACTTGACAATATCTGTCAGACATTACAAGCAGAAAGTACATCTGGCCCAACGGCGAGGTATATATGAGCAACAGGGACAGATCATTTTTGTTCTACAGAAAGAAATGGGTGTGCTTTTATGACACAAAAGATCATTGTGCTGTCGGACCTGTGCCTGTGGATTTCAATTAGATTGTTATCTAGATCGCCAAACTACAAATGCTATATGATTTCTAAATGGGTTTTCTGTCATGACTAGTCTTTAAAAAATGATTTATTACCATGGTACCATTGTGATCTTTGCATGTAATCTGCCTTTTTCGAAGTTGCTAGTTGTTCACCATAAAAAGATACAAAGTGGGACTGACTTTATGCCAATATTCCAGTATTTCTGCTCCACTTCACACACAAATCTTTTTAAAATGAATATACAGATGACCTCTTTATATTGCACAATTTTTCATTTGAGAAAAAAACCATGTTGATAATTTATACAAGCTAACAGGTTTCACAACAACAAATACAACATGTGACAGAATTATTGACTGTAACATCTTTTTTAATGGTGTAAGCGTGCATTGTGTACATATTGGATTTTTTTATCTTCAAAGCAAAACTTGATGTTTTCAAATACTCACTTAGCACGTCAGTCATAATGTGAAAATTCCCTCTAATGTTAATTTCTGTATAAACCTCTACAACCTAAGATACCTCACATGGCCATTAATGGTCCAGGAATAATAGGCTATGGACGAAAACTTCCGCATGACTCACAAAGTTATAGAGCACTGAAGTGGTGAATTGAAGCTTTCAAAAAAAATATATATATATATATATTTATGCTGTATTTAATTATTTGGAAGCCATAATTCTTTTACGAAAGCTATTTTGCAGACCGGAAAACATATTCAAAATTATTTTATTAAATACATTTAATAACTTACCCTTAGCATTGCCTTTCCCTGGTGTCTGCATGCAACCTTGTCAGAACAAACCTGTAACCCATTAAAAACAGCTTTTAATGTAATTTTAACAAAATGAACATTTAGCTAATTAAAAGAAAGCAATACACATTTGATTTTAGTGTTTCACTTGCATAGAATGCAAAGGAAATAATTGTGGACACCTAAACCCCAGAGCGGTACACAAGACCTTCATCCATCATGTGCAATCAGACCTGAAGGCCACTCCTGCATTGAGATTACAGGTTTCCCACCAGGTGATTTGTGGCTGGAGGGACATGCCAACAGGTCTGAGGTCAGTGGTCTAAAGGTCACACTCGTCTGCGGCTGGTGGATTACAGTCTAATACCGCCTGTCACAGCGATGCAGAGAGAGCACGGCACGGAGTAATACGTGTGGACACGCAAAAACAGTGTAAGTACATGGGGGATTCGTCTTTTAAATCGGTTTCCCCCATTACCTGAACATTTGGCCGTTTCATTAATGACATAAGGCATTAAACTCATTTGCTCTGGAGTATAGCGGCAGATGTTCAATTTATGATACTGTGCACCGAGATCTAATGGCAATCGCTTGTGTCTAAGTGACAGTAAGTGTTCTTTACAATAACAGAAGGTATTTCAGGGAAAAACTAGGATCAAGGGGATCTGTAGCATAATGCTGAACAGCAGTGCTTATAGATGACTTTGCATGAGGTTAGATATAATAGTTGCTTGCCAAATCTCAGCGGAGCCAGGTTAAAGGTTTGCATAGTAAAATATAGTGTTATTGCAGGAAAGGGTAAATACAAAAAATGTTGGTAGTGAAACATGTCAAAACATTGCTACAGCATATAATTTTTGCAATCGATAATACCGTTGTTCAAAAAATACTCAACAAGATATGTTGTCTAGCTCTTTGAAGTGCCAAAGTTATTTTTTTGACTTTTTAAAACAAAAACTGAGCTGTTAGCTGTTTATAGTTTAAGCTGCTCATTTACAGAACACTGCCGTTTTTATACTGTAAATATTCCATTGGAAGAAAAAGAATGGATGAAATGTTCATTTAAGAAAACAGGCTTTACAGCAACAAATTCAAGAGGTAAAGAAAAGACAAAATGACATAACATTGTCTTTCTTAAGAAACATAATACAAAAACAATGAGCAGTTGTCACAGGTTGTTATTTTTTTCCGCGGCTGGCGGTTACAGTTGTGGCGATGGGAATAAACGGACAAAAATTCCTTTGAGCCGCTATGGTGCGACATTTCTTTCGCTTTCATTTCTCCATGAGATCAACGCGGGACTGTTCTGCATTGATTTACATTGCGAGCCGTTGGTTGAGGTTTCGGCACCAGAAATGTCGACAACAAGCACAAGCCATCAATAAAATAGAAAAAAAGAAAAATACTAAAATATATTCAAACTGAGGTTGCATTTCTTCGCTAATGTATTCCCATATGTTGTCAAGGTGGCCCGATCACGGCCCTCAGGGGGTAAAGGGGATTTCTAGCTGATGTGGCAACCCGTAACACATATCTCCCCATGGCAACTAGCCAGGACGGTGAAAAGCGCGCTGAGATATTATAGCCTGGAAGATTAAAATGGCCCCTAGCTGTTGAGAGGGTGCGCGGGGTCCCCTGTCCCATCACGCATGGAAGCAAATTAGCCAGCCGCAGCAGGGTGTGTTTTGTTATAAGTGTGTGCGAAAGAATATGTGTTTTCTTTGGCCTTGCCTCTCCCACATCTAGAGAAAAAGTGCAAGATAGAAAACACTTGTGTGTGAGAGAGAAATGTTGATGGTGGATGGATTTTTATTTGGGATGAAAAAAATGATAGATAAACTATTATGTTATTGGTTAATATGCGGGCCCGCGCTGCAAGAATCTTTCTATCTGCCAGCTGGCGCCAGAAAAATACTGTAAAATATTTTTCATGTTTTTCTTGAAAATCTTCAGTCTTTTTCTGTAATTTGATGTTTTTAACTATATTTAAAAAAAAAAATAACAGTACAACTAAAATAAAATAAAAACGGTTAAAAGTTTGGTCACATTTATTTTAAGGTCCAATACTTGGAAATTACGGATCGTACACTACGGTTCAGAACGCATGTGACCCGCAGATTAAATGTAAGTTTATTCATCATTGAGTAAGAGAGTAAAACGCACTCTCTCTACAGTTTTAGCGCCAACGTGCTCTCTCTCTCCAGTATCTGGATGAGTACAATATTAAAGTGGTTCCAGATAAACAACGACACTCAAAACTGCTCCGTCACACGGCTAATATTAGAACAAAAACATAGCTTGGTTCTAACGAAAAGAAAAACCAATGTTACTCAAAGCAACCTCCTCAGGGGTGATTTTAAGACGATCTTTCTCTCCAACGTCTCTCTGCTGGAAAGTATCTCCATAGATATCTATGAGTATATCTGCTAAAAGCCTTAGTACCGTGGGTCCTAACGCGTCTCTGCTGGAAAGTCTTTATAATATTAACGCAGGTCCTAGCTCCTGCCTGACTTTTATCCTTCTTTTATACTTAAAACCTGCAGACCTTTTATTTTATGTAATAAATAATCTTTCTACAGTCTTTCCAATTCCCACATGATCTCTTCCATGCGTCAACATGAGAACAACATCTTTTTGTACCATGGTGGCCACCGTCGTGTTTGGACTGAGCGATTTGTTGCAAATCTATAAAACACACCGCTAGCGGCCGCTGTAAATCAAAAACTGCGCCTTTAAGTTAAATCTCAAGTTCCCATCTGGCCAATAAATAAATATAAAACATACAGTACTGTCTTAAATGTGAACATTAATCATTCAGAAATCAACAGAACGTTTTTTTCCTCATTGCAATGAGTCCGAATACAAAACACATTCTTATCTTTTCTTCTACAAAAATGAATGAGCAAAAAGAGGGGAGACAGAAAGTAGCAGATAAGAGAGTCCTTCTCAATGCAGTGGTGCAAATAATATATGATCCAGCCATTAAAGGCGTTACCTCTGAAGTGGAGAAATTATGCCCTTAATGGCGATTAAAACTCCAACAGTTGCATGAATCATACATTAATACCATGTAGAAGGGATATTTTTAAAGCTAGAACTCAAGGAAAATGACCAAGACTATAATTTCTCCCCTTTCACGTTTGACTCGCAGCCCATTTGTCTACAAATGAAGCCTTCGTGAGCTCATCTCATGAAAACTTAATGTTCTATTTCAAGTGACTGTTATTGATTTGGGAATGTAAAATATGGCTAGAAGAAGTTTAAAAGAAATTTTATAAATAAACCAGATCGCATTTTGAATAAGAGGTTTGTCAAATCTGCACAGTAGCTACTACTGTGACGTTTTAGGCATTTGATTTGAGACTATAATAACGCTACTGGAAAATGAGTTTCCCATCCGAGCAAGTGTAAAACACGATTGTAAAACACAACTTGACTGCACGAAGAAAATGTCAGGTTAACTTATAAGATGGTTGCTATCTCTGTCTAATTGTTGTTGTGTTTGTGTGAAGTCGTTCGTGACGCGGACTTCATGCTGAATAATTTCATTTCGCTGTGATGGAAGTAAATTCCTAGCTCAATTACTTTTCAATAGTTAGCTTAAAGAGCGATCAAACGATTGAAAAATCGACAACAAGAGACGGAAATGGAATCAGGTGAAGAACATTGTGGTAAATGCGAGGCTCGTTGAAACATGAAAAACATCTAACCAGGCGAAATAATTGTGGGATGATAGCAGCATGCTGATGTGTTCAATGTCATACGGAGCGTGAGACAGACATTAAGAATTCAAAAAGATTGGTGTGTTTGCATTTATCGTTTTTATAGCTAAATACGGCACAGACTAACCATAACCCAAACCTTATCCCCTATGGTAAGTAAATCAACAAACACGAGGTAAATGTTAATAGTTATTTCAAGTAGTCTAAATATGAATTCATGCGTACGTCAAACAAGCAGGTTGCAATTCCATTTGGTGCCACTAGTAGTACAGAAATGATTTTAAATGTTATCAATAATGACCGCACAGGGAACGGGGTCCCACCACAGTGTCATGGCCTGCGTAGCGATTGGTTGACCTTTCCCTTTCTAACACCGCTCACTCTTTCTTCTTGTTTTGCAATGAAAAGCGAGAATGGTTATTTAGAGCGATCGTACACCCAGAGAGACCTGAAATGAGAGCGCGGCGGATACACTGATTCGGTCTCCAGAGGAAAGTCTGAGACATTTGATACCTATATCCTTCATGTCTCACACACATTCTGGATTACACAGCGCAGACTCACTTTCACTCACGGTTAAAATCTCGGCCCAGTGGGGATTAGAATTGATTACTTAATTGCTCCTCATAGGGTCTGTTACCTCTAGAGAGCAATTTGAGTGAAGCACACAGAGTCCCCACTCGATTGAAATTGAGATGTAAGTCAAACTAGTGAAATGGCAAAACGACGAGCTGCTTACATACGAAAAATCTGGTGCTTCCGTCCGAAGTTGTCTTTTCATCTCACTCCTTGGAATACATTTTCCACATTGGTGAATCTCGCAAACATCTTCAGGTCATATTGCAGTCCAAAAACAAAAGAAATACAAAAAGTATATTTTGCTTAAAGGGACAGTTCACCCAAAAATTACAATTCTGTCATCATTTCCTCACCCTCAAGTTGTTCCATATCTGCATACATTTCTTTGATCTGATGAACACAGAAAAATATATTTGGAAGAATGCTTGAAGCCAAACAGTTCTTGGCCGCCATTGACTACCATAGTTGGAAAAATGACAATGGTTGTCAAAAGTTCCCCAGAACTGTTTGCTTTTCTACATTCTTCAAAATATCTACTTTGGTGTTCAACAGAACAAAGACATTTATAAAGATTGTTTTCCTATTATGGAAGTCGATGGTGGCCAAGAACCGTTTGGTTACAAACATTCTTCAAAATATCTTCTTTTGTGTTCTGCAAAAGAAAGTGATGCGGGTTCGAAATGACAAGAGAATGTTCACTATATATGTTCACTTCCACATAGTAGTCTTCAAGTGTCTTGGAGATATTTCCACAGTTCTTCGAAATGTTTTTCTCTTTCTTCAGGTAATAATAGACAGACTTGATGATGGTGAGGGATAGATCTCCATGTGGAGGACAGGCTGTTGTCCTTGTGCATACAAAAATCTCACTGGATTATTACAAATAATGGCAAAAGGAATGTTCAGAAATATAACCTGATATTTTCTACTGGCTACAGTAAAATATATAAATAACCGGCTTAAAAGCATTTTGTGGGGTGTACATTTTAATGTAGCTTAGAGGCCATCCACACGGAAACACGTTTAGCTACGTAAAAACAAAATTGTATCGATGTCTCTGGCTGGTGAATGGCTACTGATGAGACACACAGGGAGGCTGAGCTCGACTCCATATCCAAAAACACATTTCTTTTTCTTCTTCAGAAAGTCTGCATTCAATCTAATGAAGCTCCACTCAGTAACGTCCTTGTGGCTCCATCCCTGGAGCAATAATCGCAGGTCTGTGTGTGGGGTCGGTTGTTAAGACACATGGTTGACTAGACATATCAATTCTATGTAAATGGTTTATTTGATTAATTTGTCCCATTTATATTCTTTTTAGAATATAAATCTAAAGGAATAAATAAAAACGAGATATTAAATGCTATGTGAAACATTCCAAATGTACATTTCGAAAAACATTTTAAGTCAGTATATTTTGACAAATGATAAAAGTGAATTCCTGAGAGCGAAGCATCACTTTCTTCACTGTTATGCATTGACATCTGGTATCACTCATTATGGGAACGAATAACCTTGTATGAAATATTAACATCCCTCCACAAAGCTAAATAGAGAAAGCAATATATACACTGTATTCAATTCAAAATGAATTCAGAATGAATGTTCGTTTGCTAGAGCTGAGCAAACTTCTACACCTTCTACACTGAATGAAATATTCAAAGTAACTGCCTTTCCGGATTTTACCCCAGTCATTATATCTAATATATGCTACTTCCCACAAATCATTTACATCTACGCCTGCGCAGTGGACGTCAGAACGTTTACTTTATAAATTTAGTTGTTTTCCCCTGTGATGTTACCCAAAACTTGTCCATGTCAGTGTTGTGGTCCAGAAGGATGCCCACTCGTCACGAGAACATTTTGTCCCTGAAGTGGGTTGAGATTCTCTCACTGAGTTAAATTCAGTGGGTATTACACAAATCCACCAAAATCCTATAGCCAGACTTTTTCCAATCAACATAAAGTCTGGTCCATACCGGAGCTTATTCTTGCCAAGAACCAGCCACCGGCCCACTTGGAGAAAAGACCGGTCCGACTGGCATCTGTGACCGACAACAGTTTGTTTTTAACCAATGCACACATACCAATGTTTCCTCTCTTCTAGAGCAACAATCCCCATTTTATATATTTCCAAAATCTAACACATTTGATTAAATTCATCGTGTTTTATTAGCTGGGTGTGTCAGGGAAGGAGAATTCCATAAATCACCTGTCATTACAGCCAAGTATATTTGTTGGAGTCCATTTATATTTGTTTTTTCGCCTGCCATTCCCAATGGTAATCCGAATGCTATTACACATGGATGAGACTGGCAAGGCACCACTGATAAACTTCTCAGTATGCAAATGTCAAGCAATTAAAGCTACAGCCTCCGAACTCTTTGCATTTCTAAGCGAGGTGCTGCGGCCATTTTACGATCCAGTGCCCCCTGTGTAATGCTGTATAATTTTCAACACCCTGCCATGAGGATGCGGGTGCCGGTTTCGCGCAATAATCAGCCGCGTCTGTCAGAATACAAATACGAAGAGGGAAAATAAAGTTGTAAAGTAGAAAATGCTGTTATTTTATTGTACAGAGCCTGTCAACTGAACTAGAGCTGTTTGTAGAAGCTGTTTGTTGAACGGCGAAAAGTTTAGTGCTAAACATTTCAATGCAAATTAACTATTAAATAAACAATCGTTGTTGTGCAATCACCACCCACAGAAAGCAGCCGGTGAACAGGATTTTTTGGGTGCTTCCTGGCAAATAATTTTTCAATTAGTTTTCTAGTTCTATATTAGTTATCTATTCTGCTCGGTTGTATGTTTGGAAAATATTATTGCGAAAAATGATTACGTCTAAAGAGGAAACGGAACACTGTGCCATACTGTGAATAAGCTCATACCTGAATAAACCGCTGTGTGCTTCAGTGCCAATAATAAGTATGGCAATAAAAAAATGTCCGGCTTGCAAAACCATAATCTGAATTGTCTATAAAGGTCCAATGTGCACCTTTTTGGAGGATCTATTACATTTACATTTAGTCATTTAACAGACACTTTTATCCAAAGTGACTTACAGAGAGTTCAGGGAGCAATAAGCAATATGTCAAACAGGAGCAATAATACAATAGGTGCTAATACAAAGTTATTAGTTTCAGCAAAAGCTAGACCACTACCTCTTGAGAGAAAGAGAGAGGGTGTTTTTTCCCATTTGTCTGTCATGTATTCACAGAAGAGATGGGTTTTAAGTAGTTCTTTGAATGTTGTGAGAGATGTGGTTGACCGGACCGAGTTAGGAAGAATGTTGTATTACACATGTACAGTGGTATCGTCTGGGTGAAACGAGATGTAGATCTGGGTGTCGTCAGCATAACAGTGATACGAGAAGCCGTGTGCCCGTATGATGTGTCCGAAGGATGTCGTGGAGATGGAAAAAAGCAGCGGTCCAACTACCAATCCCTGAGGGACCCCAGTGATCATGTGGTGAGCAGTGGACAGCAAGTCCCTCCATGACACCCTGAAGGATCTACCGGAGAGGTAGGATTTGAACCAGCGGAGAGGAGTGCCTAGAGATTCCTAGAGATGACAGGGTTGCTAGCAGTATCTGGTGATTGACAGTGTCAAACGCTGCAGATAGGTCTAGGAGAATCAGGACCCAGGATTTAGATTCCGCCTTGGCTAGCCCAGTGCTTCTGTGACGGATGGCAGTGCAGTCTTAGTGGAGTGGTTTGTTTTGAAGCCAGGCTGCTTGCTATTGACAGAAAAGCAATATAATATACATAACTTAGATGTTTTCAGAGGTGTATAAAGACCTTACATAATGAAGCGTTGTGTTTTTATTACCTTAGATGAGCTATTTCTATCTACATACACTGCGGGTCCCTTTAGATGGAATTCGCCATGATGTCTACCGTAGACCTAAACGGTCAAACTGATTTACTTCATAAATTCGTGGTCTCCTTCGGCAAAGAAGCATAAACGTGATGACATCTAAGTAATGTGTCGGCCACCAAAGTGCTTCTAAAGGGAGGCAAGAGGGGTGTAGTGAGCAGTTGGTTGCAATTAAACTCTACATTTCATGCACTGGACCTTTAGTGTCTCTCCTACCATTATGTTATGAGGACACCCCAGCACTCAAACAGCACCTCCCGCCACCCTTGGACTGGTGACGCGAGTGATAATGAGCGTCATCTGTGCGTTGCACCGGTCTCGCATCTCTCACGGAGGAGCTCCGGAAGCATTAAAGGAGGAGCGACAGCAGTGGAGGACGAGAGCGAACCAGGCTTGGTTTTTATGTTATGTTTTATTATGTTTGTGTGGCCGGCAGTTGACCGTGAGGGAGCTGTCGGCATTTTACTTTCGTTTGGTTGTTTGTTTATTTTATTAAAAGTTGGTTAATGTTCACCGGTTCCCGCCTCCTTCTTCCAATTCCTTGAACTTGTTACAGTTACCCTTCCTATATACCATGTCTATACCTTGTTCTCGTATTAAAAAAACTAAATAGCATTATGTTATTTATTGGGCAGTCAACGTTATTTAACACCATTAACACAACATCTGTTTTTTTCTGTCATCATTGTCTAGCATTACATTATATAATCATGCTCTTATTCATATAAAGGCCTTTAAACTATTTAGGCATTTTAGCTTCTGGTTGTGGAACACGCAACACGACAGCGTTCCCGTCTGGTGTACACATGGGCTAAAGGCTGCGTAAGAATCTGTCAGCACCAGTATTAACTTCTCTTTCGTGCTTGAATGAACAAAAACACACAAGATTATGCCAGAAAGCACATTTTGTCTAGTATTTTTGCAAGCAGAGTCTTCAACGAGTTAACTAAAGTCTTAAATTAAGGCAAAAGTTAGTGAAAATAGGAAGCGCATTAGACCTGCTTAGAGCGGCAGCTCTTAAAGGAGCCGGGTTCTTAAACATGCTGCTGTCACTAATGTTGATCAAAGAACAAAAGAAAAGAAGAAATCAATTTGATTTCGTAGCTTTAATGAGGATTCTTCTGTATTTCATGTATTTAGCAGTAAAGACTGTAAAGTGTTTGAGATTGAGAACTTTATTTACTTTCTGTATATTTCCTACCGGTTAGTCAAGTAGGAAGGGCACACTGATTATAATGGGTTTTATTAGTAGAAAAACATCATATATTTAATAAAGACATCAGTTGCAAAGCCAACCATATTAGAATGTTGGCTGCCATTCATAAAATGATGCTGTTGAAGAAATGTGTTGTTTCTACATTAATTTGGAGATTAAATGTGAAATTATTAGAATGTAAAAGTATTTTTAAAAACATAAATGCTGTGTGTGATTAGTCAGTTATTTTTTTAATCGATTGACAGCACTGAAATAAACATGTTAAACAAAATAAACAGCGTATTTTAAATTTCACTATACGTGTGCGATTTTTTTTTTTCTCTCTATAGACAGTCCTAGTTATTCGTCTTATTTATATGGCGTGGCATGTCAATACTGTTTCTACATGGTCGGGCGTTTACAACTCTCCTCTGCTCACCATATGGACTTCCGCCGCGATGCGCATGTATACACACAGACACGTGTGCGCACATTCACCGGTAAGCACACTCCCACCAGCAGACAGAGAACACGTGTAGGAAAATATGTTGCGTCAATCTTTATTTAGGGCCAAAGACGCGTCACATATAAAGGCAACAAGACCAGGTAAATAAATGGACACTTTTACTGTAACGCTTATGGAAAAGAAGATGCGGCAGTAGCCTAACAAAGTTTAAGCCCTCAGTAAATGTACTATTTGCTATGTAGGTTTGTGACAGATTATAAACCATAACCATAACGTCTTGTACATTTAGCATTAATAATATAAATAGCATTAATAAGAGCATTTCATAATGAAACCTAAGGGAAACACTGGGTGATTTAAATGATCAGGCATTTGCATTATACATTTACATTTATGCATTTGGCAGACGCTTTTATCCAAAGCGACTTACATTGCATTGTACTATACATTTGTATAGGCATAAACCATTCACAGCTTTACTGTAAATACATTCATTCATGTTTTATTCTGAAAACATGAATGGCTTAAGCCCTGGAAACTCTCTCAAGTCGTCCCCTTCCCAACAACAATTACCATGGTTTAACTAAAGAAAAAACAAAAAAACATGGTTACCGCAGAAAGCCTTTGGTTTTGCAATAGTAATCAATACACCAAAAAAACATGGTTACTACACTTTCACCAGATATAAATCATAGTTATTCTCATAAGGGCCATGTTTAGGATGTAATGAGTTCAACAACGTATCTTGTCTTTTACGTAAAGCAGAAGTTCCAGAGAAGGTGAGTTCTGCCAAGGAAAGTATTGCTTTTAGAGCAACAATAGCATTTAGCTGATGTACAAAAGACTCAGAGTTTGATCTTTGCTCCGAGCAAAACCGACTACACTGGTACCGTGACCTGGATAAACGCCCACGTGTGTTTTTTGTACTCTGGGGAGAGAGAGGTGAGGTCAAAGGAAGGAGGGTGTAATGGATCACGGGTAAAGGCTTTTGCTCTGGCTGTGGAGAACTCATTCTTCTCGATCAGAGGAAAGCACCGCCACGCTCTCCTCTCGAGGATGTTTACACTTGATAATTTTTTGAATAACATTAAGGTTGCGAGCTCAATAACCGTCTTGAACTACACTTCACGCTAATATTCTCCAAGTAAACACCAACAAGCAACGCTCAAGTAAAACAAAAGTCTGATAATTCAATACAACCTCTTCGACATATTTTCCACTTGCCTACACTCCGCATTAAGATCAAAGAAGGAAAATATATAAATAACTGAGGAAAAATACAATCACGGAAACATCTATTACATTTTTACAGCCCAGCACCTTTGAATATCATCAGGCGTCTGTGTAATTACACTGAATAATATTTGGTGAAGAGTGTGTTGAGTTGCAAATTGCTTGAAGTTGCCCAGAATATTAATGAGCTCCTAATACGGCGAGAAATGAATTCATAAAACCGCTAAAACTGGAGGCCTTGACAGATACAAGATCTCACCATGTGACCGGAGTATAAAACGGCTTGCCAATATTGGATCCTCCCACCATCTGCGGAACAAGACATGGATAGTGCTTTAAGCCCATTTACAGAGGGTTAATTGCGGTGTCTTAAAGCGACGCAGGTCTAAGTGTCTTACTCGAGAGGAAAAAGATTGCAGTTCAGGATTGTGAATAACGGTCTAGTTGTTGGCGTACTTCCATACCTCAAATGGCTTTGGGAGTCTAACCAGCAATCTTCCAGTTGATGGTCCACACCACTCAATCCCCCCCCAATAACAATGCTTTCCCTCGGACATACACGTGCAGAAGCCACGGTTATCCGTTGAATTCAATTTCTAGCCACCGTATTTCCATCTAAGTGCTTTAAGGTCGCTCTGGCTATTATGCTGTTGGGCAGATTCATTCTAACATTGCTATGAGTCATTACCTGGAAGCATTGGATGTTTTCTTTACCTCCTAAAGGTGAAGCGTGTCATTTCTGTGGATTGTAGAAACAACGATTGGTGTTTAACACCATCTGCCATTGGTCGGTCAAACAGTCCCAATCCAAATGGCCTCATTGGATAAAACAATGTTACTATTTCTGTCCCTTTGTGGTCACTAATGCTGTGACTTACATAACACATACAGTATGGCCCGTTTGCATTATCGCTTTGTATGAAAGTGTTGCCGAATGTATAAAAGTAACGTGAATGTAAAAGCGTCGGGCTTTCGATGAAAGCATCACGTGCCGCTTTGACCTTCACATTACAAGCATTGCAGATAACACCATAAAAGGGAACATTTTTAAGGTTGCTAGGCAGCAAGAACAGTGTATACAGTAAATATGTAAATATTTCAGCTGACACAGAACAGCAGAAAGCATCTTGACAATTGCTTTGATACATCACAAAAAAGATAAACAGAAGAGGGTGAATGTGGATTCATGAAAGTTTAGTACGTCAGGATGTTCTGAGTGAATTGAATTTAGTTTAAGAATTGAGGTACCATGCCTGAAAAGAATCTGTAAACACCCAACTTTATTATAGGCTAAATTATGTTAATAAGGTTTGTGACAATGTGGCCCAATAACAGAGCATAATTACATAAAAATGTTGCAATTGAACAATTTAAACAACATTAATATATAATTTATTTATATGTAAAGGCACATTTAAAGACATATAAAACGAACATTAAATGTAATTTGCACATTGCATTGTGTTTCTCTGCTGTCTCTGTGACCCTCATGACCCAACACTTGAGACCAACTTTCATAGCTGGCTAAAACACATACAAATGCACAATTATTAATTAATTCTATATCTTTACATAAAACAGTCTATTGAACTTTTATCTGGTACTAATAAATGTCTCAATGGAATACAACTTAGATTTTACAAAAAAGTGTCATGAAGCTGTGATTCTCCAAAGCTTGATAACTCATCTAAAATCTTGCAAACTACTTACATAAAGCCTTACATTTACATGATGTCGTTGACAGATACTAATTGCATTGGAAAATCACGATTACACGGTACATGTCACATCTGTGTAATGAATTAAGCAGGACCCATATGATACATTTGCATATTTCACATAAATCTGAAAGATGAAGGTGTCTGAAGAATTCACCAGGGTGCAAACATTTTCATGGATAGACTTTTTTCCCTTCATTTTATCAGTATACCAAAAACCCGGAAATAAAAATCAAACGAGAAAATCTGAGAAGGATGAGAAGATTATTTCTTTGTCGTGGAAAAATTACATTTTCCAATCTTCTGATTAAGCACTGCTTTCTTACAAAAACATTTTTTTTATTTGCAGTTGCAAAAATCCATAGCAGCTACAACTTCCTTCTCTTGCCAATCATTTCTAAATGATGCTTCAAAGACAAGCCAATCACGGTTTCAACATACAAACTTGTTTATGCCAGACAGCTTAATAGCTTTACTAGTTACATAATTACACCAGCAGAATTCAAACAAAACAAAAAACTAATGTTTCATAGAAAAACAACTAAAGAAGGTAAAACAAATGTTGATCATTTGCAGATTCACATTCAACATAAGAGAACATGGACTGCCAAATTTCAGATTTTAACATTTGACACCACCATTACCCAAAGACCCAATAAACAAAACAATCTGCTCCCCGCCAGCGGCCAGGCGACAAAACAAGGTAGCGCAGTCTCACAAAATACAGTTGTAAAGCATTTCCAACAAATCTCCAACCAATGAGCAACCCAGGGGTCGTCTATGGCCAGCTGGTTCATGTTTATGTTGGTCAAAGAGACGGCAGCAATCATAGGAAGTCATTTGCACATGTTGAAGCGCTTCACTGTGGTTCTGATCCAGCTCACAGCTGGCTCAGCCTGAGAGAAAGAGGTTTGTTTTGGAGGATTAATTTTGAGGTCTGCGTTTGAATCAAGTGCGGACCCATCTGTCTGGGCCTGCGAGAGGCCAGATAAACCCGACACGAGTGTTAAATCATGATTGGATAAGAATGGGACGGCACACAGGGACACCCAAGAGTCGGTTAAAATGAAAAACAACAACGACAAAAAAAAGAACAAACAAGGAAACAGAGCCAAAACCGACCAAAGTGTGTTTTAAGGATCACTGCAAATATACATTCCGAGTTGGATTTTAAGTTTCGTTCTGCAGGTTTTAATAATGCATTTACGGTTTAAAATGTTAGGAAGAGCCTGACACCTTGTCATATTTCTCCTCAACATGCATTGCGCCATTATGCATTTTTTTGGCACTTATAAACAGCCCAATGCTCGTGGCGTGTCACCATTTACTTCCGTAATGTGCAGTTAACTTTCAGCTTGACACAAAGTGTCATCTTTGAAGCCAATTTCTCATGGCGCAAGAGAACTCAGAGCTGGAAAACATCCAGCTTAAATTGAACTTTCAGTTTATACAAACAATAGCAAACTTAAGATTCAAGATGTTGGCGTGTACTTTGGTACAATGAAGTTCTTATTTTGTCCATTTCTCTCAGGAAAGACATGTAAGAAGAACAAAAGAGACACAAAATTTGAAAGACAATTATAAATGAACATATGGAAAATGATGAAAATAGGCAGACAATGCCGAACATATAGGTTATTTTTTAAAGTTGTTTATAACTAAATACAGTTAATTTATTTAAATCGGTGTTTGATTTACAAACAAATGCAGTTATTTACAACAAAATATTCATATACAGAGTCAAAACTGCAGGTCATGTAATAATTATTTTAAAAAGTTTTCAAATGAAACCAACAATTTATAAATGTATATCACACTAAAAATTCAGACAAAATTGTTGAAATTCCATACAACCTGACGAATACCAGCCATTTTCTTTGCAGGCCATTTTAAAGAAATCTTGATGGATGTTGTTAATGTGTAAAATTGATTGATTTTTCATTGTAAGACTCGCTAAAAGAAAAACTGCTTTATTGGATCATTTAATATAAAAAAGAAGTAAAAATAAAGAAAAATGTTATTTCGGTCGATTCGTGACATTGTTTATTCCCCTCAAGGTGACTCAGTCGCACCAACAAGAAGCGGCACCTCAGGACGCCGCAAAACTGACCTGTCAATACTTTCTCCTCCGTGCTCCCTTACCCTGTGGTCTTCGTTGGTCCTATGACCATTATGACGCTTTGTTGCTTCAAAGGCATCAATCAAAGCCATCTGGCTGGGCATTGATTGGCTCAGCTCATTAAGTCCAACCCCAAGCCCCTTTGGTGGGTGAGCACAGAGGGGCCGTAGACCAGAGTCTTATCGGCCTCAGCACAAAGCTCCCTTCCAAGCCGTCATAAAATCCACGGTGAAAAAGTACAGCTGCCGTGGCACCGGGTAGAGGTCAGCGTCTCTATAGCTCACGGCAGACTTGTTAGATATGATACCGTAATCAGAACTTACCCTTCAGCAAGTCATTTCGCAGTTTTTTCCTTTAAGAGAAACTCAGGGGACGAATCTCCATCTGTTATCTATTTTATGAGATCATATAGCCAGAATGATATCGCCACAAATAGCAATACGAGCCGGAATGTGCCACATGGTCTGAGATAGGCTCTTGTTTATCTGGTCACAAACCAGAAATGCAGTATTGCTTTTCTTGAGCTGAAGGCGAAATTAGTAACAATTTGGCTTTGCCAAACTGATCTGTAACCCGCGGTGCTTTGCAGTAATGTGCTCTGTGTGGACGTCTCAGCAAATGACTTTAAACAAGCGAGTCTCAGCAGGTTGCACTTCAGGATTATGGACTTCAGATGATGACCGAACACATTTTACAAAAGCAAACAAACACATTTTAAAAACCAAACACCGACTGTCACAGCCTAAATTAACCGTTTTTCTTTCCAAACATCTCTTGAATAACTATTTCATTTTTTCAGCCAATATTTCACAGCATGGAAACCATTTTTATCCTCTTAAAGCAAACATTTTGCTTCCTTCGCCTTGCGTTGTCTTTCCAACATGCCGCGATGTCAAGCAACTATCCATGTTGTCATCTACCTAATTTTGTAGGCCTCTAAGTGACAGATGTATTTGCACTAAAACACGATGATACGATGCCCAGCATTTTTCCTGGGTCACAGATCCACTGTTTAAACCGAGAAATGTTGGTCATTCCATTGACACCAGATTTACACCAGAACTGTTTGTCATGTGATAGCTCTCTGAGCAAAGCATTTATTTTTGCTTTAGTTCAGAGCTTATTTGCATACATTTCCCGAGGATGTTGCTTGAATGCTAGAATTAGAGGACACGGTGCTAATTAAAACACTTCAATGACCTGCTCATTATCCTCATAAGCTATGGCCTTGTAACCTTCGCCAGGAGTGATTCTGTCGATCTGTCTAAAATAGCAACTGTATCCTACCAAAATCTTTAAAAGATACGTGCCACCATATAGATCAATTCAATGCCATTAAGTTGCATGTAATTTAAAGTTGTGTTCACCGCCACTTTCAGCACCTTATATTGGTGTGTAGAGACTATGGTACTCACCAAATGTAATACAGTATGTGATACATACCGTAAAATACAATAAAATAATCAATCAGAAATAGGGGGGAGAAATAATTACAATGTGTTTTCACATCGATTAGCAAAAATAAAAATAATGAAATTAGCAAGATTAAAGGTTAATTTAATAATTTAGAAGTGTATCAATTATTAGATATTGCAGCACACAAAGGGGTACATGATATCTGGGGACAACTGTCTGTTAGGAGTCCCATTCATCTCTATGGCAGCTATTGGTGCATTCAGTCCCAGAAGTCCAGAGGTACATTCAACGTCTCTAACGTAACAGCATATTTGTGATTTACAAAACGAAGCTACTTTAAAATAGCCAGAATTGTTTTTGTCGCCACAAAGAGAACTTGCATGAACAACCAGGAGGTCTAGTTTGAACAACGAATATAGTAAAACACCTGTGTGATGTTTGTAATGGTGTAAAATTAGAAACTTAATTTACCTTTGTGTTTTGAAAATGTGTTTCAACCAACAGCAGTGGTAGGTGTACTTTAATTCTTGCCTCGCTGTATTTATTTCCCATGGATAGCCCGAAAACTAAAATATTGGCGTAGAACACACTTGCCAGTGTGTGATAGCGCTAAAGAGACACGGTGCAAAAACATTTAACTATTCTTGTACTTGTTACAAAAAGTCATTGTTATAATATCAGTTAGCAAGCAACTATCACTAACGCTAGATGTATTTTAATTGTTGTCTCCCTGCATTTATGCACAATAGTAACTGAAATGCGGGCGTAGAATTTAACACTTGCCAGCAAATAAAAGTGCTGAAGAAACAAGGTCAATCCCACTGCAGAAACACAGTGATGTCAGTCCCATCATACCCTTAACTGTCCTGTCATGAGCAAAATGCCAGGGGGACTGAAGTGAGATGACATGCTAAACATCTCTATAATCCTGTTTCTGACGCCAAGTCAAATGAAATAATCGCTGACTGAATCCCTGGAGGAAGGGCGACCAGGCACGCAGCAGGCTCGCACCGGGATCTTAACTAGGCTCCGCTCTCTCTCCATCGTTTCCCTCGCTGCGGATCAGCCATATTGTCACTCTGGATTTACGTCAGCAGGACTGCACGCCCCGGGGAGTGTTTTTCGTTTCTGATTGGGTGATTAGTTAATAGGAGATAATGTGTGCCATCAGGCCCCGGGCTGCGGGAGAGATGAGAAGACAAGGACTGTGTCTTATCCCGTACTAATCTAAGAGAGAAAGCCAGAGACTGCCGCAGCTGGGCTGCAGTTGTGGAAGTTTGGCAAGGACAGACGCCAGTGTCAAGAATCTTCCCCTCTCTCGCGGAGCGGTGCTAATGGGAAAGGCTGAGGGTCATCTGTAGCCATTTTTAATCTCTGATGGATGAGCCCTTTCAAGCAAGAAAGGATCTTGGAGGTTTTTACTCACTGGTTAAGGACAGCCTTAAATTTGATGGGACTGGAGCAGTCAAGCACTGAATGCCTGTTTTGAGCTTAGCTTAAAATGAATGTCATTAAATAAACATCCAATAAAATGGGACGCCTCTACACAGCTGTTTACGGATATAAAAACATCAGTTCTAAATCTGTGATACATTTTAGAGAAAACAAAAAAAACCTAATCTAACTGAGGAGAGGTTCTGTAAGCTACTGATGTTGCACAAAGAATGCAAGTGAAAAAGTGAAAGTGACCTATTAGTCAAATTTGGTGACCCGAACCCGAGATGTGACCTCTGCTTTTAACCCATCCAAGGAGTAGTGAACACACACACATTTTGAGTATTAAGTACGTTAAGTACGTAAAAGTATGTATGTATTACCACTATTAAATCAAATTTCATGGAAAACATCTTTTGTGAAACAGAAATAAATCAAGTGGGATTATCGGAAGTGAGAGTTAGATCCTTAATGGAGATGTTTTTCAAAATGTCACCCTTTAAAGTTAAAAGTTTGGGGGTTTGGAACGACATGAGGTTGAAAAAATGTTGACAGAATTTATATATCCCTTACGGTTTCCTCAAGACCGTAAGAACAGAACACTTGAGGTGAATAAATTAGAACACAATACAGTTCATTGAGGACAGCCATTTGCTCCTGTGCCAGCTGTAATAAATCTCTCTGAAGTTCCTGTTTGTACCTAACAAAAAGACACAAGGGCCAATGTAAATACTCATTCTGAATTGCCCAGTGTCTTTGTGATTCCGAGAAAAGGAAAAACAATCGCCTGGTACACACGGGGTGCCCAAAACACAGAGAGCGAAAGGAAAAGGTTTGCATACATAATACGATTAGTGATGGGACAACAGCCAGACCAGCGGGACACAGGGAGAAATGACATGTAATCCAGGATACAGGGACTGGATTTGAGGGAAAACAGCACATCCCAGACACGAGACCGCATGCAGAACAACAGCCACAGCGACCTTGAATAAAAACCAGCAATAGCTTTATTACAAATGGTATGTAGAGTAGGTTGTGTGCCAACATCTTGCGCTTTTTCAACATGCACCAACGTTCTTCAGAATATCTCCTATTGTGAAGAAAGTCATATAGGTTTTGAATGACATGAGGATGAGTAAATGACAAAATAATTTTCGTTTTTGAGTAAACTATCCCCTTTCAAACAGTAGAGCTAGCAACGCTGATATCATGGGTTCAGATGACAGATAATATCTGTATTAATATTGTTTTTGGTCTGTAATTGGAAATATATTTAAATCAAATGTTTAGCTTACACAGGAACAACCTGAATGATGCTGACAGATACAGTAAAAACATGAAAAAACAGCTGATAAAAAGATTCAATGAAAATATATTAAAAGATTCTTGAGCTAAAATAAGATTTAATGCTCTGCAATTTTAATCCATAATTATGACTTTCTTTTGTCTTGTGTCTAAAAGCAAAACAATGTTGATATTTGTTTAATAAAAATAAACTTTAACGTTTAGTGTAGTGTTGTTTATCTATTAAAATGTGCTTATCTCGAGTCTACTATAAATTATTAAAGTTGATTTTCCATTGACCCCAATTGTTCACAACACGCCCGTTGAGCAAAGAACCCATTAAACCTGATATCAAAATCGCTAACTGAATTCAGAACACATAGTTTCATTCATCTCTAAATACTGAATCTATTTTCATTGCCGGGAGACTTCATAACTGGGTATGGTTTTAAGGCCAAACATTAAAGGTGTATATTTAGTTAAATGGGAAGCATTCACATGTTAAAAGCACAGTGGGTTCATTGTGAGCGCATGTGAGCTTAAATGTTGCTCACATTCCTTATAAACCTACTTCCATGAAATGACAAAACTTCAGTAAACATAAAATTCTGTTTAATGTTAAGAAGAACGATTCAAAGACAATACATCCTCGATAACCCCTAATATCCCTGTAATATTTAATCTAGACAATCACTGTAACAAGACACAAAGTGTAACATACAGACACAGTCAATTGTGAGCTTCTTCAGATCATGCATGTCACTTTGAGTTTATGAGATCGCTCGCCCAGCCAGTGCCGCCCATTAAAACACTCTCGGTATCAAGGGTTTCTTAACACATCCTCCAGGTAGCAGCTATCTAGTGGTAATTCAACCGAGAATGCGTAAAAAGTAAGTGTCACTGATCCGAAGTAGACAGAAGTGGATCATGGTTCTCCTGAGGTGAAATATTTCCTGTTCAAGAAATGTGTCATGAGAAATGACACCTCACGATTATTCAGTAATATGATTTTTTCCCTTCAGGCTCTGGTTCTGTGTCTGGTAATGCTGGCATTTACTCCACTGAACCATTAACATAAAGGCCAGCCTCAGGAAACTCTCTAACTAGCATTCTTGCCAGCTAGTAACTTAGGCACCTCAACTAATAACTGTCCTTATTTGTGCATAAAATGTCCACACGTGAATTTTGCATCTGCCAGGTCATTTGTTGCATAGCAACAGCTGAGGTCTTTTTGAATAATAATCACATAATATTCCACTGCAAAACTGAAAACAAAACTGAAAAACATCCAAATAAGTCTGGCTATAAATCTTAGCTGTTAATGAAGAAAAATGAGTTCCACCTAAACAGTTTTATTAGCCATTAGCCGCCATCGATTGTCAGACGATTGTATGATGTAGAGTGATGGAAATATACAGTCATCTGTGCTTATTATTTTTGGCTTTTGTTATAGTTTTGTATAATGGGATCAGTGACACTGATACTTTTTAAGGCATTAGTCTGCATTTATATATTTCTTTAGTGTTTATTAGCCTTGCTTATTGGCAAATGTATAAATACAGGGTTGAGAGGTCTGAATGACAAAGACAGTATGTTGACCAATTAAAACTGGCCCACAACCAGCTCAACGACCAATCAAAACAAATTCACAACCAGCCCAATGACCAATCAAAACTAGCCCACAACCAGGGGCGCGTACAAGCTCAAAACGGTGCCCAACTTTTGCTACCATTACCTGGAAACGTTTCCGGGGTTTGACTCTTGTTTGGTGGGTGTGTCAAAACGTCAGCATAATCAGCAATAAAATGTATATAAACCATGCGGTGATAAATAGACAGCTCGAATTGAAGACGTTAGAAGACATGTTTGGCGTAAGAGTTTTATAGTAAAAATATAGCATATCAACATGACAATGTAGTTGCTTATATTTTTTGCTTAATTGCAAGGCAAGTTTATTTATATATTCACTTATTATATTCATAGACAATAGTAACTAAGTGCTTTATTCTGGAGGGCAAGAGCAGTGACTGTAACATCAAGTGTATTTTGCAGTATTAAACAATTTAATACATACGGATTTCATCAGGCTCCGAAAATTCTTCAAAAAGAACACAAAGAATGGCCTTCTCAGCTGCCATATTTGCAACTCTTGCGTCATCACAACAGGGTGTTCAGTTGCAACGTTTTGTCGGAGCTGAACTCAGCCCAGTTCAATGACCAATCAAGGCAAAAAAAGCCTAATGACCAATCAAAACGAATTCACTACCAGCCCATTGATCAATCAAACTGGTCCACAATCAGCCCAATGACAAATCAAAAACTCCACAACAAGCCTTATAACCAATCAAAAATACTCCACAACCAGCCCGACATCCAATCAAAAATACTCCACAACCAACCTGACGACCAATCAAAAATAGTCCACAACTATTTGTGACGACCAATCAAAACTAGCCCACGACCAGCCCAAAAAAACAATTAAAACTAGCCCACAACCAGCCCAACTACCGATCAAAAAACAGTTGTAACAACCAATTAAAACGACTCCACAGTCTGATGATGACCAATCAAAACTAGCCCACAACCTTCTCAACGATAGATCCAAACGAATCCACTATTAGCCCAACAACCAATAAAACAAAGCCAACAACCATCCCAATACCAAAACTGTAAAAATGCCACTTAAACCATCACTAACATTTACATTTTATAGAAAATGTTTTTTAATAAAAAAAAGCACCACATCGCATTTATTTTCCAAATAAAACTCTAAACTGCAACTATATTGTATCTCCCACATTTTTACGACACAAACATATTTTTAGTAATATTATCACAATCCAGCTCTTCGCAGCTCGCCTTTGTTGGCGTGTGTATTGATTCGGGGCCACAAGGGTTTTTCTGTGTACACTACGGCGGACATAAGTTATGAGAGACTAGAGATGTTTGCAGCGAGTCGTGATGAATGTACATCTGGAGGTGTTTATTTGGTGCTCGATATTAAATGCGCGAGGATACCCAGGTGACAGTGACCTCAGAACTGGTGGTGTTCTTGCTGGAATGGACTGGGGTCAGAGTTCAAACCATTACAAACAGCTGCTTAATTAATTTGTCTGAATGTCACCTTGCCAGAATTTAAGGAGAATTTCAAAAATTGTCAGCACAGACGGAATGGAGTCTAGTGTGCACTGTAGCTCAGAAGCATTTTGTTAACATTGCAAAGGTCATGGGTTCGATTCCCTGGGAACACAAAATGTAAAATAAAATGCATGCCTTGTAATGCACTGCCGGGTGCTTTGGATAAATGTATCTGCCAAATGGATAAATGCACTGGTCGGTGTTCTGATAAAGCATCTATTGCAGGTCCTGACTTTATAGAGTTTATAGAGGGCAGATCTGAAATAAGAACATATTGAAACTTTAGCTTCCTAGTCAAAGTCAAAGCAGATGTCTCGCTTCTAAATTGCATCACATAACTGCCAGTCAAACATTTGCCTTCAGAAGATTTTCCAGACCTTGTTACTACATTCTGATTGAAAATTAAAAACTACAAGTTGGTTCAACTTTAAAGTAAACGGAATGGATTTTTACCTCCCGTTGCCATACACTGCCGCCCATTTTTGTTTTCCTGTGAGACTCAAGAGACAGAGGTGGACCGTATGGTAGATCCAGACTGTTCACAAGGACACTAATGGTGTGCTTTACAATCAGACAGAATGAGTAATACCCGAGGAAAAGCAAAATGAAAAGCTACCGATTAGGGTCATTGCATAATATAATTTCGCTGAAGAGAAGCTACCCGCCTCATTCATCTCTTGCTTTGTGCTGGCCGCGGCGTCATTAATATTTCCCAATAAATAGCATTTAAGGAAGCGCCTATATTTATTTATTTCCTTTATGATCTGAGACCTTTTGATGATTAATCTGTATTACAGAGCCCGAGACGTATTACCTGCTTAATTAATTTGATATATGACACATTAATCTTTCTTCCGTACACCTACGCCTGGACCCGTCCACAATGGAAGATGTGTGGGTGGTTCTGTGAGTGCCATCTCTTTTGCATGCAGAGTTCTCTTGTTGGGTAACACGTAGTTTATTATGGTCACGGACAGCTAGGTTATGAAGGAAAGGTCCATGTTATCAACATCAACAGTAACCAATTGCAGTAAAATTAGGTGTTTAGATATTTTTGGATGGTGTTTTTATCTAAAACTAGATTATCTAATTCTGTAACCATTTACTCACCCTCGAGCTGTTCCTAATCTGTATAAATGTATTTTATATTCATTTTGTAATATTTTGAAGAATGTAGGAAAGCTAACAGTTCTGGGGTTCTTATGACTACCATTGTCATTTTTCCTAACGGTAGACAACGGTGAACAAGAACTCAAGCATTCTTCCAAATATCTTTCTCTGTGTTCATCAGAACAAAGACATTTATACAGATTTGGACCCCGAGGGTGAGCAAATGATGACAGAATTTTCATTTTTGGGTGAACTGTCCCTTTAATCGGTATGGTATATTGCATTGGTGGAGTTCATTGGTTTAATCCAAAGGGAAAACAAATACTGAAAAAAATGTTATACCTTAACGAGAACGAGAATTTTGTCATCATTTAAACCAGTATTGCTTTCTTCTACAGAACGCAAAAGTAGATATTTTGAAGAATGCTTGTAACCGAACAACCCATTGACTTGCATTGGTTTGGTGTCCAGGCAATAAGTAAAAGGGTACCGCCATTGTTTGATTACCAACATTCTTCAAAATATCTTCTTTTATGTTCTGAGGAAGAAAGAAAATCATACAGATGAAAAAAGATTGAAGGCTGAATAAATTATGACAATTTTTGGGTGAACCCTTTCAATGCACTGTGGGTCACTTTAAATAAAAGTGTCAAATGCTTATATGTAAATGTAAAAAAACTGAAACTGCAATAACAGGCAAATACAACACCATCATTCTGTATCAAGCTGTACAGAAAACAAGTATAAGCGGGTAATGCGTGGTCAGAATTTCTCTCCGTCCAAAAGCAATAAGTACAGATTATTTCACAGGCATAACTCAGCGAACTAAAGCACATATACAGTTCTGCTGACTGATGGTGTTTACTTACTTTTTTGTGTTTCTGAGATAAACTACTGGACCAACACATATATCAGTCAAACAAAAAAAAGAATTACAATGAGAGCTGTTATAAAAAGACAAGCGGTAGATTCTATCCCGGGCCTCTGACTATAACAATGACCAGATTTAATAAAACTGACGTTTTCATTCGTTCTGATTCTTTGCTTTTCAATAAAAGCCTCCTAAGAGAACATTTTCGCAGACATGGCAGCGTTGCACGGTAGCCGCGCTCGTGATATGAAAACGATATCAGAGCTATTACAATTTTTAAAACAGCCACTTAGAGGAAAGAAAGATGCTGTTGAGAACCCTTGTTCTGCTCGGAAGATAGCAACAAAAGCCGAACATGCATGATGACACATGCACCACGCACACAGAAAAGCATCAGATAGCCGTGATTGGATTCCCTTTTCATGTCATTTAATCAATAGTAGGAAATAAATGCGGAGATGAATACATGCTTGTAATAAGAGATAGTGGTACAATCAGTAGACGATAATGAGTGAATTGGGCTTTATGTCAATGAAATTGATTTTATATTGTTCTATCTGGTGATTATGTGGATTGGGATGTTCAATAACAAAGCATTTGGCGAACAATTACTAATCACACATTTTAGTTATTGCTGATCGTTCCATCTGTAAAATGATTGTGTGTCTTCCACATCAATTGCCGTGCGTGAAAATACTTCAAATACTATAACAAGCAAGCTAAATAAAATATGACTGCGGATCAAGGTTTAACTTGCGATTCTTATGATATGAGGTGAGCTAGTGTGCTTTAAGAGCAAGAAGCCAAAGGTTCCAATCGTGAACGGCTGACAAATTACAATCCGGTTGACTTTTCATCTCCACTGGTACGAAATGTACAAGGATGAGAGTAAGAGATGGAGCGAGTGTTTTGGTCAACAGTGTGATTTTTGACACGCGGGTGTTTGACATCTCGTGAGGTTTTGACTTCCCTACTTCTGATTGGTTCACAAAAAGGAAAAGCTACTACCTCATTGGGCCCTGTGTGTTCGTCTTCTTACCTACCCCTATATTGCAACGGGTAAAGATTTAAGAATTAATGAGTAAAGAGTTGAGCTGTCAGGTAACTTTTCGAGAAATGATACACTATTTTACTTCAACCCACATAAGGACAAGTAAGTTAAGGGTAAAACAGTAGCAAAACTTGAGATTATGTTCAAATTCATAACAAAGATTTGTGATTACCGTCCACAAGTGCAGATCTCAATTTTCAACTTTTTTATATTGCACATTTTCTCATTGGGGCTGTGAGTGCTCATTTTCGTGTTCAAGTACTTTAAAAGTTCTCAAATTCAAAATTGTATGCTGTCAAGTTTTGCTACTGTTTAACCTTCATAGTTAAGTGCCCTGCAATTTATGTTGCAAACAGAGGTGGCAATATAGAGGCAAAGGGTTGTGGGACATATTAACTGAACTCAACTGTAAAATGTTTTGTAAAACAGCCAGTTAAATCTGATCACATTTTTTGTTAACAGTATTTATAAGTAATATAAATGTTTCAGGGCCTGTAATTCAGTATTGATCTAACCAATATTACAGTGGGTTTTATTGTCTTTTCTTGGTGGATAATATCGCACACAGTTGTTGTTTTTTGTGCAAACTCAATATTATCAAGGCATTATAATCTTTCTGATGACCAAGCCAACGCTTAATAAAACAAATGACAGTGTCAACTATAGAATATATGTAATGTGAACATTCATAAATAAATAGAGAACAACATACCTTATATCTTCGGTAATGTACAAGTCTCTCTCAATGAGTTTATGATGCAATAAAGTTATACCAAAAGCATATTGGCTGAAAAAAGTTGCCTATGATAATGATAATAATGGCTGTTAATGAGGAAAGAGGAAATTTCATTTTATTTGTCAGTTGCATTTAGACCATTTTTTGGAAGAAAGCCAAATATTAGGTGTTAAGAAGATGTACAATATGTGCAGTACTCCCCAGGAACAGGATTTTTGTCCCCCGCTGTAAATTGTAGAGACACTACTAGATCAGTTTAATTACTAAAGGAAATAAAAACAAGAGTTTACTTAGTCTCTTTGTAGCACATGCACATAGTGCACGCCAATAACAGCATTTTTCACAAAACAGAACACACAGACATCTGGGCCGCTCTCTGGCCAGCTCCAGATGTTCTTTCTCTGGTGATGGAAATATCCATGGATAATAATTATTGTCTAGGCCACATTCACATAAACACGTGCGCGCGCAGGCCGTAAACATTTAAAACAACATCTCTCCCCTGACACCCCCTCATAAATCGAATTTGCATGACAGAAGCGACGTGATTGATGCCTGGCTTTCCCTAAAGTGTTTGATGAGCAGACAGAAGGTAAAGCGCTGACAAGGAGGAGATAAATGTTACAGCCGTGGATTAACATCCCAAGGTCACAAAGCCTGGGCATTTCAATTAAGGACTTTTCAGAGGACGAAATTCCGGCCTAG
Source organism: Triplophysa siluroides (assembly GCA_006030095.1). Lineage (NCBI taxonomy): Eukaryota > Metazoa > Chordata > Actinopteri > Cypriniformes > Nemacheilidae > Triplophysa > Triplophysa siluroides. The sequence goes on along the minus strand of VCII01000203.1, from coordinate 1,491,204 downwards.
AGGAGCAAAATGGCTGTTTAATGAGACTGTCATTCCTTACTGAGCTTTGGAAATGAGGGAGCGGGGACACAGGCCATCTTTAGAACATGATAAAAGAGCAGTTGTATTTACATATATACGCTGCGACCCTATTAACCGGGGTTGGGAACGCGGGGAATTGGTAATTTATGGGAGAGGACGGAAGCGTGCAAATTTTAGAGGCGTTATAGAAATATGGATTTTTTTTATGTATTTTTTCAGCCTCCGTGCTGATGAAGCAGAAGTGGAATTTGAGAAAGAAAATGTCCGGCCTTTCAGATGCTCTCCGGTTCAACCCAGGTTCTTTCCCAAAGAACACGGTTTGACTGTCGCGGCTTGGCATGTGTCACACAGAAAGAGTGACGGATTACACTGCGCTTAACCTAAACTACTTACTTGAGGGTAAAATCCTTCGCACACGTACACAGAAAATGGCAAACTGCAGACGGTATTGAAGTGCGGGGATTTAACTGCAGACACAATGCTATCTCCGGAGAACACTTGTTGATTTTAATCACAACGCTGGTCAGATTTGATTACCGTCTGGATTGCATAAAGTTTGGGAGATTCGCACGTCCTCCTCTGCCCTTGGACCATATGCTGATTGATTATAGCAATTTGTCAAGCTCTGAATGTAACTGTGCAAATGGCTGAACGTGCCAACAGATATCACTGTGCCAAAAGATATTCTTAACTTAGATAACAATATAAAATTAGAATAAATTTACAAATTTTTATTTGAAATAAAGGTTTGTGGCTATTGATTACATCAATGCGATACATGTAAACACTAAATCTGTTTTAAAGGAACAGTGCACACGAAAATGATGATTTTGTCGTTTACACATTCTAATGTAATTCCAATTGCATTATTGTTTTTCCTCTGTTAAACACAAAACATTGTTAGGCAGACAGGCAGAAGTGTTCTTTTCTATATAGTGGAAGTGAATGGAACTGACAAACTCTAAATAGGACGAAAAAGCACAATAAAACAAATGTCACTCCTGTGTTATATTTTAAGATTTCCAAAAGCTCAGACGATCATATTTTTTCACAGTGATACTAATACAGTAAATTTAACAAAGCTTGAACATGACATGAGGACAAGTACTTTTTAGGGATAATGTATATTGTTTCCCTGATTTATAATCAATTGCTTATACCGTATGCGATGCGACACGAATGTGGGACAGTTTTATTCTGTATTAAAAAATTAATGACCTATAATGGTAGTTTCTATCCAAGTGGGGTTGGATTATTGCAGGGCTTAGTCGTGGCTGGCATAATTGATTTTTTGTCTGCTCCTCCTTCTCTCATCAATTTTACCTAAAATATAATCCATTATAGGCCCATTTACATTAGATATCTTTCAAGCAAACCTAAAGATGGCACATCCAGGAGACAAAAAATGATTATACAGGACACTAAATCTATCAATCTATCTGTCCGTCCATCCGTCCGTCCGTCTGTCATCTATCTATCTATCTATCTATCTATCTATCTATCTATCCCATCCATCCCATCCATCCATCCACCTGTCTGTCTGTCTGTCTGTCTGTCTGTCTCTCTCTCTGTCTGTCAATCATCTATCTGTCCGTCTGTCTGTCTCTCTGTCTGTCTGTCTGTCTGTCTATCCATCCGTCTTCACGTCTTCCCATCTTCCCGTCTACCCGTCTACCCATCTACCCATCATTTGTCTGTCTGTCTGTCTGTCTATCATCTATATATCTGTCTGTCTGTCTGTCTGTCCATCTATCCATCCGTCTTCACGTCTTCCCATCTTCCCATCATCTGTCTGTCCGTCCGTCCGTCCGTCCGTCCGTCCGTCCGTCCGTCCGTCCGTCTGTCTGTCTGTCTGTCTGTCTATCTATCTATCTATCTATCTATCTATCTATCTATCTATCCCATCCATCCCATCCATCCATCCACCTGTCTGTCTGTCTGTCTGTCTGTCTCTCTGTCTGTCTGTCAATCATCTATCTGTCCGTCTGTCTGTCTCTCTGTCTGTCTGTCTGTCTGTCTATCCATCCGTCTTCACGTCTTCCCATCTTCCCGTCTACCCGTCTACCCATCTACCCATCATTTGTCTGTCTGTCTGTCTGTCTATCATCTATATATCTGTCTGTCTGTCTGTCTGTCCATCTATCCATCCGTCTTCACGTCTTCCCATCTTCCCATCATCTATCTGTCCGTCCATCCGTCCGTCCGTCTGTCATCTATCTATCTATCTATCTATCTATCTATCTATCTATCTATCTATCTATCTATCTATCTATCTATCTACCCATCATCTGTCTGTCTGTCTGTCTGTTTATCATCTATCTATCTATCTGTCTGTCTGTCTGTCTGTCTGTCTGTCTGTCTGTCTGTCTATCCATCCGTCTTCACGTCTTCCCATCTTCCCGTCTTCCCGTCTACCCATCATCTGTCTGTCTGTCTGTCTGTCTGTCTGTCTGTCTGTCTGTCTGTCTGTCTGTCTGTCTATCTATCTATCTATCTATCTATCTATCTGTCTATACATCCATCCATCCGTCCATCCATCTATCCATCTAACCATCTATCCATCTATCCATCTATCCATCTATCTACCTAGGAATGTCACTGCATGTCAAATTGTGTACAACCAGCAAAATAAGCACTGCTTTTCCCTGTTGCTGCTGTAAATTTAAATTATGAGAATCAAAACAAGCATGCACTTATACTGCAGAATTAAATCAATACTTTGTAATTTGCTCAAACCTGCTGACTAAATGGCATACAGGTACAATAAGACATTTTAATGGAGGTGGAAAAATAGCCTGGGGTAAATCAAACTTTAAGGATCTGACAAGTTCATACAGTGTTTCCAAAATCTAAACGTTTGACTTTGACTTAAATGTTGGCTGATTTGCATGAATAATAAAATGAAGTTTAACAAATACCTTAAGAAATATCTTGACCTTTCTTTAATCTGTGGAACACGTGAGTTATCCGTGAAGTTTTTGTGAACAGTCTCAGGGATTCTGGTAAACCTTACATGGCCCCTAACCGCTTATCAACACTTTTTGTGTGTGTGTGCCTTTTGTTAGACACAAAAACATGGATGCTATCAAGTGCTGTGCAAGCCTGCGGATCCTCAGCTGTCATTTGAGGGTGCTTGTTGAAGTATTCTACAGAAAGTCTTTGGACTGTCCACTACTAGCTGCAAAAGGACTGATTCTTCATAAATCCTACAGCAACCCTTTTCTTCAGAGCTTTAACAGATCTCTTCCTCTGAGGTTGTCTGCCATCTCTAGTGATAAGGCCATTGTTCAGGTAAAGCAGTCCGTGAAGAGCAGGCATAACTGTGAGAATATGTTTCTTGAGGGACTACCACATAGAAGAGAGGTGGGGCGTGATGTCATAAACGGGATTAACAAAGTAAATGCAACCTGCATAGATTAAAAACATTTTTAGATTTAAAACTATTCTATAACTATCATTCACAAGCGTTCCCAAACTTTTGTCTCCCTATTGTAAATAGCCCTGGTTTAAATTGGAGAAATACGTTCACGTTCAGCTCACAGTTCTAACTTTCTTTGCATTTCTTACTGCCTACAAGTCAAAAAGACGCACTATACAATATTAATGCAATGCCAGCTCAGCTGTAGTTAACAAACCCAATCCACAGTCTGATAACTTCCTCAAACGCCAGCTCTGTGCTCAATGGAATTAAAATGTGTTATTCCAGCCAAAAATCTGGTCACGTCTCCACCTCTTCAGATTTACGATACTTGCAAACAAGATGTTAAAAGATTTGATATTTTAAAAAGAATTCCCATCCACGGCACCGGGCATGCTCTCTGGGCCTAATCACATAGACGTCCGTGTAAAAGAAACAAACATGAAAGTTTGTTTGTTCAAAGCACACGGGATGTCCTGCTGCTACGTCTTTTATAATTTAGTCCACAAACCTTTGAAACATTTCATCGAATGTGTTTTTATGGAAAACTTGATTTCCGTAGCTCATGCTTTGTACTTTGTTTATAGCTGTCCAGCTATAAGCTTCTCCCTCTGTTTCAGGTCCAGCTTCCACGTCAAGAATTTTAGTTTGTAAGAAAACACAAGGTTCCTTCAGGCATCGATTAATTACAACACCTGCGTCGATGCGTTGCATTTCACTTCTGTTCCAAAACTTTTTCTTCCGCCTCGTTTCGAGCTAGTCAAAGTATTTCCGAAAATATCTGGCCGCGTTATTATCCCTTCCTGTTATGTTAGGGCACGCTTTCATGTGTAAAATCTTTGGCGGAATGAGATTCAGGCTGGCTAATGTATCCCATCGAAGTCTTTGATATCCCCAATTATGTAAACAAGCTTTAATAAGTAAACAGACCGGGTGCTACAATATTGAATCTGATTAGGGCTCCGTGGTCAGAAATGTCAGCACTTTCTTTCGAAGCAATCTGGGATCAAAAGCTCCGGGGCGTCCTGACTGGATTTGGCATTAACTGCTCGGGGATACATGACCCGTGCGCTATCGATGACCGCTTTGTCCTGAACGATTAGCTTAATGTCAATTCCTGTGAATTCAAAGTAGATGTAACTGCACAGACTTCAACCGGACCACGTCGACAATGAACATGATGGGGGGTCCAGGTGAAGAAATGAATTACTGAAGGCAGAAATAAATATCAGAACTTTAGTTTAATTACATTATTTTGTGACTTTCTGAGTATCATTTAGACTGAAAGAACTGTTTTGGCATGCAAGTGTTTGATCCATCCCAGTTTCTCTGCTTTTGAAATTACTCTTTCAATAGCTCAGGAGATTTGATGGCGTTCTCTGTTGTTTAAGCATCAAGTATAAAATAAGTTGTAAAAAGTTGTAGAGATTGTATAGATTGAAGAGGTTAAAAAAATATGGATTTTTGGAAAAAAAATCTTTGGTTGTTTTGCCTTCATATTAAGAACACATACGGTGCCTTAAAATGTTGATGCCTATGTAGGCAGCCCACTAGTTTTTGGACCAGTGCTAATATTTCCCCCAGCATGTTTCAACTGAACTTTGACTTCAATCCGCTCTGTTAAACTGCAGCGTGTTGACCTCTGACCACTTCATCTCAACAAAGTGAGTGAGTGCATTAAGATTTTTCCCATTTTCGGGCTTTTTAGCTGACCATTTCACCTCGGCTACATAATTTGAAACCCTAAAATGAAACAACCATCACTCGAGAGTAATCCACTCTCTGAGTCAACTCCTTCTACAAACTCAATGCAAATTCAATACCTATAATATTGACCCTGTTTTGTCTCGCAGCTAAAAACCTAAAGTGCCGATCACTCCATTTCCATTAAAAATTATTTTTACGCCCCAAATCCGACAATACATCATTCTTCCGGATTGCCATTACCTCATAAGCCTGGAATAATGCATGCACATTGTTGAAGTCAACTGGATTACAGCGTGAACAATATTCATATAGCATTACGCAGTATGACTCGTTCTAATAAGACCTCAGCACAGAGAAACAAAGTACATGCATGTATTGTTATTAATCCCTTCAACCCGTAACTCAGAAATTATAAATGAGAGGCTTTTTGATTTATTGATGAAACCGGCATAGCGAAGTGCTTTTTGCCGCGGGCACGACTCAAGGCTAAACCAGTTATAACAAAGATAAAAGCTAAAAATGATGTTGAATTTCAAGCTATCCATAACAAATGAGATCTCCTCTTTTGATTTTCTGCCTTTAAAAGTGTACAATAATTGACTTTACAGCATTGAGATTCCTTTTCAAGTGCAGATAAATAAACCTTCAGATTCCTCGAAGGGGGCGAAGGCCTGAGTAACAAAGAGCGATACAACGGTCGCACCCCGAGCGTTCGGGCCGCTAAACTTCTGATCTAACGTGTTCACTGGCTGAACACATGAGGTCTATTAACAAAACCTTTTGATGCCATTTATTATTAATGAAACAATCGTGTTTTAATCAGGGGGTGTTGAAAGATTATTAGCGTCTTCATGTTAAACAAGCCCATGCTAATACGAGGCATTATAAGAGTTATGGTCTGCATGCTTAAAACAAAACCACCAGATTAGGGTTTGTGAGTAAAGTCATGGATTTAAAAAACACTTTAATGCATGCATCCCAAGCAACACTGCATTCAAAGTATAGATTTATATTCATATTTGCATTCCCTAGGGGTCCAACCAACCTCTGCATTGTAACCACAAACCAGACTAGGCATAATAGCAAAGACTCCAGAACTTTCCCTCCGATCGTTCACGTCCAGATTATGAACTGCAAAATTAGCCCACTATGCCTCGCTATTAATTTCCACCCGCCATCCTTGCTGGTTGGGAAAGGCAAAGGCTACGGAGGTCTTTTCCCGTGCAGCCCTCCCTCTCTTTCTGCCCGTGTCCTCCTCTTCAATTCCAGAGATGCTGTCTGGGGGCTGACACCAGCAGCTCTGGCACGTAGGGTCATTACCAGAGCTGTCATTAAGGAATGAAATCAATCCCCAAAATGCAGTGAGCTCAAGGGAGAGGTTGCGCGATTGGGAACGCGGGCGTGCGTGCCCGCGTTGATGATGGCGAGGGAGAAGCGGAGGGGGCTATCGCTTCATAAGCCGTAGATTGCTTTCCCCACCGCACTAATTATGATGTAACTGGAACAACAGTGTGAGGTGAGTGTGTGTGGTGATTAACCTCGGGCAGCTGAGAAATGAATCTAATGAGGAGAGCGGGACATTGGAAGTGTTCAATCAATTTTACCTCTATCTCTCGCTCCCTCTCTCTTCCGCGCGTCTCCAGAGCATTTAAATGCATTTGTGACCTTGTAATGGGTGACAGTGGCAGTCTCTTGAACCCATTTAGCATAGCACGTTTTCTTCATTTGTCTCCCCGGCCCGCTGTATTCCGCAGGATGGAGGGGAGTGAAGGTTGGGCGTGACTCGGAGAAACGTGTTTTCCCCCTTTTGAACAATGTGGGAACGGAGCTACAAGAGGAAACAGAGAAACAAAAAACTCTACCTCATTGTACCGTGATGCTGAGGAATGCTCGTTTCTGATTGGTTTGAGAGGTGATGATTAACTTTGAGCACAGTTATGAAGAAGTTCCAGTAGTTTCATCTTTTTTCCAAATTGCTCAGTCTAAAGCAGGGCTAGTCAACTGGCGGACCGCAGGCCAATAATCGTGACCTGGCCGGCATTTACATTTCAAATGATGGAGAGACTTTAAGAACGGTGTGCTTTAAGAAATGCACGTCCTGACAGCACATCTTTGACAGTCCAAAACGCTGCAACATTCAATACAAAAGTAACTCTGGCGGCTCATAACGATAAACTGATGTCTTATAAAGCAATTTGATCGGTCCGTCCAAGGACTTAATGTTATTTACGTTAGAACTGGCAATCCACAGCCTCAGGCAATCGGTTTGCGCACGCGATAGGTCCTTGAAAGTAACTGCAGGAAGGGTACACCACGTGAACGTTGTCTCAGATAAGGGAAAAACTGTTGTTTTTTATTTCTGCATTCATTATGTATGAAAATACGGCTATAGTTACAAGAAACCGCTGTTCATATCCCTCCAGGACTCGCACTTCAAAGGCTCTGCCCTTCTAAGTGCGTGGGGCACAGGAATGCGATTGGAATTCACCCGAAGATGTGATTATTGCGTTCAGTTGTGCACAGATCCATTGATTCGCTTTATAAGATGCTAAAGTAACGTCACAAGGGGCAGGGATAACTTTTGTGTTGAAAAAAAAATCAATCCCACCCACATCTTGGATTGACTGGGGGACTGGAGGGAGGAAATCAACAGCAATTTCATTTTTGGGTAAACTACTACCATTAAGGAATATAAAACTCAACTAAAAAGACAATATCCCTTTAAATCAAATACTGGATTCAATATTTGTCTGCATAAAATAACAAAATGCAGTAAATAACTGAAATACTATTTATACTTTTGGAATCAGGCCCTCAAAGAAAAGTAGTTGAAGACCCGTGGTCTAAAGTAAGTTATCACTCACATACATACACACCCCATTACTTACACACCTTGTCATTCCAAAAGTGCACGGAAACAGCCCAGAAAGCCGAAAGTGACATGAGTAACAGGGCTCTTGACTTTTGGACTAGCAAGTTTTAGCAAGACGCTGAATCAGATGCTAATAGTACAGAAGAGCATTTTAGGGACGAAAAGCTGAAAAACACCTTAAGGTCTGGCAACCATGAATTAAGCTGAATAATTGACTGCGGATTGTTGAATTATTGAAAATGAATGCACTGCCCGCTTCACATCGATGCCGCATTACCACCTTAGGGTGTGCATTTGTTTTCAATAATTTACCAGCCTGTCAGATCTTCCTTATGTGTACTGCAGGCTACATTCACACAGTCTGTGTTTGATGATTGACAGCTGTGTAACTTACGAAGAACATGTAACTCATGAATTGTCAAGTTCATTTAACAGCAGAAAAACGGTGTCTTACAAAACTTATATATATGAGTCTTTCTTCTGTCCAACACAAAAATGTGTGGTTTTGTTTCAATGCAATGGAAGTTAATGAGGGCCAAGATTGTTTGGTTGCAAACGTTCTTCAAAATATCTTCTTTGGTGTCCTGCAGTCATACAGGTTTGGAATGACATGCTGGTGAGTAAATGACGGAACAGGTGAACTACTTATTTTAGTGTAGAGCAGCACTTTAACAACAGTCTCTGAAAATTGAACTGAATTGTTATTTATATTCTTTAAAGCTGCCATCCGCTTTTGCCTCTCTATTGCCCTCTCAGTTAAAAACAAATATAAATGTTGTACTTTATGCACAAATGATGTCAAACTAAATTAAGGAGACAATGTTGCACATTGTTTTGCTGTCTGATTAAATCTCTTAATATCTTTATTTGAAATCAAAGTGAAAAAATCTTCGCAAATGCTGCAATTGCAAAAGGAAGGTAAAGCGCATTCAGTGATTTTTAAACGCTGTAAATCTGTTCAACAGAATTGATTTGTGAAAACCTTCATCATTATACTGTTCAGCTCTTTTTTCTTGAACAACCAAATTTAATCCATATGACTTTCAATCTTCTGAATCATGTTTCTTTTTTCTTTTGTTAACGTGGAAACAGCAATCTTTCACATGAAAAGAAGCTATTGCATTTTCAAGAAGCATTCAGCAGAAACTTTCCATTCAAGCTTTAGCCAATGTTGGAAGAATTCATATTGAAAATGAACACAACAGTGAGTGTTGCCAATTACCAACCATTTGTTTTGTCCTAATGAATTCCAGAGAGAAACATGAACTAAACCAACCAGCTCGATGACAACTGTAAAAACCTGAATATAAAATCTGAAATCAAGCATTTTTATAGCAATACTGTTTGTCCGTCTATCTATGGTTATGTTATGTCATTCAATGCCTGATGACCGTGGAAGCTCACAGCTGACCTCTTTTCTTGGTGTTTTCATTTCCATGGAAACAGCATTCACTCTGATTGGTGAACCCAAAGACTCTTGCCCCTGAGGGTTATGGGAAAAGTAGTTCTCCAGCTGAAATCGTTAAATCACATTTTTTATATAAGCATACATAATCGTACATGTTCTGTGCTCATGGTTCGCATGTAATATAGATATCCATTTTTTCTGATTGTTAACCAGTTGAACTGTATACAATAAATCAGAGGTTTGAACCTGTCTACTTATTAATAATTGTAATATTCCACATTTTAGTAAACTAATAAAAATAATAGTAAAATTATGCAAAACACGACACAAATGCAGGGATAGTGTATTGACCAAGCCGATTGTGAAAAACATTTTTAAATGGTGAATTATATTATTTTATATAACATCTGATAAAGGTAACACTTTGCAGTTGTGTGAACAGTTAGTTAATGCATTAGTTAACATGCACTAACAATAAACATCATTTATTAATCTTAGTTCAAGATAATTTCAGCACTCACTTTTTCTGTTATTATTATAATGTACTGTGACTTAAATAATAAAGTACATAAAGATTGTATCGTCAATAGATAACAGGGGATTCAAAAGCTTGATAAACAAACAATATTGCTCACTGTTAGTTTATGTTGGCTAATGCATCAACTCATTTAGTGTAATGTCTTTCCATTTTTATATTGGTCTAAACAACTTTTCTCAAGCATTTTTTCCAAAACATTTTAAGGAGCATATTGGTCAAGTGTTTGCAAACTTCTGACCAGTAGTATCTAGGAGCTGGCATCGTTCCTCAGGTGTAGTTTACTCGAGATCAGCAAAACGCTTTCCCATATACTCTAACAAACCCAACTCAAAATGTCAAACTGACTGAGAATAAAAAAATATGTTCTGACGTGTGCTTTTCAAACGGAGGAGAGCAGAATACTTTATGCAAAGGTGCAGAGACAGCAGAACTTGCTCATTGTGATCAGCATGGCCCAGTTTCCCAGCATTCACTCTTTGGAGAGGCCATAAGTAATAGAGGCCTTTGATTCTTTCATTAAGTCGCTGTCTCACTCCTCTCGATGTTTCCTGAGGCACCCGGCAGGACTGCGTCCTTGGACACTGCTGAGCAACATCCTTTGAATAATCAGTAAGTTTGAGTTATAGTTCCACAGCTCGATGCTGACATCCTATCTAAAGAAACAGTGTGTTCTTGCCGCTTGTTTCTGTCCTTCTCTCTCTCTTTCTTCTTCCGTGCGAGCGTGTGTGCCCTCCTTCACATTTCAACTCATGCATAAATAATCTGCGAAACCTTCAACGCAGCCCGAGCGCTCGGACGTAATGTAGAAATTCAGCCAGTGTGACCGAAGCGCTAATGATGTGGCAACGGTGACATTTTTAAGACATTTGCGGCTTCTTTAAGACGAGGGGCCAGAAATGAGACGCTGCCTGTGTTGTGTTTAACAGATTCTTTCATGTCTTATTAAGCATGATTAGGTCTTGACCTTGTTAGCCTCCATCATTGTTGGTTGCTAAATGCCGTCATGTAATTCCCAGCTCGTGGCGGCACGCTTAATTATTCCTGAAAGATGCAAAAGAGTAAAATCATTTTCTCTGGGCATATTAAGTCTTTCTCGTGAAAGAAACGTACGTTAATGATGTCCTCAGAAATATACGAGGCATATGTAAGGTCTGCTAGGCCTTCCATTAAAAATATGGAGAAGCAAACGATGTCACGTTTAATGCAACGTGCTATTTGATGTTTACAATGCGATGTGATTTCCTTTATATTTAACTGCTTTTGTTTACAAAAAAGACAATTGTGACTCAAACCCATGACCCTAACACAACGCTCTACCAGTTGAGCTACAGAACACAGTACAGGAAGCAATGCAAATCTTCCAGTCAACTGGTTGCAAGTAACACCCAAATGTCCTCAAGCCAACGTAAAGTGATTCTAACACCTGAAGCCAGCTCTCATAGTCTCAGTCAGAGCTCAACCAGCCTAACACGCCCGCTTCAACCTGCCCGCCTGACACCTCCACCAACACGGACAAGACCGGAGTGATGAAGAACATATCGCCTTTGGCAACTGTTTCAAGTGGCGGCAGTGTAAAGCAGAGCTGCCTGTCACCTCCCATGATCCTCAGCAGTGGACTGGAGCACCTTGATTTTCCCGTCGCCTCCTTTCGACGGCATCATTTGCGCGGGGTAATTGATGGTGGCGTTGACAAATGCGGAGCCCACCTCGCATAATTAATAAATGAAAGCGCGGAGCTCGGCATAGATCCCTGTGATGTGTGGAAGAGAGGTGTGCCCGGGCTAGAAGCAGTTATCTGGGGACAGGTCTCATTTGCATTCCTTAGGCTGCGCTAAACCGTAAAACACGAGTTCTGATAAACGCCCGTTTGCGGCGACATGAAAGTCGGCATGATAATTCGACAGCAGGGAGTGTGGAATGCGACGCCAGGTGTTGCGTCCGTTATCAAACAAAAAGAAAAGAGAAGCAAAAAAGTGTTTAAGAAAGCAAAATCAATCGTAATAATGAGATTTCTGAACACAATCTGCGTTTGTCTCCGTAACGGTACACTGGACAAACAGCATTACCGTTTCATCCAATCAGAACTGTCATACCGTAATTGAATTGAAACCTTTTTAACCTTTTCCGCCAGCATGGGGAAACAAAACACGCGGTTATCAACAAGCCACATGCGCCGTCTTCTCCGAGACAAACACGTAGGCGGAATGCAACCTTTTGTTCCTTAAGCGGTTCAATGGAAGAGTTGGACTAAAGCACTTCCAAGAGATCTGGCTCCGTGCAGGATCGCCTCTCGGGCTCCAGGCTGCGACTCCGGATGCCCAACTGGCAGCCGTTCAGAGAAAGCGAGCAGTCAAAGGTCACGGCCAGTACAACTGCATCGTGCCCACAAACCCGAGATAATGTTTGTAGTAAAAAATTACAGGCATGACGTTTCTGCACTGAAATAAATAAACAGCTTCGAACATAGAAAAACAAAGTTCAAGGTTGTAGTTGAAGGCTGGAAAGCAAAACAGCTGGCTTGGGAGCATTTAGAACCGGGCCGCCACGGCATTGTCTGTTTTATCACCAGTAATGTGTACTATTTGTTCCACTCAATGTGCAGCGAGAAGGCGATTTAGAAAGATTGATCTTTTCGCTTTTGTTGAAGACCAAACTCTGAGACATCAATATACGTTCTGAAACAAACCTTGATTAGTTTCCACAAACCACAAGACAATATGTGCGGCCTGGTTTTATTTATTGTGGCGGTGCTGTTGGGTTGCCGTACAGCAGACGTCTTTACAACATTAATAGAGCACATTGACACGGCTCAGCTACGATTATTGCGTCGCGATGCATCGAGTGTAATTACGAGATATATTTCTCAGAGAGGATGGTGCAATATAACCCAAGATGAAAAAAGCAATAACGCAAATAATAAACATGCCTCGCAATCATTTTTCACTGGTATTCTTAGTATGAGAACAGCAGATGTAACATCATTAAACCGTTTGCATGTGTAACTATAATTGCGGTTTTATTAACATGGGGGGGGGTTAGACGACCTGGTCAGAGAATTATAATTAACTCGTCATCCTCATGCAAATTCATTAACATAATTACTTGATGAGCTTGAATATTACTCAATCATTTCATGATATTTAACGTTAGAAACGGTGACACGGGTATGAGACGAACTGTTTATGCGAGTCAGGGCTTCATTAAACTTCAAAAGGGCTTTGAATAGATAGTGTCAACACACCTGCTCGTAATGGGTTACTTGAGTTCACACGTCTTTTAATCGCAAATTACAATTCAAAGGCGTGAAAGCAAAGACATACAGAGAAACGCTTGAAAGGTATACTGAAAAATGAAATGAACCAAAATAAACAACTATTTTGACGTGTTTTGAAGAATATTTAAAAGTCATTGCGAATGTGCCAGGGCTTTGCCCTAAGAAAGCCAGCCATGACTTTACCACAGATAAAAGAAAACGTGGTAACAGGAGTGACCTTCAAAATCCCCCTCACTCTAGCTCAACATTTACCTTCGCCCGAATTTCTAATCCCTCATCAGCACCATCAACCACAACATACAAGCCTTCTTGACTCTCCACATGTTAGTTCCCACCGATACTTTCCGATCCCAGTCATCCTCAATATCCCCCCCAAGCTGCTTCCTTGATCTCCAAAGCCATCTTCTGTCTCCATTGTCATCCCCGTCCCCTTTGCTACACTTACTGGACACTTACCTGGATCATCTCAACCTGAAGAAACTGTGGTGTGTGCGTGTGCATCCTCCTGTGTCCGGTTGTCTCGACTGCATCATCATCCTCCTGTTAAAGATAAGACTGATCAGCACCTCATATCATCTTTCAACTCACCTGTTTGTTTGGAAGAGGTAAATGCAAATCAAAGCTACAAAATACATGGAATGAAAATGGGATATTTATGGCAACTATTACAGTATGTTCCACATACAAAAAGGCAAATGTATTTCTTTCGAAACACGTTCAAAAATGTTCCACTCCACCTAAACTTTTTGGTCTGGTCTTCCACAAGTTCAGCAAGTTTTTACATCAGTTCTCAAAATGAAAGTTGTCTGATTGTCATTCGCGCCGTGCAGTCTCTGATCGACAGGAATCGATTTTTATGTAACAAGACCCGGGCTAAAACTCATGAAACCGCAAGCTTGTAAGATTCCACTCAGTTGTACGAGGCTACAAAAATCTGAAGCGCGATACACAAAACACACACAGGCCTGGTGCAGTGCTTGCAGCAGAGTCAGGCGAGCGACACATACGGTTGTGATGAAACCTGTCTCAAGTGTGTCCTCTCTTCATACTTTCTGTTGTTTTTGCGCTGTTTGTTTGGTTAAGTCTTCACTTGCATTGTTTGAGGAAGTGGTCTCCACTAAGCGAAGCGTTCCCTCGCTCGCTCTCCGATAATCTGCTTTCATGGTCTGCTTGGCACCGCATTCACTTCTACTCATCCACGCAGCGCAGAAGGGAGGAAATCGACTTTTATTTATTTAGCCCGCTAGAGCTTTTTTACTTATTTATTTTGTCAGCGGGCACAGACATTGCGATTCTAGTCAATGGTTTTTGTCAAAGTGTTTTGAATGAATCCAAATGTGTCTCTGTGTGTCGGCTGATTATCAGTGGTTTGATAATTCACTTGGTTTTCTTTTGTGGTCCCTCTTTGTCTGTGGAGTGTTTTGTTTTCGGCCCTCGGTGGCACATTCAGAACACTTGAAAAAAAGACACAGATGTCTTTCAATCGCTCGCTGTTCTCTAATGACGTAACCACATACTCAAAAAATGGTAGTCAATGGTGCCCCAGAAATCTCAGTTGCTAACATTTGTCTAAATATCTTTCTTTGTGTTTTTTTCTTTGTGTAACAGAACAAAGAAATGTATGCATGTTTGTATACATCCGCCATGGTCGTCCCAGAAGGAAGCCTCTTCTTAAGATGATGCACAAGAAAGCCTGCAAACAGTTAGCTGAAGACAAGCAGACTAAGGACATGGATTACTGGAGCCATGTCCTGTGGTCTGATGAGACAAAGATAAACTTATCCGGTTCAGATGGTGTCAAGCGTGTGTGGCGGCAACCAGGTGAGGCGTACAAAGACAAGTGTGTCTTGCCTACAGTCAACCATGGTGGTGGGAGTGTCATGGTCTCGGGCTGCATGAGTGCTGCCGGCACTGGGGAGCCACAGTTCATTGAGGGAACCATGAATGCCAACATGTACTGTGACATACTGGATTAGAGCATGATCCCCTCCCTTCGGGACTGGGCCGCAGGGCAGTATTCCAACATGATAACGACCCCAAGAGAAGCTGAGGGTAAAGGTGATGGACTGGCCAAGCATGTCTCCAGACCTAAACCCTCTTAAGCATCTGTGGGGCATCCTCAAATGGAAGGTGGACATTAACTAGCCCCGTGATGTCATCATGGAAGAGTGGAAGAGGACTCATGGCAACCTGTGAAGCTCTGGTGAACTCCATGCCTAAGAAGGCAGTGCTGGAAAATAATGGTGGCCACACAAAATGTTGACACTTTGGGCCCAATTTGGACATTTTGGCCAGCGGTTTGGACATTACTGGCTGTGTTGAGATATTTTGAGGGGACAGCAAATTTACAGTTATACAAGCTGTACACTCACTACTTTACATTGTAGCAAAGTGTCGTTTCTTCAGTGTTGTCACATGAAAAGATATAAAATATTTACAAAAATGTGAGGGGTGTACTCACTTCTGTGAGATACTGTATCTAGAAAGGATTACGGCCTTAGATTTTGGCCACAATAAGTTGATTTGAAAGGCTGTACCTTTTGAAACAGCCTTTGTGTCTGGAACGCGTCAATGATGCATAAAATGGTGTTTAGGTAGGCAGCAGATTTTGGAAGAGAGAAATAGAGTTTGTTTTGTCAAGCGTGCATCCCAGAAGGCTTTGCAGTCTTGTTTGTATGCTACTGTGAGACTAGTGTACAGATTTATATATGCATTAAAAACAGCAATCAACAAACATCCTCTCAGAATCACCGACTATAAAACAAGGAGCAATATTCACCACAATTCAACTTCCTTACCCTGCTTTAATCAAAGCATAAATATGCATATGCATGACATTAAAACTTATGAAAGTGAAATCTAAACAAAGATAATGGCTCTTCATTTTTAAAAGTGTGGGGGGAAAATCTGTGCTGAAATCTCATTTATAATCACTCTAATTTGTATGATATGAATTTGAATTATCAGATTAGTACAGATTCAACTATATGGTTTAAGAAATGTCACAAATCCAACATTCACAGTAATATATATTTTTGTCAAAAAAGAAATATATAAATAAATGAGGCTTTAAATTGTCTCCAAAGCTGGGGAATTGAAATTTATACGTCTGGTTATCAAACCAGAGGTTCAGAACGCCTGCCAATAGTCATAGTAATTGTAAAGAATTGGTTGGGTCATTGGAGTGGAAAGTGATTGATCAGGGCTGCCTTGTCACAAAAGCTCGAGACATTCATACACATACTTTTTCTTTCTCAGTCACAGAGTAAAGAAATAACTTCAGGCTATCAAACGTGTCCTCATATTAGGCTATACCAAATTAAGTTTAGTCACCGATCTTTGTCTCCCGATTCTCAAATTCTTCAAAGAGCTCATCCAAACCGCATCGCTTAGCGCTGGATTTTCAACATGACATCCTTGGAGGGCGGGTGGCTAAATTTAAAATGTAATTCCATTTGCCCGCTTTAATGCTGTCTCCATGAGTTTTTAGGAGCTAACATTCAATAAATCGAAGACGGAGGAGCTTCTGAGAGATTCTTACATTTTCTTAAATTTTGAGCATTCCAGTCAAAGTCCCGTGTTTAGCGTTTGCGGATCGCTAGACCGGGCAAGTAAACGCATAACTTTGTTTTAGTCTAATGAGATTACTGGATTTCTGTCTCGTACACTGGAATAATAATGCACAGAAGAATGGAATTGATGGCGACGGAAACGGGGCTCAAATCTTTCAAGAACATAGCAGCATGGAGAAGAAATGCATTCCGATGGGATCAGCGTGCTGGACTTTTTGGAAAATGCTGGAATATTAGATTAAGGGGGTCTGTTAAGGGCAGACAAGAAGTATCTGTCAATAATATGGCCATCTGTGTAGTTTTAGAGCAATTTACATCTAATAGAAGGAGAAAAATGATACATATATTGCATTTATCTGTCCAAAGGAAACAGCGAAGAAACATTCTGATTTCGACCTAAGAAAACCAGTTTATGTAGAAAATCATGTAACAATTGGATTTGGAGATTTCTGAAAAAGCTCTTTCAAATGAAAAAAAGAGTGCATCGATCAGACTTGGCAACATATGATGGTTCACATTTTTCTCTTTAGTTTCACGTTTCGTAATTTTAAAAACTGGAAATGTTAACTTACTGATACTTACTGATATGTATGAACTGAAAATACAACTTAAACTTTACCAACAGCACCTGATAAAAAAATTGAGTTTATAGTTACAACAGAAGCATGTGTCATT
The DNA here is from genome assembly GCA_006030095.1 of Triplophysa siluroides. Taxonomy (NCBI): domain Eukaryota; kingdom Metazoa; phylum Chordata; class Actinopteri; order Cypriniformes; family Nemacheilidae; genus Triplophysa; species Triplophysa siluroides. The sequence goes on along the minus strand of VCII01000203.1, from coordinate 1,473,719 downwards.
CCTAATGGTTTAAAGGCATAAATGCTACATTTTTATGATGGCATTAAAATAAATATGGCCATTGTAATCAATATCGATTGTGTAGCTAAGCATTTTTAGGACATTACGAAATTTAAATGAACAGTACAATAAAGCAATAAATATATAAATATAAATCATTACTTTCTAGGCATATCTGACAAGGAGTAAGAAGGGAATATCAGAGCCAGACATTCGGTCTATCAGCACTATTTCTAATCTTTAAGTGTGATGGACCTTGCTGTTTTGAGTGAGCCAGTGAAACACAATCTGTATGGACACAGAGAATAGTGCAATACCATATAAGTGACAGAATTATTCTGTGCAATGCTACACATTAGATTGTATGGCTAGACTTTAGTCGTGGTCCAATGAGATGTCCAACTTCTGAAACCTGACATCTTTTCCTTTTATTCAAATATAATGTAATAATATGGCGTTACGGTTGTAATAATTAAAAACTTTGTATTCATGTTGCAAAGTTGTACTTGGAGTGTAAACTGAAGCTCAGCTTTGGGAAGAATTAAAGATAATTACTAGGTGATAAAAAAGTAAACATGGGCTTTATCTCCTCTGAGCTTTGATTTGTATGTGCTTTATGTATGTTACAATACAACCTATATCCCCCGATATGTTTTTCCCATAATAAATAATTTCCAATAAATTCCTTAAAGGTCTCGTGTCCTGTCCAATCTGTACCATCTTAAGCTGCATCGCGATGGTTTAAATGTGCATTAGGATGCATGAAATACAAACAAAGTACAAATATGCCCACTTCTGTAAATGAATGACAGACCATTAAGATTTCATTGGGTAGATAACAACTCACAGAAAAAGAAACCGTTCAGCAATAAAATGATGATGGTTATCCTCAAAACGTAAACACTTAAGAGATACTATAATTTAAGTACCGTAGTGTGATGCATTTCACACTTCACTTTAATTCATCTGTATACTTGTTTCCACATCAAAAACACCAAACAAACATAAACGTCTTCATGTGTTGCACCCTTTTTAAATCCCCGGTATCTTTGCACACGTGTAGTCATTTAGCTCTCACGGAATCACTGTTGCTGCGCAGCCTGCCTCATCCAGATTGTTCCCCGGGGGCGAGCCACCTGCAGCAGCCTCTGGTTGCACGAGCAGATTGCGATCGCTGGTAATTGAGACTGCGGAAGAGCTCGCGGACATGTCGGCGAGCGCTGGATGCGCACGGATACAGGAGGCCGCTCTCGAACGACGCTGGGCGTCCGCGTGCGGAGAAAAAGGAAGACAAAACGTCAGCGCTGAAGACTCTCTTCTATCCCATGATGCCTCAAACAGGCCTGTCAATGCTTGTGAGGAGCGTGTCAGCAGATGGGTTCAGCCTGGGGCGCCAACACACTGAGATAGCCTTGAGAACTATATGGGTGCGCACGACAAAGTATGAAATCTTAAAACAGTCCGACTTTACAAACGCTGAGATTTACACAGCATGGGGGGGTTGTGCGGTGAATGAAGTGTAAGGACAGAGAGAGAGAGAGAGAGAGAGAGAGAGAGAGAGAGAGATGCGCCTCCACTTCTAACATGCGTGCCGGCGATATTTACTCTCCCCGCTCGTGCTCCTAAGTGTCACCGTGCCCTCCTCTCCTTTCATTAATATCCACAATATGATGGCTTTAACGACAGAGCCGCATTCATTAATATCTCCCCGTTTAAATGCCACTCTCCCGCGCCGCGCCAAAGTGAAACGCCACCAAATCAAAACATTAATTAATTACGTCGCCACCTCACCAACCTTCAGCGGGCTGACATTTCCCTCCCTGTCGCTCTGATGAGTGAGCCGGCTTACGGCTGGGTCTCCGCAGGGCTCTGCGTAGCAACGCCGCAGCCGGCTTTTACGCAGGAGAGGTGAGGCGCGGCGGTGACGGCAAGTGGAACGCGAGCGCCCACTAGTGGACCATTGATAAACGAGGACCGTGTCTGGTAAGAAACACGCACTCTAATGCTTTTTCACTGTCGATATCTAATGCTTTTGCTGTGCTTATATCTTTCTCGTGTTATTTTCTGGTCCGGACACAAAACCTGTTATCTACGGGTTGTTCAAAAGCACAGTGACCTCACTTATCCAAAAGGACAATTCTGTCATTATTTAGACATCCTGATGACATCTGTGAGGCTTTCTTTCTTCAGTGATATAAAAAAAGACGCTGAGATGGATGGGAGCGGTCCAGCTACAAAATCACAAAAGGCATCCAGGTCTGATATTTGGTCAGAAGGCACACGCACGTATAAAGGTTTAAGTTGCACGTGTCACATGAATGACTTTTTAAACAGCTGTTCACTTTTATTTCATAGAAATGATCAGTGTTGTTATTATACCCAGCATCTCATTTTGTGTTTCACAGAAGAAAGAAAACATGCAAATATGATATATTATAATGACTGAATGATGCATTATTCCTTTAAAAGATGTTATTTGTGCATTTTTGGAGACACTACTATTAAAACTACTTTTGAAATTTGACTGTTTTAGCACATTTGTTTCTTTAGAGTCAAATCTACTGTATGACCTTTGGGCTGCAAACACAGTGCTTGACAAAATGTGTTACAGCCATATACTCTACAAACAAACAAACCTAAAACCCGAAACTGCAAATTAGGACAACATGTTCATCTAGTGCTAATGCTGTCCACCGTGGTGAACAACAACAAAGGTCAAACAAACAGTTTTTATGGTCCAGTGACCTCTCTCTCCTCTCCTTGACCTTTCCTCAGGTTGACCTCTGACTCGGTCAGATGGCTCACGGTTAAAGCACAAGAGAGCGGGATTTGTCACCTGCCCTACTCTTGTTCCAGATTCCACACCTGCCTCGATTCACCTTTCTCATATCCCTAATCAGTCTTTCTGACCATAAACACACTCTCACAGGTAATGCATTATCAAGGCCAGACTCTATCTGTCTGACATACACACATAAACACACACACCTGCGAACGCAACCCAGATTTATGCATCTCCCGCCATGACACAAATGGAGCATCTAATGCAAACAATAAGCAAATACACACACAGCATCTTTGCCTTGTTTCTCTAGAGAAAGAACTTCGCTTTTGTATATATCGTGGAATATCGCTGGCATAATAGCGTGTATGTTTGATCTAAATATTGTGTTTTTCATCATTTAAAAACCTATTCAACAGTTCTGAGAAATATGTATGCTTAGGCCTATATATTTTAAACTTCTGGAGGAGAAATGGAAATAAGGATTGCAGTGGCTATTAATGTAAACACGTCTTATGTGCCGAGTCACGCTGGCCATTGTTACTTAAACATTGTGCTTCGTCGTTGCGTAACCTCCTGTTTCCAGCTTTTGTTTGCGCCCCATACAGTGTAAATGACATGATATGATCTCCACCGCGCTCAGAGGAGTAATAAATATGATAATGTCTATGTTTTGTTCACATGGAAACATTACAGGCAAAATAGTCTTATTCATGGTAATGTTTCCGCCGGGTACATTTTTATATTACCTGGTCGTTCGAACTAGAACTAGTCAGCGTCACAATACAGACATTACTCCGACGAGCCGTGTTTGTGCTTCATACTTTCCAATAATTCCTGTTATTAGACCTCGCGCAAGCTTTGTCAATCCGGCTGGAAACCGGATTTTTTTGAGGCAGCCATCAATGTAATTTACGGCGGTATTTAATAGCTCGGTGAACGGACAAGGTTAGTCAAGGACGAGCGGCTGGCGAGACGGCGGCGCTTGCGTCGTGCCCCTTTCCTACCGACTCGGACCTTCCCAGAATGCATCTGCGCTCCGTCGTGGGCACGTCCACGGTAATGGGCGAGCTGTAAAAACGGTCAGTGTGCGTGCGTGGTCGGCGGACACAGATTAGAGGACACTAGCGGGACACAGGGTAGCATACAAACAAAGAACATGCGCTCCCCATATTTGCAGGGCGGCTGTGCGGAGAGAGCGAGTGTTTTGTTGTGACGGTGATGTATGGCTTGTCACTCGCTTAGCTTTGCTCAGAATACGAATGGATCTTGCGGAGTACGAGATGGAGAGGCCGAATTCATCTCTTTATTCCTCTGTTTTCGTGCGGTAACAGACGGCACGCGCTCGCAGGGGAGCGGGGGTCTAGCATGTCACGGGTTACGGGGCTACTTTTTTCCCCCGATAAAAGGGATAAAGTGTTAACCCGGGAGCTGACACATATCTGCAACCCTATTTAGGCAGCCTCCAGCAGCCCGTGGTTAGCGCCGTGCCAGGGGCTCGCGGGGCTAACGGTGATGGGAGATCTTGAACTCACCCTGACCCGGCCCAGCTGGAATTACTTGTTTTGAATGGGAAACCAATCCGGGGAATAGACACACAATAGAGGGATAGCCAGCTGATTCTTTCTCGTGTCCCACAGGCCAATAAACTCTATGAACTAAAAATATGATTTTAACAAAATTTTTGCATTTGGCTTATATCGAATCGTATCGTATCGATTCGAACCTGTGACCATTGTGCTGCCAATACAATGAAACCACAAAAAAAGTTGCCAAAAAAATACATTACTTTTGACAGACTACATTTCAAAATCAAAATTCAGTCGGCGAGAATAATCTTCCCAGATGACCTGTTACACTGGACAACCAGCACATAAGCACATACTTGACGTCTTTTAACCTCTCTGACAATGGATTCTTAAATCTATCCTGCCTGCAATCCGCTGTTACTGAGATTGATGTTGAAAAGATGATGGATGCTTGTTTAATAGCGTCTGCTTGCTAAAAGGTGTGAGAGGTATGTATGAATAAAAAAAGTTGAAGACAGAAAAATGATTCAGGGCTAGATTTATGTGATGAAAACCAGAGATGCTATCCTACAGTCTCAGAATGCAATATCAGACAGGGCGGCCCATAGGAACGACAAATCACAGATGAGATCTTTTTAATATCGCAGTTATTTCTCGTTAACATCAATGAGATTAAACAGAGAGCGAATGGAAACTTTAGCTTGAGTCTCATCTGTGATATTTCACAAGAGAAACAGAGGCAGAAATCTCAGTTTAGAAAAGAGATCTTTGTCACAACTGAGCTCCGATTTGTCAAATCTGCCATTAAAAGTCAATATTATTGAAGATCTCAATATGAACTTAAATATTTCTCATCACGTTTACACAAATCCAGATTATTTTACATTTAGAATCTCCATGTATTTGCCTAAAGCTTTGAGTTTCTAAGAATAAACTAATAAAACATTTTTGACTGTAACGGTAGCCTAGGTTTGTGCAAACATAGTGTTATGTTCTGTATCATTTTTTTTGCCATAAATCATTATTATTAGCCACCCTTTATGTTTGTCACTGAGTTTTGTAAATGTCTTACCTATAAAAAGTATTAAGAAAAGTGCTTGTTATCTTTGACAATACATAATTTTAAAAGTGTTTTCCATTTCCTGAAAAACTGTGAATTTGGACAGTACAGTGATAATTGCTTTAAATTGTTGCATATGTAACCACATGCATTGTAACATGCAGCTAGATTGTGTTATTGAATTTCACAACCATAAACTATATATAGCTATATATAGAAAACATATAGCTACTCCATGAAATGTATTGACTTTGATCATGTTTCAACATTGGCGGTATATTCAATGGCAATCTCACGGATACTGGCATGCAGTTTTATCATCCCTGCCAAAAAAAACATTTCGTGCTCACATCTGAATACATCTTAGTCTCATTATTGCAAGCGGGGAGCCATCGGTGACACACACACCAGCATTAAAACACATTCGCATGTGAGAAACGGCTTAATTCTCGATGTACTCTCCATTGGCTGTAATTTTTCTAAAGGGAGGGAGAGGTCGTACGCATGTGAAATCGTCTCTCTCAGCGAGGCATACCTTTATTTCCCTGTACACACAAAGCCTGATTAAATCAGGGCCGTAAGAAGGATAATTGTTTTGTGCATTAACCAAGTTAGTCAGATAGCTTCAGGTAAGACCCAATTTAAAGTAAGCCGAGCACTCTTTGCGCAAATGAGCAATACTTGACCTGCCGCGCTCGCGGTCCGCTCAAGTACACACTTGATCCTTAAGAATCACAAACGCATTCACACTTCTGACATGACGCTTCATCAGGAGGAAGTTCATTCTTTAAAAAGAAAAACAAGACCGCTGGCTTCCCCTGACATTCTGAGGGGTGGTTAAATAAATAACCTTAAAATAGTAAATGTGATTCGCTGTCATGACATTGTTAAAGGCAGCGACATTCATTTTCACAACATTAACATATTTAGTTTTTCAAACAAGCTCTCAACAAGTTTTTTAAAGGTTATTATTTTATAATTTCCTCAACATTGAGAATTTTAAACCTAAACTGCACCGGTTGCTCTTTTCCATGCAGTTCAAACAAATGTAGACTGAATGTTCCAAGCACAAAATAGACACAAGAAACTTTATTAAAATTGCCGATATGACAAAAAAAGCTTTGCGTAGCAGAAAAGTCTCCAAGAAAAAATACCATGATTTTTATATAGCAAAAGTGTAGTAACCTTGTTTTTTGGCAGATGGGTTGCTATTTGTATCACCATAGTTTTACAACAAATGTATCGTTAAAATGATGTTCACTGTAGTGACACCGTGGTAAATCTGTGGTTAGGTTGAATCACAAATACCATGGTAAAACCATGGTTAATCTTCGTAAGAGGTGGCGATGTCTGATTCAGCAAAAAACGGTTTGATTTGTACAGTCAGATCTCTTTAATAAATCTATTGGTTTGGTCTGATAAGGTTCAGGTAACTTTAACTCGCTGATGCAATGAACTATCAATAAACATAATTAAAAGCAAATGCTCTTATATTAAAGGGACAGTTCTCCCAAAAATGAAAATTCTGTCATCATTTAAAACCCTACAGTTGTTCCAAATCTGTATACATTTCTTTATTCTGATGAACACAGAGAAAGATATTTGGAAGAATGCTTGTAACCAAACAGTTCTTGGCCACTATTGACTCCCATAGTAGGAAAACTTACTATACAATGGTGGCCAAGACTTTTTACATTCTTCAAAAAATATATTTCTCTGTGTTCATCAGAACAAAGACATTTAAAGGGGAGTATAAATGAAGACAGAATTTTCATTTTTTGTGCGAACTGTTCCTTTAATGGGTAAATGATAACAGAATCTTCATTTTGGGGTGAACTATCCCTTTAATACATCTATTCTGCACTTGAAATAGGGAGACTCCAAATAAGGTGAGCTGGCTTATTACCTGAGCAGGTTAGAAAAGGCAGCAAGCAAGGGTCTCGATTGTCATTGAGCTGCTTTCACGACCGAGAGAAATGTTGTAGGACCGGTCTGATTACCAGAGCTCCTTATCATCTAATTCAGGTCAGCGTGCCACCTGCCGCTCCTGTGGCCTCTTGGGTCGCTCCGAATCAATGTCACGACCCAGAGGAAATCACCCCCGTCTCCCGTAATGCGCGGCTTGTACGGCTCTGCGCTGCACCTCCGGCATTACATCAGACAACCGGGAAAAACAACCCAGACAGAGAAGAACACATTTGTTTGTGAAGACGCAAAGCACATTCATTTTTCTGCCATTGCGCACTTATTTCGTTGGGGAGAAATGCTAAATCTCCCAAACATTATATGCAGAACTATTCCACACAGACAGACGTGCACATTTGTCTTTGCTTTATACAGAGATGAAAACAGGAAAGTAAAACAAGCAAAACAAGGTCATTTTGCTTTCTGCTGTGCCATGGTGACGTCTGGGTATACATATTTTAAACTTAAATTATGTTGGGTCATTGTACGAAACGGGTCACTTCGTGTCCTTTATTAATATGCATGAAAAGAATGTTTTTATATTAAATAAAAAGCTAACCCAGAATTTCACTGTGCTATTACGGACATATGTAAAAACATTAGCACATCTATTTTTTTTCAGTTCCATTTCAAAATACAACGGCTGTTTTTATACATCCAATGAATTCACGGAGGAAAAAAAACACTGAAATGAGTCTCTGAAACTTAAAATAAGTTTCACCTCTTACAAGTGCGTAATTCAAGTGTTGAGATAATCATTACAGAACACACGATTCATAATCAAGCATATATTTTTTTAATAATTGACTCTCAATAAAAAGGCACCTTTTCCACCTTATGAGTCATCACCTTATGAGCACAATACGACGCAAACACACCCACAGTCACACACTTAGATCTCTACCCGATTTAGATTCATCACTTGGGGATCGTCTTCTGATTGGCAACCCGGGTGCTTTGTTTGTCTCACGAGGCCCTGAAATTTTCTCTTCCTTTTTCTGTTCTTTCAATTCACTTTTGGCGGAGGCAATCTCTGTGTCTTCCGCTCCCTTGTGATCTCTCACTTCTCTGCAACATGAGCTCAGTGCATGAGCGTCCCTATCTGCCAGTATGTGGATCTGCCTATCAGAGGATTAGAGGCCTCAAACCCCCCGGTCTCACGTGAATTACCCGCTTACTGACAAATTAACCCGTTTGACCAACCCCTCAGCGACATTCCGTTGAAGCAACTCGCGTACAAACACGCACGTCTCATCTCCCTCTAAGCTCTTCCTGTAGTAATTTATTCCAAGTCCCCTTGGATTTGTGCTTAGAGGACGTTTTATAGAGGAACTGACCTGGATCATGTTATTTTGGGTCTTTCCGTCGCTCTACTGTCACGCATGACTGTATAGTTAATGTTCCTGCCTCTCAATCACAGAGGCCTTTCAATTATATTACAATTATAGCATTTCATTATCTATTGTTTGCCTTTCTCTGAGCCTGAGCATCCATCATCCATCATGCTTCCATCTGCCCATCTATTTGTGTGTCACCGTGAGGCTTTTAGGGATTTATTTTGTGTTCAAACCTTGTACCAGCGCAGTACCCACACTTCTCTCTGGGTGTATTTCGATGCTTACAAACATTTTGTGGAGATCAAATCAAATCGCAGAGAAAGGCGAAAGCAACGCCCACTATTTTTCTCATTAGAAATTCCATTTCACACGAAAATGTGTCCAAATACGGAAGTAAAAACATCGCAACTTCCGGTGGGGTCTTTAAATGGAAAGAAGAGCTGTGTTTTGATGTGTGCGACAACGGCCACTTCCGTTTCCTGTTAGTATGTCCATGTGCTTGCATATTGTTTTGCTACACAGTAAAATGTATAAACAGTACTTTTCCATTAAAAAAACAGAACATACTTTTAGTGCATATATAGCAGATTACAGTTCTTTTCAATATTGTTTGAATGAAAATTGTGTTAAAAGACACACCGGTATAATCCTCTTTTTTTACAGTGTAAATACAATATATTTTTATATACACACACACAAAAACAAACATTTTGAGGTATACTTTTTAATGATTGCAAAATATATGACATTATCGTCAGGTGCAGGCATCAGATCTAGTTAAAACACATCATACTACACTCCTGTAAAATGGAAAGCGTTTACAAACGATTGGAGAGAAATGAGAACTCAGCTAAGATACAGTATGTTTTCTCTGCTTACCTCCTCACACTAGGTGACACAACAGAACACATATAGCACGAATACAAATGAGCCCTTTATCTAGATTTGCAAAACACCGAAAACTGTTACACCCTGCACTTTACCAATCCTCTACAGCACGAGCATGCATGCTTAAACGCTTACAAACCCTTTAGATGTTGACAAACTGATGCTGAGTCCGCAGTTACTGTATCTTTCACGACCGCTTAAAATTTTAAAGGGCCATCACACACCGACTCTCGTAATAGTTCGTGATCAGAGTCGTTCTGCGTTCACACTGAAGGCTACATGCATCGGCCATTACAGAACGTGTCTGGTTTCTTTCATTGCATTGCTAGACGAATGGAAGAGGGCGAAACGCATAAGGAGTCCCTGCTTTCAGACGGCGCTTCCATTAGAGGACATGCACGTCGGACAAAGTGTATAAAATGGATTTGGAAGATTGTACACTAAGTGCAGCGAAAACCTTCTCGGCCCTCGTTTCATTTCGTAACTCCTCGCGTACAATGAGCGGCATGTCACGGCGAATCAGACTCGTCGGGGGCTCCCCGCGCAGAGTAAGTTCAAAACCGCACCTGCCGCTTTTAAAGCTCAAACAGGAATTGTTTCAGCTTTGAACGTGATGTCAGGCATTGTCAGAAGTTGGTAGAGATGTCCATCCACACTTTGAAGGTGGAGGTCACACAAAGTACACAGTAGCAGCGTGGTAAAAGTCGGCACTTTGATATGCAAAAAATCACAGATTTCCTTTGAATTAAATGCAGACTTTGGCTCCTTTTTTGTGTGAATGTCAGAACACGGAGACTATTTTCAGTCTGTTGGAAAAGACACGCTAATGAAATTGCAACTTCAGTTACGATCAATGTGAAACGCATTTTTTCTCTACGTGAAACAAATAATGCATTCGTGCAGAAAAAGTATCTGTGGAGTTTATGACTGCAGCCAGGTTCTTTTGTGGATAAAAATAAATAAATAAAAAATGTACCTCCAAACCATTTCTATGCTACAGTACTCCACAAAGTCGATGGCTATGTATGAAAGTCTTTTCAGAAGAAGAGCAATAACGTAACATTTTTTTTCTAACCTGCACCAATGAATTTTTTACAGAAGTGTGTATCAAGAAAATAAAGGGGCTCTATTTTCATTTCTTATGATTTTCGCCTTTCGTTTTCTCGAGCTCAGAATCACAAACATATAGCTTTTGAAATGGCCAGCCAACACACCCTCCAAAGACCTTCAACAGAGAGGTGAGCATGAAAATTCTCCTCCGCAGAAGTTTCCGGACAGCTTGTGGCATCTCCACAGCATCAAAGGGTTTTGATGTCAGAGGAACAGGTTTGTCCTCCAGATAAAGATAGACGCTCTTATCAATTAGCCGGTCGGGCCACTTGATGCATCTCACCTTGGGCGGAAAATGGCCCTACGGAGACAGGAACTGTCCTTTCTTCTTGTCCCCTCTTTCATCCAGCATCCCCACCTCTCCATCATTAGCTCGGTCGGCTGTCCGCCACAACACACACCCTACACTTTCTTCCTGCCAATTTTGCCATCATGTGTACCTATGATTTTCCCGAACATAAAGTATTTAAAACACTGCTGGTCTCAAGAATACATAGTGTTTTGGATGCTCTTTTGTTTTGTCCCTTTTTGCATTTTTTGGCCCTTTTTGTTAAAAGAGCTAAAGGGTTTAAGGGTTCATTCAGCCAAAAAATGTGATTCTGACATCAATTCTTCACCTCAATGTCTTCAAAAGACTTTTTGTGGAACGCAAAAAAAGATATTTTGAGAAATATGGGTTTTGTGTCCCTACAATGGAAGTCAACGTGAGCCGGTGTTATGTGGTTGCCAATCTTCAATTTTCTGCAAAAGAAAGTCATACAGGTTTGCAATGAAGGAAATCATTTTAATTTTGGCGTAAACTATCCCTTTAAATAGCATTACTTATTTTTTTTTACAAAAATCAGCATCTCGCAAACCAATTTTGCTTCTAATCATCACATACTGTAACCATCATAAATCAATCCGGACCAAGCGGAAACTCACGCTGGTTTAAGCTGGTCTTTGCAGGGCATTTCTTTTCTCGAAAACAATTATCTGTCTAAATAAAAAACCGCGCTATACTGAGAAACAAGTTATACAGTAAATCAAAATTTCTATCTTTCACGAAAGTGGGAGCAACGTGTTCATGATAAATGCATCATGGCGGTCATATACATGGCCATGTAAATTGAATTTGAACAACATGTGGGCAGGAATCGCAACACCTCTCGATGCGGCGCCTACTGAGAGCGATACGGCTCTCCGACACGTATCCACTTACAAAACAACTTCAGCTGACAACACCTCTTAGGACGCCACGCACTCCTATTCCATGCAAATAGGAAGGTGAGCACCTCTAAATATTTCAACGCTGACAAGGGATTATCTCTGCTCCGTGTTAAAAAATGCATTCAATCGGGGAGTGTTTGAAGCGAGTGGGGTGTAGAATAACAAGACTTCCAAGGACGATGTTTTTCTCATGTTCTCCGGATTTAATAAACCGTTAGGTCCAATAACATCTGAACCTCGCCGAATTCGCCGTGACGTTTGCTTACCCGAGCCTAACCTTTTTTCCCCTTCACGAGCACAAATTCAAACTAGCGTTGCTAAAAGATTTACAAGATCATGCAAGTTTTACGACGCTGAGTGCCGTAATGGGTTTTAGCAGCGAAAACTCAGAGTCATTGTGCATGTAAAATGTGAAGAGGCAGACTGCAGCATTACTGTAGCAGGAACATCAGGTTTCTATAAACGTCGCCGGTGCAGATTAATGACGGAGAGTTGAATGGGTTTTCACTTGCGGTTGATTGAGAAGTTGATTGGTTGATTGCAATGTGAATAGCCCTTTTATGGCTATTGAATTTGAAAAGTGACCATTCCAAATGAGCGAGACTATTAAGATCTTTATCATTAATAAAAAGAACATTGACTAGAAGAACACAGAGTCTATTGGCCTATGGGAGATAAAAAAATGATCTCTGCCATCAGAACTTCCTAACCAAAGTTATCCATATTGCGCAATCGCAAGACATCATCAGAAGTCTACCGGGCAGGTAGTCTTTCCTTGCAACAACTGCAGCAAGCAGGCGCGCATGGGTGACGACACGCGACTGAGGTATGTTACGAAAACATGATGAAACTAGAAGTCTTATTTTGACTCGATCATTAATAGCCCCTGAAGATGGACATCAGACTTTGTTTGTGCAAAGCATGGAAATGGAAGCAGAAAGGAGCTTGAGGGAGGTAAGACTTGATAAACTACTGCACATCCCCAGCCAGTCACGTCTCAGACACTAGAGGAAAATGTCTCAGGAGTCAAGTCTTTAAAATTGCATTGTTGTTTAGGAAAAACATTTGTGTACTGTGTTCTTTCAAAAATTAATGCATATTCTATTTAATAGCTCTAGTTTAGGACATTATGTAAAACTTTGGCAGGAGGCTACCTATGGCTGAGATTACTATGTGCTATTTTAGGCAGTACAGTTTAATGCAGTACAGTTAAAAAAATGAACCATCTTTGTTTGGACTTGGCTGGGAAACCAGAAAAGGTTGGTATTTTTTTATATAAAATATGTTCTTTATATTAGTTGGTGCCATAAAATGACTGGTTTCTTGAAATATTTTAATTGTAAATTCTTGAAAAGATGAAATTATTCCTTGTTATCATTGTGTAATGAATGCAGATGTGCAAGAAAAAAAATCTCTCTGCATTCATTATTTCCATACAGTGCATGCAAACATGTTGATAAAGTTTATGTTCAGTATGTTGAAGATACTTAAATATTTTTTAAATAATGCATGTTTACCTTTGCAGGTATTGTTGCACTGTAGGAATAGTGGTTTAAGCGAGGGAAGTGTGTATAGTGCATTGTGTTGCACACTTCTTGCACACAGCAAGTTTTTAAGAAAAAAGGGACAGAAAAAGTAATGGGGACCTGTGCCCCGGAGAGCTTTAGGTCTAGCAACGCCCCTGTTTCCAGGTTCCTACGGACAACTGCACGAAACTCCCGAGCGAGCGTTACTCATACCACTCAGCACCTTTCATACATACATAACCTCCATTGGCAAGTTATTAAGGTCAATCAAGAATAAACCCATCTGCTAGTTTTCCTCCCAGAGCTCTGCCCAATGAAGCCACAGATGCAACGTACTCTTTTTATTTCATTACCGCACACGGGAATCTTACATTACGGCGCCCTTAATTTCATATCTGCGTTGAACAATCAATCTTATACTCTGATGTTATTAGATGAAGTTTATAATGACTAAAATTCTGAATTTATAAAATGGCTCACCTTTAATTCAAGAGTTCCAGTTTGAACTGAATTCACCACACCTCCCGTAAAGTTTAACCAGATTGACAGAAACAAAAATGCAATTGAACACAGTCACACAACTGTATCAGTCCAAGTCCACTTTTGAGACAAAATATTAATCAATGAATATTAATTAATAACTAATTTTATCTAATCTATTCGTTAGCTATGTTTTCCATCCAAAGTTACGAATTTAATAGACGAAAATCGTATCTTTGTTGTAAAATTTTGTCAAATATAACTAAGATTATAATTTTTTTATTATTATATTAACCATTTTCACGGCATACTTTGGTTAAAGAATTTAAGTACAACATTCCAAATGCTGTGCTATAGGATCACACCGCTGGTTTATGATAAATTGAGGCAAAGTCACTTAAAGCTTTTTCGATGTGCATCTAGGACTCTATTTAGTAAATGTGTTTCCATCATAGCTTTTGAGAAGATATTATTATAAAAAAAAGTATCTGACTAAATTGAGCACAAATTTTTATGCACATTTTTAGAATATATGCATATCTTCACGATTCTATCCAGCGGTTTTTATGTTATATCCTACCATGCGCATAAAATAGGCGGATGGTAATGATAAATCGAAACAAAAACAATCCCCAAATTGATCTTATGCATAGTTCATAAAATGTTTGTTGCATGGTCCCAAAAAAATGTATACAAATAAAAAACTACTGTATATAAAAATGACATTTTATACGTTTTCAATCTATACAAAATATTTTTGTTTTTATAGACAACTTTGTTTTACCATATGTTTACTTAAAATATGTACTAAACTAGAGAAGAATAGTCATAACTGGTTGCTATTTTTGGGTACACTGTTCATTCAATATTCTGGCTGAATTCAGAAAATATGTAACTACGGCTGCCAAACAAAGTACATCTTCTGCTTCTGAAAATGGTTCCAGGCTCTCTATGTGACACAAAATCAATTTCCGACCCCTTTGCCCGAAAATAGCCTAGCCTAACCTTCTTGCGAGTGTGTAAAAACTGGTCTGAGATCAGTCCATGAAGTCATTTTTCTGAGCCACTTCAGTGGCACCTCAGAGGGAACCAATAAATCACCCGACACCAGTGTGACTCATAAGCACATTCCTGCACTGATTAACAGGAGAAACAGGCCACGGAGCTGGACATCATGCTGGAAGAGTCCACGTGTTTGTTTTTTCACTCGCTCATCCTTTTTCTGTGTGCCTGCATTCGCTTGTTTGTCCCATTACCCAGAATTCCAGAGTTCTGTGTGACAAAGTGACCATGTCAGCCAGAAAGATGGTAGTGAACGCACATGTTTCAGTCAATTAATAATGCAACAAATAGCACTACAGAAAGCCAAGTAGGGCAAAAAAAGTAAAAAAAATGGGGCAGTGAAAAATATCAATTTGATCCAACAGTCCTTCGTGTCCACTTTATGTTTGTGATGAATGTAAAAGTCGTGTTTTAATTTCACATGGGTGTCCACTGAGGATACTTCAAGTCAGCAATTCTAGTAGATTCTGCACCGCTTGCTTCACATGAAAACTATTTTATGAGATGGTGAATCGTACAAAAACTGACGATTATTTAAAAAAAGCAAGCATGACCGTCCATCTCAACCCAACCACTAAACACAACGTTACTGGGGTGAAGATAGATCGTACCAAATACGCACAAATAAAATCGCTCAAACAAATTGACGGAAAGACGTTTGGTGGATAGTAATGCGTCAGACAAGTTTCAAGTGCGAGAATAGAGTTTTGCCTCTGTCCTCATAACACACCCTCACCATTAAAATCGATGGAATTGAAACGCTTCCTCGCACAGCGTGAACTCTAGTCTGTAAGTGCCCCTAAGATATAGCTATTAACTTTGATTCATGTGTTGCATTCTTAGTGACAGCCTTATACGTACGAATGTATCAATGTCTCCGTGACAGATGTGAAGTGTAAGATGACTGGAAAAGAACATTATTTCTCATTCAAACATCCTAATTGATTTAAATGTTCAGGCTCATCAAAAGACAAAAAGAAGACAAAATTGTTTGAACATTAAAATGAAGGGACATCAAAAAATAATTACATGCCCATTACTCACATAAAAGGCTTTAAATGGTGACGGCACAAAAAACTATGTTGAAAGTGAGTTCTTTGTTGGAGATTCGCTTACCTGCATTTTACGGTTCTTAACTGATGGGGTCACAGGTGTGCTCAGATCACATCCAGATGGAAAAATACAAAAGCTAAATGTAAATAATAAACTGCAACTAACCATTTAATGATGTGTAATCTGAAGTTCTGCACTGATTCTTGCATAAGTGTGGGAGTGCAGGATCTCATCTCGAGCTGGTCTAAAGGGAAAGCCATTTCATTCTCTACCCAAAGAGTGTATAAACACAGATAATTAATACACACACATGATAGTCTCTTAGAGGTCTCTCGCTCGCTCCCTCGCTCCCTTGTTGGATATTTGTCTCCCAGCTGGTGTAAAGTTACTAAGCAACACGCCACTGAGCAAAGGATGGGTAATTTCTTTTAAGGGGATTATCTTGAGGAAGCTTCCAGTCCTGTTAAAAAAAAAGAGGCAAAAGAAAGAAATGGCAAAAGATTTAATAGAATTTTCGCGTCGTTTTTGTTTAAAAAAAATTGGTTACTTGTTAATTTATTTAATTGCAAAACAAAAAAATATATAACAATGTTGTTATGAATGACTTGGACTAAATCGTGAAGAACATATTAGGGAGTCAATAAAAGCCCTGGAACTTTTAAAAAAGCATCTTGGGAAAGAATTTGCTGGATAAAATGGCAAGAGAATATTTCTTTTACAAAATACAGTACACACAAAATCTGACTGAGACCACAAAATAAAAAAGCAATGACAAACAACAAAACATACAACAGACAAATCAAAACCCAGTTTGGACTTATTTTGGACTTTTCAATAGTTTCATTTCTTTTTGTGACCAAACCCTTCACTTGTTCACAGGTGTACAGTTATTTCAAGTTGATATTTTTATTTACTACATACAACACCGCCTGAGATGTAAAAAAGAAGAAAAAGCCAAGACAAACAACAAAACACAGAACACACAAAACACGACCAATAACCAAAGCAAACTACAAAGGGGCACGATACCTTTACCATTGTTCACCAAAAACGAAAACTCTTTCATCATTTACTCTTGTCATTTCAAACCTGTATGACTTTTTTTCTTCTGCAGAACACAAAAGAAGATAATTTGAAGAATGCTGGCGAACACCGGCGGTACCCATTCACTTCTATTGTATGGATACAAAACCAATGCAAGTCAATGGGTACCGCCGTTGTTTGTACAGGTTTGAAATGACAAGAGGATGAGTAAATGATGACAGAATTATACATTTTTGGATGAACTATCCCTGTAAGGTCTCAAAAGGTTTGAAAGATTATATACAGTTTTGTTCAATTCCAAAATGTAGAAAGATATATGAATACTGAATGAGTAAGTCACCCTTAACGTTGAACTTATTTGTGTTTCTATAACAAGTTCATCTGCAGTAAACAAGTTCTGCTCAGAACCGTTCAGAGGTCAACACTGTTAAGTGCATGCCAGTTACATGTACTGTCTGATCTGATGTGACAGTGCTGACGTGTGCCAAAATACTGTAGTGAAAGCAATTTTTCTAATGTTTCTATCTTAGAACAACAGTGACATTCTGTTTTTGCAGAAATGTTAATCTGTTATCGTTTGAAAATGTATGAGAGTAATGTGAAAACTCCCTTCCACTGAGAAAACTCTGTGCAATATGTGATTTAATTAAGATTTCTTAAAACATATTTTCATAAAAAAATAGGTACAGGTTTTAGTGGAAGATTGGTTTTAAACAGTACATTTTATTAATCACATTTACGTTCATGCAAAAGCTGAAATTCTATGCACTTCACCTGCAAGCTTCTCTTCAAGAACTTTTTGGACTTCCACTTTCAACAGTTGCTTAAACTGCAGTTCTCAAACTGGGTTCCCCAAGATGGATCCAGGGGGGGCACAGATTTTAATGCCATCAAACATCAGAAAAATAAGACCACCAACCCAAAGTATTGATGGTTCAGCATTATATAACTGAATAGAATTTTAATTAACCAAAAACATAAGTTCAAGATTATAGGATTTGATTTGGGGGGGCCGCAAAGCGATGCACTCTACACAAAGGGGGCCTTACAATGAAAAAGTTTGAGAACCACTGGCTTAAAGGACTAGTCAGTCAAATTTTGCAGCATCTAGCGGTATGGTTGTGAATTGCAACCAACGGCTCACTCCACCCCTTCACCCAACTTATTAGCTAAATCATTTAACTCTGGCATCGTCCCCATTACGTGACTGCTGACAATGTCATAACAGTTCAAAGTTCCAGCAACCTTTGCTATTCTGAAAAACAGAAATGCTACATCCCTTGCCATCGAGATGGATGGGCTAATGAGACACCAGAGGGACTCTGATGTTCACAGTGTGTCATGAAGACTTGGTTGAGACTCCGGCGCTAGCATTATGAGGTTTCCAAAGCATGTGGATCTGAAAAGAGAAAAAGGTGAAGAGAGAGAGAGGTAAAACCAGCGACAGAACAAGTATGCACACCAGACCCTGAGCTGCCATTGAGCCTAGCCTATGGCCAAACACCACACGCAGTAAGTTTTGAAATGTTTGAGGTAAATGTCACTTCCTGTTCGGTTGATCCAGTCTCTACCTTAACCACCATCGGTTTATTAAATTATTCTTCTGGTGCGGTAACACTTTGCTGCATAATGCATGCATGCCACGTTTCAAGGATATATTCACCTCCAAACAACCTTATTCACCTCCTGACTTAATACAAGCATCCAGTGACCAGAACACGGTGAAGAGATGATCAGCTGGGGTTTGGAAGCTCGGGGCAACCCGCGACCTAGAAGCACTTATGAATGACAGAGGAGGTGCCTTGAGGGCACGTGATAACAAGAAGCCAAGACATTTATGGAAGGAGCAGGGTGGAGGTGTCTACAGGAGGAACAGGCAGCGCAAAGAGCGTGAAATGTGAAAGAGCTGTGGAACCTCACCGTCAAAATGTCCGTCAGCCGGTGAAATAATGTGTTGAGAGTCAACAGTGGAACATGTTATCTCATGGGTTTCTACACACCTCCCCTCGTGCCCTGGACTCTGTGTGAGGGTTGTGTTTAAAAAACACACATCGTCCTCACCGATGCTTGAAGCTTACAACTCCTTTACAAAAGATGTGGACACTGTCCAAGCCCATTTATACCACACAGAAGAAACTGAGGATAGCACAGGTGTGCACTTCTGACTTATTTGGTTCTAAGTTGCAATACTGAACTGTTATTTGATTAAAAGAACCCTTCCACATACTTGTGTCCTCCCCATAGACGTCCATTATAAGGAAGCAGCTTCGTGCCTTAATACCAAAACAACGACAATGTATAACCAAATGATTAACTACATTTCTTTACCACTGATATCAAACATCAGCATAATAGAAAATTCTGTGTTCTTAGTTTATCTTCTTAGTTTTATTGAGCCAGGTTAAGTTGTTTCCTTATAATGGACTTCTATGTGGGCAACTGCTGCGTGCTACAGTCAAAACTGTGCATAAAATGTATTCATTTAACATACTAGTCTTTTACATCATAGCTTTAATGAACACGGGATAAAAATATAGATTGCTGAATGACCCTGGGATACTGATATTACAGTTGTCGCCTAGCTGGAGACTCAATCAGGTACAAAAAATGTCGCGGAAAGACACCTCCAAGCCATTCCGTTGGGTCTTTTCTTCAGTCGCAGATAATGCACGGAGTGTCCCACCCATACGGCTCGGTTGTTTATGTATCTTGCTCTGTTGAATAGAAAAAGTGATTTTATGCAGATCATACTGGCTAACATATGCAGTTCGGATGTGTCATCCGACACATGATGAGGGGGAGTTATGACACAACACCGACCAAGTCTATTCGAATTTCTGTGTTGGGTTTCCTTTTTCAGCAAGGACGTACCGACAACAAAAACAGAAATATAAAAAAAAATCTTGGAAATTATTAAGAACTATAAGACCTCAAGAAAGGCCTCTAGCAACATATGGAACTTCTTAGTAATCAAAGCTAATGAGTACTTCTATGGGCTTAACAATGACTGCTGGGTTGTCTGTGCATGTACAATTTCACTTATAAAACAAAATTGTGCAGAAATAAATCTGAAAGTGATTAGTACTGACAGATTAAACGACATAAGATCACAGCCTGTCTAATATCTGTTTACAGACACATGCCAGCTAGCAGCCGCAGGCTAGTGGCAGGATAAGAAGATCCTAGTATACATTAATATGCTGCAAATGACTCAAAATGCTAAATTACTGTTGATTAATGGCAGTATAGCCAGTGTCCTCAAGATGGACAGTGATTGTTTTAGCATATGTGCGCTTTAATCACTGTAAACTTTGGTTTTTGCCAATATGATGCTAATGTAATTTTAAATTCCCAATGAGGTTTAGCATCTACTTAGTCTAAACTGAATTATGTTTCATATGTTCCACTTTAAAAAAGAAAATACGATTAGCAGTAGCATTTATGCTACAAATGTGGTAACATGAGTTTCTGGCTAGCTCTGAATGCACGGTGAATGGTTGTTTTTGACGTCGTTTCCACTTTAGATCGGGTAAAAATGAGGCCACTGAGATTTCAAAAGCTTTAACATGACTTTAAGGGACACTTTTGAGCTCAATTTGCATTCGAAACAGAGCAATTTTATCTCAGCCAAGCCTGTTTTTGTTGTCATTTGTGCATCAGTATCAATTGAAGATAGACAGTGGTTTTGTAAGAAACGGCCACTGCCAGCCGTTCTAGCCTGACCAAGATTGACACTGTACGGGAATACCGACACAAAATTATCCTCAAATGCCAGCGGTTTGAAGACAGACAAAAGCTATTCATCCCATCTGTCGTCTGTGGCAAATTTCGCAATAGCATTTGAAGGAACCTGGACTCAAACAAGTGCCAAAGCTTAAAGGCAGAAGCCAAAAATAAAAGACGTAACGCTTGCTGATGTTTCAGAACATTAAAAGCCTCAGCCAAAATCAGCACCATAACAAACCCGTCCTACTTTATTAAGTATTAACCAAGCGCCAGCCACTGTGAATAACTCAATGGGATGTTCGATAGAATTTTCAATGGTATTTCTTGGATTTGTAAAGCCCTTCTTAATTATGATGAATAAGACTATTTGCAGCAGCAGCTTGCCCAGACTCACAGTTCCTTGATGTGAATAGGCTATTGACCTATAGGTAAAACAATAAATCTTGCCTTTCATAGCGAGGGCCCACTCTCTGCGGCATAACAGATATAATTAATACACTTCTATCTGCTACATTACTGTGATCTTTTTATTGTTATGGACCGAAGGCCCCGCAAACAATCTGTCAATATATGAGTTTGCCTGACAAATTCCCATCTTCGCAATTTCTGTCAGCGAGCATCGCAACAACGGCGACTCCGCGGATACTTTCAAGTGTCGTACAAAAACATTACAAAGCTATAAATCAAGCCTTTCTCTGGATATGAACTGATGTTTGCCTTAGCGCAGACAAATACACCTGGTGAAAAATGAGTTTGTGTCCTAAAAAAGAGGAATAAAAGATGTAAACATATTCATTATGTGCCTGCTGAGGCAAACAACGGGAATACAAAACATGCACTTTTCTGCTTTGGTGTGACAGAGAAATGACCGAGAAATCAAATGGAATAAATCTTGGTCGGTCCCTCAATCGGTAAAGTTTTCATCACTTGGGAAAACGGTCTTCACTCAGCAGAAAGAGAACATATCTGTCACTGCAACAATTTGAGTATTTTCAAAGTGTGCTTAAAATCTTTAGGTGTTTACAAGATGACAACAGTAATAAACAAAAAATAATCACGATCATGAAAGCAAATCTGAAAACAAACTGCACATTTTAATGAATTCAAAGTACTACAGAAAGTCAGCCGAGCACTTTTATTTATTATTTAATTATTTGTTTATTTATTTAGCTACAGACTGTTGGTTAGTTATGAATGTCTTTTGTTACGATATTCGATTAATAAAGCAACGGAGTGTCTATTTACACCGAGTACAAATAGCCCACATTGTTACCACAGACTATTTGCACTATCTTCGCCCACCAATATGTGATTGGAATAGAGAAAGTGTGAGAACAATACCATGAGAAACAGTGATTCCAGTGAAGAAAGGTGTAAAGTCTTTATATCTTGGCATGGGAGACCGGGGTTCAAATCCACACTCTTTAACTGTTTTCTATTATATTACTATTCATTAAGTTTAGGGTAAGGTTGGGGGTAGGGGACTTTAATATCTCAATAAGTTGCCATCATTTTAATAGTTTTTATAAATATAATGATTTATACTGTTATTATTGCATAATGTTTAATGCACCACAATATTGAGGTGCAAATAGTAACGTTATTTGCGACTGTTTATAAGTCTAACTACTATTTCTACTTAATCCAAAGAAAATACAGCTATTTTCGGTAAGTGGAAATAGCATATTGCTAAGAAATACTGCTATTTTCTCTTATTGTAAACAGAACCTACTACTATTAAACTGTTAAATAGCATCTATCGCTATTTACACTACATAAAGTAAACATCAAATTGATCACTAAAGCCACGTTTTGTTTATTTAATGCTTTGCCCATTTAACCACAACAATGCAGTACAGTAATTACATTGCTTTATTTATTTTAAAGCTGTAATCCATCATTTTGAAACAAAAATGTAAACTTTTTTACAACAAAAATGTGTTATTGTGCAAGTTTAAAATCCGTGTGTTCAAAACGGTCTCCTTACTTCGCCCCGATTTGCACAGGTAATAGTTTAGTCACATGTACATAAAGTAGCCAGCAATTTTGCATTTCAAACAGAGATGGCGATATAGAAGGAAAAGTTAAGATATCATTTAAATCAACTAAAATATATAATTGCTTGTCAGCCCTAATTCATTCCTTCCTTTTTTATCTGTATGATTCTTTTTTAATACGAATGTCTTTAAAGGTTGTTAAATGAGATCGTATCAGTGGTTATATTTGTTTCCCTTAGCTATATCAGGAGATTTTTAGCTCATCTTTACACACATTAGCATGCCTATGCATAAGCAAACACCTTCCTGTTTGCTCGGAGCGCTAGAAAAATGCCACCCAAGCAGAATCATGAAGAAGCAACGTGTGCGAGCGTGAGAGCGCATTTATGTGTGTTTGCTTAATTAATACTACAGAGATCTCGGAGCGGAAGGTCCGAAAGCTGAATTATTTCAGCATCTTCGTGAGGTTGTGAAGCACATCAAATCATCATTCTGTACAAGCTGCCGAATGTTAACGCTGAGGCAAGTTGAGGTGTACAACAATAAGATGTTTGTGTGTTTATTTGTTTGGTTTTCTTGTCTGTTTGACGTCATTTCAAACATCCTGTCTACAAGCATTAAACGTAATAGAGAGCGAGAAATATTTGTTTGTAGGATTCTTCAATCCCAGCTAACAGAGTTACGTTGTGACGGCGTACCTGGACCGGACCATGTTCGTTGCCAAAATAACGTTCCATCGACGTAACTTTGTTATTCTCATATTCCTCCAATCCTCGTGACAACATAACATTGGACGTAGCGTGGGACGTGGTGATAACCTTCTATCTCTATCTTGACATACCACTATCTTGACATTATAACAACAACTTTACTCTGATCATAAATGTTCCATACAATAACGTACTAAATAGAAATGACCAGATTCATTAATCAAATGACCAGTGTCCAGGTTATCTGAAGACGAGTACATCACGTCGCTACGACGATCTCTATGATTCAAGCACAACGTTATTCGAGGACGTGGCTCGGACGTTTCTGGACCGTTAGCAAAAATTCGAAGAAATGGAATGTTGGCAAGACGTCCTCAGAACGTGGTCACAAAGTAATGTCACGGTAATGTAAATATGCTGGGTTAGGTATGTTTTGCTGCTGGTTTGCTGGTTTGTGCTGGTTTAAGCTGGTCATGTGCTGGTTTAAGCTGGTCATATGCTGGTTCCTCACCAGCTTAAAGGAGCTCAGGACCCTCTTAAACCAGCACATGACCAGCTGAGGACCATCTTAAACCAGCATGTGACCAGTTTAAACCAGCACGTGAGTTGTGACCAGATAAAACCAGTACAAACCAGCATCAAAACATACCTAATACATTTATTTTCAATAGTGAAAGCACAACTCAGTTTGAAAAAGTTAAGCAAACTGCACACACGATCAAATTAAATTGGATTTCTGCCAGTACATTATCACTTTTTTTTATTAAAAAAAAATTAATTAGCATATGCAAATAAATTATAAAAATTACAGACTTCTGGTTGCTGAATGGAGACGTGATTTATTTAGATATTCGGCGCTCTCTACATTACTGTTATTTTAAGTCTTTTAGCAAAAGTTCAATAAAATAACAGTGCAGCAAAGCATCAGACATTAAAATCTGAATATTAGCTCGCATATTATTGCATATATTGCCAATGTAAAATGTAATATTAGCCGAGGACACACAATGCAACTATGTGAAGTATTGATGCTACTGTCACATCTCAAGATTGCAACAATTTTCACATACAATATACTGGAAATATCACTTCAGTCGTGTTTATTGAATACTTACGAAAAGTACGCAAAAAACAAATTCCCATTCATTCTGAGACTAGAAGCAGATCACGTCATTAAATTCACCGCCAACGCTCTTCAAGACCATCTTGCAGTTTCATAAGTCTGATCTGCCTCCCGAATGTAACAATTCTTTTCCATTTATCTGGCCCTTATGACCTAATCAGAGTCTAATTATGAATTTGAAAACAGAGGAACTGGAATAAAGTTGGTAATAAGCCCGATTAACATTTTGACAGTGGCCCGTGATAGCGCTGTTAGAGCATCTCCATTCGTCATGGATAACTCAATCACATCCTCTATGTGTTCAGAAAATGGAATCATTTGCATATATAGCAGCTTCGATTTGCTCAAATAGATCATTTCCGATGGCTCGGCTGTTAGACTCTTTGGATGGAGATCCTTAAGTGTCTGTGTGGGGTCAATAACATGCTGCATGCTTTTACACATAAATAAACAAAGCCAAATTTGAGACACAAATTATTCTAATATATTCTCATATTTGAAAACCACAGAGGCGGATTGTAATAATAGCTATTAGATATCAGAGTAACATATTTTCTTTTATACACAGCAGTGGAAAAAATTAAAAGACTATTCCAAATCGTCAGTTAATCAGCATTTCTAGATGTATTGTGATAAAAGCATTTCACAAAAACTTTTCCTAAACACACGTACACATATTATGCAAATATTATTATTAACTTTGCAGAATTTGAGCATTTTTTTTCAGTTATTTTGACCGGTTTCTCCAGTTTTCATTTTCTGCAAATAAATGCAAATAGAACCAATATTTTTATTTGAAATTTGGGAGAAATGGTATTTCTTTTTCTATTTCACAGAATGAAACATAAATGATCTTACACAGATTTTTTATAAAAAAATATTTTTATGCTAACAATATGGTAAAGCAAGGTCAACCAGTTGCCCTGCATTTACTCATTGAGAGCTACTGCTTTTATTCATTGAAGGCTTTACATTAGATGTACAACTGGAGATGTAGGGTCACGCAGTTATAAAAACGCAGACGCTTGCGGATACAAGGAAAACTGAAGGGCGCCGTTTGCTTTGCTATTAGAAATGTGTTCCTAGCTCTTCCTCCTTTTGTCAGATTCTTATTGTGTTCTCGAGCAAAATAAGAATGTAGGCTTTTAAAAAGAGCTCTTATGCTGTTAGAGCTATTGCTGTTAAACTAGCTACATGCATCTCCATGCATTACCAACCCTGACATTGAAAAAGAAAACCTCAAAAGCTGCTGAACGTCAAGGGTAAAAAACATTTGAAAAAAGGAAAACACTTATTTAGCAGACGAGAGCTTAACCGATCTAGCATCTTGGAAGATCTGCAACATGTGACGTTTGTGTGCGAAAAGTAATTATAGTGATAGTTCACCCATAAATTAAAATTCTGTCATCATTTACTCACCCATTGTCATTTCAAATCTGTGTGACTTTCTTTCTTCCCTTGAACACAAGAGAAGATATTTTGAAAAATGTTGTTAACTGGACCCCCTTCGCTTACATTGGTTTTGTGTCCTTACAATAGATGTGAACGGGGTCCAGTGCTGTTCGGTTACCAACTTTCATCAAAATATCTTCTTGTGTGTTCTGCGGAAAGAAAGACAGTCATAAAGGTTTCAAATGTCAATAGGGGTGAGTAAATGATGACGGATTTGAGTTTTTTTTGGTTAACTATCCCTTTAAGAAACTGTTTAATGCATGTGTATCTGAACAAGACTAGTTGAAATTATGCTCCGCTCATACAGGCAATTATAAATGTGAAAAAGTATTTCAAATTAAAACGAATTAGCATGCGCAATGCAGGATTTTCTGCTTAATAAGGTTGTAAGGTCACAGCCAAAGATGCACAGTTTGAAAACGTCTTCGTTTGTGTCACAAGAGTCAAAAGAGCTTTTCTCGTATACGATTGACTCCATGCAGTGAAGGTTAACCGTGGAATCGTGCCCTCGCTTCCATTCGAGTGTGAAAAATATGTATTTAGATACACTGGAAGTGTGAACTGGGTCACCGCTCTTCACGGCCGGCCCAGGTCTGGCGATTAGTTAGGAATGACTTTCTCTGGGGTCCTCGGATGGTAATGAATGCTCCTCCACGCCTGTCACTCCACGTGTCGGCATGGGTGTTATTTGATCAGCCTTCTGCGCTTCCATGACGCCGGTGTGTTGAAGCAGAAAACTCTGGTGTATTTCAGCTCTAGCTTCCGTCAGGTCATGTGATGGCCGCCGAGAAAGACACAGGAGGGTCGTGTCCGATGTTTCCCCTATAAGTCACGTGGATATTGCTCACGCACAGACTAAAAACACTCTTTGCTGAAGGGAGTCTGAAAATGTGTGAGAAAGAGATATCTTCCATCAGAGCTGAGGCATTTTTAACACATATCTATTGATTTTCAGTATGGGACAGGAGCAGTGATTCATTAATTCGGGGGACGAACATCATCCTGATAGCTCACACAAAAATATACATTCTTTCAATACTCATGTCCTTCCAAACCCGAGTGACCTTGTTTCTTGTGCAGAACACAAAGATGATATTTTTAAGAGTGTTGATAACATACCTGTCAAGTTTTGGATTTGAAAATAAGGGAAATTTTTCGGCGCCCACCACCCCAACCAAGCTCCAGTATCCCTTACATTTTAAGACAGGTGTTATAGCCCAAATGAAAACACAAAAGGGTATATATGAAGAGCATTTATTTAAAGGCTTATTTGCATATTTTCTGTTAATTTAACATTGCTTGTCTTTACATTTTATTTTCATTCCACATTCTTTTTATTTCATATTGCTTTTCCTTTACAGTTTTTCTTTTCATTTCACATAACTTTTCTTTACTCTTTTAGTGAGTTATTGTACACATTTGTTGCAGACTTTGCATTCTTTAAGACTGTTTTGGAAGGAGTGTATTTGTGGGCTGGGCCAGAGTGGTTCATTTTACATGAGAGTAGAGCGCAAACAGTTCTGTTGTCTAATGTCATCCTATTCTCTGTAACAATCTTTCGTACCATGCTAAATACCCTTTCTGAACTTGCATTGCTATGGGGAATGCACAGTAAAGCCTTCATAAGTTTCGGCAGCTCACTGAACCTCATGTCCTTTCCTGTCATGCCCCAGAATCTGTCGATTCTGTCTTCTTGGGGGAGTTCCTTACTATCTGTCACCTGATAGTCTGTGAATTCCTCTCTCATCTTATCCTCTTTCAGCCTCAACTGAGGGAACAGGGCCCTTAGCCTTTCCACTGTAAAGTAAAACAAGTGTTTGACTAAACATTGCAGATCTAAACAAGTATCAAGTATACTGAGCCAATTATTTGTTTGGTTATCAATGGGGAACTGTCCCCAGAGGATGTTGTTATGATGCAATGTAAAGCCCTTTATAAAATTGCTTTGCCTTGCCTATCATCAATAGGCTTTATGCACAGCTGCACTACTTCCTGAACTTAAGCCAGCTCCTTTATTTCTTGTCTGACATTATTGGACAAACTGATTAATCCAGGTGTGTCTGACCATCGCTAGGGTGGTTGCTAGGGTAAGTAGTGGAGCTGGGCATAAAGCCTATTGGAAACTGTTTCTATTATCTACCTGTCCCTGGAGTTATGTTAAGACGAGCTGCAGGGTCCAGCACTTTCAGGTCCCTCAGGAGTGGATGGTCAAGGGGAAAGGAGGAGAACATCTTCTTAAGAACTGCCTCATAGAAGTTTCTCACAGTTCTACAACAGCATAAGAGTGAAAGAAATTCATTAGTGGTAATATTTTTAGGCACACTACAGCCTATACTCTCATACTGTCAAAAGGTAATATCATAATATAACTACTGGGTAATATACTCACTGGAAGATTTTCTTCTCGGCTGACACAGGGAGCTCAGCGCTTCTCATGAATGTCTTTGTGTCTGCTCCGATAAAGAGATCTTCATCAGCCAACTGATGTCCATCTCCATACTCCACCTCCCTGAGAGGTACACCCACGATTGCCCTGGCTGGTATGAGGTAGCCCAGGATCCTCTTCATCAGCCTGCTCATCTCCTCTTCAAGTTTGTGAATTTGTACTCCCTCTGACTGCAGATATTATCAATGGTCACAACAAAATAACAGTGAAATAAGAATGCCACAATAAGCACAAACATTTAATTATATACTATTATTCACTCATTCATTCAATATCATTGACACCCACCTGGAAGGCAATGTTAAATTCAGACAAAGGCTTAAGGGCAGCACTCAGGAACAGGAAGTAGGTCTTCACGATTGGATCACGCAGATGGCTTGCCAGATCACGCACTGCTCCTCTTCAGAAAATTAAATTCGCTGTCCCATTGATCGCGGTATTTACACGAGGGTTTAGTTTTTTTGGCAGGAGTGCCTTCCGTCACTGTTGTTACGTCCATTCCATTATCCGTCTCGGTTTTGTTTTTTTCCCGCGTTGTCACTCATCATCTGACCTCACACACTAACCTCGCGACAACTGCCACCTACAGTACTGTAGGCTACTGCAGATGGCAGTTATCGCGAGGCTAGTGACAGAGCTCAGATTGGAAATGTTTTTTTTTTTTTACTCCGGTGTTATTATTTTTTAATAACGCAGGTTAAAATACGGGAGATTTACGGGAAAATACTAATACGGGAGGACGGCGGGAAAGAAGGGTAAAATACGGGACTTTCCCGGCCAAAACGGGATACTTGACAGGTATGGTTGATAAGCAAACAACATTGGACCCCATTGACTTCCATTGTATTGACACAAAACCACGGAGACGTTTCTCAAAATATCTTCTTTTGTATTCCTGACAAGAGTCATATACAGGTTTTGAATGACACGAGGGTGAATAAATGATGACAGAATGTATTATTTGTATGTGAACTATCCCTTTAAGGTCACGTCATGTTTCAAATCTGTGCTGCCTTCATAACAGACTTTTTGTTGAGTGTTTCATTCATATAATCTCAATTCTGTCCCCAAAGCCGTGTACATATCAAGTTTAATCTGTGGAGACACATGCCAAATAGGACAACATTGTTCACCTTGTGTATGGCTGACAGAATAATTATTCCTCTGTCAATTTGTTTTCCCAATAGCCTGAGTGGATAACGCTATTCTAAGTGTAATTACAGCATAGGGGGCGCTGATCACATCTTTGCATGTTATTTTAGACACGATCCAGACCATTGACTTTTGCAGAGCTAACGATGCTGCTAATTAATTCATTATCCCAAACAGCAATGAACAAAATCTGGTGCAAACAGTCGCCTCGGAAAGCGTCCCAGCCGGGGATCGAGCAGGGGTGAGGCCTACACGCTGGAATTGAAGTCGAAACTAAGGTTAAGATCAAGGGTCTCAACTGACAGGGCCGTGGGGGATTGTCGCTGGGGGATGCAGACCTCCGATCTACTATGGCACGTCGGGCGGATTTGTTGTACGGCCAGAGGTGAAAGGAGAGAGGAAACGAAGATGTCTGACCCCGGCTTTACTCGTCCTGTGGTGTCCTGATGGGGTCAAAGTCAGTAAGGCAATCGGGAAAGCACGCAGTCAGCAGACCAGAGCCGGCTCTCATCAGCGGAGCGTGGGCCATTCCTGGAGATCCTGCAGGAGAGGCGAACGTTCTGCTGAGAGAGATGAGGAGAGAGGAATGAAATGTGACATGCTGTTCCGATGCTCTTTTCTAGGCCGGGTAATGTGAGAGGTTTGGTTTCTTGAACATGTGGCATTGTGCCATTGGCGTTTATCCATGTATGCATACTTCAAAGTACATGACTACTGTATATTTAAGCAATTATTTCAATGTTACTTTGAGAAGCATGACCCCTAAAACCTGTGGCAGATTTTTTTATAATGCTTTAATATATAAATATTAACGTTATCCACAAATAACCGAGAAGTTTTCTGTTTTATTATCAATTTTGTAAACTACTAGTTTTTGTTGTAATATATGCACCAGGGCATTAATTGTTTATTGTCATCTGTCATTTTTACACCTTCATTAATCTATATGATGCTCATTGCAAACCTATTAGCTAAACAAATTTCAAGCCTCCCTTCATTCAGTCATCGGCGGTCAGCGGATTCTTCTTTGCGAACAACGCGCTTCATTCATTTCCAAATGAAAAGCCTCAGATCAGCCAATCACTGCACTTTAAGGCCATGTGCCGACAAAGCACTTCAATGTATAAAAGCCATTAAACTAATTTAGTTATTACATCAGTCTTTATTTTCGATTCTGTATGAAATCTGGTGAATTAACCGCACATGTTTTTTCCTTTCTGTGATCTTTCCTCTTTCTGGGTCAGTCTTTGAGAATTGCTTAAATTTGGTGTCAATTGTGTTGCCCCGCAAACATCATATCATGTTTTCCACTTTATAAACAGATTTCAGGCCACGGGTGATGCTCTGAACAGAAAGCGAGTAAAATAAAGATCTAATGAAGCGTGGATAGTGGCTGCACGCCTCGCTGCACTTTTTCACAGAGCTTCCAGATTAAACACACACACACAAAAATAACAGGCGGATCCTCAGACACCTCAGTGTTTTATATATACACCTTATGACTCTCAGCTGAACTGCAACTCTCTCATGATGATACCCACCAGAAAAGGAATGTTAGTTTTACGATAATTTCAGACTGGCTGTCATCACAAATTGGTACTATGGGTGGGCGGGATGACAAAAATCGTATATCGTGGTGGAGTGATATATGTAATGGCACACTAATGCTTTTGGTAGATGCCAAAATGATAATCGTGTAAATAACCCTGCCCAAAGCACATGGAAACTATGACGGTGTTTACTAGTAATGTAATGTATTCTATTGTTGGGATGTTACCTGGCAAAATAATTATCAGAATGGCCAAAACACACTATAAAAGGGAATTTTGTAATGGTTTTAATGGAGAAAGCTAATGGATCATAATGGTATCTAAATGGAAACCATTAGAATTTCTGTGATAGATTCTATTGGGTTTCTGTAGTTTTTTTAGCAGGGTACAGTAATTATGAAGAATATTTTTTTGCTTGAATGTTTTCTTTCGTGCGATGAAAGCAAAATGAAAAAAAAATAAATATTGTTAATCATGAATGAAGATGAATCATGGATCAGTGCATAAACACGTAAGAAAGAAATGACTGACACGGCTATGTTTAAATGTGAAAAATTATGTATATATATAAAAAATATATTAATTTACATGAATATATTACACTTTAATAACACTAATTGTGGTATTGCTTGGCAACTGTTAGCAACCTACAGTCTGTACCATGTAGATGGTTTCAAGGTGGCAACATAAAACAAACATAACTGCGCATGTGCGTGCTCGTGCTCCTTGCACGAGTGCCTATACATTATTTCTGATAACAAAAAAAAGAAATCGAGAAGGAACGAAAACTTGTCTCTCCAATATTTTGAATTTAGACTGCGATACCAAGCTCAACCGCAAGATGTCACTGTCCTATTCAGTTTCTTTAAATGCGACCAAACTACACGACCCATTAAACAAATTGTTTATTTACAAAATTCAACAAATCACTTATTTAATGCAATTATTATACAATAAATAATATCATTAATATTTATATTTATATTAATATTATATTAATTAATATAAAATAATAATATTAATAAATTATTGATTTATTTGCCGTCCAGGCTGCAAAGTAGACTGTAGGTTTCTGCTCGGTGTCAGATTTAATAAACGTGCAGAATATCAAGCAACTGACACATTTTCACTGTCACTCCGTAAAGCGGCAAACCATACAGCTCTACTGTCTACTAACAGCCTGATCATCCTCAACTCTTCCCTTTCCTTGTTCTGTCTCCATCTACATAACCTTGCAGTGTGTTCCTATCTCCCTCCTCTACAGACCTTTCTCAATTTCTCACTCTTTCCCCCTTTGAGGCCCTGAAATGAACTACCGCTGTCTCTTCTGTGACTCGTTTGCCAGTGGCTCTACCTCATCTCTTTCTAAAATGACATTTCCAGCAGCTCGGTGCACCTGGGACCTCTCCTCCAGTCCTCTGTCTGTTTGATTAGCGCCGTGTTCTCTGGGTTCTAGCGAGGGGAGAAGCCACTGGTACCTCTCGACTTGGCACAGATCTCAGGGCGAGTCTCTTCTCTTGTGCTCCTAAACTATTCCGCCAGTCGTTATCCTCGATCTGTCATTTCTCACAGCCTCCATGCTCTCCAGGTGACATTGTGTTCTGGTAAGACGTGTTTTGTGCCATTGACCCTGTTTACAGCTGCTATTAATATTAATTTGGGGTGATGCAATCACAAGTGGACGGCACTGAAGACAGGTGTAAATGGGTGTAAATCTTTCAAAACGTGTTCAGATGCAGTCAGAAGTGCATGTTAAACTCATTCCACCTCCGCCATGCCAGAACTAAATAATTACGGCAAAATATGTACTGAACAGGACGTATGGGGTGAGGTATCAGTTACCTGACGCTGCATTAAACATAAATTCATCTCAAGGCCGCCACTGCGGCATCGCCCGTAAGCTAGCTGGTGCTGCGAAGTCTGAGAGATTTGCAGTCTTATGAGTCATTATGCAGTCCAAAAACTAGTTATGAAAGGTATGTAAGGTCATGTGCAGTGAAATAGCATTGACTCTATCGATTCACCAGCCATTTGGGAGCCAATTTCTTCCTTCAAAAGCAACGGAGGACATTTAATGCATGAGCGATACACGAAGCGGCAATTGAACAAAGCAGAAACGCCAACCGCAGCTGTTTCTAGGCTCGTTTGGTGGTTCTGTATAAATAAAAGTTATGTCAAGAAACAAACAGCTCATGTCACATGCGATGCACCTCTTAACAAAACCTTCGGTCCCCTTCACCCTCCGAGTATTGATATTTTGCTGCTTTATCCCACAGCGACGCAGAAGTCACGCAAATGTGGGATTCTGTTGTTTTGCAATCGGCACGGCTCATCTGGGATTCGGGCCTCTGTTTGGGAACTCCAGGTGTTGCGTTGGAGTATGTCCTTCTGTATTTGCTTTGTTAAACATAACAACGGTGACTTCCAGCTGAACCGCGTCGGAGGAAAACATCTGCTCAAATATCACATACAAAAAACTGCAAATCCCATCTTAACCCAAATGTATGATATTCAAGGCCATTTGATTCTGTATAGCCAGCGTTTCATACTCTACATGCGTTCATGAAATGCGGCCTTTATTCACTATATCAAGCAATTCGTGATTGCATTGTACAGTATGCATACATCTATAAAGTTTCTTTTTGTGCAACGATCAATGTCTCATGCATGCATTGTTTGTTAATTCTCTATAGGCAGCATAGCACACATGCATTATATTGTGTTTGTTCTATATAGTCAATGTTTCATACTGGATGCATTAACCAGTGTCACTGCATGTAATGTTTGTATGAAATACTGACTATAAAAGAACAAGTACGTGAAACGCTGACACTATATATACTGTACACAGTACAGTACTTAATGCATTTATGTAGTGTTAAATTTCTATGCTGTGTCTCATGTGTGCATTTATCCAATGTTTAATTGTCTATAGTCAGTGTTTTATGCATGCATTACAGTACATGCGGTGTTGATTCTGTGTCCTCAGCACTTTACGCATGCATTATATTTGAAGTTGATTCTCTACAGGCGATGTTTCATGCATGCATTACATGCAATGTTGATACTCCACAGGACGCATTACATGCATGCATTATATGAAGTGTTGGGGGTGCAAAGTAAAGCATCAAACCCCACGTTACAACTACACTACAGCTACATTTTTGAGTAGCGTGACAGTCGCTACGGTCAAAATAAAGCAGCTTCGACAACTTGGTATGCTGCCGTTTTGTTGAAACTGAAAAGTTGAAAACATTTGAAAACTAGCGAATTGGTTAGTTTGGTGGTTTACAGTCTCAAATGAACAATTCATCGCTTCACTCAAGTCCCAGTTGTAAAGCTCCAGATATAGAAGCGAGAGTGTTTTAGTTGCATACCCGTATGTACTTAACATTAATGCTAAATAACTGCACTGTAGAACTAATTACATCATCTTTATATGTTTATATTTAATGAGGTTTGTAGCTTGTGGTGTGCAGTACCTAACTACTTTTTAAAAGGGCATTTTGACTGTAGTTCAACAACTGTAAATTATTAATATCTATGGTCTCTATCCCCAGGACATTATGCTTTCCTGAATCCATTTTTTAAGCGAGGCAAAAAGTCAAGTATTAATTGGCGCTCAGGCTTGGATGGTTTCCTAGTGTCACATCACGCCGTGGAAGTACCTTGATTGCTCTATTCAGCTCCGGCCTACCGAGGACAAAGCGACTGAACCGCTGTTTAAGTCATTTAACGTGACCGCACTGGCTCGGTTCAAACCGATAAAGCTTGTGATAAATGCACTAAGGCGAACGGTTTGCATTCAATTCATCATTGTCTTCTTACGATTGTAAATTCATTGTAATGCATGAGGATGGAGGCGACCCACGACGGTGCTAGACGCAATATGGATCTTGTAGATGACGCTTCTCGCTTTGCTTCGTACACGCACGGGAACAAGACCGAAGCTACTGTTTTGATTCAGAAGATATTACCGGAGTTCGGGTGAGTAGACAGGGGCTTCTCTAAAAGTGCCGTATGGACTACAAATTCCCCTTCACCCTGCTTTGTTTTGTTGTTTTTGGGGTGCTTTTAACTCTTTCCCCGCCAGCCTTTTTTTTTAAAGTTGCCAGCCTACGCCAGCGTTTTTTAACATTTTCACCAAACTTTAATGGCTCACAGTACATTTTCTGTAAAGAATATATTGACAAACAATATGTCAAGTGAAAGAACAGAGTCTCTGCTTTTAAACAAAAAAAACGTATTCTTCCATCTTCATTTGTTCTTTTTTCATCACTCCTTAGATGCGGGTAGGTTTCTTCAAAACTGCATCACTTTGATTAAACAGCTGAGATAATAACAAATTTGTCAAAGATCCTGCCCAGATTACACTCATAACAATCATTAAAAACCGATAAGAAATATACGTTCTAGCTCTGGGACTCCGTACTTTTTCCCAAAGGTGTGTAACAGCGCCACCTGCTGTACAACAGTAAAAACACTGATAGCCGTAATAACTCGTCTTTGGCAAGGAACCGTTTTTTTTTAAATGACGAGATAACTCGTCAATGGCGGTGAAAGAGTTAAGGACAGGCACAAAGTTGAAGGCTTTGAAGACAACAGAGATGTACCGAAAGAACAGAAATGAGTGTGCGGACTAGGGCTGCAACGATTAGTCAACATTATCGACAACGTCGACAATAAAAAATTGTCGACAAATAATTGTGTTGTCGAGTAGTCGTTTGATTTCACAGGATGTGATTTGAGGTCCCGCAGTTACGTGGTTTGACCTGTGGGGTGCTGTAGCGCGACTACCCTTCAAGAGGCAACGCATTTACGCAATAGAAGAATATGCCGCTTGCCAATGCTAGCTGACCTAGCATAGCGCTCTGTTACGATTGCCATCGAGAGATTTTTGCATCTTACGTCTATTTCACCTAGCATATAAACACATTAACCCACCATCCGTCGGTTTATTGAAACGCAAGTGTGTAATGTGACAGGGGTGCATCCTTACTGTGAATTTAAAATGCATCCAGAGTCACAGAGCGAACGTTTTGCAGTGAGGGAGGAGGAAATATACCGCGAACACTTTCTTGACCCCCCAAAAACATGTTCTATTTAAATGTTCTATTTATTCATTTAAAATGCTCCATGTGTAGGCCTACCTGCATAAACGTCCCGGCTGAATAAACAATAAAACCCTGTCCAAAATTACCATAGAAAATGTTGTGGATTATGGTAAATGAATTGGTTTTAATGGAAACTATAATGGTCTAATGGTACGTGATGAATTCTAATAGTGGGAGTAAGGCCCAAAAAACACTACAAAAAATGAGTTTTGTTACGGTTTTAATGATTCAAGTTTATGGTTTGTAAATTATAATATTTCAATGGAAACCATTAGAATTTCTTTTCATGGGTTCTATTGGGTTCCTATAGTTTATTCCAGCTGGGGTATAAAAGCCTATATTTATCTTAAATACATTATGTAATTGATCAGTCTTTAGAATAATTAGTTATTATTAAATATGATTATTTTTAAAATCTTTAGTAAATGCAGTTGTATTGGCTATAAATAATTTGTATAATTTTAACGTTTAATGGTATGTTGATGTACTGACTTGGTTCCCTGTATATGTTTTTACATCATTAGTTGAGATTTTCCTTAATAATTTTTTTTAGCAGACACTTCTGTCGAAAGCGACTGACAGTGCATTCAAGCTATACATTTTTAATCAGTATGTATTCCAAGAACCTACTTTATATATTCAAATAAATTGATATTGAATCAAACAGAATTTAGGAAAAAACATTAAAGTTTAGAAATCAAACAGCTGAAATAATGTCTTTGTTTTATTTATTGGCTAAAATAGGTCAAACTCAACATTTTAATGAATTGCAAAAACTGAATAATCGACCAAAACCTCCCGATTAATCTGAGAAAATAATCAATGATTAGTCGAATAATCGTTCTAATAATCGTTAGATTAGTCGATTATCAAAATAATCGTTTGTTGCAGCCCTAGTGCGGACGTAAACAAAAAATAAAAAAACTAACCGATTTGCTCAGAACTGTAGTTGCGATTTGTCAATAAAATCTAAGAGCATTGCGTCATCTTAACATGTTTGTGGTAAAGGTGAATAAGCAAAGTCAAAATGATGACCTTAATGTAAAAAGAAAACAAGCCTGTTAGCAAGAAGTACTCTATTCAAATAGCGCTCATGAATATTTATGCACAGCGTTCCTCACTTATGTTGCGAGTTCTGCCAACATCAGCTTTCACTCCACACTTTGATGTTTTGTTTGTATGAGCAGACTAGATTCAGGAACCTCTTTAATGATGTGAAACCTGCTAGGCTGTTCAATGTCCAACGTACAACTCTGCAATTTTGCTCCTTTTCATGTGAGAGAGCTGTTTGTATTGACCCGGACACCTCTTACAGTAGACTGTACCTCTGCCACAATCTCCCTCTCTGTTTGGAATGAAACAAGCATATACTGTCTACAGTTTCGAACTACTGCAATAACATACAAGCAATACGTATTAATAATTGTCGGTTGTGTACATCACATGACCTCACTGTGCAATGACCATGTGCGATTAATTTGGTGAATGCGGCCACATTAACCCGGAAATATGGTTGTTGCGCTCATTGTATAAACATGTCAAATGTAAAAAGCAGGGCATTTGCCACACTAGAAAGAAAAAAGTGAAGGTAAGCGCACAGCATTGTGGGATGCCTAGGGCCAGATTTCCTAACAGCTTGCTGCAGCGTAAATGCCCCTTTTGGCGTAGAAAACTACTGTCTGGATTTACTAAAGACACGCAGTGAAAATTAGCCCTGAATATGCGCGAACAAAGCAGTTTTTGTGACTGTCTTTATTGCATTTGTAGTAGTTTCCTCTTCAGAAGCAAACTTTATGGGCATTTGCTGCTTTAAAGCATGTCTTAAACCCTGCACTAATGTGCACTTCTCTTGGTAAATTGCGTTAGTCATTATGGGAATGAGATATTGCGTCTGTGTTTTTTAATGTGCGCCTTATTAGTAAATCACCGGCAGAAATTCCCTTATATTAATAATATTATATGCTTAAAAGCAGGTGTGTTTCAGTTTGCATTATTCTGCATTGTTCTCAGATCATACTTCAGTGAATACAA
This sequence comes from Triplophysa siluroides, assembly GCA_006030095.1. Lineage (NCBI taxonomy): Eukaryota > Metazoa > Chordata > Actinopteri > Cypriniformes > Nemacheilidae > Triplophysa > Triplophysa siluroides. The sequence continues at coordinate 1,435,373 of VCII01000203.1, read as the reverse complement.
AAATACTAAATGGGTTTATGTGCATTAGACACGCATCTGTTTGTGTAGATGGTCCCTGTCCATATGAAGTTCAGATTCAGACCATAAATGTGTATGTATAAGCAACCATTTCCACCTTAATCTGTTTACATAGAAAATATGCGATGTATGAAGAGTTTGGTTGCAAAATGAGCTCCGTTTTCAAAATGTTTTAAAAATAATGTTTTTTTATTATGTTAAAATGTTTTTAATGTGTTTCATTGTGCTAGTTAGCTGTATTTTTTTGTTATCATGGCTTAAATTAAAACAAACCAACTGCAGTTTGATTGATATTAATTGAAATGCACAATAAAAAAACATGATTTTTGAAAAAAAAATATTATGGAACCAAACGTCATATATACACATATATATATATATATATATATACCTAACACACAAAGGGACACACTGTTATGTTTTTCCAATAAACACAATGAATGGCACTTATCACAAAAGCTCTTGTGGGTTTTTCTTGAATGGTTACAGTGTTTTAGCCAAATTAAGACACCAAACTTCTCAGACCATTATAAAAGCAATATTTGCCATTCAGCTCAATCCCCGTGCGAACCAAGCTGGATGGAGACAATGGAAAAAGAACAAAACGTTTAACAATGCCCACATAAAATTGGATCAGACCATAAAAACGAGTGAAAGAGATCGACAAGAGTCTATTCACTAATTCACTGTTGACTTCTGGGCAAAGTTCCATCCGAGTTAAATACCATCACATACGGTAAGAGTCATTCTAGCTGTCTAAGACGAGAAACATAATGACCATGTCAAATTAAGCGATACGAGCCGGTTGAACTAATTGTTGTTTTATTTTTCTTTGTTTATTGAGCAGCGAGTCCCAACAGGATTGTTCGCATCTGTGATTGAGTTTGATTGACAGCTTACTCTGTTTACCACAAAATCCTTTGGGTTTACATTCATGTCAGTGGATGATGAAAGCCCCTCAGGCTAAGCTCTACATGAAACAGACAGGTCAAATCCATAATGCGAATCGCTCGCAGATCTCTCGCTCTGCTATCTGTTAAATGGCATCATGGATAATTAGCCTGGACATTCGTCCGCGGACCCGAAACAAAACGATGCTAGCAAAGAAAGTACATTTCTTAAATGTTGTGAAAATGAATAAGTTATGGCACCTGCTGGCTCTCCGCAAGTCCCACTATCTGCAAAATGTTGCCATTTAATCGCATTACCACCTTTACACATAGAGGTCACTAAAGTGGACAGCTAAAGCATCTCCTCAAATTGAAGTGAATAGTATGAGTTTTGTTTCTATTTGAAATCTAAAAATCACTGTGTGTAAAAAAAACCTTCAAATTTTGGTTGTTTGAATCCTAAAAAATTATAAATAAATGTCATTAGGTCATGACGGTTGACCGATCCAAGGTGAGCAAGGGGTTGTATGTCACGCAATGTAAATAAAAAGAGCAAGTTTAAAGTCCCCGTGAACCAGAAGTTGCGAACCAATACTTTCGTATTCTGACACATTTCAGAGTGAAAAGAAATTTCAAAGGAGAACATTAGTGGGCGTGGCTTGCGTTTTTCCCTGCGAATTGATTGGATGTGTAAAAACAGCTGTTGCCTTTTGAAATGAAACTGGTAGCAGACTGACAGTGGAAGGGGAGGAGTTAGCGGATGCTCCGGTCATTTGAGATCCATAGTCATTTCAAGGCGGAAGTGCATTTTCAGATTTTAAATATAGATTATGAGGGAACATGAATTTTAAAAAGACAATGACCCACATCGATAAGGTATTTACAATAAACACTGCAATATTTCATGAAAAAATAAGAATTGTCATTTTCAATTTCAATGGGACTTTAAGCAAGATACGTCAAAACCAGCTAAAAAAAATTGAAGAAAGATAATTCTGTGATGCTACAAAGTATACAGCGACACTAAGATCTGTCAGACTGGTTTTTGTTAGATTTCAGAAACTTATCGTCGGTGTCCTTCTGAAACCTCGGATGTCCAAATGTGCTGCTATTCAGGAAATTTAAAAAACACTGTACTTTTAAAATGATTAAACGCTGTGTTGTCAAAGTTGAAAAGCACTTTGTAATACGTTTTATAGGTGAGATATTTTCAAAATACACTGATAAACATAAAGGGTGACAAATAGTAATGATTTATGACAAAAAATACAAATCCAGAAATATGGAGACACAAGGTTTCCAAAGAACAGCAGCGATATTTAAAAAATCTGAATTGAAAACAAGTGATTTACAATGTCTTTTATGACTTTTTCATATTATTCTCCGGGACCCCACACAAAAAGACCAAAAATCTGTCTCAGCAGGGGCTAATCTATTGACGGCTGTAATTTGATGTGTTCTTAGATCTTCCCTCCACTGTCCTCCTCGTTCCCTCCATCCATTTCTCTCTCTGCTCTTTTCTCTGCTTGGTGAGGCAATTTGCCACCGTCGTCTCACTGGAGCAGGAGAACCTCTCTGACTGCCCTGTTCGGATCCATTAGTGATGCATTGGGATATCTGGCTGACACACAATCCAATCACGGAGCAGACTCCGACCCCGCTGTAATCCCACTCCAGTAAAAGAGACGCCACCCGGGCCTGATGCACAGCCTGCTGGGCCCTGCAGTGGATTGTGTCTCCTGAAATGAATTGGTCTCAACGGGCGGTATATAAACAACCTCTAGAAGCCTTTAATTTGGAGATCTGAGCCTTTTACCCCCTAAATCCCAGCTTTTAGCAGATTAAATATTTAAAAGATGGGTATTTATTGTCTTTTTCTCCTGGAAGGAGACGGAGAGTCTGCTCGGCCTGTCTCTCCATCATCTGAGTGCCGTTTCTTTAGTTAAGGACGTTCGGTGACAAATGATTAGAAGATATATGGGTCTTAAAATACTTCTGTTGGTTCACAGATCTATTTTCAGTCACATATGCTCCATTGTGGTATACGTACAATTTTTTTTACATGACATCATCCCTCCCTGGTCTTATTCATTGGTGCATATTAGTAAAAATTCACACGCCTTTGTCTTCATAATCTTTATTGATCTTGTAGCACCTTCGAAATTACTTTTCTGGTTGGCTGACATCACAAATCTCTTTTTAAAGTTTTTCAAGCACTTCCCCTCCAAGCACTCTATACTGATATGTAACACCAATGTTTCACAATACATCCAATTCCAACAGGATTATAATAGTTAAATAAAAGTATTCATACGTTTCTGTTACCTGAAATCATATAAAATGTAAACTTATTATTTGAAAAGGTAAAACTAAATAAAAATGAGAAATGTTGCCTTAGAATAAGTGTTAGATAAGTGTCTACTCTGGACGTGGCGCGACGCGAAACACAAAATGTAGCAATATTCAAAAAATAAATAAAATAAAAGTTAAATGTATGTTAAAGTAAACACGAAACTATAATTATACAAATAAAACAAATGCTAATTGTATCCTTTCAATTGTAATACATTTCTTTTTTATATCCTATCACCCAGATAAAGCGTCGCAATTTCACAATTTTTTTTAACTTTAAATGATCATTGTTACGAGACAACATTCTTTGCCACATTTTGACTTCGCTTCTTCAGATTAAGGACAGAAATGAAGCAGATGTGGTACATTAAGTAGTTTTGTTGACAACCTTGGTTTCTCTCTGTTAAGGTCTATACAGACTGCTGAAAGAATACCCACAAGCCCCTGCTACAATCCTACTATTACTTTATAGACTGCATGGACAAGCACGTCATTGTTTCCTTTTCTTCTCCTACTATTTGCACACTGAACCAGGACAAGAAAACATGGAGGTGCTTGTTCACAACTTTTCCTCCTATTTTCAAAGACATTGTATTGTTTTTCTTGTGGGAGAGTCTGCAGACACCAATCCATCTGGGGACCAGAACACAGCATCATGTACACACAGTTATGTTTTCAGTAGCAGCTTGATATCACTGACATTTACTGTAATTTCAACATATGGAAGATGATTTAAAATAAATCAAACATTGTGTTTTATTTGCAATAATTATTTTCTGCCGTTTTGTGCTGTTATTGCAAAACTAGATTACTGAGCAACTGTAATGAGCACAACTTTTTTCATTATTGTATCTTCTAATAGAGTTTTAATTGTACATTCCCGTTGCTTTTTAAATAAAAGTATTATTTGCAATTGTTAATTGTACTATGGAAAGCTATTTATTTCTCACTATTTCCTAAATTCACTTTGTACATATTTGCAGAATGTGACAACTGAGGCATATACTGACATCATTTACTAAGCATTTCCCATCCAAGGGCTCTTCTTCTTTTACCTATCATGTCAGTGTTTCTAGTCGAGGAAGAATATCATACACATCAATATACTTCAATCTACTGACGCTTGAGTTGCAAAGAAATGAAAATATATCGATAACAGCAAATCTGTGTCAGTGTCTATTGTATAACAGACAGCTCAGAACTCGACGGGAAAAGCTGTATTTATTGATCGCTTGAGGAATTGAATTTATCGTACTCATATTTATTCTCTTCTGTGCTGAGATTTATGATAACGGTGATCTATGTGATATTCCCGGCGGGTCTACTGAATCCAGTTGTGCCACATTTATTTAAATATTCATTCAATAATGGGTATGTTTCACAGAACCTATGAGCCGTCGTATCAGTCATAGCCGTTGACAGCCCTGAATACCTTAGCCAAGCTTTTCCATCTGCAGCTCGGAGTAATACATGCATGTCAGTTTACAGAGGACTTGATAAAAGCTAGTTATAAAAGCTGAATGGCTTCAAAACCTGTCAAGAAGACTGCATTAAGAAAATTGATGTTTCTAAGTGTAGTATTGGTAAGCTTGCAATGCAAAGTATAGTTGTTGGTTTGCCTACAGTACATATAAATAAAACGTACAACTGCCTTGCACGTGCAAATCCGCATAAACCTGCAAAAGTGACATGTGAGACTTCGTTGACATTCTAACCTTTGCAAGGCTTATCGTAGCAATGCAGTTTTGTATCAACACGCATCATCTCCCGAGCATCTGGGGCGTCTTTTCCCATCTAAAGTCAGAGATATCAAGTACATTTCACTTCTGAATGAAAAGTGGCATGGCACACACTGTTACAGGTTTTCTGTCTGTAGGAATAACATTTCATCTTAAAACATACATGAATGTTTCTTTGTAACTTGTAAGATCACAAGAGATGCCTTCTGTACAGTACTTCATTTATAATGTAATCTTTTGATATTGGACCTTGACAGTACACCAACCATAGAAATTTCATGAAACTTTTAGCAATAACAGTACAACTGTAACAACAGCCATCACTCGGCGCTTAACAGTCGAGGCTACACAAAACCCGCTTTTGGAAAAGAAAAATCAATGTTTAATTTCCACTCGGCTCTTGTTCTGTGGCCTTTAAGATCAACCTGCCCTTCAAAAAAACCCTCTTCAATAAAATCAACTAATGTTTCAAATAGATGTGTGCGCTTTGCGCGATCAGTTTTAAAAGCAAAGATAGAGATTCATTTTTCTCCGTGTCGAATATCCGCCTTATCCGCAACTTTTACATGTCATGACCACGTGAGACCACGGGCCGATTATAAGCTTTGTTGGCATGACTAGTAGAGACAAACGTCATGCGCTGTGATGTAACTTTGCTGGATTTTCATTAGCAGTCTTTTATTTTGAAATTGGCTTGTGTGCCATGTCTTTGCTCACTGGTCGTAACCTGAATGTGTCCAGGTAAGCTGTGTTAAATTTTTTTAATAACTCCAAATAGTTTTTTTATTTTATTTATTTCATAAAAGAAGTAACATTTCCCTCATATTTACATAAAGTTTTTATAATAAAATAATGGTGTGCACGGATAAATCATTTATGTAAAACACTTAGAATTTTCCTGTTTGACTGCTTGGTGACTTTAAAGGCATCCTTCTTCCTGCGATGAGGAGGGATGGTTAAAACCGAATTTAATCTGGATTTAAACATTTTGGAAACATTTGGAATGCAAGTACACAAGTGAACAAAATCACAAAGATGACATTTTCAACCCAGTCCTGAGGCATTTTAGATCTGGTCTTCTTCAATTAACACAACTGACTCAACTCATTAGCTTCATAACAAAGAGCAAGACCTGATTTGAGAGCGTTCTATTAGAGAAACATCCAAAATGTGCCATGCTGGGGTATCCAGGGGTATTGGGTTAAGAAACACTGCCGACCCTGATAGCACACACGCATGTGGGAGACATCTTTTCGCCTTTACATTCGCAAGATGAATGTTTTGATTGTCTGCTAATCTGCAATACGTCTCTAAGTAATGTACTGTCAGATGTCATATAGACATCTAGAAGATGTCTGTAAGATGTTTCTGAATTAGAATGTATGTACAAGACGTTTCTAGGACGCTTATTAGATGTTTTCCAATCCTCCAGATTTTAATCAGACATCTTATAGACATACCTGCTCTTTGCACAATTGGAGCTAGATAAACAGAGATTGCATTCCTGATTTGAAATATGTTTTTTTGAATGAACAATTTCTTGGAGATTTTCCCATTAAAACAGATTGGAGCTGAACAGTGCCCCGAAATAGCTGCCAACATGGCCGCCAAGTGAACCGTTTTGCCTTATTAAAGAAACTTGTACGAATCCTTGTATGAATATGAAAGATGCTTAATATTTGAACACGCACAATATCAAAATGAGTCATTAGGAGACAAGTGTAGTCCTTTTCACCTCGCATTACGTGCCTTAGAAAATCTACTGGTTGGCAGTAAATTCTGTTCGCTTTCGAACGCTTGTAAATGAGCTGCACATGACTAATTAACAGCAAAATGATGCATTATGGACACACACAGACTCCACTGGCTATTTCTCTTTGCCATCAAAATGATAAAGGGTGCACCAGAAACGCAACTGTCCTTGTTGTTTAATGGGGGGTTTATTGTTGTGTATTAAAATCTCCCCAATCAATCCTGGTCCAAGTCTATATCCAACCCAAAGTCCTGTCAGAGCCCAATTTGTCTTCATAATTGGTTTTTAACAATTGCTGGCAGTGGATTTATGGCGGGTAAATGCTGTGGTAGAGACGCCTAACACCAAAAACGCACTTTTACTGTTGTGTGTTTGGGAAAGCCATGCACGGATGTTCAAAATGGATTTGACTTTTCCATGCAGGTCAAGAAATGGTCTTTAATGAGCAACTATTATACACTCATGGTTGGAACCAAGACGGATTTTTGCAGACTAATGGCACAGAGAAACGTTTCACATGCTCTACAAAGCACTTTATATTCTTCAGTTCTTAAAAAAAATCATTAAGGGAATATTTCATGCAAAAATGAATCTTCTGCCAATATGACTCACCCCCACATCATTTCAAACCTGTATGACGTTCTTTCATTTTCTTTTAATTGTCTTGAAAGACATTTGCCTTATGTAGCAAATATGAACATACTGTACATACGTTTTGAACTATATGGATTTTAAATAAGCATATCTTAACAATTTCCGTTTTATGGATCCAGATCTTTTTGAACTCCAAAAAGCTAAACTCTACAAAACAAAATACCATTTCCACTCAGGAGGAACCCTAATTTTAAAGAATAGTATCAACGAAGGTGCTGTAAATTCATAGGATGAACAATCAATATCGACAAATTTGTCTTTTATTTTAGTCTGATCTTTTTTAAGCCAGATGCATATTTATCAGGCAGTTAGCCCGAAGACTAAATATGAAATAACCACTATCGCACGACTATTTAACTTTGGCAATCCTTTTGTGAATTGGCCCAGTGCCATTGGTTATCCAAAAGAGGGTTAATCTTTCGGCTTTTACAGCCTTGATTGGTACTAAATGTGAGACCTGTGTATTTATTACTACACAGAAACTCAAGGCTTGAGGAAATAAATCCTCTTTTCATAGACAGGACCCCTCTTGGTGTGCATTAAAGGTTTATTAAGAGGTTTCTGAAGGTAATAAAGATTGGGTCCGAACATAAATGAAGTCTTAGATCATCTTTGGAGAAGTATAAGCCAGAACGTACCTAATTATTTCACCATTTGAAGAACCTGCAGGAGGCCAATTATTAGGACCACGAGGCATTTTATTCCATCTTCACCGTCGTACCATTTTATTCCATGTTATAACAAAGCATTTCTCGTCTCGCTTATGTCTTTTAATGTAACTTTTTGCTCTTTATTTAATTGGGGGAAAATTAAATGTCACCATTATTTTTAACGACCATTCGTACGGTATTTTTCCCTCTAACCAGTAAAATAAGAACAACAAAAGCTAGCAAGACTGAAATTGCCAGATGTGTGTTCTCCAGAGCCTCACATACACTCAGCTTAACACTTCAGTAATGATAAATATAGATGACAGAGCACTGCTGGGCGAGTTACCGCACCGATTGGGTTAACCGTTGTTATTTTTTATTTTCACCTGCAGAGGTGAAATCTCACTTCTGATGATTTATATTTAACCTGACTTTTCTCAACTCTGACTTAAACCGACGGGCGGTCTCAGAGAGTTTGTCGTACAAATCACAAGGACGAAAGAAAACGATGACAATAGAATGTTTATTTTCGGGTAAACGGTTTCTTTAAAACTAGCCTTCAAACTTTGTTCAAGAAGGCTTTTCGTCAGTTTAGACCCAATTAATTTCGCCATTATAGATGGCTCTGCATGGACACTAAAAGGTCTGAAATGAACAGATTTATCACGCTTTCGTTATGTTACTCTAGAAGCCATTTAGGGCAATTATAAACAACCCAAATGAGGGAAATTAAAAAGTAATAACCAAAAATTGCAAATGCAATTTGAGTGCATTTTCTGAAATGGGAATTCAATGGCCAAAAACAGCATTAATATAACTTTTGTTTGGTTTAATTCGCGAGTCGGGACATTTTTGCATTACACCAACAAACACATTTGTTTTCGTAGCATTTTAGCAGCAGACAATTTTAGCATCATAATGATAATGATAATGGCTTTTTGATAGCTTAAATAAATTTTGGATGATACAAATAATATAACCGCTCGGTTATTTTGCTCTATTCTGCCATTACATATCTTGCAGTATTAATTCTGCATCCCATTCAAAGTCAGATGTGCTTCAGCAAAGCGCTATGCCATCCGATCTGATGCACAGAATAAAACGGCAACAGGGATTTGTTTGGCAGGTGTACGACTATCGACAGAAGATCACTTAGCTCATTTTACACAGCTGTCTTTGCAACACTTGTTAAAAAGGTTCCATACAGGCTCAATGTCATGTAGAAGCTTTAACTAGATGACATATTTAACCAAGTAAATCTTTATTCCTAAAATTTCCATGATAGTGTACAACGGCATTTTCCCAAAGTAAGAAGCTGAAATCGTTCAAGCAATAATTTATGGTACATAAGATAACGTCTCCATCATTTTGGTGACCTTTTATTAAGCCAGCTTCTTATATCCTAAAGTATCAGTTACTCTTTAAATATGAAGCCATTAAGTGAAAACAAACATGATAAATGCCTCATTGTTAAGCTCATCTCAACTATACACTATTATAACTGACATTTGTTAATGCGAGGAGCTAGTGTGCCGTGTCCGTATCGCTGAACATCCCTCGTGTTTCTCTGACATGACATCATTTATAACATGGCAGGTCATGCAGACCATATAGCGGTTAAGGAGCGGTCTGCAATAAACACATGCAGGGAACAATAAAGTAATAAACATAACCCGAGGACTTGAACTATATATATATATATATATATATATATATATAAATTATACATATTAGATAGTATGGGATGTTCTTAATGATCAATTGATAAGTATTCCACATACGCCAGGGGCCAAAAAGACTGAATACTTGCATACTTTTAAAGCAATTTTAAATATGTGAGAACTCTTGCCAAACATGGACAAACTTCATTGCCTCTAGAGAGTGGGGTCCAGTGTATGATAAGGTCACCAAATAAGGAGGTCAGTGTGGTCCAGATCGGATGCCAAATATAAAGCATCATATACTGTAACAAAGTGCCACAGAGAGAGAGAGAGAGCGAGAGAGAGAAAAAGAGAGAGAGAGAGAGAGAGAGAGAGAGAAAAGAGAGAGAGAGAAAAAGAGAGAGAGAGAAAAAGAGAGAGAGAAAGAAAGACAAACACTAATTTGATTCTTGTTTTATGTAAGGAAACAAAATTCATTTAGAAGAATCAATGACAAAAATTAGGAAAACTATTTATTAGCTCAATGTGTTCAACTCTTGTGTTTCACAAGCAGCTTTCAAAAAACAAGCCGTCTGTGGTTGTCATGACACTGGTTTGATACAGCAATTCATTAAAACACTGACTGCACCGGAATTAAAACATGTTTTTTTATAATGTGCAAATTCAATAATAGAGAAAGTGATGATCTTAGAGATGCTACTTTCACAACATGGGATTAAGAAGTTTGTATAGCTGCTAGGGATGCCACAATACTCAATATATAATATTGAACCGTTCGGTACGACCTCCACGGTTTAATACGTGTAAGTGAATTGCGGTTTTCCGGTAATATGTAGTGACGTAAATCCACGGCGGTTAGGGAAGACTAGTTTGCGTGATTCAGAGTCAACTCCATTTATTCCAAGCCAATAACTTTGTTATTCATTCACCTTTGGATTTACAACTTGGCAGACTGCTTACTTTCAAACAGGGCAACATTACACACTGGATGAAGTGTAATTTTCACGATCTCATGTTATGGACTCTCTTACGAAAGCCGTGCCACTCGGCGGCCTTTCGGACATAGCAAGAGCGCCTCCAAGCAGCTATTTAGCATTGCATTTCTTCCAATTTATTGCAATAGCAGGGGCGCATCTTGTTAATATATTATCTTTGGCCTTTCCCATTGAGCGCACGTTTACTTCGATTACAGCAAATCGCAAGTTTTGCATTACGTCATTTTAAATACTCTGAAGTGCAAAACCTCTTCAAGAAGCACATTTTACTGGCATGTTGATGAACAGTAAACCAAAAACTGCTCCGAGCTGCCAGTGTAAATCTTTACATTTATTCACAGGAATTTGTAAAAGTTGATTTTTGCTTAAAGATAATTAAACAAGTCTTTATAGTAAAATAAAGAGAATTTCAGTAAAATCTTTTTTTTCTTCTTAAGTTTTTACTGTTCCTGTCACATGAGCATAAAACAATGAAAAAACACTTTAATGTGCCGAAGCCATCAGAACCGAACCGAACCGAAAAACCGAGGTTCGTATTGAACCATGGGTGAGCTGTATTGTTGCATCCAGCTGCAATATGTAACGCTATGCAGGCTATTTTAAGTATTGGAAATGATGTGAAACTGACATTTGCCATGAAAATGTTTCAACAAAAGCTCTACATTGCAAGCATAACAAACCAAGCATTTAAGCGAGGGTGAGGTTATGCTGTAGTCTTATCCAGAGATGCCACGCCCACAGACCGCCCACCGTCCTGTAAAAACTAAATTAAAAATAAAATTGAACATTTACAATATACTGTACGTGGGCGGCTCCTGGCAAGAATAAACCGCAGTATACCGGTGACTAGACAAGCACATCTCTGCTACGGCCGCATGGCTGGTTGATAGCTATAATCACTGGACTGTTTGCTGTAATTCAGAAATAAAGCCATTCTTTCTCTACGACCATATATCATTTTCACATTCTGCTGGATAAGAATGCAAATCCTTTTCCTCTTAAGTGCCCAGACAAAACTGAAAACATTCTAATGACAGCGCAGGTATGAAGGGAGCGTTAAGAGGATTTTTAAAACAACCGTTCCATGTTTCTGTAGAGAGGAAAGCGCAGACCAAGAGCTAACCCGTTCCTGGGATTTGTAAGAACTGGCTCAGTGATAAATCCCAGGTAGTTAATTCCCAAACCCAGATAATAACGGACCTAATGAGCTTCTAAGCCCTCTGGAAGGCAGCTTTCAGCTGTATGATGCTCCGGCTTTGATCCTGGACCCCGGAAAGCTCACAGGGTCTACCTAACACTAATTATCTAATGCTAATTCCCCAAATTCACCAGAATCTACAGGATTCAGGACCGGTCTATGATACAGGTACACCACAGGCCAGAGAAATGAAGATAGGAGACTTAGGCTTTGTGACTTTGTGTCAACTAGCAACTTCAAATATGACCAAGATTGAAAACGTAGGAACTATGAAAGTTGACATAATAAGTTGTGTATACATTTTTATCTATGACTGACATCTCCAAAACTGTTTATTTACGAAACACACTCTCTAGAGCAGTGTGTCCGTTTAGGCTTCCGTAGAAACAACATGGCCAATTCCATGTAGGGGACCTGCGGTGTATGTAGTAGGGATGTGGCGGTGATGACATTTTCCCACCGGTTAATAGACGTGTGAACACAGTGGTAGTACCGGTGACACCGGGGCTGGTTGGTGTGGGGTGGTCGAAGATGGGGCCGTGACGCCTTTTACTTTCAGTTTTGAATTAGCAGCAATTCGGGAACGGCAATTACTTGGATTAATGGTGGGTTCAATATCTTTTTTAATCAAAACACACAAACTACAAAAAAGTACAATGGCATTTGCTTATTAAACACAAACTTTACAAAACGAATAATCACAACACATCAATAAAAAAAAATTATAAGAAACAAAAATAAAAACATTTTATGTAGACATATATTGATAGAAATAGTTCATTCTAAGGTTATCAAAATATAACACTTCATTATGTAATGTCTTTAAACACCTCTGAAGACATGTGTATTATATTGCATTTCTGTCAATAGATCCTTCAAAAAAACGACACACAGGACCTTTAAAACAGAATAGCATTGTAACTTCTCCCATTCATTCTTCTCGGACACCAAATATTCCAGACAAGTATGTAAAAACCCCTTTACTCTCTACACACTGTCTTATTTTCCAAGGACTTACAGCCTTAGGAGAGAACACCTGATCTGTTTCCTGCTCATAGCAGTTACCTCTAATGCCACAGAAGTCTAGTCAACTAGCCGCAGCGAGCAGCCATTTTGGATCCTCGGGGAACCCAGCACCCCCTTGACATCCCGTACCCCACAGCTTCCATCGCAAACGTCTCGGCCATACTCTCTCAGGCCCACCCCTCCTTCCATCACCCCTGTTCTCTCCCTGGTAACGAAGCCTCTCTGCCGGGGCTTACCTCAGGCGTCTGGGCCTAATTATTCCCTCTTGCCCCACACCTGTGAAATGCCTGTCCATTTCCTCCCCTGGCGGTGAATGGCAAACGTCTACGGGGCCATTATTTGTCAATCAAAACTCACCCCGATCTCGAACCGCTGCCGGTCTTCAGTGAACCCTCATGCTGTCACTGAAAACTGTCAGTCAAAGTGCATTTTTATTGATTCCTCATTTATTTTTATCCCCTGATTGTTATTGTGTTTGTCCTGTGCGGTTCCCACAGGAAAAACACACCAGCAGCAGCGCCAGCGCCGGGAAGCTAAGAAGTTTGTAGGCTGACATCTTAGATGAAGTGTAACTGTTTCGAATTGAGTCTTTATTTTAGGATGGCCTTGTAGTATCAGTTCGGTGTGTTTATACTGAAACTGTTTTCTGTTCTTTTTGTGTGTGTGTTTTTTCCTCCAGCATTTGCTATTTATCAGATTTTAAAAGTCATGTGAAATACAGTCTGAAGTTTGTGAAAACAGAATAATGCAATTACAATTATTATAACGTAATTCGAATACCGCAGTAAAATACAAACCAGTCTCACGGCAGTTCGTGACATCGTAACGAAATTTAGAATCTATTGATTCGTGTTCATGGACACAAATTCCCCACTTTTTCTTGACAGTCAGCATTCTTTTTTTTCAATACTTTACACATTACTTTCAATACACATACAGCAATACACTTTCAACAGAGATACTCCATATCAAACTACACTACATTACACTGAAAGTCGTGCTGAGTGAAAGGAAGAAATTCAAGCTGAGTGACACGAAAAGTTGTCCATGAACACAAATAATTGAATACATTTTGTGACAGTAATTGTGTTGACAAGTACCACTGTATTTTAAACCGCTTTAATTTTACAATCCAATTGGTTTCGCAAGACGTTCAACTTAAGTATTTTTAAATTTTAAGATATTTTTACATTACTTCAACTCATTTTAATAAGTTACATGTTACAAGATACATCAACTCAACCATTTGCCAAAATTTAAAATAATACGTTGAAAAGACCCAATTTATTTTATTTAAAAATTAAATGCCCAAAAAAAACGTAGTGTAGTAAATAGTTTATCACTGTAGACCATTTCATCTAGTGTCCGATAATATAACTATTTAAATTTGATATTATTTATTTTATGTTCATATTAATTTGTATTATTATTTCACTGTATAGTAATTGTATTAAATAAACGATTTGTTGAATTTTGTTGTATGTTCATTTTATTAAATAAAAAATTTGTTAGTATATAAATACTGGAGAGACAAAAAGTAACGGTTCTTCTATGTTTCTTTTGATTGTTATCAGAAATATTCTACAGGCACTCTATTGTTTGTGAATGTGTACCCGAAGTTAAGTTGGGGTCACAAAAGTGCGCATGCGCAGTAACGTTTGTTTATGTTGTTAAGATTAGTTTATGATGCAGACATACATGCACATTAAACACATTATGTGAGTGCTGATGGGGCTCATCCACAAAAAAAGCAAATGAAGTTCATGCTTTAGACTTGAATGGACACATGTTCATTGTCTTCTCAACAAAACAATGGATCACACTGCAGGTAGCCTAGAAATGCCTACTGCAAAACATCCCGATCCAACCATTCTCCGAACCCATCCGTCATTTGCAGGGTCTCGGGGGAAATGGACAAGCTAATAGCTATACAATGTTTGGTATGTATGGCTATGTAACATACTATTCCTCCTATTGCTTAAAATCCAACTACCATTGTACATGAAAAATGTAAAGCAATTCTTTAATGCAAAATTAAAACAATCTCAGGTGAGACCAGATACTTCTCAGGATAGGATAAGAGGTACACGAAAGTGAACCGTTATCAAGCAGAAAATTATAGATGGCATGCAAACATTTGTCTGTTTGCTTCAGACAGCTGCTGTTGTCAGTGAGTTAATTGGTTTGTTATGCAGCCAAAGTGAAAAGCTGTGTATGTACCATGTGTGTGTGTGCGCGCCTCCACACGTTTCTGTGTAAATAATCTGTCGAAAAATCTTCAAGGTAAATATATGATAATTTAATAAAAAGCAGACGCCTCAGATGCGTCTCTGTTTGTTGTGGATATGAATGAAAAAGAAAAGTTTCAGAAGAAAATCTCAGATGAGCATATAAAGGATAAAAGGCAAGTTTGTCCAAAACAACATCATCGTTTCCATCAGCATTCTACTGCACCCGCCTAAACACAATTGATTTGATCACGTCATTGGTTGTGGGTGGGCCTTCAATGTACACAACTGTAAAAATGATATGATTTATTTTAAGGTTCATTTAGTTAGATTTGTAATATTTGATGTTAAACAAATGATCGATGCAAAATGAGAAAATAAAAAATAGTTCATAGTCATTATTTAACTGTATATGAATGATATGCGTTATTGTGAATATTCCTGTAATAAAAGCAGAACAGAATTTTCATCGGCAAACTCTTCTAATGACCTTGATTGATCAGCAGATGTTGAAATTACCATACGTTACGTTCAATTTCCTTCAAAACGTTCTTCCGCTGCAACACAAGCGCAACATTTCAAACTCAATTAGCTGCTTTGGGAGCGTATGCGATTTAATAACAATATTTGAGTTAGCATCCACACTCCCACCCCCTAAACTTAATCCAGGTAATACCCATTTACCGCTTATATATGCAACCCCCTACAAAACGGGTTTGCAAATCTGAAATGACAGATTAACCAAAAGCGATGACCAACTGCTGGCTCGCTGTCACGAGCGTTTCCCCGGTGGATTAATTTGTCACGAAAATTAGGGATATCATCCTTCAAGAGTGAGTATGAGAGCCATCGCATTGTCAAAAAAAGGGCACTGGAGATTTGCAAAGAGAGGGAGTGACCGAGGGAGAGATGGGTGTACGTACACTACTGCCTGACATTAAACGTCAGCTGTTGTCTCTGATGGCAGGCTATAAAACAGATTAGAGAAAACGTAGCTGTAACAGCGTGACACAGGGATCCGTTTTGATTATGGTGCCCTGATCCATGGGTGCAATGCAGAGAAATCCCAGACTCCATCCATCCGAAAGTCTGAGGTGCAAACATCCAAGTCCATCCCTAGGCTAAGTCTGGGTTGTCTGGGTGGTCATGACAGAATTCATCTATTGGTCCAGGATGCCACAGCACGCCAGGGTGCCATCGATCCACACAATATGACAGCTATCCACCCAATCAAAGCTGCAGGAATACACGACTAGTTCGAAAATAAAAAGAAACAACATTTTGTTGCATGCAACAAAATCAACATTGTTTGCATGCATCAAATGTAACATGTTTTGCATGCAGCAGATGTAACATTTTGCATGCAACAAAATAAAAACATTCCGCATGCAGCAGAATCACGTGCTTGCTACATTGCACTACATGCAATCGTGCCTAATATAATTGTGGTGTACTGAAATGCATCCCACGACAATGCATTTCCATCCTACATTTTCTGATTTTGTGGTTAGCGCAGCACTACCTGCGCTAGTATCTTAGCTACCCAGAGGCTCAACTGCTAATTCTATGGTCACTGTGCATTCCACAGATGATCTACCTGGGACGATGTGGTTTTGCTTAACGTCACAGAACAAGCCCAATTGAATTCACGTGATCCATGACTGATCGACATTGACAAACAGTTGACTGTGGCAGAACTAATCGAGTTGCGGTTCAACCCCTACTGTCAACAGATGGGACTTCTGAGGTATGAGATTATAGCCCGAAACACGGTCCAATCAAAACCAATCAAACAGGTAACCATTTACCTCCATGGAGACCAATAAAGAAATCAGTTGTCCCAATGGCTGTGCGAATTCCTTTGAATAAAATATTGAGAAAATGTACTGTTGATGACGAGGAAGCGACTTACAGTGAAACTCAAACTACACATTTTGGGGCAGTTTCCCGGACAGGGATTAGATAAATTAGGATATTCAAGTATTTTTTTAAAACATACGTTAAAAAAAAACATTACAATGTGCATCTTGAGACAAAACAATCGCATTTATCTACTTTAAGATATGTCAGTGCAGGTTGTTTTCGATCAAGACCCTCTAACATTTAGGTTAGTGTGGGACTAGGTTTAAGGCCTGTCCGGGAAACAGCCCCTTCATGAGTATGTCTATTCCTTGGGAATCAGATCCATGAACCATGGTTCGCCAATTACAAGAAGTTAGCATCATCTGAGGGAAGCTGACCAAGACTCAGTTTCCCTGGTTTGCAATCGGAATGTCCGGAACTCTAAATACACATTGGGGCGGTTTCCCGGACAGGGCCTTAAACCTAGTCCCAGACTAACTTGAATGTGACAAGTGTCTTGATCGAAAACAAGCGATTGTTTTGTCTCAAGATGCACATCAGTAATGCACATCATGTTTTTTTGTAAAGTATGTTTTTAAAAACAACTTAAACATCCTAATTTAAGGCCTAGTCCTGGTTTAAAATAATCCCTGTTGGGGAAACTGCCCCATTAAGTTATAAGGTGAAAGCTTGCTGCTCTAGGGATATAAACCCTGTTTATTAGAGGAAGCAGGGTTGAAAAGCATAGCTTGTTGTATCCCCTACATAATTTCCCAGTAGAGCAGAAGGCATATAGTTGAACTTTCTCTTCACTGCCCTGATTTGTGAGACCACCATTTTCTACTTTTGCCTTTAAAAAAACTACCCCAGACTTTAACAGACAATGTGTATATATTATTTTTGCTCAGATGCTATGAGACTTGCCGAACGTGGGAAACCGTGCACATTTGGAGGAACTGAATATTTCATATAATCATTGAAATGAACCAACGGGCAAATGATATTAACATTGTAAAACATCGCTGACATATAGGTAACACAGGCGGCACGTTAACCTGTCAATTACATCCAAACAATGATATGCTACAACCTCTGGTGGTCAGTGTAGTAAGCAACTTAAAAAACAACACACGCACTGAACAGTGTGTGTTTTTCAGCGTATGCGCTTACAATAAAAGTGTGTACACGTGTGCGTGTGGGAATATTCCTGTGCTCCTTGAACCGAAACATTCACAAATAGCCCGACTCCTATTGCCTTGGTCTGATAAGACCCACACCAGCTCCTCTGAGGTTCCATTTCACACCATCCAACAAGAATATTAACAAGTTTAGTCTGTAGCATATTCATGATGACAGAGTAAAGAAATAAATAACCAAACACGTAGCTGTTCCTTGAGTATGCAATGACTCGTTTCCAATGAACGGCAGGCTGAATTACACGAGAAAACGGCAGTATATTGAGAACAGCGAAGGGACCGCAATACGGGTCTCAGAAGAGCTCAAGAAAGGATTCTATTACTCTTTGCTCGTATGAATTTTCATAAAACTTGTGTGCACAGTGCAGTGCGAGCCAATGTTATAGTGTAAAAACTGGCACTGAGCTCTCTAATTTGATTTTTAGAATGTAATGGATAGAGCGCATGGGGCCCAACGCAACTAGCACTGAATTAACTCTCGCAGGCTACAGTTACTGAACTCTCGCTACACAATGCTAATTATGCTAATGCTAATCCCCCCATCGCGCCCTTTGCCTCATTGAGAAGGCTGATAATGCGGCCTCATTTCTGCCATAACTTCTATCCAAATTGGGGAATGCTCCGCTGTATGCGGCAAAAAGAGAATAATTGGCTCCCGAAATGGTCTTTGCTTTTTGCTTTCCAGTCTTTCAGTCTATTTCTCTTTCTCGATCAGCAGGAATAAAACCGACTGCATTTGTTGCTTCCTCTAGGACTCGCACACACTTTATTTGAAGCTGCGATTCATAATTTTTTTTGGGATAAAATAAAATTCTCCTTACCTCGATTCACAACAGTACATTTATAATAATGATAAAGTTGAGCTGTTGGCTGAGGTTTAGACTTACCATTTTTGCAACCAACTTAAAAATAAATACGTAAAGCATCCTGCAATTTTATGTTTTAATAGAGATAGCAATAGAGAGGCAAAACTTAAAAGATGGATTGCAGCTTTAAGACATGAAATGTTCTTGTCCGTGCACTGTCGCTCAACACAATACAGATTCAAACATCGACTATATGATGTGACTTGTACTATAGAATGTTTGTTATCTACTACCCTTGCAACTGTATTGTTAAGACCAAGACTACTAAACAACTATTACTATTGTTTGTAATTAAGAATTATAATAAACTTTGCTGTGTAGGATTACAGACAGAGATAAAAGCTCAGCATTACTGGCATGATTGTGGCGCCACATGTTTCGTTCACAAAATGTGAAAACCTAGCGGTATTTATAATATGAATATAACATTTTATAACACCGTTTTTAACAGCCCGCGCCCCTGGCCAATGACATTAATGTAAGGTTAATGTTAAAAAGGTCTGCTGAACCGGTTTCTGTGTATTTGCATCAATATTTGTGTGTATTGCCAGATATATGTTGCCAGTTGGTAAACAGCTCAGACAAGAAGCTTTTTAGTTGCTTTTTAAGGTCACAGATCAGTGACTCGTAATTCGTGCATGTTCTGAACTCCCACGCACCAACCTATTCACTTACTCTCATTTACCCCCTTCACATGAATAACAAAGAAACCATTCATTAACATATGAGTTAACATACAACAAAGATGCAAAAATTGAAAAGTAGCAAGTCTGACATAATACTGCATAACATATTGAGCTTAAATGGTTCTGAAACACTTTGCCGTCTTCATTTTGCCATCATAACCTGACTCAATTTCTTCCTCGATGCTCTCAATGTTGTCAGTTGTTCAAACTACGGTGTGCACTCAGCAGGTTGTGCTTCGGCTGCCCATTTCGTCTCCCATATTTAGAAAGATGGAACGGACCACGTGATGCTACCTCTATCTGAATGCTTCACCCTTTTAAATGAGCTGAATGAAATGATCCACACACATCATTTCTCACACAATGTTTGAATATATTCTCAGATTACAATCTTGCATATTTTCTCTCTCTACTTTTCATTGAAACACACACCTTTGAAAATTCTCACTGAATACCGTCGTCAAGTCCCCCAACATGCATATTACATGATAGAGTTCTTTAGTCTCTATAATGAAAAGGCTGATATTAAGTGCACATCAGTAATCTGACTCATAGGTGGTCTCGAATACATTCCACACGCGTGCAATCAATGTGTCATAACTTGCAGAACTTCCTCTTTAACCATTTACAAACCACGTTTAAATCAAAATGACAATTGCTCATTTTAATTTAGCCCTTTTCTGTTGACAGCGGCGTGAATAGTTCAAATTATAACCAGAGGGATTCTTCGGCACATCTCAAAGGTCATTTACTATAATATCATTCATTAGAATCATATCCATAGTCACACACGCAAACACACACACGCACAGTTGTCCTTTACGACTTTGTGTTTCTATTCTTTGCCGTGGCATAGATCAATACCGCAATTTACAAGGTTGTCAAAACATTCAAATATAAATGGCCAAGGAGCCAGAAAAGGAGGAGTGCCGGGGGCCAACGGAGAGCCAGGCGTCCCTGTAATATCCTATCCACCCTCTTCAATTTTTAGCCCTGCTACTTTTAACAAGTCATTTCCCTTCTCCCAACATTAGTTTTCATTAGGCCTCACAGCCATGACAGAAAATCAAACGGCAGCCATGGCCACTGCTTCCCTTGGGAGAGATTACATTTTGACGGGTCGCTCTCGAGTATTTGTGGATGAAGGTGAGAATAATACAATAATCAAAGCATTAGGAGCTCATCCTTTGTGGCTGGTCTAAGGGTAGGGAACAGCCTGCAGATGCACACCACCTGGTTTCCATGAGCGGCGCTGGCCAGCCGAGCCCGTTGCATTCGGCAATAAATTTCCCCCATTCCCTCATTCATGTTTCTTAATGTTTCTGAATGACCATTATGGTTTTAGCGATTGCTGTGAGGTGTGACATCCTCCTGAAATATATTTCTATTATGGAGATTTACGTTACTATTTATCATGTGCTTTCTCTCTCTGACTGTATCGTTGCCATCTCTTTCAATCTAATCTTCTCTATAACATAGCGTTTTCATCTGCCTTTTCAGCCTGATTCTTAATGGACTGATATCCAAAGATAATTATCCGGACCTGCTTTCAACAACATCATTCTGATAGCGTTTAACAGATATTAAAAGCTTAAAAAAAATTAAACCGATCCTATTTATCTTCACCACAAGCCTAATGAAAAGAAGACAATGAGGTCTTAACAGCCCTTAATGTGATTAAAGCCCCCAAGGTCACAATAAAACATGGTTACGTTAATGGTATATTCACATATATAATAAAAAATGAGTTAAAATTAAAAAAAGTATTAACATTAATAAATCATTCATCATGTAGGCTACTACATATATGACTTTTTATTTATAAGTGTTATTTTGTACTGATAAATGTACTTTGCATTTGAAATACAGGTAGGTTTACGTTTGTAATCGAAAATTTACAAAATAAGAGTCATCCCTGTATATAAATATAACGTCTTAACAAACAACTTCATGCCAGTGCACGGCTAATGTTTGTTTGTTTCCATACATATTGTACTAAAAGGATACAGTAAACAACAATCCAGCCTCGATTTATACAAAATTGCACATCACAACGAAGACTGTAGCATACCTGTGTTGGAATTAGCAAATCCACATATCTGGTGCATCAAACATTGGCGTCTGATCTCAACAGTTCATCAGTCCATGTATTAAATCCAAAAGTGTGCACGTCTAAAAATGAATGATCAATCGATTGTTTTCTCCATGAATTACCACTTGTTGTCCATTTTGTACTAAATGAGGCAATGTTAAAAATTACATATGAAAGTGTTCGATTCACCTCCTGGGGGCGACATCAAGCTATTATGAACAACACAACATGAGTAATAGCAGAAGAAGAACGTCATGACATCACGTGTCGTATCACGTTTTATTCGTTTTTTTTTATTTGGACATTGTACACAAAATTAAAGGCAGTTATAATTTACATAAGATCAGAATCATTCAAAGGGTAAATTGTCTTTTGCTTTTTTGTTTTTTTTTAACCTTGAAGTACCTTAATAAAATATATTAGGAGGTGAACTGCTAATTTAAGTACCGTCATAAAAACCCCGTGTTAACATTACAAACAGGATTTATTGTTTTTAATTAAGTGACCACCCAAAAAATATAAATAATCTATAATAAACATAAACATGTATATATGATTTTAGTACATATATGATGTCTTGTTGTACATTATGTTAAGTGAATAAAAAAAATAAAAAAGACTACGTACGCGCAAGACTACGGACTACGTGCAAGTATTTCATTTGCACTCTGAAATGATCAACTCTCTTGCAAAACAATCAGTAACAGTCAGGAATCCAAATAAGTCGCTTTAGATTGTTAAAAACAACACCAACACTGTAAAATATCTCTAAGAAAATACATTTTACCATGATAATAATGCAAACTTTAAAATATGGTATATTGTAATGTAAATGTACCTATTATATGGAAAATTCCTTATTCACAAATGTAAATGTCCTTTGAAAATAAATAGTAAGTACTTCCTGAAATCCATTTTCCTGTCCGTCACAGAGCTCCATCATAACAATGACCGTGCGCTCAAAATACGAGCAAATTCTGCTGCTATTTCCTCAGATTAAGTGCACTTCAAAAGCGTGTCTCTGAGCAGTACTTTGACCGAAAAAAACCCTTGTGTATGTCTCAATTCAGGGACGCATTTTCACATTCATCTTCAGCACAAAAACAGCAGACGGCACATTTCATTTAAGAATGTGTCATCTTGAACGCATCTTGTCCTTTAGTTTGCACCCATTTCCAATTTCAATCTAAGGTCTGTTTCATCAACAAGCTAATACAAATAGAGATGCCGTGTGCAGATCACAGCCACACTCTTGACCTTGAGGTGTCCTGTACACCTGACCGCTTCTTTCTGTCACGGGTAGATGTGTCAAGATATGATGAGTTGTTTCACAGGTGCCCTCTGCTTTGTTTTGTTAGTGTGTCATAAATTTCACTGTCACTTAAAGTGCCAACTGGCCTGTAAACAGAGGTTATTTAAAAATCCAGAGGAGAATCAATACAGCAGTCTTCATTTCTCTCTCTTTCTGTGCCTATGTTTACATACACATGTCTTACACGTACACAAGCACAAGGTCACCGAATGGCTGCCGTACACTATGGCATCAGTTCTGCTTCTCTGTATGTGTTATGTTTCAAAAAATACAAATTCTTTCAAAATGTTTTGTCGTTCCAAATATAAGATTTTTTGAAAGGTTTTTTTCATACAAGTTACCAAAAAATGATAGAAAGTCAAACACAAGTAAATGATGTTGATATTTTTTCGGTGTGAACCCTTTAAGGTTCCTCAGGTTTTGACACCAGGCATGATAACTATTGGTTCCAAACAATCTCGGTGTTTTGACTGTGTTAACTATGTGTTGAACTGAATATTAGAAATGTAATATCTTATAAAGTACAGGCATTTCAGAGGAAGAAAGAATGAAATAAATAATTGTAAATAATATAATCAAGGGAAGAAAAATAAGATTTGAGGTAATTTTTAAAAAAAAATCGGATGTCCACTTTTTACATTGCAAATGAAATACTGTGTTGTCAAAGTTGACAAGCACTTTTTAATACTTTTTATTAGTTAGATATTTGCAAAACCCTGTGACAAACTAATAATAATGATTTATGTATCTTAATATCAAAAATCAAGAAGTATGGAGATACAAGGTTTCAGAATTTTTGATACATTTCATTTATCTTTCTAGATATCTTATTCCTCCTGTCAAATGCACACACACGTACACACACTACAGTAAACGAAAGTGTTGTAACTTATTGAATTACAGGCAAGGTGGGTAACAATTTCCTGTTTCAGTCAGGTAACACTGCAACCAAAGGGCCTTTGGGCAGCTGTGGAGATTGAGGTTGTGACCCCCTATAATATTTTGTTGACAGATATGATAGCATTTTAAAATGGCTGGAAAGGTAGTGAAGGTCTATATATCGAAAATCTGACAAAACCTGGTAACAGAGGGGGATGTGGTGGGCACATGTGATTCACTGACTGACTGAATTCTAAAGAACATAGATTGTCAAAAAGGGTACAAATAATTATTTTTCGTTTTTCATATCAAATTACAATTCATTCATCATTCACTCACCCTCATGTTATTCCAAACCTGTATGATTTTCTTTTTTCTACAGAACACAAAAGAAAATATTTTGAAATATGTCGGTAGCCAACAACACGGGACCCCATTGACACTAAAATGCTGATATATTTCTCAAAATATATTATTTTATGTTTATACTGTGTGTTTTGTGCTTATACAGGGTTTGAGGGTGAATACGAGTGAATGCAAAAACATTTTTGACATCATCACTACTTGTGTTCTTGTCAAATACTTCTATAAAGCTTCCTAAAATGTCTTTGTCAGACTGTATGGTACGAATCTATCTGTCGCAGAAAAAGTACTTTGTAGCATATTCTACAGATAGTAAGAAATTGTTCTTTAGGGAACTTATAATGTTTTTTCTAATGCATCGCTGTGAACAGCCCCTTTTAGAATCTTTACTTTTATGAGTGTTTTTTTCAGTGAAGTATTTCTAACAAACCATCTGCTCATTTCTCCTGTATGTGTCCTCATCTGTCAATTTAACCGCTTCTTCAGTTAACACAGAGCAAAGTGAGAGCCAGCTGAGGATCAGATGAATGCTTTATATTGAGCTAATCGCAGGTGAGTAACAGTGTCAAATATTCATCGCAACCACACTACAGGCTATAGCTATATATTTCTTTATATATACCATAAATATATTTGCATATATTAATAAAGATTTTTGCTAATAAAGGGGAAAAAATAAAAAGTAATAATGTAATATTTATGAATGATTCATATTCTATTATTTCGAATGTCTGTGACAATGGTTATTATAAATTACGCATTTATCCATTTAATCTATATACATATCTACAGTATATATATATATATATATAGAGAGAGAGAGAGAGAGAGAGAGAGAGAGAGAGAGATGTTACTAAACTGTATTCTGTACAGAATTGTACAGAATTCAGTTTTGTATTTTACCAAGCAAAACCACTTAAAAAAACTATCAACATGCATTGCCTGCCATACAAAATACTGTAGACTACACACTATAAATATAGTCTATTAAGTGGCACTTTTGAGACACAATGATTACACATCTGATGGTTTTGTAACTGCACCAGCAGTTTGTGTTCATCCAAGCAAGCTTTTTTCATGCTACGTCCTGTGACTGAAGCTTGTAGCATTAAAAATACATTTGTGAAATGACAAAACAATCTTTAGAGGTCACCTCAAAAAACTGTCAATAGACTCCACCAGCACGGTAAAAATAGAGGAGGAAATGGGAACAGTGAGTGGGAGAGAGCTTATGAAACGTTCCCTGTAAATCGGTCAGAAAAAAGTCAGGTAACATTAGCTCTGCACATTAGATGCTCTTGTACATTATTCATTAACAGGGTAAAAAATGCCTCTATATCTCAAATTTGATATTCTGAGGTCCGTGTTGAAACCCATTTGCAGCATCTTGAAGTACAGATATGACATTAGAATCTTCATGACCTGACTTTAGAAGTTATTATTCTGGCAGGACAAGATCCTAGATGCTTCGCTGTCAGCCTAAGTACATCTCTGTTTGATAAACTCACGCTGATGGTGTTTAAAAGTTGTGTGTGGAGAACACAGAGATGAAGGGAACAAGGAAAAGAAGAAATTAAAGTAGTATGTAGAATGATGGGAAGATGGAAAGAGTTCATAAAATTCCCCAAATGTTGAGAACCATTGCTGTAGAAAACCCCCAGTATTCATTTGACCTTAACCAATACTTTCCATCTAAAATATTCTTTGTAATATCAGAAAGTAAAGATCAGTTCAGGAAGTCTTGCTTGTTGAGTCCAGAGGTCTGGAGAGACCGGCACACTGAGGTCCCATGCTGGAGAGCTACAGTACATCCAAAACACAACATATAAACAACAACAACACAAAGCATCTCCTTTATTTCTTTACCTCTCCTTCTTCTAGCAGGCACTTCTATAACATTTTTTTGTACACGTCACTTTTGTAAGTCATACTGAATAAAACCATCGACTGAAATATGGTGGTGCTCAAGCTATGGCAAGGAGATGTGCACCCAAAACTCTATAAAGCAAAAAAGGATTACCAACAAGAACAGGTTCTTTGCTTACCGACTGAAAACTCAAAGAAACATTAAAGAAATGTTTTTTAAGGTTGCTGCAAAAAGCGGTCTGTCCCAGGCTCTTTACTCCCAGTGCAATTGTTTGTGAGAACTGAGAACAACCGTGTTTAATGAAGGGGGAACGGTTGTGTTGTGGAGGGCTATCCCTTGACTCTGTCGTGGCGTGGTTTTGATACTGACACATATAGCGGATCATCATTCTTGAGTGTGTTTAGGTTAGGGTCTAGACCGGCCCCGTCGCTGTGATTTATGGGAGGTTGAACATTTACACCTTGGCTTTCCCTTACTGTCTGCCCGGGCCATTCATCACGGCCACCACGTAATGAATGGACTTGTTCAGTCTGGTGGACTTAACAAGGCGCCGGAGTCCAGAGAGTTCAGTAAAATAAGATTACAACTGTGGTCAAGGAAGAGAAAAGGAGACCGACTCCCACCAGATTCAAACCTGTGGTTGAAGGAAGGGTGGCGTGCACAATGACCACAAGAGCATTTGTTTTCCTCAAACTGTCAGAGAGTAATTCTACTCCAGTTAAAGAATGTCATTGTGAAAACGGCAGGTCTATTCTTAGGAAAGCACCGTGGAGGATGTTGTATGCTTTAAAGGGATACTTCACCCAAAAATGAAAATTCTGTCATCATTTACTCACCTTCGAGTTGTTTCAAATCTGTATACATTTCTTTGTTCTGATGAACACGGAGAAAGATATTTGGAAGAATGCTTATAACCAGACAGATCTCAACTCCCATCGACTCCCATAGTAGGAAAAGTTCCTTAATCATTTTTTTTTTGGTTCTGTTGAACACAAAAGAAGACATTTTGAAGAATTTAGGACAGTAAACAGTTCCGGGGTCATTTTGACTACCATTGTACAGGTATTTTTTCCAACTATGGTGGTCAATGGGGGGCAAAATCTGTCTGGTTATGAGCATTCTTCCAAATATCTTTCTCTGTGTTCATCAGAACAAAGAAATGTATACAGATTTGGAACAACTCGAAGGTGAGTTTGAGTTTTTTTGACAAATTAAATATAAATATGTCCTTTCATAACATATATAACATTATATTTACAAATGATTTAACCAAATTGCCTGTTCCTGACATTTTAAGGTCATTTCTGACCTTAAAACCGAAAGTAAACTGCTTTTCCTCAAGGAATGTTTGCATTTGGTAAACATTTCATATTTTAAATTCACATTTCATGTCTATGTTTTTGAACTCATGTGGCAAGTAGCCGTGTAATAAGCAGGATTATGTACAATCAGCCAGCTGTTATCGCAAAATAAGCCCCTCCAGTGTGATACAAGACCCTCCGCCCGGCTGCCTGTACCTGCCTGTGTGAAGGCTTTATTTCATTTCTTGTACCAAAGCACGCAATATGCTCTTGGAACACTGTCAAACTGACATAAAATAAATAATTAAAGCAAAAAAAGACAACTATTTGCTATTTTGAATTATAGAAATAACTCCCAAAATATACTCCCATTCCGGTGTCATAATCAAGGAAGTTTGCTGACGTAACATGGCCGCATTAGCCGCAGTGATGTCAGCAAACTTCTTTGATTATTACGCCGGAATGGGAGTATAGTTCCTAATCATATCGGCCTAGAAATTCGCAACTTTTCATTTTCGGCCAGTCTTAACACACGATATAAGTACAGAAGAGTTAAGTTTTGTATAGATAGAAAAAATTTCGAAACTATTTGGTCATTTTTGAACACGATGCTACTGGTCTAATTGGACTCAATAATCTATGCTAAGATATGCTAAAAGTGCTATCGCCGGACCTGGAGATCAGATGAATAGACTCCAAAAGGGTAAAACTCAACTTATTAACTCTGGGGGAGTTGGCGAATGAGCCTATATCCAAAAAACGTTGACTGTTCCTTTAAAAGGGTCTTCACAGCGATGCCATAGAAGAAGCATTCAGTCAAAGGTTCTTTAAAGAACCATCTTTTTGTTACCTTTATGTAATCTGAAGCACCTTTTCTTGCAACATGGAACCTTTTGTGAAAGGTTGTTAAAGTTTCTTTATGGCACAATTTAGACAAAAAAGATTATTCTACGGCATCGTGTAAAGGGATAGTTCCCCTAAAATAAAAACAAATCTGTGATCATTATTCAGCCTCTTGTCATTCAAAAAATGTCATGAATCTTTCTTCAGTACAACACAAAGAAGCTATTTTGAGAAATGTCTCAGTGGTTTTGTTCAATGGAAGTCAGTGGTCAGTGGTTACCAACATTTTTTTTTATATCTTCTTTTGCGCTCTGCAGAAGAAAGTCATACAGGTTTGGAATGACACGAGGGTGAATAAATGATTTTTCAGTGAATTGTGCCTTTAAACATAACCTTAAATAAGTAGAAAGACAGGTATTTTTATAGTTTAAATTATTTTGCCCTTACAAAGCGGACATCAGGTTTTACCAGCCTTTAGTTGTTCATAGTTCCCGGCGTAGCAAGTTTAAAGTTAAACATTTATAAAACCACACTTGTCTGACACAGCCGAGAATGATCCTGTGAAGTACCACCACGCTGTACACGCACATACTCATTCCGTTTCACATCAGTTTGTTACCTGACAAAGGTTTTCTCTATGCATCTAAAACACTCGAGCAGACACACACACATACACTGAGAGCTTTCCACAGCACTACCCCGTTGAGATGACTCAAGAGAACCTTTACAGAAATGAAGCCATCTGCAATGACATCTTACATATCACTGTTATTAAAAGGCTCACTAAGGTTCTTTTTGAGCTCTCTCCCTCGCTCTCTCTTTTACACTCTTTCCCTTTCAAATTCTCTAATAGCTTTTTCAAGGCATAGCCCATTCAAAATTCATCCGAATCCACAGAGGATTGGATCAGAGGCTGGTGACAGAGAAGCAGTGCTGGGCTCGGCATCTGTACGGTGGCAGAAAAGAAAGAGGGAGAGTGACAGCTTCTGATGGAAACATCTTGAGTCATTCAAACGTCTGCCGCTTTGAACGTCACTACTGTACGCGTGTAATACGTATGAGGAGAGACAGCGAGGGGGAAACATCAAACAAAGTGCCTTACCTAAGACAAAAGATGTTTCCTTTCTGTAAGATTTCTCAAATGTTGCTGTAAAATAATATGAAGCGGGACATTGATTTCCTCATAGTAACGCAGTTGTTTTCTTGCAACTTCCACAAAGACGGAGCACAAACGTACAACTGCTCAAGGTCAAATTCGGCACTACAAAATAATTTAAAGACGCAGTGTACAATTCCTGTGCGACCAACGCCACCGAATTGACTCCAAACACTCCTTACGTCTGCCATTGACAAACAGGTCACAGATTCACACCATTGGTTGAGCTCCTGTTGCATGCTAAGAACATTTTTTTATTCATTTCTGTGTTCATGGGGCAGCACATCCTGCACAAGCAGTGATGTAAAAGACATTGAAGGATTCAAATTTTTTTTAAAGCCTTCCACAAAAACTTCTATGTAATAGAATTGAATATATGTGACTTCTGAATAACAGCTTTTTGCCCATTCAATGGTGTAGTTCATCTATAGTACCAGCAGGGGCTAACTGCATAGCCGGACCTTAATCTGCTGGGATGTTCACCGCAATAGTTTAAAAAAAACTTTTCCAGAATTGAGCACTTGCTCCTGTAAAAAATGTCCTTCGGTGTCTAGGCGCTCTGGTTTTTGGATTGGGAGCAGATTCATTACAGAGACACTTTTTTTACGTAACCTCTCCAAGCCGGTCCGCCCCTGCTGACTGGCTGTTTGGATCTCATCCATATCCTTCTCCCTTCACCAGAACACCCCTAGCGGAGGCCGTTCAGAATCCCAAATACTTCCTTTCTTTCTAACCTTCAGACGAACCAGAGCACTCTGTTCCGGTAATGAGAGTGTCCTTTACTTATTTATGTGTTTATCTGAGAACTCGCCCCATTCATAATGCATAGGGCACCCCTGAAGACAACAGCAAACTCCTCTTTTCATCCCTATTTTCTTATTTTAGCCTGCTGCCCCCATGTCAAAGCCCGGGGAGGTCCTTTGTGGTTTGGATGGACTATTGACTTGGCCGGTCTTCAGTTCTAGCCCAGCTGTGTGACCTCTTTACACATAAGAGAGGGAACAGGCCTTATGCCAGACCTTGGAGGAAACACTGCTAACTCATATGCTTGGCTTTGCGGTGATTTTTTGTAATGTCATACGGCAATGATTCTTGACACATGGGACAAAACACGTGCCATCATTTGTCTGCAAAACAGCAACATTCTACTTCTACTTAAAAGCTCCCTTTATTTTACTTAAGAAAAACTGAACCAAGTCTATACAGTATGTACTACTATCTTTACCGCTACTTCCTGTCAGACGGAGGATATTCATTTTAAGAATATATGTCTCTTATACGTCTTCATAGCTGTGTCCATAAGCTCTTGTCAACACCATAAGATATTTATATTATTTAAAATCAGGCAATATCTACGTCAGCACTGTACATGTGGGAAATCCATTTCTGTCAGATGGTGGTGACAGTGGAATAGATGGAGATCAGTTTGAGACCGCCTATTCTCAATCCGTGCGAATAATATTTATAGTAAAAATGTGGCATGACAGTAAACAATGTTTCTATACCTGAGAGTGTTTGATGCTGGGTAATGAAA
Organism: Triplophysa siluroides; assembly: GCA_006030095.1. Classification (NCBI taxonomy): domain Eukaryota; kingdom Metazoa; phylum Chordata; class Actinopteri; order Cypriniformes; family Nemacheilidae; genus Triplophysa; species Triplophysa siluroides. Next base: position 1,404,272 of record VCII01000203.1, on the reverse strand, counting down.
ATAACCCTGAAGAAACATGAGGCAAACGTAGGTAAACATTAAATTCTATTTTTTTTTATGCGACAGGCGTACTGTAACTGCACGTGGGCATGAAGAAACACTTACTAGAGAAAATTTCATTTTATTAAATAAAATTTACGCTAACGTATGGGGACGGAATGGAGGTTTGGGACAGACGTATTATAAACGCGAATGCAAGTAACGCGAAGGCATTAGCGAGTTGGACACGTATGCATGTAACACAATGACACGTTGCATACAAATCCCCCCCGTCGACAGAAATGGTGGAGGGCCGATGTGAGCCGAATAATCCAGTGCCGATTTTGCGTCCCAGTCCACCCTGGATGAAGCCCTGAATGTGTTCAGTAAACCCCCAAATGTTTTACTACCATGCCGTGTACGAATCACTTAGGGGCCGTTTACATTAGGGCACTTTTGCGTGTCTACCCATGGCCAGACGTGAGTGGGTCCTTCTTCTTGGAAAATACATTTAGAGAGTAAAAAACAAAGCCTCTTTCATAGCAGCTTCTGTGGCGTAGTGAGTAAGAAGCGTGACAAGTAGTACGAACAAGTTCGTTCATCTTCAGAATTTATTTGCCTCGTCCATGAATTGTATAAAGCGAAACTAGTTGTCCTTTTACTTCTCAGCGTGAGAAATACAAGGTGTGGCGTGTGAACAGGCTGAATGCGTGTGACTTGAGAGCCCTTGTACCGCTGTTTGGATGTCAAGTCTGTACGCCTTTCTTTGGGTCTGTTGATCCAAATCAACGTTTCAGAACACCTGAGACACTTTCTAGCCTTCATTGATGAGTTCAGCTGGAGCTTAGCTTCATGACCAGGTGTGCTGGTTTGCTGGTCTCCACCATGACTGTGTGTCTTGAGCTGTTGTCCTTGGTGCAGAACATCCACTGAACTTATACAGTAGGCAAAATCTCAACATTTTGTGATTTTATCTTTTTTTTTAAGGAGATTATAAACAATTAAAAAACAGAACATGATTTGGATAGAAAAGCTGTTGCTTTAAAAGCACATTCAAAATGTTTAGTTTAAAATGGAAATGTAACAATATGAAAAATTTTCAATTTTTTGCTACTCATTAAACGTAAAAATGGCCTGTCGGTGCCGTCTTTGCCACATCAATATTAATTTCCAACAATCATTGATATTCATGAAATTCTGTATGTTGCTGCATTGTAAAATAATAGTTGACTCAACTTAAAATAATAAGGCAACCTATCACAAGCACGTTTTTGAGTCCACCCAACTTAAGTCATTAGCTGTCACAACATAGTCAAGTTTGCCTTATGAACAAAAGAAGAAAATCTTTTTTGGTGGCTGAACATAAGAACATAGAAAATGTATTTGTCTTTTACTACAATTGTACAAGTTTGCTCCATCAGATAGACCAAAACTTTGATCGAATAACTGCGTGTCAGTTTGTGTTGAGTGCATTTATACCAGCTGTGATGTTGTGTTATGCATTTACACCTTAACATTGAACACACAAATCTCAACCATGGCAACAAGCAAAAACCACCGTCATTAAAAAACTCGAAATTATAGAACATATTAAGCCAGAAAGAACTGAAAGACGAATATTTAAAAGAGAAACAAATAAGAAACACAGAAATTAACTGAAATGCATCTTGAGAACTTTCAAACTCTTGCAATATCGGTTGTTCAGAATACTCCGTTTTGTAAGTTGGGCAAACTTTCTGACGCCATTTGACCAAAGTCCAGTCAACAAAATAATCTTTGTTAGAAACATGTTAGTATATGCAAAAGTTATTTAATGCATATAATAAAGAAATTATCTGTTCAAGTTACTTTTTAATCTTTGTAGGGAAAACTTTTGGCAAGTTGGATTTTTTACAGTTGTATGTCACCACAATGAACTCAATATATCACCCAGCCCTACTTAATGTAAATCACAATATTTTCAAACCCCATAAATAGTGTGAGAAACATCGTTTTCCGATGCTTTAACATTGCCGACTGCAGGACTGCGGAGCTGGCCACCTCTCTCCTGCGGCACGCACCGCTGTCAGCCATCAGGAACACAGAGCGGCTAAAGAAATGGCATTTTAATTTGTAGGCACAGCATGGTCATTTTAGACAACTGGCCCTTTAATTAAGACTCTATTGAACTCACTGGAGGGTGGCTAATTCCAGCTGGAGGCCCGTGCTCTCTGGAAAATCAGATCTGTATTGACAGGGGACAGATTGGTTTGTGTATACACATGTGGCACGGGTTGGGGGGGTACAGGGCAGATCACGGACAGGAAGTGAGCATGTGCGTGCATTCTGATGGCGGGGACAGGTGGAGACATTCAGGAGATGCAAATGACACACACGATATCAATGTAAACGTCAAGGACGCACCTGGCGCGTGGTTAAAATAGAACAGCAAGTGGAAAAGATGGGCTTTAATAAGGGAAGAGAAAGAGAAGGGCAGTCGAGTTCACATTTCAGTGCCGAACTGATTCATTCGCCATCGTTTGGCTTGCCACATTCACAGGGCGACGGATCAATCAGACCCGGAGACAGAGTTCTGTGATGTGCCGAGAGGTCACTGGATAAAGAGTTAATTATCAGACTGTCCAAACCTCTCTGCTCCTCCTGACCACAGACGCCTCTGTCCTGTGTGATGTCCCTCTGAGTCACCAGACCGTCCAAGAACCTCATCCAACCTCAGATTCCCATTATGGGCCCTTAACAATACTCGAGAATTAAACTGTAAGAGCAACTGTCTGAGCCACACACACATTTTCATGTCTGCCTGATTCATTTTCTCTATAGAGAAATTGATTTAAAAGGAGCAGGACGGACCCAGAAGTAACCCACAAGTTGTGTCATTTAAACTTGTTTGTGTGTTTCATTGCCAGTAAAGAAGTATATCAGTGATTTTCAACCCACAGCAAAGTACACTAAGAAAGACTTGTTTTGTTTTTTGAACTTATGAAACAAAAACGATGACTTCAAAAATTGTGTTAGCACTTTTCATGTACGAATTATTTTCCTTATTTTTGAAGATGCTTTGGATAATCGATGTTTTATTGCATGTAGAGAACAATTCTGCTCCCTTATGAGACAATAAATATATGTGAATAAACTGCAAAATGTAATTCTATATATTAAATAATCAATTTCCATATATTGGAACAAAGTGCTTATATTGTTATATTTGTAAAAAGTGGCAATTCCTTATTCCTTATAATACATTAATAATGTATTATTGATATATACTAACAGTTAATATAAAGGAAATATTTTTTTTGTGTAAGGGTCAAATTGTGTGGTCACCTTTATGCTCTATTGCAACAGATATCCAGATATGACCAGATATGAGACGTTTGTTTCAATGTTATCACTGCTCTGGGCCAGCGGGCAGCTTTATTCCTGTATCCAAGAAAACATTTAGACACTTTGGAGAACACGTACAACCACCTTAGAGTTATAAAAGTATATCTGCAAGTGTGAAAGAGACCGCTAATAGAAAATGTGCCCACAACCTATTCTTTAGATTCGTTCACACTGGGAAACGTTTTTCAAAGAAATTCAGTCGCTTCCAAATTTAGACGTAAATGACATTAATATATAGAACATCAACTGCAGTCCCAAACAAAGGCAACACTTTGCCGAATGAAGTAGAGATCTCCATGGAAACAAATGTAGGAACGAGTTGGCGAAAGCTCAGCGCGGTGCAGTTTGGACACATGGCAACAGGCAGCTCTTAAATGACTTTTACAGTAGTGCACATTCACAGTAATGCCGTTTTAAAGAGGAACCGCTGTGCAGCGCTAGAAGCTAATGAGATATCATCTGTACACATTTACCCAGAACCCTCCTCCTCAATTTACCCAGGAGCACTTTTCCCCCGGCAGCTACTTGCTGGAAATTAAATTGCGCTTCATTTGGCGGCAGCAATCCTGGGTTTCTTTTAGCCGAGCCCAATATTTTAATTCATAATGCCCATTTATCTGTTCAGTATTCAATTCGGAAACGATTGCGAGTTATTTGGATTGAAATGTTCATAGAGACTTTTTTTCATTGTGCAAAATTATTTCTAAGAATCGTCATCCAGCTCATTGAAGAATGTCTGAAGCATCTGGAAAGGTTATTTCCATTTATGTATGATGTTTTGCTTCTCTGAATGGCCTCACTATAACTGTTGAAGATGAGAGGCAAAAAAAAAGATGTTCTTTTCTTCAATAAGAGAAAAACATGCATATTCCCTTGAAAAACAAATCTACTGTTTTTAGCTAACGCAAACACAATATCTTTCAGGGAACATCTTGGCCGCAGCACCAAAGTACAATTAAAAAGCAGATTTTCAGCTCCAAAATTCTCATAATGTACTCCCTCTCATACCATTCCAAGTTTTTTCATACTTACTCACTTATTCATATTTTTTTTCCACATTTTAAAATAGTAGAACAATACAAAGGGAGCTACGGTGGTTATGTTTGGACTAAAAAAAAAAAAAAAAAAATACAATATAATAAAACTTGTTATAATTTAGCATCTTCACTGTAGTCACTTTTTGGCAAAAATTTGCAGAAACGTACTCTTGCCATTTTCAACTATATTAAAGGAGTTCCCATATATTATGTGCTCTTACTGGCTGCTCTTTTATCATTATTTAGTGAAAGTTATCTATTTCAAAGTTTTTTTTTATTAAATAGAATGGTATTAGCTTATAATGAAAAAAGAGTGTATATTTGCGCAATTATATTTTTGTCTATAAAACTAATTTCAGACATTTAAAGCTTAAGTTTGTAAAAATCGCCGCTAGAGGGCGCACAATCAAAACTACAACAATGGCGCAGCTTGATGACGCTGTGAAGGAGCGTGGAGTGATGGGATCTGTTGTCTTCAAATCCACCGCTGATGGCCCTCAATAAAAAAAAAGTATTTTTTTCAAATGTTGCATATGATTGTGGTCCATAAATAAGTGACTGCTCAAAACAAGCTTGTGGCTTGCTAGACGCTGGACACTTCTTCCGCATTTGTCCACGACACTGTTGTCATGCGGTTTCTACGTCAGTAAAGGCGGTAACGTGGATATGACTCCGTCACACTGTTAAGAATGGCGATTTTCTCACGATTTACAGGTAGTTAGAAACATTTGAGATATTGTACTCAGTACTCAGCTGAACAAAATATATAACACTGTCCAAGTGGTTTTTGGATATTTTACTGCAAAATTGTTACAAACTGTACCTTTAAGCATACACCTTGAGAAAAAAAGCCCTTTTAAGACAATAAGAAACATTTCATTCAGGTTTGCAAAAACGATGGTATTACTTTTTACTTCAGATGAACACAAAGATATTTGTCACCTTGTCAAAAAAGTTACAAAAAGCACATCCATCCATCCTAAAAGCCACATCCAAGTGAACCAGGTGCCCTTCAGAAAACGTATTTTAACTCATTTAGCGAAAGTAAAACCAAAGAAACCATATTAGCACTAAAATCAACTACGGTACCATCACGATAACATCAAATCTTTAAAATCTACATGAAATAGTGTTCACAACCCATTTGACTTGCATAAACTGATGTCAAATCGACAGGATTGACATTACACGGCAGGATGGAGTCAGGTGGTTGGAGGTAGAAATGGAAGAGAGTTTAGATGAAAACAAAATAGATTTTACATTACATTGTTATTACATTTCGATGAAGGATTTCAAAGGCGAACACATTTTTTCTGTTCAAGAACCTGCACTGAGAAATAAGTCCAGATCTGTGAATAAATCATGCTGACTTTACAACTCTTATGTGCATGAAACCTCCACTCCGTCTTTGCAGGTACAGGAACTATTTAACATCCTGGGAACTCAAGCACAGACACAAGTGCTGCAGTCTGAGCCCACGGCAGCGACGGGTCGAGATACCTGGGGACCGTCCATCTCTGCTTTTGGCTTTCTTTTTAATTGGACAGCTGCTATGCATCCGGCGCTTTCCGTATACATACCTGCTCCGTTCGTCTGGCACACGAGGCTTGTTTAAGGTGACGAATACGGGCAGTATTTATTGGTCTCGGAGGAGAGGAAAATAAAGGTCAGGCAAGACAGAGGTATTTTAATTGCGGTGTCAGGACTGTGACACTGCAGCGTCGAGCAGAAGACAGAACAGCAGAGGGCAAGATGTTGTGATGTACTCTCTCTTTCTTGCACGTGTCCCCCTCTCTTTCTATCTCCCACCCTGCCGCACGGCCTCCTGGATGATTTGATATCTTGTCAAGGTCCCCTCTCTTCATTACACCGGTGTTGCATTTCTGCTGGAGAGTCTCCGCTCAGCTCTAAAAGTCAATAGCGCAGGTCTCTGTGGTAGCCGCTCTGTCCTTGTGCCGCTCTGACACCAGACAGTGAAGCTTCTCCTCGGGAGATCAATTGGACCCGAGTCAAAACTGCCTTCAAAGTTTTCCAGGGCTGTTAAATTCCATGTGCCTCCAACAGCACATGCGACCGTCGTTTCGCAATCAATTTGTGCGCAACTGGCAACAGACAGACACAGGAGAATATATTTCTGAATCCAGTTTGCGCTGATGTCAGTTTCATGCACCCATATCTCTAAAACATATGTTAAATGTGTTCCTGCCAACACTCTACATTTCTTATAGAAAAATCGTATTCAAAAGTACATCACATTAGGGTAGAACAATAGTAGTAGGAATCGGCTTTTATTTTGTTTTTTTGAATGTTTACCCGCTGGCCAATCAGATCTCAACTGACGGTTTATGTCAGTCCATGCCATTTTTATGCACAATATCTATTAAACCGTAGATATGTATATGTAGATGATGCCATCTGACATAATGATGTGTGTGCCATCTTGGAATGGTCAACATTTTATTTACCGTCGTCACTCAAGAATAAATGAGTTGAAATTTAAATCACAGAATAAATCACGTAACCTTTCATGGCTGATAATGTGTGAGGTTTTATATGGATTAAAAATAAATGTTTTTATGTTGTTCTTTAGGAGTGTCGCAATATACCAGTAACCAATAACCGTGATATCACCCCCCAATTAATCATATAGTGTTAATTCTACACACATAATAATATCGTAAACTGTTCAGCACCCATTAAAGTTTTGCGTTAGGAGTGGATACACACTCTCTGTCTTCCTGTCATTCATTGACCAAGTATAAGACAAAACACCAAACAAACATTTAATTAAAGATGAATTTGGAAATATTTTTATCTTAAACAATTTGTTTTGCTACATGCTGTTTCCCTATAATGTTGTCATTGTGAATTATTTTGGCCATGATATATAACCATAAAGGAAAAATTGTATACCGTCACAATCGTCCTTGTGTTAGCAAATGCCTTTGTCTTGTTGTATTGTGTTAGTTAAGCAATTATAATGTTTGGGTCTACACAACAGCATGTAACATATGATATCTTTGCTGTCCTTCTGAAACCTCGGATGTCCAAATTTGCTGTTTTTCAGGAAGTGGAAAAAAACACTTTATTTTTTAAATAATTGAATACTGTGTTGTCAAAGTTTACAAGCACTCTTTAATATTTTTTATTGGTTAGAATTTTGCAAAGCCCATGACAACATAAAGGGTGACTAATAATAATGATTTATGGCAAAAACATAAAAATCACAAAATATGGAAATACAAGGTTTCATTAGGACAGCAACGATACATATTGGGTAACTAAGGTTGGGTACATTTGACCTTTCCAATACGGCGCACAACTTGCGTGTAGGGGCCCATAGAAACAGTCGCTAATGAGGCATCTATGTATATTTCTATGCATCAGACATTCTGCGAGCGGTCTGTGGGTGTGTCAAATGAAGAATGAATCTTCAATCCAAGTTGTGATGGATTGTAATGGACTGACATTAATTGCATTACACCGGTTTTATAGTGAAATTACAGATTGAAAATGCCTAAAGAAATTGTCGGTAAATAAGCTACGAAGTCATGTGAAGCTGTTCCGTCAATTTATTACCAGAGCGAATAACCCTTAAAACTTTATTGAAATGTTGCCAATTCAAAACCCATCATTTCAATGCAGGAACACCAGTGTTTGACAACCACTGCAATATACTTTGAATATGAATATCCAGTTTTAATGGCTGATATATAACACAAGCGCAGCATAAAGTCTTCCTGTGCGAGTTTTATAGGTGAATGATAATTCATGGGATCTGGCAGGTACAGTGTTTGTAACATCCTGCGGGAATCCAGAATAGATGGCAGATAAAGAATTACTGTTCGATGCAGATCTCCCTAATTGGTGCCTAATTTGGCGTGGTGGTGTCAGGTTTCCAGAAGGACAGAAAGCCACTTAGAAGGGGGTAAATTTGAGGAAGCAGATGGTCCTCTCCAGAGGCCAGGCAGCTCTCACAAGCTGGGCGTACCATGTGTTTGTATGAGTGTGTGTGGGCCCGTGGAAGCGCCTTCTGCATTTCTCTCTGTTTGACCTTGGAGTTGATCCTTTACGTTTCTTACAAATGTCACTGTTTTCATTTCGATGTTTTTATGAAAGCTTTTTTCTCTCTAGTTACTGTATTGATGAGCAGGTTGAGAATGTTATTCTGAATAGTTTTTACGAAAAAGACTAAAATCCTTACTGTTATGTTTGGAGAAGCCAATGTGACATCAAAGGTGACCTTTTTTTGTTGATGCTCCAAAAAGCACATCCATCCATCCAGAAGTATCCAAACGAGTCCAGTGGGGTAATACATGTTTTCTAAAGAGAAATTATAATAGTTTTTGTGTCTAAAAAAATGTAACCCATAATGGCACAAATAGAGTGGCACATCGATAACTTCAATAAGCAAGAACCAATGAGATTTAAATTTCGTCACCATAGTTGAATTTAGCACTTCTCTTGTTTTAAACCTGGTAACTATTTTCAAATGATTAATCTCTCTCTCTCTCTCTCTCTCTCTCTCTCTCTCTCTCTCTCTCTCTCTCTCAATTCAACTACGGTGACATGTTGGAAAATGTTTATTTTTAAGTTTGTTTTGGTTTCATTTTTTTAGATACACAAACTATTACAAATTCTCATATCATATTTCACTTTAGAAAACATTTATCACCCCACTGGACTTGTTTTGATACTTCTGGATGGATGGATGTACAAAAATAACACCACCACCTCTAATTCTTTACAGTGGATCTATAATTCTCCAAGGCCTTCGCAGTTGAATATTCAGAGCCAGTCAAGGTTTTCTTCAGCCCGTCAGGCGTGTAATATGAGTTGAATGTAGGAGATTCTCTATTCACCTGTTAGGATGCACCTGTACACACGTGAACAAAACGTTTACTACAGCAAAAGAAACCCAACCATGATTAAGACAATCTTACCTTGTTAATTGCCACCTGCGTGAGGTGAAGTGATATCGGCTACATTACATCTCAGGGTTTCAACACAATTTATCTGTGAATTGCCATCACTTAGCCTGAATTTCTCACAGCTGTATGAAGTGTTTCATATTTATGCAGCAGGTCTCTCATTACATACTTCAGTGTATCATCCAATTACTGCGACGCAGCGGGAAACTCTGCAGAGTTATTACTGTACACCGCGCACGACTTTCTCTGCTTCACTCCCTCGTTGCTCAACTTCACAGGTAAACTTCCTGTATACACACAAGTAAACACGTTCATTTCTCATGTTTTCAGATAAGTCACATTTGCGCCAATAGGATTTTGCTCGATTAAGAGTATTTGCATACGTTGACATATTTACTAATGCACATATATTTACACTATATCAATAGATTCCCTGTGTGGGTCTTTGGCAGATGAGTTGGGAGGGAGTTTGCTCTGCGCTCGAGGTAAAATACCTCTCTTGCTAATAACAAAACATTAGAGAAACTTTATCGAAATAAAAAAATTACGGCTTATTTCAACCCATCGTTGGGTCAAAAATGGACAAACCCAACGGTTGGGTTATAAATAACCTACTGGGTTGTTTCAAATATAAACGTAAATTTAACCCAACAGTTGGTTTAGTCCATCTTTGACCCAATAATGGAGTGAAATAATCCAACATTTTTAGAGTGTCATCTTCCTGAAGAGGGCTTTTAGGTATCATATTAAAAAAAATGAAATTAAGATCAGAAAAATATATATTTTTTTAATATCTTGACAAACTCACATTTGAACTGAGCAGCATTTTTGTGTTCAAAGAAAAGATGCCCACCATCAAACCTATTGAAGTGCTAGATAAAGTCCTATTTTGTGACCCTGGACCACAAAACCAGTCATAAGTAGTACGGTAATATTTGTAGCAATAGTCAACAAAACATTGTACGGGTCAAAATGGTTGATTTTCCATTTATGCCACAAATCATTTGGATATTAAGAAAAGATCATGTTCCATGAAGATATTGTGACGCGACACAGAGCTTGTTCTAATAGAATTGTCCGCATCCAGGTTTTGCGGTCCAAGGTCACATATGTTTCTAAAGAAGTAACAAATATATTTAGATATATTCCATACCTCAAATGTATGACTAAATATTATAAATGATTAAATAATCCATTATATCATAATTTGTCAATAGTGAATACCAAATACAAAGTAGATGCAATTCATAACTTTTGCCTCTCTATCGCCATCTCTGTTAATAACATAGAATTGCAGGTTACTTTATGTCCTTTCTTGCTTTTTGTTTGTAAACAGAAACTGCTGTAAGCCAAAATGTGTTATCTTTATGCACTGTAAGGCATAGGTTAGTGTGCATCCAGAGTACATTTTGGGTATAAAAGGATGCCTTATGTGGTGAATAGATACATTTTTCAGTGTATTTCTGTACACCAGTGCTTATAATTCTGTTATAATTCTGTTTACGCGTGTGGCATTCTGCGTATGTAATTTGGAGTGTGTTACGCCTGTTTGTTTGTCACGCACGTCTCCGCCTCTGTTTTCATGTGTCCAGAGGCACATCTGTGCGTTCTTCTGCGCCGCGGTGCTTGTCGCTCATATGAGTAATGAGATTACTGCTCCGCACAGGGCCACAGGCCTGGCAGGAAGCACATGCCACGTTTAGTCACACAGTCAGATGTTCTCACACACACAGGCCAATATCCACACTGATGTTCATACCGCCTTCAAAATGTGCTGAGCTGCTTTGGTGTCTACTGCCTACATAGACTGCTGCTTTGTATTTGAACGTTTGTCTTGTTTTGTCTATCTGTTTATCCTTAAGCGACTTTAGGAGAAACATCAGAGACACTAGCAGCATCCTAACAGAGATGACATCGCTTAAAAGGACTGATTGATGTGGAGTGTGTTAGACAACGGTCCCACACACCACACAAATACTTCTCGGCAGGGGAGATGTCCATTACAATAGAGTTTGGTGCTAACATGTTCTCAAGCTAACGATGCAGTACTAATAAGTATACACAATTTTTTATACTCAGCGTTTCTTAACCAAGGGGGCAAGGGGAATCGTTTTTTCTCTTTTGCATTCTGAGATTGCCTTCACCAAAAAGGATATGATGCTAAAATGAGCTATCTTGGCGGCAGCATCATTTTGGAAAGGCCTTAAGATTGGAAGCTAGCCTTGACATCTGACGTACTTCAGACCGCTCGCTTGAAACTGTCAGTGCCACATGTGGTCTAACACATTCCTATATGAGTCCGCCAGACAAGACAGCTCTTATAGACATGTGCGACCATAGACTGGACAACACCACCTGTCGTGATGTCTCAGCTTCTGTACTCATTTAACTGGCACACAAACAGCACAGCTACAGCATCTTCTTCCAGAAACCTAAGACTCATCCAAGACTCTCCAAAAACAGCCCAATAACCTGACATTATTCGCTGCCAACGTATCGAGTGCGTGCTCATCTGGGTCAAACGTAATTACGCCCAAAGTGAATTCGAAGAGTTTAGTCAGGGACAAAAGAGAACAGAACACCTGATCTTGTTAAATGTTCCTACTTCTGTGCGCGTGTGTGAGGAGGTGAACAGACGCGCAGGACTGCGGGCAGACACATGTTTCTCTTCTGCGGGGACTGCATCTGCCTTCCGCCCGGCTCCCTCAGGTTTGCAGGCTGGTAATTGTGTTTTTCACTCTCTTGGCCTGCAATCTGTACGGCTGTCGTCACTGCGCTATGGCCAGGTGTGTGATCATGACTTTATCAACTTCATAAATAACAGCCGATTTAGAGCAGAGCAGAACTTTGTTTCGGTTAACATATTTTTTTTGAGGAAGTACATCAAAAAGTCTTGTTATGTCTCCTTATACTGTATCTTATAATATTGATTTATGATTTGAGTTGTCGGGTATGATTGCAAAATGTCAGTTTGACATCATTTGACTTAAACACATGTTAGAAAAACATGTAAAATAAACAGCAATTTTATGTATCAAACAGAGATGGCAATAGAGAGGCAAAAGTTGCAGACTTCTGCTTCAATGTCTGCTTCAATGAGTAACTTAAATATTTCGGTGCTGTCCCTCTGAAACCTTTTATCTCCCTATTTCATGATTTTTATTTTTTTACCATGAATCATTATTATTAGTCACTCTTTATGTATGTGACTGGGTTTTGCAAATATCTAAACAGTAAAAAGTATCAAAAACTGCTTGTCAACTTTGAAAACACAGTATGCAATAATTTAAAATAACTTTTTTTTTCATTTCCTGAAAAAAACTTAAAAACTGGACATGCGTGGTTTCAGAAGGTCAGCGACGATTTGCATCTTTTATACTTAAATGTACAACAGTAACCAAATTTTTTGCAAAAAAATACCATAGTTATTATAGTTAACACAAACAAACAAAAGGAAATAATTTGAAGTATGCAGTTTCATGTGATATCATATTTCCTGTTGAAACAGGAAGTTGGGCGTAACATAAAGTTCCTTTTTTATGCAGCCACTTACCTTTAGAATTGTTTAGTTTATTAACATTAACAAAGTTTCAGTGCCATGACCTTAATCAGTTTTTTGGGACCAGTCATAGGACTGTAATGTTGTTAATGTTAATAAGTTTTATTTTTTATTTGCATGGTGTGCAGGGATTGTGCAAGATTTGTTCTTTGTCATTGTCTTTTTCTTTGGATGTTTGACTTTGCCATTATTCTGTTAATAACATTGTTTGGTTTTGGTAAAGGTTTAAAAACACACCAGCATATACAGTAAATGGTGTGAAACATAAAAACATTTGAATATTTGCTCATGGGGTTTTCACCGTGTTTTTATCTTGGTAGAGAGTGTGGTCACTGTGGTGATTTTTGTGATCGTCTTATAGGTCCAGTGTATGAAATTTAGCACCATCTTGCGGTGAGGTTGCAAATTGCAACCAACGGCTCACTCCACCGCTCAGTTTCGAAGCACTACGGCATCTGACAGAGGATTAAGATGTAGTCACGTCTTCGCTTCTTTGCTGAAGAAGATAACAATGTGCTCTTAAGAACTTCATCTAGGTTCATCTAAGAAATATTTACACAGTGGTTTGATAAGTGCATAGGCCTATTCATAGACATCCAAAAAAAATTCAAACTTAGCTCTGTATACTGTGGTAGGCTTTATGAAACCAGTTTTTGATTGCACTTATCCTTTTTGTTGTACCTATGTTGTCCGCATTGCTTCGATTGTTTACCCCATCTGTAAGTCGCTTTGGATAAATGTAAATGTAGAAATTAACGCTACTCTGATGACAAAGTATATTCGCTATATATTATATGTCAATTATATTGCAGTTCTTTGCGTCCTCCAAAAAAATACATATTGGACCTTTAAGTCTGGAGGCATGACAAAGCTGTAGCAAAACCTCAAAATATTTTTTATATCTTCAAAACAAACTATAATCTATCAAGCATAACTTTAATGACAAATGACATTTTCTTGATGATCCAAAAACACTCCTGAAGTAAGAGTGCAATAAATTAGATGTTGTTTGCCTCAGTCTTGACTATCAGAAAATTGGTTTCTGCCTTATTATTGACAAGGTTTGATCGAGTCTGACTTTGTTCCCTGTGATAGAATGCGAGACAACAATGATTGATTTCCTTTACAACCAGACGTCACTTTGATCAATAAGACTCTCCGTTTTGGGATTATTGACCTTAATAAAGAGCACCATGGCCGATAAAGCCAGGGATACAAACAGAATCTGTAAAAAAAGATAAAAAAAGTTTAGGCTGATCCTACATAGAGACAACCTGAGTGAGGACATAAGACGCCTCCATCATGAGACGCGTCCAGCGACATCACTATCACTGATGTTTTACGGTTTCACACCCACTTTCCGTTCCACTCGGCCTTCATTAAAAATGATGTGTGCCTTGGCAGGTAACTTTTTCCAAACAGTTCTCAAATGCATCCTACGTATACAAGTATAGATATGGATGTTAACAACAAAAAAAACCACACACAAGTCAAGTCAATCCATAAGTCTAATAAACAGCTAAATAAAACACGAAACAGCACATTTTATGAAAGAGCGCAAATGTAAAAGTCATCTTGACCCCATGAAGGTTTTGTGTGAAGTTTGAGCAAAATTATGAACATTAAAGGGACAGTTCACCCAAAAATTTTAATTCTGTCCTCATTCACTCACCCTCCAGTTGTTTCTGATGAACACAGACAAATATATGTGGAAGACTGCTTGTAACTAAACAGTTTTTGACCACCATTGACTACCATAGTAGGAAAAATGACAATTATAGTCAAAAGTGCCCGAGAACTGTTTGCTATATTTATACATTCATCAAAATATAATATTTTGTGTTCAATAGAACAAAGAAATGTATAAAGAGATTTGTTCTCCTCTATGGTGGCCAAGAACTGTTTGGTTACAAGCATTCTTCCAAATATCTTTCTAGGTGTTCATCAGAACAAAGAAATCTATACAGATTTGGAACAACTTGAGGGTGAGTAAATGTAGACAGAATTTTCATTTTGGGGTGAGCTGTTCCTTTAAAACGAAGACCGACTTCGTGTATAAGATCATTACCAAGTCATTTTCCTATTGATTCTGGTTAATACCTGTAGTATCCTTCAAAGAGGGTTTGTTTTAAATCAGTCATGTTTGTCGGCTGCCCAGATCCCACCTGTGCACAATCTGACCACCTGCCGCCGCGTGCAAAATAATAGCGCTATACATAAACTTCATAAAGTCGCACAAGCCGCATTCAATCACAGACCAGTTGTGCTTGTGGAAGCATCTCCCTGGTTATTGCTTTATCTTGAGAATTTTAATTAAGGTTAACCTTTGATTTATTTCATGAGTGAAACAGCATTTTACAGAAGAGGTATCTATTAAACGGCTCCCAAGAGCAGGTCATTTAGAAAATAGCAATCCTTTATAAATTAAAATAACAATCGTTATGCATACAGAAATTGAATATTGGGTCTTCAACTGGCGGCCAACAGAAAAGAAGAAAATAACATATTTACTGTATCAAGAGTACTCAAGGGGTTCCTTAGATGTGGACACTTGAACAGACATTTCTGTCAGAAACAAAAGTGTTTGCTGTTGATGGTTTCCATTTTAGTACTTTTAAAGATGGTTCATAAATAGGGCTGTTGCTAATGACCCTCAAGTGAAACGCTTTTATTTGTGGCTCTGTTTGTGTTCCATCATCAGATCTTCACTGCAGAGCTGTGAAAACCCGTCACATTTTGTCAGAACTGAGCTCATAATTGGTTCAAATCTTTGTCTTATGTTATTATGCTGTTTATTAGGCATTTTTACTGTCACAAAGTTTAACTCCTTGAACAAAACATAAATCATTAGAACAAAGAGATCTAAAAGAAAATAATGAGCCATACAGCTTTCAAAATAACACGGCCTATGTTTGATTTGCTTGAAGTATGTACAGTTACAGAAACACACCAAAAACAAACCTAGACTACAAAAGGCGAAGCAAATTTACACACAGACATGTTTAGTTTTAAACAGGGGCATTTCATAAACTCCTGTTGTTTTATATATACATAGTTACAATCAGTATAACCAAACCTAATAAAAACGAATATCTATTTAAAAAGTGTGGCGCTCACAAGTAAAGCAAAGTCTACACATACACATACCCGGGTGTGTGCTCTATCTCCCTCTCTGTCTGTTTCCAACAAGTCTAAAATCAATAGAGTAATTCAGCCACAGACCCTGGAGACCTCATGTCAGTTATCGTTTAATGGCTGGTCTCTTTCCTCACACATTTTTACAATATAATATCTACTTTAAGACACACGCATTAATAAATCAAAGTTTGGAGAGCAAATGCGTATTTAAACAGTTGTTATTTTCCTGTGCATATATTCTCTGCATTTTAAATGAGGAAAAATAAATTTCTGGAAGAGCTCTCGTACATCAAAGAGAATCGTTTGTTATTAATAAAGAGAATGTGATATGCTCAAGAGTTTAATAGAACGTTTATTTGTTTCTGCTTTTGACATCCGTTTGCCATTTAGTGCGATTGCTTTCCAAAACAAGGAATCTGTAGAAGTAAGGTACTTGAAATTTTGTCCACATTTTTACTCTTTGCTCCGTTATTTCATTCAGAGAAATGAACTTTCCTGAACTCCTTCAGCTTTGGTCTGTTTCTCATCCAGCGTTCAATAATCTTTGCTGAAAGGAGTCATTAGAAAACGTCTGCTCTGTTGAAAACATCTGCTGTGCATAAATATGTGACATTCGTGACAACTAATCGATTACAGCTTGAAAAATGATGAGCACTCTTTAAAAACATTTACATTTGCACAGACACTCGTTCGTCGACACAAATTCACAGAATCTTTGAATGTTTGTTATTCTAAGGAGCTTTTTTAGTTCCAAAAAGAAGATTACGTTTTCCTAGAAATGTAATATCAGAATGACTGGCCAAAGACATTTTCACATTATTATATGTAGACCAAATGCACATTTTTGTATTTTCATTTCATTCTGAAACTTGCAAGGTCAGAATACAACATCCCATTTAGTTAAGCCTTCTACAAAGACATGAAACACACATACAGTCCCCCCCGGACTACACTTCCCATCATCCTCCACGCTCCTTCTCCAGTCCCTTATTTGTTATCATCGCACCTGCCAGCCATCATGTTCATCACTACGACTGCATATATACTCACCTCTGTTCCCTTATCCTTTGTCCAGTCTCTGTTGTGTTGAGTTTACTCTGTGTATAAAGTCCTTGGAGTTTGAGATAAAATGTAGCTTCGTCTTCCTCTTCGTCTTCCTCTTCGTCTTCCTCTTCGTCTTCCTCTTCGTCTTCGTCTTCGTCTTCGTCTTCGTCTTCTTCCTCTTCCTCTTCGTCTTACAATCGTATTGACAGAGGCACGTTTAGTTTGATTTTGTGTGGACTGTGACAAAATATCAAATTTTTCACTACACAGTTATCGTGGCAAAATGGTGATAGCCGTTTTATCACGGTAACGATTTATACGTCTGTTTTTTAAAAGATATATTTTTAAAGTAAATGGATAAATGTTACTCTTAATCAAATTCATCTTTAATGTTGTTTATTGGTTTTACATTTACGCATTTGGCAGACGCAAAGCGACTTACATTGCAATATCCTATACATTTGTTTCTAAGTATGTGCAAGTCCTTGGGATCGAACCCACGACCTTGCACTTACCACTGAGCTATTTCGTGTTTTCTTCACTCAGTAAATCTATGTGACTGTAGTAGAGATTTGAGAGAGAGAATTTACAACCATTGTGGGTCTTCAAGCTCAACCCCACATTCATGCCGAACTTTTGTTGAAATGACACCCTTTTGGAAATTGATATTATAGTCACAATTGCAACCGCATTACTCTTTATGATTTAGTAAAGTCTATGCCCCCAATTCTATGCCCATCATCATTGACAACATAGACAGACAAGCTCATACTAGTGTTGCATTTCATACTAATGTAGGACAGGTAACCTCCAGGTGTCTGTTCAGTGTAGATAAAGCATCACCTCAGACAGCAGGTGGTCCACAGGGCAGGATACTTCTCTCTGCTCCGCTACAGACATTGTGATGCGGTAAGGCATCGGTCCAAGCGTTCTCGTTCCACTATAATCACTTCCAACCCTGCCAGAAAAAATTGGCACTTACAATAATAGTACCCCTATTTTCCCCTTCGTTCTCTTTTTTTTCACCGAAATTCAATTATGAAAAGAAAATTATGCGTCATCATAATTGCCGACGTGAAATGAAATTAGATGCAAATTAGCGTTGTGGTGCGCAGTTGTTCGATTTTGTGTGTGTCATGGAATAATGGTGTAAACGCTGATAAGAACAAGAGGAGAAATGAATCGTCCTCCAGCTTTTAGGGTGAGGGACAGAATGGAGGTGCTGGTACCTGAACAAAAGCGAGTAGGAGAGAGGGCATGCTGGGAAACAAATGTGCCAGGATGTATTTGCGTACAAAGAGGTGGCCTGACAATGAGAGAAAATTAATCCAAGCCTTGTTCCCCTTTGGCAGCACAATGGCCATGTCTGATGTAAGCTGTCGTAACTAGTTATGCCATTTTATAACCTCATACGGCTATACAGTCCAAAATAGAATAGAATTTGAGACTTAAATGAACACGCAGCTGCTAAAACATTCAGTATACAGCCCCTGCGCATTGTATCCCACAATACAATCAGATGGCAGGTCATGTGACACTGTAGATACTGAAATAAAAAAAACATAAAATAACAACGTAACATAACACATACTGTTAGGGAACATACTGTAACGTAATGTAGCTTAACATTACGTAACGTAACAAATCGTAACGTAACATATCGTAACATAACATAGTATAACATAATGCACTGTAATGTCAACGTAACAACATATAACATAACATTATATAAAAAATAAAATAATTTGGTTGTTATTGTGATGCTATATAACAAATTTCTAATATCCTAAATATACATACTTTTTATTTAAGGCCAACCATTTATATTTTTGCGAAGGCGTTTGCGAACACCTCAGCTCACCCGTTTCTTTCCTCAGTGGCAGAGCTGTCGTGAAGCTAATGGGTCCTTCCCTCACAAACCCTCGGTTGCTCGTGACATCTCACAGAGGCCTGTTTCACCCGATAGTCAGCCTGCCAAAATCTTGTTAGCACCAAGAAGTTGTGCTGTGCGGCGGCGTTGGAGATGACCAAACGTTTTCGGTGGGAGCCTTTGGTTCTCGTGTGAGTGCTCCTGCCAGCCCTCATTTCAGACATTAGCATCCGCCCTTGCGAGTGGAAGAACCTCAGAAAAATTATGAAAAGGCCGGTCCTGATGCGCTCCTAGCAGCCAGCTTGTCTAGCCCTGGCTTTCCCACTAAGCCGTCCACCCACCCATTCCCATAGTTATTATATGATGCCAGGGACGCTCTTTCATGGCATCGGACCCATGCATCACGCTTCTGGCGACCGCTCGGGTTGGCAGGGGAGCCTAATGTCTTTGAGGGGTTTGGCACCGAGAGGGGTTGTGTATCCATGTCATTGCTTTCATAGATGCGCCCAGCTGTTGTCTTGGACCCGAGTTTACTTTCCGAGGGCGATCTTGCGGTGACAGGGCTCGTAGAGTCGAAGAGATCTCCCGCAGAGCTCGATCAGCAGCGCTTCTCTTAATATTACAGGGGCACATGGTGCAGGGGATTATGGGAATGGTTGCCCGCTTGTGTCTAGGACCGAGGGGGGAAGCAGAATGGTCTGGGATATTGAGCTTGACATCAGAGCAAATATATGAAATTCAAATCACATTCTTGAATGTGTGTTCAACAGGCGGTCGTAACAGGCCCAGATGGAATGTGTGAACGGTTTGGGCGATATCTTTGGATTTCAACGTGTTAGACAGACTGAGAGTACTACACACTTTTCTCGGTAGATGATGGCATTATGAAATAAGCCAAATATTGAATAAACAAACATGCCGTGTAACTTTCTACCGCTGACACTTTTATTAAATTGCCAAAACATGTTTCTGGTAATACATATATATATTTGTGGTATTGTGTAGTCTAGTTGTTCATCTGGGTCAACATATGCTAGCTACACAACCCAAGATGGATCATATGCTAAATGAAGGAGAAGCATCGGGGGAATTTTCTTCCATTCACCGCTCCAGAATCCTCTCGCACCTGGTGTACTCAGGTGACATCCAGCCAGCTGAGTCCTGGAAAGCTTCTGCTATCTCGCCCTCGCAGTGGCATTTCCTCCTATACATCTCTGGAACATGTTCGACACTTGCTGTATTATATCGTTTTAACGCTGACATTACAACACGAAAGCATTTTCGACAACCTGCAGAACGAGACTGTTAATGCGGTTCCCGGCGCTTCATTCAAAATCTACATTTTTGCCATAAAAGAATCGTGAAATGGAATTTTCAAGGTGTTTCTGCTCAGATAATATATTTGATAGAAGATATACGCTGTGTTTTTGACAGAAAAAGTGCCGCTTATTTAAACAATTTATCACCTTCGAGAACACGTGCACCAGATCTAATGTGAAAGATGAGCTCGCACTGTTTGGTGACTGCTGGCGACTACACTATGGGATGTGACGGCTGCGCTGCGGCGAGACAATTACACAACATACAGTAACTTACCGCATCACAGGCCACTGAGTGTGACATGAAATTGATTTTCTAACCTCTTTCTATTCGGCCCACTTCATTCCCCTCTGAAATATGATTACCTGACCCGCAAATACGACTTGTCCTCAGAGCACAAACACGATCTATTGAGGACTGGACAGGGGTGAGTACTGTAGACGCTTTATTAAAATAACTTCTCAAAATATGTGATACTATAATATAGTCTGACATTAAATAATATATGTTCTTCCTCTGAAGTCAGGTTAATCGTGATTTTAGGGTTTATTTCATGATTCATGTCCATCATTACCTCTTATCTCAGGAGTATCCCATCCGGCTTGATCGTCTCATTATCTTTGCCGTGCATGAAACATACATTTGTTGCGAGACTGCGGCGCAGTCAGACAGGAATTGGTGACATTGTCACAAAATCTATTTATTTGTGTTTACTGACACGAATTTCCCCCTTTATTCATGTCTCCCAGCACGACTTCAATCTAATGTATTATAAAACAAGGTATCTTTCAAATGTTTAAATATAAATCAATGGGAATTCATACCTATTTTACAAGGTGTCTCATTCGTGTGAATTCCTATTTCCTACGATCTCATTGATATGTTTTGACTTTTCCCCTGTAACGTGAGGAATAGGGGCAGGGTTAGGGGAAGCATTTGTTGTTTTGCCACCTCGTGAAACTAGTTAAATTAGCCCTTGCGGCTGTGATTTTAGGATTTGGGGTGTAGTCAGCCACATCCTAAAATATGTAAACTGGTTTTGATATCAGGTTATAAATATATAAATGTAAATGTAGTATAACATGAAATAATAATATAGCTGCAGTCGTGGCCTAACGGTTAGAGACTCGGACGTTAAACCCAAACGTTGCCGGTTCGAAGGGGATTGTCGGTGGGGGGAGTGAAAGATCAACGCTCTCCTCCACCTTCAATACCATGGCTGAGGTGAGACCCTTGAGCAAGGCACCGATCCCCCAAATGCTCCCCGGGCGCCGCAGCAACAGCTGCTCACTGCTCTGGGTGTGTGTTCACGGTGTGTGTTACTCACTGCTGTATGTGTGCACTTGGATGGGTTAAATGCAGAGCACAAATTCCTAATATGGAACACCATACTTGGCCTCACATCACATCACTTTCACTTAAAATTGAATTGAAAGTCGTGCTGACTGAGTGACATTAAAAAAAGGTTGCCACAAAAAAATGAGTTTGTGTTCATGAACAGGCATTAATAGATTCCAAATTTCGTGTCTATGCCACGAACTGCCGTGAGTCTGGGTTGGGTGCTAATCTGAGAGTACTCGCTACTTTACATGCGTTTAGTAGGCAGTGAAAATAAATGAGGATCATTTAGCATTTGAAAGTAAATTGATGCTGCTTTCAGGGGTCGAGGGAATTCCAGGATGTACTTGATTTTTTTCGAGACACAAGAGGATCTACATGTTATTTGTGTTCCATCTTATAAGATAAATGTGAGTGTTAAATACGGTATGCATTCTATAATAGCTGTTAAAGTATTTATAAACTGATGTTTGCACAGTGTTAATTAAACTTAAACATCTATGGGATGTTTCAATATCACAACATACTTTCACAGACACACGAGGGGTTAATGGAATAATCGTTTTCATGTATTCAATTTGAATCTAACCTCAATGCATTTTTATTATTTGTATTATATTTACTTTATTTAACCAACTTACTTCTTCAAAAATAACAAAGGTTGGGTTATGGTTAAATATGTTATTGATAGAATTAATTGGACAGAAAAAACAGCATCTCAGGTGACAATCATATAAGAGCAGCATTTTATACGGACAATTATACTTTTAAGCAAATAAAGTACCATGCATTTGTTCTGCAAAAAATATAATATATATACATATGCACTTTATTTTTACCTTATTTTTATGTTTTATTTAATGTATTCTTACTAAATCTTTTAATTCTTTTACATCAATGACTCTCAACCTTTTTTACTGCAAGGCCCACCATTGTATCCAACAATATTGGCCTCCCACTCACAAAAACTTATAATTTTTACCCAATAAAATACGTCAGAGTTTGACATTAACTGGAAAAGTGTTTATTCATTACAATAATAGGATAATGATAAGAAATATCTTTTTTAGTTTTTAGTATTTTAAATGTATTTCAATGCTCATTTTATCTTGGACGTCAGCTTAGGCCCTTTGGAGAACCACTTTTTTAAAATAATATCTAAAGTTGTTTGCAATATTTGGAGTCTAGCCAACAATTAACATCTTAATGATATTTTAATACTATTTTCTCACCCTTATTACATGCTTTTTTTCTGCAGAACACAAAAGAAGATATCTTCAAGAACAATTGAAAACAAACATTGGCGCCATTGACTTCCATTGTCTGGACACAAAGACATTTTTGTGTGCCGCAGAGAAAAAGAAAGAAAGTTTTGAACTACATGAGGATGAATAAGTGATGACGGAATTTATATTTTGGGGTGAACTGTCCCTTTAATCCTATTAATGGAAAGATGAGACATTCCTTTTCACGTGTCTTGCATAAAACCAAAAGCATGTTTCTGTCAAGCTGCGTGAAAATCAGGGCATATATTTTTATTCTGTAACCTTTCACTAGACCTCAGCTTTATAGCACAATAAATACCAAAAGTATCATAAGAGACAAATCCAGTAGTGTGAAAAACGTTCACTGAGCTGCCATTTAACTAATTGAATGTGGTCAACCGAAGTCCACTGGCCATCATTGTATACAGTATATGTGACACTTCCTTCTGTTGTTAAAGTCTCTCCTGCAAACAGCCAGTTAAACAATTCGCTGAAGAGCAAACACATTTAAGCTGTTGTCAGGCGGTTACAGAGATATGCCTCCGAAGTGATGACTTTTAAATTAGCAGGAAGAAGCAGAGATAGCGCCACAAGCTAAATGTAGCCAGGGTTATTTTGGTTAGCTACGGGGGTTTGTGAGCCTGCCCTCCAAATTTGTCAGACGTAATAGTTTTGTCAGCAAGGCGACTGAGTCTGACTGTGAGAGGCCGTTGAGAAGATATTACTGTTTAGCTCACTCCATCATTGAAATTCAACAGGGCTGACTTTAATGTGGGCCCCCTACTGGACGAACTGCGGTCTGCGCCAGCAGGAGGCCGCCACTGCATGCATCAACACGTGACACGGAGAGAAGGTAGAATACAAAGCAAGCAATTACGGGACTATATTACGGCGAAAATGAATTTACTTATGGGAGGACAGGTTGGGGAAAATGTTGAATGACTTCGAAAATCAGCAAGACGGCAGTAAATTGAAGGCCGGGAAATGGGCCCGTGCTGTTTCAGGCCCCAGTGGGTTATGCTTAAACATTTTGTTTTATGTGGATAGACTAGAATGCTTTTTTCCCCAACGATCTGGTTTAGCGTGAAAGAAAGTTTTACAGCCCCATTGACTCGTGAGCTAAAAGAGTCTGAATACAACCTATAGCTCAAAGGTACTGGGAGCCATTTTTGGAATTTCAACCAGAGAATGTCTCTGCCTGGCAGATATCACTAAAATAGATGTGCTGAGGGATTAGAACCGTCCATAGGCTTTGAGATAATTAATTTGGGGATATTATGGAAGTTTGGGACAATTAAATAGAGATCGATAACAGGAAGTTTTTTCTTAATGTCAGTCATTTTGAACGTTTAGGTTTGTGAAACGCATCCAAATTTATTAGAAACCGCTAGAGCAAAATACTTAAGAAATAAATTGTATTTGGCGTCCAAAGCTTTGAGAAATGTTTGACACAATCACAATAGCCTATCGGTAAACACCAGGAGGATTAAACAAACTGTCAAAGGCCACCATTGACTATCATAGTAGTATAGTTACAATGGTAGTCAAAAGTGCTCCAAGACTGTTTGCTTTCTTACATTCTCCAAAATATCTGCCTTTGTGTTCAACAAAACAAATGGTAGTCAATGGTGGCCAAGAACTGTTTGGTTACAAGTATTCTTCCAAATTTCTTTCTATATATAAAAGACATTTACACAGATTTGTAACAACTTGAGGGCGAATGAAGACAGAATTTTCATTTTTGGGTGAACTGTTGCTTTAAGCCTTCGTTTTTTATTTATTTGTAAGACTGCAACAACACAAGTTATTTTTATTGTTTTCTGTTTTAATGAGGGAAAATGGGGGTGGGACTTGATTTGATTATCTATAAATTGATTGGACAATGAAAAGCAGTGATTAACTAAAGGACCAACTAAAAGAGGCAACGCTGCTAATTTGCAGACATTTTTCAGTATGACAAGAAGATTCCCAGGGAACGTCTGTGTTATCAAAAAACACTGTAAATCCTTGAATGCATTATAAGCCGCTTTAGACAAAAGTGTCTACCACATGCAAAAATTGTGAGAAGATGGATTTAGAGCGTTAGGAATCACAACGCGTTTACACTGTGTCAGCAAACTTAACGACACCTTTATTGAAGATTGTTGTATTAAAGTTGCTGTTGTCTATTTGAATAATTGCAGTAAGTGTAATAAAAAGACAACATTCACCTTTTTAATGATATATGTTTGTTGTCTTTCACAGTGAAGTGACAAACAATGCTTGTTGGTGTTTGTTGAATCTTAGCCTTAAAGTGATACCCCCCAATGTAAATGTTTTCATATTTACTCACCCTCAGATTGTTCCCAACATGTATCAATTTATTTGTTCTGCTAAACACATAGGAAGATATTTTAAGGAATGTCAGTAACAAAACAGATATCATCCCCAATTGACTCCCATATTATTTATTTATTTTCCATACTATGGGAGTCAATGGGGGATGAGATCTGCTTGGTTACTGACATTCTTACAAATATCTTCCTTTGTGTTTAGCAGAGCAAATCAATTTACACAGGTTTGGAACATTTATGACCTTATTTTTGGTTAAACTATCCCTTTAAAGTGATAATTCACCCAAAAGGACAAAGTCATTGACTCATCCTCTCGTCATTTCAAACCTGTATGATTTTCTTTTGCAGAACGCAGAATAAGATATTTTGTAGAACGTTGGTAACCGAACCACAGCAGTACCCTTTCACTCGCATTGATTCTGTGTCCATACAATAGAAGTGAATGGGTGCCGCCGTTGTTCGGTTACCAACATTCTTCAAAATATCTTCTTTTGTGTTCTGCAGAAGAAAGAGAGTCATACGATAGAATCCATTTTAATAAAACATTGTTTACACACACCAATGACTTACTGGCAGTGGCGGCTGCTGATCTTTTAAAGAGGGGAAGCTCATTTTCGGCCTAAATCATAAAAATTGTCCATTTATTTATATGTAAATTCTGCCCTACGTTCCTTTTCAAGAAAATGCTCTGTAACCCTGTCGTACCAACTAGGCGTCTTTTCCAGTGACTTGACCAGTGTCCTCTCAATGGCCAGCAGAGCTAGGCTGCTTAAACGGCCTTGGCCCATTGTGTTACGGGTGACTATATGAATTAATGAACAAACGATCTAATATATATATATATATATTTAACTCAACGGGAGGAAATGTGGGAATTATGTTAAACTGAAACAATGAATGTGGTGTGAAATTGTGTGAAATATACGATGAAGGTTTGCAGCAGTTTGTCTTTCGACTACACATGCAAAATCCGCGATGGGACTGAGTTGGAAATGGAGACACAGAGTGATACGCGTCATAATCTGAAGACCACGCCCACGCCCCACGCCGGCAGCTTCTCTTTGCATTGCGAGAAGCTGCCGCCTCCTTGTCATTTATGATTTATAAAAAAAAAAAAAAAAGAAAAGAAATACGTTTTTATAAGCTGTCGACCCCAAAAAACGAGCGTTTTAGGACATAAAAGTGGATTAAAAAGAGATGACAGACCCTCCAATCATCACGCAGACGCTCGGAGTCCGGGCCAGCCCACTCCTCCATTCATCCCAGAGACGCTGAGCGTCCGTGGGGCGGACAATCGCAGCATTATCCAATGACCGTCTTGTTTCTAAGCACTGAAAAAAACTGTTTAAAGCAGCCCCATTGAAGTCAATGGACGCTGGGCTTCAACAGAGTGATGCACTGTACGCTACGGGAATGAATGAGAAGGAAATCGAGTCAGCCGACCTAAGTAGCTGATTCTGAACGAAATTGTTTTCGTTCGAGATGAACGTGTTTAACGCATTTTTAGTCAATAAAATGTTAACATAATAGTACATATATTTGACCATTCATTTTTTGACAATTATAGGGGAAGCTGAGCTTCCCTTGCAGTCTTAAAGAAATCGCGACTGCTTACTGGGTGTTAAACCAGGTATGTGTGTCACAAAAGCAGAGGGTGAACTTTGATGTTGAAGTACTTTAGAGGCTGAGGCAGAGATAAACAGTTTTGTGGACATTCCTACCTCGGGAGACAGGACAAAACCAACAGAAAAAGACCTATCCACGGTATGTGCTACAGCTTTTATCCATCTAAGGACTAATCTCAGTCTCCACAGAATGTTCTGTGAGTGTCCAAAGAAGCAATGTTGAGAAACTTTACTCATAAACTTATCAAACCCGACTTACCAGCTCAAACCCAACACTGCAACTACAACTGCGGTGAAACTAATTATAGTTCTTCGACTACTTCTTAACCTTATATTAATAGATTAATTATTTTATCTGTCATCTATAATAAATGTAAAGGCCGTGGACTGTTTCCAAGAGGTCTGGACATGAAAGAGAGGGCCTTTCTTTAAACCTGCTTTGGCCTGATATAAAAAAGATGTTTGGGGAACCTTCAAAGGCTCCCTGAATCTAATTTATGACATCAGTGCTACGGTTTACCTGGCAGCTCTCGACATCAAAGTTTGGAGATTAGCATTTTAAAGGTGCCTGCTGTGGATCAATCACACCCCGCTGAAGTCTCTCCTTATTCCGCTTAGTCATTGAACATGTATAATTTCAGAATGTGTGGTTCAATTACAGTCGCTAATGGACTGCGCCTTATAAGCGTTGAAATGCATTATTCACCTTTTCAAGCGGTGTCCTGAATTTCTTTAGATAGGATGAAGAAGGACAAAACCAACACCGGTGAAGTTAACTTCAGCCCGTAGCCCTTGGTAACCCTGGAAAGTTCTTCCTCAGTAGGTTTCTCCACATTGAAATCAATAAAACCCTCCTGATATTGCTACAAAGTAAAAGAAAATTTCAAGACGCACATGTCAGAATAAAGTTACGTACTCCACTTAATTTCTCTCTCTCTCTCTCGGCACACTCATTTGCACACTATGGACCACTCTGCCTTTGCATTTATATCTCAAGGTCGACGTTTCATTTTCACACCAGTAGGGTGTATGTTCGTTCTGGGAAAACTTTCCTCAGAGACGTCGCTCTGCCTGTGAAAGAAATACATATGTTTGGCAAATCTAAACAAATCTGCCCATTAGTGCCCGAATGATGACGAACCGCATCTCCATCCAACAAATATGCCTGGGAATAATAGAAGCTCATTACAGGTCTGAATTCAGTGTATTTAATTCCCCATACTCAACCCTCACTTCCTGTGGACCTCTCTACCTGGTGACGGGAGCTAAAATAATGCAGATGAGAGAAAACAAACTCAAAATTTCACTTGACTAGAGATTTGTTAGAGATTGGATGCAAACCGGCTGCTAACCATCACCTCCACATGAAGCCAAAGATCTATCAGACTGATTCCAATTCTGAGTGGAACTCAATCATGGCTGACATGTTTTTGAAAAATGACTTTCATGTACAGTACTTGACAAATATTTTCAGGGTAAAAGTCCTTGCACAACCAGAATGATGACTATAACAATAACGCTATTAGCATCCACACCAAAGGACAATAATACTGCTTATTATATTGAATGGCTGTTTATGGTTTATTGCCCATCACCTGGAAAAGCAGTAAATCCCGATAAGTTAAGTTAAATCGAAACATTTGTGGAAACTTATTACCTCAAAACCTTTAATTTGATAACGCAATTCTATTGAGTTATTAACAGTGAACACATACGAATAGTAAACTCTAAAATAATTTATATTAAATAAAATAAATTTTTCATCTCTTCATTTTACATTTGCGTGAGTTTCACTTATCTATGATGTCATGAATGAACAACAGCCAATTTAGCTGTAGCAATAACAATGTAATGATTTCAGATCATTCACTTAAAATCTTAGTCTGTTTTCCTCCTGACCTAAGCAAATGATCTACTCGTCTGCTCAATGGTGAAATAGCTCAAATAAGCCTTCTCACATTGTAATTTTGATATAAATACATTAAAATAACACTTTATTTCGAGATTTGCTTCCATTGTCCAGTCCACACAAAGCATGCTGCGAAGCGCTCTGACGTCATTGGAAGATATAATAAAAAATCTGAGTTATGTGACTTCTTATTTTTGTGTCCCTGGAACTCAAAATATCGAAATAGTTAAACACACTTAAAAGTTGTACGATAAATGAACCTTTTCACAGTTTTGAGTACAGTTTGCTTATTTTTAATGAGTAGTTTTTAATGTTTGGTAATACATGTTGTTTTTGTTGTTCTGTGGACATCCCAAAGCATTATGACTTTCTTTCTTCTGCTAAACAAAAAAGAAGATATTATGTAAAATGCTGAGAAGCAAACACAAGACCCAATTGACTTCCATAAAATCACATTTCTCAAAACATCTTATTTTGTGTTCCACAGAAGAAAGAGTCATACAGGTATTAGATGACTTGAAGGTGAATAAATGACAGAATTGTCTATTTGTTGGTGAACTGTCTCTAAGAGTTCACAATAATGTTCCATTTGTGAACAATAGCCTAGTAAACTAGATAACATGAACTAATAATAAAACAATACTTATAGTATTTATTAATCATATGTTCAACATTTATTAATACACATTTATAATCATATCTGTTTAATTTACAATCATTGTATCGGTTTTATAGACATTTTTATAAATGTACATTTTACATTACATTTATTCATTTGGCAGACGCTTTGATTCAAAGCGACTTACAAGTAGGAGAGCACATAAACATTAATTACATTCATTATTTCACAATGAACCAACATGAACACACAATGAACAACTTATAGTATTAAGCATATTTGTATGAACTAACATTAATAAAGTAATAATTAAAAACTGCCAAATAAGCAATGGCTGGAATCCAGACTCATCTAGCCCTCTCTGGTTAGTAAATTCTTGCCTTATTTCTTCTGAAAACCTTGTTGGTTTGGTTAGCGCTGGTTTTATCGGCACAGACTTTGCTCACACCTTTCAAACACATGAACGTGTTTTGGCTCAGACCCCCGAAATGTAAATGTCCTTGGCACGTAGGTGTCAGATGGAACCTGTTGTCTTAAATTAAACGCCTCGACTCCCTTGTAACACAGACGTCTGGTGCTGTTAACCTTGTTTTTAATGATTAAAGAGTGTCCAAAGATATTGGACATCAGGTCTCTGTCCTTCTTTGCCTCCTCACTTTGTGAGTCGCTGTGACGTATCTCTTTTGCTCTAGTTCTTTATCTTGCTGAACGCAGGCCAGCGGAGACCTCAAAAGTTACAGTGCCATGTCTTTACTTAAAATCTCTGCCTCTCTCTCTCGGTCTCTTTGTGTTACTCTCCTCTGACAACCCTCAAGCTTTAAAAGCAGCACAGGGTAGAAATAGACTCTTTTGTCTCACTTTGATGGGGTGATGAATATATATCCAAATAAAAGCAGACCCAGCTTTGCTCGCTAGAGATGCCGAAGACAGACCCAGACAAGGGCAACTTGCGAGAGAGGAGAACGCTCTCGCAACGCTCTCGTCGTGGATGTGAGGAAGAGGAAACGAGAACTGACAATCAATACTCTGCCTTCATTTCCTCTCTCTCTCTCTCTCTCTCTCTCTCTCAAACCTTCTGAACTGTTGCAATCTCGACCAGATGATAACTATCCAACTTTAACCGCCTTTTATTTGATTTATGAAAAGAAAACATGACAGGCCAACTTTGAAGTCAAGCAGAGTAGCACAAGAGTTTTGTCAGTCACTTTTTCACTTCATAAGAAAATCTCATTAGGTTCAAGAACTTTTGTCTGATACTGTTTAGTATCTGAAATTTGATTAGATTCCACACAATGACCCGGAATGCAAATAACAGTAGGCTATAATACTTTTAGTGTGAGTGGAAATGAAATGGTAGAAGTGGTAACCATGCAAATCATATGGAATATAAATAAATATGCTGTGTACAAGTGACAATGAGATATAAATGGCAAGTGATCATTACAGTACAACTGACAGGATTTACAGTATTAAGTACAGAACGTTCAAGTTCAATAATAGCAAAATGTCTGGACTAAGAGAATAATTGAAATAGTCAGGTATAAAAAATATATCTCCTATATACAAACAAGGGAAAACTAAGACAAAGGACAATCCATGGAAGAGAAAAATCTCAACATTTACTTTTTATTATCTCAATGTTTCGCCCTGACACCAATGAGACCAGTGAGGTTTCCCGTCAGGAAAAATGATCTCACAATCTCATTTCCAAAGTCTTCATTCAATACGTTCTCAAACATGTGCTCACATTTGACAATCAAATTATGAACCCAAACATTAAATTCTACCGAAACCAAACGAAACGAAGCATAAATGAGAGCTTTATTGAGTTTCATAAAAAGCAATAAGATAATCCTCTTGAAATGACAGAGCAAATGGCATTATGCAAAAATAGAAAGATTGCAGTTACAGCACATACAGTAAAGAAATTCAGTGAAAAAAGGATGAAGTACTGTCAGAAAATTACCAGAACATTTCATTTTATTTTACAGACATTTCTGTTAATGCTTAAATGTCATTTAATGCAAAGCAAACTGTAGAATACAAGTAAAACAACTGTAAAAAATGAATACGGGAAATTATTTCATATTAATACATTACATTGTGCCATTTTTTACATCTTTTTTTACAGTGTACAGTGGCACAATAAAAATGCTAATTGTGTTAAATGGCAAAAATACACAGTTGGGTTAGAGGCTTTAAGGCCGAAAGTTCAGAGGTTAGTGGTCAGCAGGTTGACAGCTGAAGGGAAAACACACCGGTATAGGGCAAAGTCAAGTAATCTAATGAGTTCTTCATGCTGGCACTGGGGAGAAGAAGCCAGTAGAGTCTTGTTATTAACTTAAATTTCTTTGCTTAGAGTCTATTGAGACTAATTAAATACCTGCCTTTGCTTTTACCTTATCTTCAGCGTTTAATGGAAGTTTGAAAACTTAAAACACGAAAACATGTGCTTTTCTTAAGGTGAAAGAAGGGCGGTTGTTTCTGCAGCAGGGGAATAGAGATCGTAACTAACAAGCAGAGGAGACGGCCAAAGTTGTAGTAATGATTCAATGGTTTAAAGATAAAGGGGCGTACAACATTTTCTATGATGTTTTGAAATAAGAGTTACCACATAACAAAAACTATTTCTGAACTTTCCCGAAATACATGTACAAATATTACTGTTGTGTTGCTTGAAAGTGAATTCGAATGAGTTGGCTTTGCAGTTTTTGAGGTCTTTGTGTTATTTTGACCTGTTTTTAAATAGAAAAAAATCTATTTATTATAATTTTGGGAGAAATATTGTTTGTAGTTCACAGAAAAATAAAAAAAATGAACCAACCAATTTACCATAACACATACTGTACCTAGTAAATAAAAAAACGGAATAATTCTGAAATGGTCTCCTCATTTTTCCGCAGCTGTACATATAAAACTGTTGCATTTCCTGCAATGGTATAAAAAACAACACATTTAATGAGAATTATGTTTTATTTACTGTTTAATGGAGGAACTTTTCCCTGGATCATTACTGTTTTCACAAGTCTTCTTATACCTTCAATGTTTCAAGAATCTTTTAAGTGTTTTTATGTGTGTGTCCCAGTGATTCCAAGTTAATTGAATGCTGCCCTATACACTTGACAAACGCTGTGAGCACACAATAATTATGCATATATTATCTTCTCAAATAGTATTAAGTGATAAAAAAATAAACAGAAAGATTGTTTCTTGTTCCATTAAGCAACTGGACTCAATTCTAAAAGCAATAAATCACTGAAGACAACACGCGCACACATTAGAAAGCCTCCGGTCCTCACACAACATTTGTTTGATGCATAATACAGCGAAGGAGAGCAATTCACGTGTCCATAATCTATGCGTTCTTACATTTCTGCTCGGCTGGTGGGCGAGACATTTTCCACACAATCGAATCACTCGGGGTACTTGTCTATAAACACCATCTCTCATTTTCATGCTGTGGTTTGTTTTATTTGATTCCCTCTGGCTTCTCTCAAAGTTGACCAAAGTGTGACGATAAACAAAGACCTAAGCCAATCTCTAATGTATGAAAATGCTCGGATCTCCACAGCGCTTGACCAGCTTAACCAAATTGAAGGAAGAGTTCACTTTCTCACCCAATTTTATACTTCTGAGGAACACAAAAGGTGACGTTTCCAAGAATCCTGACTAAAAAATTACTGTAGTGGGCGGAGTCTGGGGGGTCCAAGGTGGTCGGCCACCCTGAGTGCCACCCCAAAATCTGATTCGCTACTTATGTTGATTGACATCTGATTTCACCTCTCGTTGATGCAAAGAAGCAAAATGATCCTTGCAATTGGCTAAACAAATAGAATATTAAAAAGTACACGCTTGCTTGCAAGCCATTTCAAGTCAGACCCTGCCAGGTAAGTTCTTTTGTTGAACCATACCATTATAGTGTTATCTACCTACTCACTAACGTTACACTTTTATATGTTGGGTATATTTAAAGTTTTCCCTGCGCTTTCTAACCTTTAGATAAACATAAACAGTGTTGGGAAAGATCCTCTATTTCTTTTAACATTCTAAGCTGGTGTACTACAGACATACAATTAAGAAGGAAACTTCGTTTTTTGAATAAGTTTCACTCTTTAGCCTTGGCTTTAGGATTCCTAAACAACTTTTCATTGTGCAAGTTAACATTAGGCTCCATGAACAGATAGGATCGGTTCCCAACATACATTGCTTACATCAGGGTCGGAAATTAACAGAGACAAGAAGGGCAACAATCATAAACTACATACATTTAGAAGTAAATAATCATAATTCAGGGTTACACACACATTTTCTGTCATGGTCTGTGACCCCCTGAAGTAGGCCACCCCCTGGCCACCTCATATATAAACCTCTAGCTCCGCCACTGAACACCACATTCAAATATTGTAAAGTAACGCTTCAAAAACGCACCACATTCTTAGTAAACAACATACATGTCTGTCAACGGATGATAGTCCACAAGAATGCTTGGATACTTTGAAGCACGTTTGACACATTAATTTTGTTTCGTATTGTTTGAACCCAAATATGTTTTGAACGTGTTGTATTGAAGAAAAAGGATTTGGAATAAAATCAGGGCGAATAAAATATTTTTAGTGATTTATTTTTTACCCACAACATTTTGAAGTTGCTTCAGTTTTGCTTTTCAACATGGACATCAACAGCAATCGCATCATCCGCTGACCAGAACCATTTCATCATATACTCCCAAGAAAGCTGACAGAAATGCTCAACCCGGATTTGGCGCAATAATGAAAATCACAAATTTTAGCAAAGATGTGTGAGGACACTTTGCCCATGAATATCTCTCTCGTCTATTTCTGCTGTCCTTGTAAGTACAGCTCCGACGTTAAGCCCCCCATAGCTGGAGATCAGCGCTGTCTGTACTTTAAATCCCCTCTCTTGTCAGCCGACGAGCATCTGGGGGGTCTGCTCGACCCACTCCCTCTCTTCTCCAAAAGTAGAAGGTAATCACTGAGGCCGTCACATTTGCATGGGCAGATGCTGCAGTCGGTAATAATTTAAAGCTCAAATTGCATCTCCCGGCAGCTGAGTGAGAGAGAGGGACCTTATCAGCGGCCGCACGCCGTCCTGTCAAGTGGTGGAGGAAATATTCATGCTCCTTTTCAAGGTGTTTGGTATCATATCTGGACTCTAACCTCAGGAGAAAGGTGTGCATGCTGGGAGAAATCTCCCGAATCCTGTGAAGCTGTTGATCTGGGACTTTAAATGTCACTGAGTTCAGATTTGGTCACTTGTTAACATTGTGTCGTTTCAGATTAGCGGCTGCATTTGGTGACATCATAGATCTTGTCATGGATTGCACAGAGAGGAACCCAGTGCAGGCAGACTCAGACGAGATGTAGGGGTAACAAGGATTTATTATCAAGACTGGAAAACTAAAACTAGGACACTGACTCACTAGACTAAGAAAACAAACACTGGTGACAAGGGAAACAGGAACTCGGAGACAAGGAACTTGAAACAGAAGACTTTCACAGGACCAGCATACAACTACGTAAGGTAACACTTACAATTGACAATGAAACATGAGGACTCTTTATAGGGAGACAAACACTAAATAGGGACCAGGTGACACAGATCAAACACTAAGGGGAAGTAGGAAACAGGAGGGTAGGAACGATGACGCGACTCGGGGAGAGTATGGGCCACATGGTCAAAACATCTCTCCCCACATGAAACAAAGGATTCTGTATGATTCCACCTCTAAACCAAGAAATACCTGACAAGGAGAGGTGAAACCATGACAGATCTGCCTTCGTTTTAGGTCCCAGATTTTACTTTGAACATCCAATGGGGACCCAACACAAAACCAAAAATTGTTTAATATACAAAACTGTACAAACAAGCGAGTAAAATATGTTTTTATAGCATATTTAAATTCAAGAAAAAGTTGAGCAGTGCTAAACAGTAATAACACAAATACAACCGTGGTCATTTTGTTGATTAAAAAGGATTTGCTAACTGATGAAAATGAGACCATAACTAAATAAGAAAGTGATACACAAATATTTGTGTTTGTCTCCATACGATTTACAAAGCATCTTTGCCAGTACCGGTTAAACAAAACAAAATTGATTAAATAAAATGATGTCTTATTCTTAATGATAATAATGTAAAATTTCAAATATGGTTTATTGTTTACCTACCTATTATATAAGGGATTATCCATACATTTAAATGGGTCTCGAAAAAAAAAGAATTTCACTAAATTTAAAATAGAAATAAGTCACTACTTAAATGCTTTGAAAGATATAAGAAATAATAAAGCAATAAAAGCTGCAAAAAATGTGTAAAGTCTTGAATCTATCCTTTGATTCATTTGTGATGTATGTATATTTTTTTAAGTTTGTTAAGTCACGCATTTCTTTTCTTCTCTACTTTCTTTTTTATTTCCTCTTTTATTGTTTCCTAAATATTTTTTTTTGTATTGTTTGATGTTAATATAACTGCATTTAATTGTACACTCACCTAAAGGATTATTAGGAACACCTGTTCAATTTCTCATTAATGCAATTATGGTGGTGGTGTAATGGTGTGGGGGATGTTTTCTTAGCACACTTTAGGCCCCTTAGTGCCAATTGGCATCGTTTAAATGCCACGGCCTACCTGAGCATTGTTTCTGACCATGTCCATCCCTTTATGACCACCATGTACCCATCCTCTGATGGCTACTTCCAGCAGGATAATGCATCATGTCACAAAGCTCGAATCATTTCAAATTGGTTTCTTGAACATGACAGTGAGTTCACTGTACTAAAATGGCTCCCACAGTCACCAGATCTCAACCAAATGGAGCATCTTTGGGATGTGGTGGAACGGGAGCTTCGTGCATCCCACAAATCTCCATCAACTGCAAGATGCTATCCTATCAATATGGGCCAACATTTCTAAAGAATGCTTTCAGCACCTTGTTGAATCAATGCCACGTAGAATTAAGGCAGTTCTGAAGGCGAAAGGGGGTCAAACACAGTATTAGTATGGTGCTCCTAATAATCCTTAAGGTGAGTGTATGTTCTGTTTATTGTTCAATATGCTGCAATAAAAAAAAATAAAAAAAACTTAAAGCGCGACTGTAGGTGAGTTACCCAAAACACATTTCAAAATGCCAATGTTAACTTATCCTATGTAGATTTAGTCAACTAAAATAGTTGTAACATTTAGTCGACTTAAACTAGACTTAAACTAAAACAATGCAGATGACTAAAATATGACTAAACTAAACTGCATTTCATCAAGAGACTTTCAATTAAATTAAATTAATACAAAACAATATGTCCACTGTCTCCAATGTTACTTTCTCTTCAAACGCATCTACACCAAATGAGTTTAACTGTTTGCATTCATGTTTACAGCTAAACTTTACAAACTAGCAATTTCAGAACTATGTATCCACACGCACGCTGAAAAATGATTTAAAGAGTTTGCTCTAACAGTTTTTAGAAATGTATCGCAGCCCAAAATTGGTCTTATAAAGCAATCTGACATTCTAAATAATAATAATTATACTCAAAGATTTAATCACTGAGCTAAAAACAAATGTTTTTCTTGGTGGCGTAAAGCTTTTTAAATGACAGCCAAAAACGCACATCGACGAAGAACACGTGTCCTCTGATCCTGAAGGGCAAAGCGTGCCCCACTGTTGCAAAAATTGCAGTCAGCCCCTATTTTCAGCCCCATTTATAATGCATTTCCAACATGGAAAGTGGCAGTTACTGCGGGCGGCACGAGAGAGAGAAAGCCAGAGAGAAAAGAGGGCAGGTGCTTAAAGAAATGATTATTGGATGTGCAATTACCCATCATTCCACTTTTCTAGGAAAACGTGACCCCGGCATCCAGACTCGCTGTTATCAATCACCATTGCCGCCCACCCATCTTTCCCCAAAAGAAACACCTGACGGATACGTACAAAGAACAAAGATAAGAGGCAAATGGAGGGTCGGCGGGGAAAAGATAGAGAAGTCAAAGGGCGTTTTCCCACAGAGTCAAAAGAACGCTCAGTGATACGACAGACCTGTATCAGCTTCACACTGCGAACGGAGCCGAGCGGCTCTCGAAAAGCAATGAGCGCTCTCTCATCTGCATGTTCTTGATGTCTGGATGTTGATCCTAGTGGTCCGGCCTCCAACATCTGTCTGAGTGGACTACAGGTGGTTGAGTCTGGTATCCATGGTGACTGACTGAAAGAAAATTGTTATTTATGTCCTATGGAGGGAGAATCAGTAACAAGAGTGAACCAGTGTGAAGAGGCTGACACTGAACCACCTGTACTAGCTGTTCTTTATCTGAACCCTCTGCAGGTTATCTTTGTATAAGGGTTGCCAGATCTGCCTAAAACCAGCCCAATGGCCTATCATTACTATCCCAATGACCCAATATTTATAAAATATGCCACTCCTATACTATACATAAAATAATATTTTACAGCCACTGTTATCCATTACATGCAATTTATTATGATTTTTTTTATAATTTTAAAGGTTATTAAATCATTTGTTTTATTGTTGTGATTATTTTAGATGATTATTTTAATTATTTTTATGTAAAGCACTTTAAATTTCCGTTGTGTATGAAATGTGCTGTATAAATAAACTTGCCTTGCCTTTGCCTATGGAAAAAAATATTGTACTGCATTAAAATGTTTGGGTGTGCAAGTATTAAAAGATCTAAGATATTCGTGAAAATGCAGCTATTTAAATTGAATTGAATTTAAATTTTATTTTATTTTTTGTTTAATAATTATTAAATCCATTATAGATTGAATATATTTTCAGCCCAACAAAACATTAAAAAGCATAAAATACATGAATATCATAATTTCTTAGTATTTGGTATGCCCCTCTTTCACGTGCTCGGCAAGTTTTTCAAAACCGATGATGTATGTTTTTCCAGCATGATATGAGAATGTTCCACAGAGCATCTTTTATACTTCAAAAATGTTTCGCACAAAGTTAACATGGTCGACATCACAAATTTGCTTAAATCACTAGATTCAAAACTTTCCATTTCTCTGCTTCACACTTTTCAAAAGCATTCAAATTTTTTTGTGGTCCTAGACATTTCCTATGTTGTCAAAGTCTAATGTCTCACTGTAAAGATTTAACAAGTCCAGGATGTGTTTATTAAATATTATCATCTTTAAAGAGCAATCTAGACCCAGAAAGGCCAAATGAGCAGAAGTTAAACTAAATAAAGTGAGAAAAGTGTAGCTCAACCTCTCTAACAACTTCACCGCTGTTCACATTGTTTGGAAATTAGACCTCAAAGACATTAGGGCTGTTTCTCTGAAAAAGAGTTAACAAGGCAAATGACCTTTATCTGCCTCTGTGGTGTGTGTGAGCGACTCTCCGAATCATTTATTTAGATCTTCCAGGATCTTCCAGGCATGAATAGAAACCAGAAACGTGTTGTGAGTGTCTTTTCTGTTGTACGCTTTACAAATTCACGGCCTTGTGGATTTATTTGTTGAATACAATTAAATCTTTGTGCATGTCTTCCCTTTTTAATTAGAACCTTTAATTACCTTTTTAATTTAGGTTTAAAGGTTTGAATTGCATCAACTATCTTCTCATTTTTATTAGAAGAAAATTATATAAAGCTTGTAAGGCTTTGAATGATGTCAAGTAATGTTAATATATGATTTACAGTACACGTTGTTCAGAAAATGATCTTCACTATTGATTATTGCTAACACTAGTACAGTATTTTTCATACTGTACTCTATCTAGTGAACTTCAATGTGTAAGTCATTCTAAACTGTGACAAAGATATTAAGATGTAGCAGAGTTGATAATATATATAATTTTTTTATATACTGTATGTTATATACTATATGTAACGAACGTGCGTCCTCGAAAGTGAGTTTTTTTCAACTCGAGCAAGAAATTAGCCTGAAAAACTCATTGACACCTACTGTTTGACGGGACCGGACGCAAAGACACTCCCCGTCTCGCAATTTTTGGCGCGAAATAACGAACTTTTCCCACGAGTAATAAAGAGCGTGGAACGCGATGGTTCGCGTTTGGTGTGAACCCAGCATTACTGCGCTGACTTCACTTACACATTAGGGCGCCACCTGCTGGGCACCAAAACTGGCTCATTTGGCCTCTGCAAGTGCACAAATAATTTTTGCTCCATACATCACACATATACTGTATAGGATGGGAAATGAGAAAGTGTGCGAACTTCTGTCAGAGACTCGCAGCAGCAGATTCACTCGCAGTTATTTTGCACCAAAAGTACCTTCCTACGTATGTTCCAAAAACATCATCCCTCATTTCTTGATCTTTATTAAAGTAACACTGTACTGCTCGCTCTGAGGACTAGCACATCTTGTTCCGCACATGCCGGATAACAGAGCCTTTCAGGACAGGCCTGGAAAAACATCTCTGAATGAGTAAACAAGCTCGAGGGGCTGATGTATCGGGTCCGGAGCATGTGTTCTCCTGTAGCGCCTCGTGTGATGTAAGCTCCATGCGCAGGCCGTAACAAGAAATTTCACAGGCTGTAGAATGGAGTGCCAATGGCCAGCCTGAGGCAATGAAACGAGAGCCATCGAATCACACCTGCCCTCCAAACAGAAGCATCTATGATGGAGGACATCACGGCTTGATGTTTCGATTTCACATCTGCCTCTCTGGCTTCGTTTCTTCCCTTCTCTCGTTTTCCTAACGTGCATAATTCAATTAAAGCTCCATTTGTTAACTCGAGGGCTTCTTCAGAAAACACATCAAGGCTGTTTTTGGGAGGATTAAACGGCTTTGTTTTGAGACGAGAGAAATGTCACACGGGCTCCGTTCCAAAATCTAGCGAGCTGCCTACATGGCGGCTTACTTGTGTTGCCTTAGACACCTTCCTTATCTTTCTTAAGGTGAAACGTGTGTGTAGTTTATCTATTTTTGAAGCGATTTAACTGCACAGACAGATCACCGTGTAACGATGAATAGAACGAACGCTTAAAAGCAGAAATGTTGCTCCTTTGATAAAACATTATACCTGCCAGTTTTATATTACATTCATTTGGCTAAGTGCCGGTAATTAGCGGCTTCTCAGTGAAAATGTTGTGATTCACACATATTGTCGTCTCATTTGTGTTTCAAAAGTGGCTGACGTATTACACATTTCAAATCCTTCAATATTTGATATAGTTTATATTGGACGGCGGTGGTTTCTTTTTAAGTAAAACCCGACGGTTCGCTGTCAAATGAGTGCTTATCATTTCATTAGACATCAAAGGCCTGGTCGGCTGTGTTTTTTCTT
Organism: Triplophysa siluroides; assembly: GCA_006030095.1. Classification (NCBI taxonomy): domain Eukaryota; kingdom Metazoa; phylum Chordata; class Actinopteri; order Cypriniformes; family Nemacheilidae; genus Triplophysa; species Triplophysa siluroides. Next base: position 1,363,623 of record VCII01000203.1, on the reverse strand, counting down.
TGAGTGCTCACTCTTTCTCTCTCTCATCCTGACTGTCACTCATACACCTTCAAATACTCGACATCACGCCACTGTTTATGCACAGCGGTGGAGCTGGACCACAGCTGTGTGAAAGTGCCCGTTCATTATTGTGCTGCACCTTCATGGATGACTGATTCGCCTATGTTTTTTTCTTTCTTGGTTTAAAATATTAGAATAAACATAGAAATAAAAGATTAGCTCAAGCTATGGCTTATATATAGTACTCAAGAATGCGTTGGATAATTTCACACTTTAATGTTGTAAGTGATTTCACGGGGTGTCTAGTGTGACATCATTCCTTATTTCCTGCAGAAGAGATCTGTCCCTCAAGGACCTGAACATTACAACACTGTATAATGAATATAATGTATACAAATGCATTATATACAGTATATTTACAGACATTGCGCACTGTCATTGATGCCCAAACCATCACTTTGAATACAGTATGTGGGACGGAGAAAGATTTAGTAAATAACAACTTTCAATTCTGTTTGTTCTTTAAACAAATGTAGATCTAAAAAAAAATCAAGGGCCTAGACGATGTGACACAAAAATACACTCAAGAGAAAAACAACAGAAAAGAAAGGAAATCAGATTGGAATCTTTATGAATTCATAAACGATACTTTTAGATTTATTCATTTTACAGACACTTTTATCCAAAGCGACTTATTGCCTTATTTATGTTGTAATATTTAACCATGGTATCCCACAATAACTTTAATAACTGTAATATACAGTATAGATGTTAGTCACATATAAGATGCTCTCTGTATTTTTTCCCTCTGGTGGACAAAGTTTGGTCATGTCAGTAGTGATGTTTACTAGGGTTTTTGTCTATTTGATTTCATGAAAATGTATCCCGATGTATGAAAATCCGACATTTGCTACATTGGAAGGACATCATCGACAGTGATTAAAAAGGCAAAACAAAACTACTAAATAATGTTATATAAAAAAGCAAATATGTTATAGGTTTTGGATAATGTTAGAAGATCGAAAAATCTAAACGGTATAAAGTCAGTGCAAAGTGATTAATTATTGATGCAAACGAGGTTTAGTCTCAGCCACTAACAAACATCATAGTTGCTTCCATTATTTATCTCTCCTTTTGTCTATTTGATATTTTCGTCACATTTCCCTGTCAACAATATATCAAAGATTGACTTCACTACAGAAGCTCTCTACTTTTTATTTCAAGACTGTGATGTTAATATCACGATACACATACGTACATAAACAGGCATCGGAAAACTAAATGATTAATTACTACAGAATTCAGAAATTACGATATTATAACTGTTCACAATAGTCTAGAAAAACTATTTTAACTAATGACCTTAATAATGTTTTAAGCATTATATAATGTAAATATATTATTACACAACAGCGTTTCTTTAGCTCAAATGGTAGAGCATTGCATTATGGTTGTGGGTTCACTTCCTGGAAGCACACAAACAGATAAAAATGCACTACAGTAAGTCACTTGGGATAAATGCGACAACTAAATGCTTAAACGTAAATGTAAATATAAGAAAATTAAATAATGTGATCAATAAAAGATTACATTAAGATGAAGGCTTTGCACGTGAATATTATTCGCATTACGTGATGCCCTCCTAGCAACCTAATGGATCAAAAATAGAAACTACTAAGTGGGCACTAATCAGTTGGCAGATTACCAAGTGTTACTATGGCGACATCATTAATTTGATGTATAAGAATGTTTTTTTTAACTTAACTGGACCATCCCAGAAGGTTACCAGGCAACTTGTGTTTGACCCAGGTATGCCTCAACTGTCCATCCTGTTACACCGTAGAAAAATGTCTGACGATAATGAAGGCAAAGGGCCGTATTTGTTTTTTAATGATTAACATTTGAAAAATTCCTATGAAATTGTCATCTTCCCATGAGATCAGTCTGGCTCTGAATGTCTTTGCCACTCTTGAAAAGAGCTTCAACCTTCTTGAAGATATGATAAATCACCAACTATTTCTCTGGAAAAACTAAGTTCATTAAAACGATAAGCTCTAAATAAGCACAACATTTCTCTTTCTGTCATCGCGGAGAATGACGGCTTTCCTTGTTTGTTGTTTGGCTTCTCATCACCGCTAAAATTGTTTCATACTACAAACAAACGCATTGCATTCTCTTTCAAACCCAGTCATTAAAAAGTTATAGTGACTTCTTTAAGAGCCTGTGATGTTTCACGCGTCTGATGTAGCTCATGTCTGACGGTGCAATTTGAAAACGAAACGGAGGAGACGAAATGAAAACAACATCAGGCTTTAGTTAACAAGACAAATGGAGCAGCAGAGTTCGGCTCATATCCGAGTTTGACCTATTGGTCCTGCCGATAGCTCAATCGCTCGCGTGGCAAACTGGCATTCAAGATATTTATCAAGGCGCTTGTCAAGTGAAAGATCTGCTTGTGGGTTCGGCCTCCGTGCTCGGAGGAAAGTCAGACAGCTTTGATCGGCTGGCTGTCTGAACTCGCCTCTTCTGGTGGTGGTAAAAAGCAGGGCTGATTACTCTTTCTCCACCCCAGACCTTGATCTTGATGTGACGTCGAGAGAAATCACTTCATTCATCATTGTTCTTTTACCGGCTTAGACGACGGTGGGCCAGCTCACCACGTACAGCCTGACAGTCTGTCCTAGTCTGCGTATGGTTTTTATAGACGTTTTTCAAAATAAGAGCTGACCATTTCACTCAAACAAGCTTTTATAAATACAATAGGACGATTCATATGATTTGGATCTTGATTTGGACTCTTTTTTCTTCTCCTGGACTGATGCCTGTGCATATAAAAGAGGATGTTTTTGAAGACACCGAGACAGCCTAGTTCATCACTGTCTATACTGTTTAATGGAAATTTCCTTTAACATAATCCTTTATCCACATAATGGATTATGAAAGAGTCTGAAAGTCCTTGCTTGCCTTATGGACAGTGATGGTGGATGATTATTTGTTGAAAAATAACAGTGTGCGGAAGAATCCACACACAAACTTCTAAAATACAAGTTAACACTACTTAGTCAACATCTGAGCAGGGTTATTATCATTAACTAAAACTACTGAAACATTTCTGTTAGTTGAAGTCAAATAATATTATCTGAAAAACATGATTACAAATGAGGAGTGTTACTTTAAAAACAATTATTAAATAAATAAAAAAATCTTAACTGGAAATAAATAACTAATGTAGAACTAAAACTGAAATTAAAATAAATGATAAAAAAAAATGACAAAAGAGAACATTGCTACAACAATATTGCTAAAATGAACAGAAAAAATTGACACAAAAATATCCATTAATAATAAAACTTAAAAAATAAACTATTTAAAAAACTAAAATAACTGCTTTTTACATAAAAGCCTTGACAGCACATGCAAGATGCTCAGATTTGTTTGAAAATATTACTATAGAGTTTTGATTAAAACATTTTCATAGTATTTTGTTTTAATATAAGGTGAGGTATAGGCGCAGGCTCCCCGTGACCCGAGGTAGTTCGGACAAGCGGTAGAAAATGGAATGGAATGGAATAAGGTGAGGTAAGGTAAAAAACGTCAACTTTAATGTCCCACATATGAAAACA